>CM048745.1:86664612-87864612 GCA_026315105.1 Locusta migratoria
CGCGACGCCTGCCCCAGAGAAGACACCGCCGCCGGCCGCTGCGGCGCCGTCAGTGACGTCACCAGCGACGCCTGCACAGTGGCGGCCGCCCACCTCAGGCCGCGGACTAGGCGCGTGGCGGGGTGGAGGGCCACAGCGGCACAACGGATCTATCACATTTACTTCCTCCTTTTGTGAACACACTTGCATCCTACATTAATTAGCCACTAGTTGCTCCCCACATTTGTATGCCATCCCAAAGAGACTGCTTTTTACTACAATATTTGAAGTACATATTTGGTGTGTAAGATGTATGAGACAGGCGAAGTACCCTCAGATTTTAAGAAAAATGTTATAATCCCCAATCCTAAGAAAGCAGGTGCAGACAGGTGTGAAAACTACAGAACCATCAGTTTAATAAGTCATGGTTGCAAAATATTAACGCGAATTATATACAGAAGGATGGAAAAGCTGGTAGAAGCCGACCTCGGGGAAGATCAGTTTGGGTTCAGGAGAAATGTAGGAACACGGGAGGCAATACTCACTTTACGGCTTATCCTAGAAGATAGATTAAGAAAAGGCAAACTTACATTTCTAGCTTTTGTAGATTTGGAGAAGGCTTTTGTCAATGTTGATTGGAATAAACTCTTTCAAGTTCTGAAGCAAGCAGGAGTAAAATATAGCAAGCGTAAGGTTATTTACAACTTGTACAAAAACCAAACAGCGGTTGTCAGAGTTGAAGGGCATGAAAGGAATGCAGTGGTGGGAAAGGGAGTAAGACAGGGTTGTAGTCTTTTCTCAAATGTTATTCAATTTGTACATTGAGCAAGCTATAAAGGAAAGCAAGGAGAAATTTGGAGAAGGAATTAAAGTTCAGGGTGAAGAATTAAAAACATTCCGTTTTGTGGATGATATAGTAATTCTGTCAGATACAGCAAAGGACCTGGAAGGGCAATTGAACGGAATGGACAGTGTGCTGAAAGGTGCATATAAGATGAACATTAACAAGAGCAAAACTAGGGTAATGGAGTGCAGTGTAAGAAAATCAGGTGATGCTGAAGGAATTAGATAGGGAAACGAAGCAATCAAGGAGGTAGATGAGTTTTGTTACTTGGGCAGTAAAATAACAAATGATGGTCGCAGTACAGAGGATATAAAATGGAGAATGGCAATGGGTAGAAAAGCGTTCTTGAAAAAGAGATATTTGTTAACATCGAACATTGATTTAAGGCATTTGTATGGAGTGTTGCATTGACGATAAACAGTGCGGACAGGAAGAGAATTGAGGCTTTTGAAATATGGTGCTACAGAAGAATGCTGAAGATTAGGTGGGTGGATCGTGTAACTAATGAGGAGGTACTGAACAGAATTGGGGAGAAAAGAAATTTCTGGCATACCTTGACTAAAAGAAGGGATAGATTGGTAGGACACATTCTTAGACATCAAGGAATTGTGAATTTAGCGTTGGAGGGAAGTGTATGGGGTAAAAATCGCAGAGGAAGACCAAGAGATGGATACAGTAAGCATATTCAGACAGATGTAGGTTGCTGTTCTTATGTGGCGATGAAGAGGCTTGCTCAGGATAGGGTATTGTGGAGAGCTGCATCAAACCAGTCTCCGGACTGATGACCACAACAACAACAACATGGTTTCTGTAGGTTAGAGTGTGATGCTATCATTAGTGTCTGGGTGGACAAAGTGTGATAATGGTGGTGAATGGTGGTGATTCTCCAAGTAGGTGGTGGAGGGCGACATGAAGACTGGTGGGGGACAGCAGGAAAATTGAGAGGCTGTGGGGTGGCAGAAATGGGGATTGGTAGCCAAACATCCCAGACTACTACACATGAACATTCACTGTCCATACTGAGCTCTTGGCAGTTGGGACAATGAGGGGGAAACGTGCCGCAGTGCCCTCTGGTGACGAATTTTTGATTTTCCAGCCAGCTGACAAATTTGGTACCAGAACCAGATGGAATGCTTGATTTATTGATTTTCCCAGGGAAGTCAAAACAGTGTTGGTCCAACCCGCCACTGCCCGCACCAAAACTAAGTTTATTGAGCGGTATTGCTCCTTGTATATCTAGTAAAGCCAACCAATGCCCTTGAACAGTGCAAGAAGTCCCTTTACCGGTTCTTTATTAGACACAATTTCTTCGGGTCTTGTTTTCTCCCAAATGTTCTGTGCCTTTTACTCTTCAATGCAATGCATTCGAAGATTAGATGTGATGCAGTTTCATCGCCGTCATCACAGATCCTACATTTAGGGTCCTCTTCTGTTATTCCCATTGTACGTAGGTGTTTTTGAAATTCCCATGGCCTGTCAGCAATCCAACCATGAGTCTAATCTCTCTCCTGTTCAGACCCAGGATTGCAGAGCTTCTTTTAAAACGTGGCTTTGGCATCATTACTTTGCCATGTTTTTGTTGATGGACTTTGGTCCAATATTCTACGTGCTGTCTTCTGAGCCAGTTACGTAGCTCCAATCTGATCATTGCCTTGGTGATTGTCAGGACAGATTCCGGTCCAATAAATGGAGTCTCTGCCCCCATCCTTGCTAATCTGTCGGCATGTTCGTTGCCACTGATCCCCGAGTGGCCAGTAACCCACAATAGGGTTACGCTATTGCTTTCCCCTAGCTCCACCAGAACCCTGTGACATTCTGCAACAATTGTAGACCTTGTTGTAGGAGCTGCCAGTGATCTCAGAGCTGCCTGGCTGTCTGAATAGATATAGATGCTACGATCTTTGTAGCACCTACGCAAATTCTCCTCCACAAACGCCCTGGTGGCAGTCTGTCTCACTTACTTCCTCCTTTTGCGAACACACCTGCATCCTACACTAATTTGCCACTAGTCAGTCCCCACATTTGTATGCCATCCCAAAGAGACTGCTTTTTACTACAATCTTTGAAGGGTGACATATGGTTTCTGTAGGTTAGAGTGTGATGCCATCATCAGTGTCTGGGTGGACAAAGTGTGATAATGGTGGTGGCTGGCGGTAATTGGCCAAGTAGGAAGTGGAGGGCGGCATGAAGAGTGGTGGGGGACAGCAGAAAAATTGTGGCGCTGTGGGCTGGCAGAAATAGGGATTGGTAGCCAAACATACCAGACTACTACGTCTATAAAAAGATCGATGCGTGAAGCATACAATAATTATCACAGCCATACCTTAGCAAAAGATCTTTCCGAGAACCCGAAAAAATTCTGGTCCTATGTAAAATCGATAAGCGGGTCAAAGCCCACTGTCCAGTCACTAGTTGATCATTCCGGGGCAGTAATAGAAGAAAGCAAACGGAAAGCTGAGAAATCTTTCACGCAGGAGGACCGCACAAATATACCATCATTTGATCAACGTATTAATTCCGAAATGGGGGACATAACAATAGGTATGAGAAGCAGCAGAGAGAGCTAAATACGAAAAAATCTGCTGGTCCGGATGGAATACCAGTTCGGTTTTACAAAGACTATTCTGCGGCATTGGCCCCCTACTTAGCTTGCATTTATAGCGAATCTTTAATTCAGCGCAAAGTTCCTAGTGATTGGAAAAAAGCGCAGGTGACTCCCGTGTATAAGAAAGGAAAGAGAACTGACCCATACAATTACAGGCCAATATCGTTGACATCGGTTTCATGTAGAATTTTGGAGCATATTCTCAGTTCGAATATAGTAAATTTCCTTGAAACGGAAAAGCTTCTTTCCATGAATCAGCACGGGTTTAGGAAACATCGTTCATGTGAAACTCAGCTTGCCCTTTTCTCACATGACATCTTGCGAGCCATGGACGAAGGGCAACAGGCGAATTGTGTTTTTCTCGACTTCAAAAAGGCGTTCGACACGGTGCCACACTGCAGACTGCTAACGAAGATACGAGCTTATGGAATAGGTTCACAGATTTGTGGCTGGCTGGAAGACTTCCTAAGTAATAGAACGCAGTACGTTGTTCTCAACGGCGAGTGTTCATCAGAGACGAGTGTATCATCAGGCGTGCCCCAGGGGAGTGTGATAGGACCGCTATTATTTTCTATCTATATAAATGATCTGATGGACAGAGTAAGTTGTAATTTGCGGCTGTTTGCTGATGATGCTGTGGTGTATGGGAGGGTGTCGTCTGTAACTGACTGTAATAGCATACAGGTTGACTTAGACAAAATTTCTAGTTGGTGCGAAGAATGGCAGCTAGCTCTCAATGTAGAAAAATGTAAGGTGATGCGCATGAGTAGAAAAAACAATCCTATAATGTTCGAATACAGCATCAGTAGTGAGTTTCTTGATGCGGTCGCGTCGTTCAAATATCTAGGCGTAACATTGCAGAGCAATATGAAATGGAACGAGCATGTAAGGACAGTTGTGAGTAAGGCAGACAGCCGACTTCGGTTTATTGGGAGAATTTTGGGAAGATGTACTTCACCTGTAAAGGAGACCGCGTATAAAACGCTTGTACGACCACGTCTTGAGTATTGCTCAAGTATTTGGGACCCGCAGCAGATCGATTTGAAGGAAGACATAGAGGCGGTTCAGAGGCGAGCAGCTAGATTTGTTACCGGTAGGTTCGACCAATGCGCGAGTGTCACGGAAATGCTCCGGCAACTCAATTGGGGATCGCTGGAAGAAAGACGACGTTCTTTTCGTGAATTTCTGTTAAGTAAATTTAGAGGGCCGGAATTTGAAGCTGAGTGTAGTACGATCTTGCTGCCGCCTACTTACATTTCGCGTAAAGATCACAGAGACAAGAGAAATTAGGGCTCGTACGGAGGCATATAGGCATTCTTTTTTTCCTCGTTCAATTTGGGAGCGGAATAGGAAAGGGAATGCCTAGTAGTGGTACAGTGTACCCTCCGCCATGCACCTTACGGTGAATTGCGGAGTATGTATGTAGATTTAGATGTACTACATATGAACATTCACTGCCCATACTGAGCTCTTGGCAGTTGGAATAATGACGGGGAAACGTGCCGCAGTGCCCTCTGGTGACGAATTTTTTTATTTTCCTGCCAGCTGCCAAATTTGGTACCAGAACTGGATGGAATGCTTTCTTGAATCTGCCATCTCGGATGACGTCATTGCGGCATTGCCATATCTGTCTCCGAGCAGCTGTAAAGGAGGTGGGGCGGAAATCTGGCTACAATAGAGGCTGTATTCATATGAGCATTTGCCAAATACTGCCGGGTCAACCAGAAGAATTGCGATTCCTGTGTTTCGTCTGATTAGTGTGCCGAAGAGAGTGGCTGCTGTCGGTTGACCGTACGGCAGTAGTACAGACAACTCCTGTGGCAGCTGGCAGTTTCCGTATTGCTCACACCATTGAGACGTTACCATATTTGTCTCCAGGTGGCCTAAAAGGGGGGGGGGGGGGGGACAGAAATATGGCAACGATGCAGGCTTTGCTCGTACTGGAGTTCACTCTCTATTGCCTGGTCGACCAGAAGAATTACCCTTTTGGGGTTTATCTGTCGGACAGGAATTGTGCGCTGAAGAGAGTGTCTGGTGTCAACTGACCTGCAAGGCGGTGGCAAGTGCGACGCCCGCGGCGGCCAGCACAGCGACGGCTGCGACGGCCCTCCTGCTGGGCACCTGCTGGAGGCCGAGGCGGGCGCAGGGGGCGCCCAGCAGCAGCGACGTCACTGCACCGCTCCACCAGCGCAGCCACGACCAGGGGCTCACCGCGCCTGCCGGCACAGCATGCACACCGTGCCGTGACCTGGAGCCAGACCAAACGTTTGTAAATATATTTGGACCCAACTGCATGGTCATCAGACCGTAGCTTACAAACTACTTAATCTAATGTAAACTAACCTAAGGACAACACACAGACACCCATGCCACAGGAAGGACTCGAACCTCCGACGGCGAGCTACCGTGCACTCCACAGCGAGGTGCCTTACTCCACTGCAGCGGAGCCAAACTGATTCGGAAAGTAAGTACCAGACGCGTCCGTCACGCGAGTTAGTGGCGCTGTCATCGCCAACTTTGTTCTGTTGTGGAGCTTGGCAGGTGTTTGAAATTGTTGCAGCGAATGGACGATCTCAACAAGTGTGGGGTACATGGAGTAAACCAATTTCTGGGGAAAACCTACTCTAGCAGTAAGGTGAGGTTAGTGAAGGAATCAGATATATTAAGAGGGTCTTTTTCATGATATTTGCACTGACGTCCATAATGAAGAACAAAGTGGCCGCTCGTCTGTTGTGACAAGTGAACCTCTTCCAAAAATCGATGAAGTTGTCAGACGGAATACCAGTTTCAATTTCTCTGAAGTCTTAGAGGATTTTCGACTAGTTAGTGGGTAGCTGAACTTATAGTTTGCTGATATTCGTGGAGAAGTGATTGTGAAACTTTTGAAGCATTACTGAAATTGTGTGTACGTGTATGGAAAGGTTTTACTGTTGATACGAAATAAAAATCCCTATAGTAAAATGAAAGGTAGGAGAAAGGTACTGGAACTTACTTTCCAAATCCTCATCATACATTATTTCAACTAAAAAACTGACTATATCAAACTGAACTACATTTGCGAGAACTTCACTGTTATTTAGCCTTCCATAATTAAATTTGTAAATTTATTATCAATAACTTCATTTCTTAATATTTCTTCAGTGCTTCAGATTTATTTATTTTGATTTTCAACGATCCATACTAATATTACAATTGCGAATGAACCTCTGTTTCTTACGCTTTCTTGAGAAAACCGCTTAATCGATTGTGATGAAATTGGGTATGAAGAAGAACATAGGTTATTTTAGAAAATATGTAATTCAAGAGATTTGTTGTTTTTGAATATATAATTGGAAACATGGAATAGCTGAGCCTCAACGTTTCTCTTGTATCATCTGAGACTCTTGAAGCCACCCTGAAAAAGCTATTTATTCTTTAACTTTCGACATTTATCACATTATTCAAATACTTTTGATGGGTGGTACGTAATACAAATCATCATAATGAATACAGTACTTACTCAAGACGTCAACGTCTTCAAACCGCCGTACCGATTTCGATGACATTTGAATCGTGCACAATTTACACGTTGTATAACGTATAGCTTCTTCAGTCAGCGGTTTTGTAACGATGAAACAGAGTATCTTTTCGTTTTTAATAATACCTTTATTTTCATGTCGATACAGAAGAACAGTCTTTACCAACATTCTACTCAAGGTTTTTTATTTTAATCGGAAAACTGGGAACTTTTATCCTGATGATCCTGGTTATAATTAGGAATAAACTTGCGAAATTATTATACTTTGTGTGGTCTTTCACACGAATGCAAGGACATCAGCGAAAGCTAAGTCGCGGGTAAAATCTAGTTTCTTCTGCCCATCTCTGCCCTGAGTTCTGTTCCAAGGCTACTCTGTCCGTTTCAACTCTTTCCACTTACACCTTCCTTCTATGTCATCCACATTTCTCTCTGTCCATCCACTGTGGTCCCCCTCCCCTTCCCTCCCATTCCGTCTCCTGCCCCTCTCACACTTCATCCCCTCCTCTATTTCAACTTTCTCTTAGTTGTCTCCATCCACTTGTGTAGCTTATGAAAAACGTGGAGACGAAACAGGTCACTGCTACTCTCCACAATACACCTATGTTGTACAGCGGCCTACCTGTCAGAGCCTTACAAACTTTTTCTCAGCCTTACAAACTTATTGTCACTACTGATATACAGGCTGCCCTTTTAAGCACGATGATGAGGTGGACCGATGCTATAATATTCCTACACAACATTGCGACCACGCAGGGCAACCAGTATATTTCCTTTTAACCTAGGACCTCATAATCATGTGTTTCTTGTTACAAGGAATATACGTTGGAAGTTTACTTGAAATCTACAAGGCGGATTTGGTAAAGATACTGAATATATATAAAGTCTGTTAAACTGCATATACTGTAGGTGATAACCTGTACGTGATTGTCGATGGTAAGGATGGGTGCATCGTTGGAATGGGTGTGAAATGTCAGTAGTCATCAGAAAGTGTGTAATGTAAAGTAACTAGTTAGAGCGACAGTAGTTTTTGCCGCAGTGATGGCTGTTTAATATACGAGGAAATAATCATGTTTGAGATATAGAAAGTGACTCTGAAAAAGACTCTGTAACATGGCTTACGTTATGGATCTTCTTCTAAGCATTTTCTGTTTCCTGTGGTGCATGTTAGTCTGTTACGTTGGAACTCAAATAAATAAATAAAAATTTTAAAAAACCTCAGAAGTATGGTTATGTGGATATTCGACTTGGCAGTTTATAAATTTTCGATTAGATGTTAATATTCTCTAAAAGGAATAGACATATTAGTTTGTGACGAACGTTTGGTTTAAGAAACATCCAAATTTCAGACTGAATGGAAGGACGGACTTCACTTATGGCACTTAACAACATTTATCACGATGCGACAGCCTCGTTCATAATCAAAGGTAATTAAATTGGGTTAAAATAAAGTAGGCGTGGTACGTCAGCCATTCAGCCAATTCGTTAAGTGATGTTCAAACTATCTTCAATTGTCTTAACATCCTAACTGTATCTGTCACTTCAACGAACAGTTACTATCCAAAAGTTCACAGAAAATAATAGTTAATAATATTTATCTTGACGAGGTTCAGTTTCGTATTCAAAAACGTTATTTGTAGAATCAATACGCAAGATTCAGTTTCTGTAAGTGCTTTCTTCTGTAATTAGCAACATCACTTTACTGGCTGATATGATCCTCACTAGTTACATTTTTTAGGGTAAGGTGGTACAACTGTGATCATTTCAGACAAATGTTATTGTAACTGAAAATAAATTGAGAAAAAAATAAATTTAACTATGACACTTGTTCTTGGATGTTTAATCAATATGTAACGCAAATATTACACAATTACAAAAGCTGTTATAACACAAAAAAGGTTATAGAATTGAGAAAAATCGATCGAAAAAGTACCACACTAGGTACAATTGTGAACACGTCCTTGTGACATCTTTCACATAAGCAGCACTTTTTCCCTCGGTCACCAACGAATACTTCGTGTTATCGAACATTGCATTTTTGGCACCGAATTCAGTCACTGCTAACTAGAAAATTTATAAGGGCGCGTTAGACCAAGTAGCATGACTTAGCTTTTAACAGGAAAAAATGTATATCTCCGTGGCATAAAGTGTTATATTCTTGGAAAAGACAGGAGGAGCTGTAGAAACCTACTACACTACAACTCTATACAAAGGCAAGTGCTACCAACACTACGAGACAGATAAATTATGTTGATCGGTATTGTACCTATATCGAATTTGTACCACCTTACCCTATATGGTATTTTTTTTCTTACAGGAGATTTCTCGTTTGCTTATGCATAAGTGATAAAGTTTCAGCAGTCTTAGATAGACGTTAGATATACGAGGAACATCTACCTGAAACTACCGTATGTATTGTTGATTTCTTCCTTGAAGGAGACCAAGGGTACATATTTTCAGATTATTCTATTGTGCAACAAAATTAGTTATCAGGTTAATCAAATTAAAAGCTATGGTAGCACAGCTCAGGTTTGAATATTCAAACAGATACGTATTCATAGATTCATTTTTATAATATGAATTGATTAAGGCAGAACGATGATTATCTCATTTCGTTTTCGAAAAATTTGTGTTTATATCTGAGAGATATAACTACACCTACTGAGCTGCCATGTCAGCTAGGAAACCACCACTAATGCCCTTGTTCTCCCAGTTCTAGCATGGCGTTTGTGCTGCTAGTGGCTAAGTAACTTTTGTGCCTTCTTGTGTCTACATCCCCCAGTGTGACCACTATAGAGGTTGAGCGATAACTGTCTGGCGGTGTTGTTACCAGCAGCTCGCACGAGCACCCAGGCGACGAGCAGCGCTGCCACCGGGGCTGAGATGCGCAGCCTCGGCGGTGGTGGTGGGGTGGGCACCAGCAGGCAGACGCTGTCGTGGTAGGCGGCCGGCGACAGGCACAGCGGCCAGGGGTAGTGCCGCACCAGCACGCAGCTGCCCGTCATGTCCGCTTCACCGCGCCACACCGCCTCCAGAGCACCTAAACGTGGAATGTCCGTCAGCTGCAGCAGGGACAGAGAACGAACAGACACTAGAGAACTTGACCCATCCCAGATCAGTGGATCCAGTTGAATCCATCAAGGTACTTCTATATTATGGCAATATCCACAATATCTCATTGGTTCCATATGGCTTCATTGTGTTCTAAATAACAACCTACACCATATGATAGCAGCATCAAAAAGATTTTTTTTTGATTATGTAATCAAGACAATGCTTGGCTTTGCCTCATCAGGAGTTCTTGAAGTAGAGTTATTAGTAGTAGACATATGTTCATTCTGGCCCAATTTTGATTGACAGCTAAAGGTCATTCCAACCTCACCCCACCCTACCCCACCTCCCTAGTTTGACAAAACTATGCACTTTGGTTGATTAGGTTAGGATGATTGACAGTTGCACTTTAAGAGTCACCCACTGCCACCCACTGCCTGTTCTCTTTTCCCTTCTGACACACATGGGAGACAGGGGTGGATCCAGGACAGCCTTCTGGGGGGGGGCGGTGAAAGAATTCTCATCATCACGCCCAATCAAACAAAAGTCACGGTTTTGAAGACTCGGTGCTGTGATAGCACACTAGATAAACATAACAAAAACAAAAAACAAAAGGACTCCTGGGGGGAGGGTGAAGTCCCTTTACCTCCCCCCCCCTTGAATCCACATATGATGGGGGAGCTGGCACAGTTTTGATAGGCAACTTGAGTTCATCCTCCCCTTCCCATTCTGACCCATCCCCTTGGTGAAAATTTGTTGTTGCACTCCAACCCTTCTCCTGCTTGGAAACTAGTGGGTTGCCTCATATGAAGTGTGAACCCCAGTCTTCCTTCTTCAAATCCTGGGTGCACCCCCTTATGAAACACCTGATTGAGCTAACACAGTTTTTACATGTAAAGTATACCCTCCCCCACTGGGAATTTGCAGGAAAGGTCAATGTTGAATAGGAAGGGTGTAGTCTTTATTGATTTATTTTGTGCAATCCTATTTGAAACTACCTGGACGTTTGAAACTAGGGGGAAAAGCTTAAGATTCTGTATCACTACTAACATGTAACACATCAAGAAAATATCGTCAGTTCTATACTCTAAATCATTTTAAATCGTGAGAAGAATGACATATCGCTTTTAATAATAATTCTGCACTCCTTTTGTGATGTGCCAAATGTGCCTGTGTTTACACACAGTAGGTGTCCACCATCCAGTGCTACTCAATGTGCCATAATAGTGTCCATGTGGTGAACTGCGGCGTCAGGTGTGAGGCAGCACTTTCCAATGCTTTGCTCTCTTTGCACATTATCTTATGTGCTGGCATACAGAAAAGGACTGCTGTAGGTTTTCAACAAAGCATGTGTTACATGAAAAATATCACTAATAGTGTGGCCATTATTCCTGTCACAATCACTCATTCTATTTTTAGAACACCAAAGACCAGAACACATTCCATAAAGGGAAAATATGTTAATGACATGACGAGTTGACTTCCTATCCAACGATACTACATCTAGGACTCATGCACATTCTGATTCTAATGGGTGGAGCCTCGAATTTTCGATTTTGATAACACTATACATTAGAAAAAGGAAATTATTTATATTTATTTGTTTGTTCAATTTCGGTGGAAGTGCATAATGTTCATTTGTAACTCTATGGTACTTAACTGTGTGGTTTCGTCCCTAGCTTACAAACTACTTAAACTAAGTTAAACTAACAGGAGGACAACACGAACACTCATGCCTGAGGGGGGACTCGAAACACCGACGGCAAACGGCCGCGGGCACCGTAGCACGCCGCCTCAGTGCGCATGGCTATTCCGCCGCGGCGGAAGTGCATATATCTGTAACATTGACCACTGGATCTGAATTAACTGAACTCTGCGACCTGGGAATGGCTGTGTGCTTTAAAGGTGCCCTGCTTCGGAGTGCACTGATGGTCCCCGTTGGAGTTTCGAGTCCTCCCTCCGGTATTTGTGTGTGTTTGTGTTCTCTTAAGCATAAGATAGTGCAAGTAGTTTGTAAGTCTAGGGACTGATGACCACTGTAGTTTGGCCCTGTAACTTTTACAAACATTTGAAATGAATTCCTGATGCTTAAATTTTCAACTTCTTCATTGAACTTTTTTCCAATCCCCTGCAAACGTCAGAATATTTCGACAGGGAAAAGCACCTCTTAACTTTCACCAACAAGTTTTCTACCTTTTTGGTATCTTGCTGGTGCATCCTAATTCCAAATTTATCAGAGCAATTGTAAGGGGAATTATAAAAAAGATAATGAGTTTCCATGAAAGCGAGGAGCTATCTTAAAGACTAATATGGGTTTAGGAAACATGTATCGTGTGGTACACACCTTTTCCTGTTTAGTTTGCGCAAATGTATACTGACGACAATCATACTGTTTGTCAGAACTGTGACTTCATTTTTCGAAATACTTTCTGCAGCACTGATTGAAGCTGCTATGTATTGAGGAAAAAGGAGGTACGTAAAGTTGTTTGTTGATTGCAAAACACAGAAGTGAAGAGGGCAATGTAAACTAGTGCTCTCAAGAACAAAATCGTAAACGCTACTTACAGCAGCAAACAAATGATTACTTTCTGCGTATTTTGTATTGTGGTAATCATGTTAAGGCTGTGGAATTTCGTATTATCTATTTAGCATGTTTGTGATGTACTTATAACCTAGAGGCTATCTTCCTACAGGAAGGTATGCATCACTGTGGAATTTGTGCTATCTATACAGTAGTCTCGTTAGTTGGAGGTCAACGGGACCGGGGTCACCTCGAACTACCCAAGTTTATGTGCCAAAAAATAGAAAATCGTCCATGAAAAGAATACACGAGTGAAAAACTATGACTTTTTTTTTAAACAAAGTATTAAATAGTCACTTACATTACCAGTCTAAAGATTTTAAAGGCTTCTCACTATTTACTTCGCGTTATAATGGTGAAGTGCCTTTTTCTGTGAAGATAGAATGTACCCGCAATTGTTGGTTTGTTTTGTGACGCTCGTATTTATGGCAAATTCGTAATTCCGAGACTCGAAATACTGAGACTCCACTGTACTGAGTTCTGTTTACTTATTGTCTTTGTTCCTTTAAATTCTCTTTTTTAGGCAGAAAATATCATAAGGAGGAAAAAAGAATCCAATTTGGAAGTACTTTAATAAAAGTACCGTCGATTTGTGTAAACCTTTCCGCCTTCCATGTCATCTTCTACGGACTTCTGATCAGGCTTACACACACTCCAGAAGGATTAGTACAGGGAAGGGGTCTTGAAAAATATGGAGAAACTAGTGATTCGTCGTATAACTTAAACATACAGAAATTTAAATTTTATTATTCAATTTTCGGTTTAAACCACAAATCATGTTTCGATCGGAATAATATTTTCACACCATGCCGGTAGGAAACTTCTTGGCAGATTGAAGGTATGTAACGGACTGGGATTCGAGGTCAGATCCATTGCCTTACGTGGGCAAGCGCTTAGGCAATGGAGCTACCTTCCAAACTTTACAGCCGCGGCGGAGGGGCCCAGCGCATTGAGGCCCTATGTTGCAATGCGCGAGGCCGTTCCCAGTCGAGGGTTGGAATCCCCCCTCGGGCATGGATGTTTGTGCTGTGTTTAGTGTAAGGTAGTTCATAAGTTGTTTGTAAGTTTAGGGACTGATGACCCCGCGGATAAGTCCCATAAACTTTACAACATGTGAAATGTTTTTTCAAACTTCACACAAACTATCCTGCAAACGTCGCAGGACTAGCACTCCTGGAAGAAAGGATATTTTCGAGACATGTACCCAGAATGATATTTTAACTCTATGCGGAAGTAAAGCTGTGTTCCAGGATAGCTCAGTCGTTAGAGCGTGCTCGAATCCTGGTGTGATACTCACTTTTTATCTGCCAGGAAGTTTAAAAAAAATGTTCAAATGTTTGTTAAGCTAAAGGGACTTAACTGCGGGGTCATCAGTCCATTAACTTACAAACTGCTTATACTAAATACACGGTGTCCAGGAAAGGACTCCCTGATTTCAAAATTAAATATCTCGAAAACAAAGATCGATAGAGGAAAGCAGTAAAAAGTATGTTTATTATGAAAGCTGTAAGAACTTTATACAGCAGTTTGAAATAATAGTTACACAAGCTGCTAACAGATGGCGCTGTAATCGTCATACGTAATGCCTGGTATAAACAGTGATCCGAAGCCCAGAGCGATCAGTTCCACTATTGAAACGTGAAAGGAGGTTAGCATACCGAAGGAAGAGATTAAAACCACGTATTCCATTGAACAACGCGTTTTCCTGGTGCTAGAGTGCCACAGGTTAGAAGAGATTCCTACGGCAACAAGGCGAAGTTTACAAACACGATTGTGAAAACCATTCGTACGCTCTTCGCAAAATTTCAACGATCAGGCAGCGTAGCTGATGATCTAGTATGGCATGTTGGCCGCAAGCAAACCGCAGTTACACCTGAAAATATCGCCACAGTTTCTGGAATTATTCAGCGAAATCCGATGTCATACGTCCGTAGAATTGCATCTGATACTGGTTTGAAGCGTTCCAGCATGCAGAAAATACTGAGAGAGAGCCTACACATGTTTCCATTCAAAATTCAAACGCACCAGGCCATACCCGTACGGGCTGTGCAACAAAGGGTTGTCTTTGCTAATCAGATGCTCACAATGATTGATAGTGAAGGATTTGATGTTGGCTGCATCTGGTTTACAGATACGTGAATACGCAGAACTGGCGATTTTGGGGTTCCGAAAAGCCATATTGGTGTGAATCAAAACCCCTGTATTCTCCTAAAGTTACTGTGTGGGCTGCAGTCTGCAGCAGAGGTATTATTGGCCCTTCTTTCATTCGAAAAACGGTCACTGGTGCACGTTATGTTGCAATTTTTGAACAATTTGTCGCCACACAGCAAGCGTTAGAGGATCGACTAGGTACTGAATGATTTATGCAAGATGGAGCCCGACCACATCGGACCGAACAAGAGTTTCGCTTTCTTGAGGCATACTTCGGGAATCGAGTCATTGCTTTGAAATATCCCAAATTTACTGGTGCAGGCATATTCGCCGGATTTGACGCCCTGTGACTTTTTTTTTGGGGGGGGGGGGGGCACAGTGAAAGACAAGGTCTACCCGAAGCATCCCGCCACGCTGGACGAGGTTAAATTGGCGATCTCTGTGGCATGTGAATCCATTTCGGTTGAGACACTACAAAATGTGATGGTGAATTTCATTCTTCGTTTGCGCCACCTCTGTAGTGCCAATGGTGAACATTTTGCAAACATTGTGATATGATTGTTTGCAAAGAGTGTTTTCATACGTTTATTTCACTTATGTATGCTGATATGAGCTGTACAGCGTACAGCGCCATCTGTTATCAGCCTTTGTAACTATTATTTCAAACTGCTGTATAAACTTACAAGTTACTGCATTCCTCTATCGATCTTTGTTTTCGAGAAATTTAATTCTGAAATCAGGGAGCCATTTTCTGGACACCCTGTACGACACAAACATTCATGCACGAGGGAGGATTCGAACAGCGGACGAGGAACGGCCTCGCGCATCGCAGCATAGCGCCTCAATTGCGCTTGACGACTACGTTGCGGCGCTAGGAAGTTTAAGTAGATCCTATTTTCGACACGCGACATCGCTTGGAGCATCTCTGCAAGGCTCGTTACCATGAGGGTTGGATCCTAGACGATTGGAACATCTTGGTTTCGTCAAATGAATCAAGCTGTCAATCGGTACGGATCGACTGTGACGTAGGCTGCATAGCGGTAAGGGCTCTTTCTACATTGAAATTACCATTGAGTGAAAATGTTATTTTCGGCTAATAGTAGACCGTTTGTAAGCATCGATGCAATTTTTATCGATGTTAATGTGTCATGTCATGCGTCGCTATTCCCGACTACGCCTGAGGTCCACGCAAGTATAAGGTCTACGGTACTTCTCTCTATGGTACTTCCGCACTGGGGTCTCTTTGCATCTACATATGCGGCGCACCAGAGCAACACCGAGAGAAAGGCACTTCTACAGTTCCGATCCATGAGCCAACAGAAGAGTTATATCTAACAGAGCGAGCAGTCAGTCTTAGCACAAGCCGGAACATTATAGTATTGCCTTGCAGAACTTTTTTGTAGCTAGGAAAAGCTTTGTAACACACAAGCACAGTAAAGTTTTATATATATATATATATATATATATATATATATATATATATATATATATATATATATATATATATATATAAGTGAATGTTTGTCTGTATGTCCTCTATGTTTTCATAAATCATTCATTCGATTGCAATGAAAGTTTGGTGAACTGTTCACCGTACGCCCACGAAGGTTCCTGACCCAAAAACAACGGAGCACGACACATAGCTCAGCAGATATAACGTTATAAATAATGAGAGGCCACCGCGTGCGAATATCCAGGTTTATGCGTCAATTATTGGAAAAAGGGAGTATGTTAGGGACCTGCAACAAAGTTTGCATGTAATTTCGGACGTTTATGTCGCGTTTTGATACTGATACCTCCCCCCCCTCCCCCCCCCCCCCCACACACACACACAATGATGAAATGAAAATAAGTCTACCGCTCACAACAGTTTCGCTGTAGATGCCGTAAAACTGTCGCATCAGTCATAACCTTGTATCAAATAAAGTTAGCATTACTGATTTGAATGTTACTATTTATTTTGTGTGCAACTCTCCCTTAATTCTCTTGCATCCATAATTAAGCAATTTGTATTCTTAATATCTATCTGTATAAAAGCGAAAGGACACTCATTCACTCACTGACTGAACACGAAATCTCGAAAACTACTTCACTTAAGAACCTCAAATTTCTCAGAAGTGTAGTTTATAAGTAAAAAACGTCAGCCAAGAAAATATTTTGTGATAGGTGCATGGCAGAGCATACTTCTCCTACAGACTCACGAAATCTACAGCTTCATTCCGATATTCACGACATTTCGCACGCTTGATCTCCAAAACAAGAGGAAGGTCACCGTGTACCTTACGTTTCGTACGGTGAATCGGTGAGGGTACTTTGCAGCATAAAAATGGATCCCTAAATACCTTGGTTGCGTCATAACTTGAGAACGTCTCGACGTATTTCACATATCCTTTTTTTTGTGTTTTCGTTATTCTTAGAAACTGGAATAAAAATGGAATATTTCGGAACAACGAAGTGCGGTTTTCAATGTCACCCTGCGTTTATATTGCATAGAAATCAATAGTTTTGTTCCGATATTGATGAAATTTTGCACACTCTACTTAAAAACAAAGGGGCCTATGACTGTCTGTATAAAATTTCCTTCGGTCCATGGTGGAGGGTACTTAACTTACAGAATGTTCCAAATGCATTTTTTGTACCAATCTTTATGCAGTTTTGCAAACATGACCTTTAAACCAAGAGGAAGATCACTAGGTACTTAAATGTTTGTATGGTACATGACAGAGGGTACCTTGAAGAAAACTTTGCCGAGAGACGGAAATGTGGAAACAAACAGAGAGATGGGAGAGAAAGAGATGGATGCAGAGAGAGGGGAAAATGGATGTGGACTACGAGAGTGTAGGGTAAATAAACATCCGGGCAACGCCAGGTTTACAGATAGCCTGTAATAAAAGTATATGTGGAGTAACCGATTGTTTAAGTTACAGACCTGTGTCCACACCCTGGCTGGTCACGGCCCACCTTCCGAACCCACTGCATCGCGGAGACACAACATTAGACTCACAGCTGTGTATAATTGTTTTGAAGAACATTCTCGTGAGTTGCAGCAAATTAATTTGCGGCCCAGATCGCAGGACATGATGCCCGTCGACGTAATATGATGTAATCGAGACATTAGTTAGTGCAGAAAATCGTGCACCGACCACACTGCCTCTGTAGAGGGAACGTGGTTTGTAATATTTCTGGCATAAAGCCATCATATTAAGATCCAAGTATTGCTTAAGTGCAGCCAGTTAGGACCAGTAGGCGACATATGGTAAAAGTCGGTGAGAACCACGACAGGTGGTACAATAGGTCGGGTACTCACGAGAAAGAGCACTGGCAAATCTCCCCG
The DNA here is from genome assembly GCA_026315105.1 of Locusta migratoria. NCBI lineage: Eukaryota > Metazoa > Arthropoda > Insecta > Orthoptera > Acrididae > Locusta > Locusta migratoria. The sequence goes on from CM048745.1 coordinate 86,682,672, forward strand.
AATTCTAGGGAAGGCCCCAAGAGGCAGGCACTGGACGCCGATTGGCTGTAGCACTGTCGGTTACGCGCCATAACGCAGTCATATTTTTATTTATATTAATTAAAATAATTATTTGTTCAATGTCATACTCAATTTAGAAAAAACCTCTCAAAGCTAAGATATACCCTGAGTATGTAAAATATATTAACAATTACTAATTCAATAAACAATATAATTAATTTGAGACGGACGATGCACGGCAGCCATGTTTGCGTGCTGGATTGCGGAACGAAGGCAGTCTTGCATCTAGCCGCCACTCTTCAGTTCAGAACAGGCACTTGGAAGAGTAACATGTGAAAAAAATGTTCAAATGTTTGTGTAGCTTATGGGACTTAAATACGGGGTCATCAGTCCCTAAACTTACAAACTACTTATGAACTAGCTAAGACTAAGAACGGCTCAAATATCCATGCCCGAAGGGTGATTCGAACCCTCGACAGTAGTGGCCGTGCGAACAGTGACTGGCGCGCCGCAGAGCGCTCGGTCACCGCGGCCGGCAGTAACATGTGACTTCTGTACGCGCACTCGGTGGAGTAACATGCATACTTTGGCGGTCATAAAACATTGTTTAAAATGTTCGTAAATCTATCGGACCAAACTGCGTGGACATCAGTCCGTAGCTTACAAACTACTTAAACCTAGGTAAACTAACCTACGGACAAACACACACACACCCATGCCCCAGGGAGGACTCGAACCTCCACGGCGAGCAACCGCGCGCTCCGCAGTGAGGTGCTTTAGATCGCTCGGCTACTCCATCGCGGCATAAAACATTGTTTAAGCATCTTAGATCAAGGGAAATAACTTTATATTTACTTTCAGTTAAGATAGTGTGTGACAAGTCGATGTTATTATGCAGTTTGCAGGTTTTCTGCCTACTTTAAATAAACCAGCTGGCACTGCGAACTACCACAGTTTTATTCCGTAATTAGATCAGTTCCTGCCAATAGTTTAACAATTTCAGCCTCATTCAAGAACTGCGACCTGCGCGCTATCATCTGCGTGGGGACATCTATAGAAGACGTCAGGTTGGTGAACTTTTAGAATTTCTACTCTTCACCCAGTGCAGTGGGGAGTTACAACAAGCCTCGCGTGCACTGTCACTGCAGTACAAACGCAAAGTATTGTGCGTCATCCGTGACAACATGGAGGAGGAAAGAAAATGATATAGGACCGGTTAACATACCCCCTGTAGACATTATTCCCTTTGTAAGCTATACTCGACCTTGTAAAATATTTTGTAATGGCGTTCAATAGTAAATTACCTCTGACCAGCGAGAATACGGTCACATATTAAACATTTCGCATTTTCGCCTTTCTACAGAAAGAAATGCTGTTACTCCCATACGTTTTTAAAAGACAGCAAACTTGTCTGTTTCTTCGATTCCCTCTTCATTTTCTGGTGCTTGGAGAGTAATGCTCGCTATGTAGTGGTCGCTTGGCATAAACGTCCGCAGCCACGCCTGTTATCACTCTGCAAGTTGCCGCCGTTGCCACATATAATACCAGTCCGCGACTGCTCGTGTGCAGCACGACCGTTGTAGGTTCAATATTCATGAATTTGGAATATCTTCTTGAGTCTAAGCCGCGTCTTTTTTTGCAATTCGCCCGGCAAAAGAAGGTCCGATATTGTGAGGTGTCCCTTGTTTCGACTCATTACAGAAGTGTCCACCGATTGCTTCAGAAGCAGCGGTGGTCGAGAACTGCGGCAAGTGAAACAAGTGGTTGGGCAGCATCGGATGTCGGTGGTGACGCAGAAGCCGTCCGCAGCCGCTGTAAACCCTCCGCCTTATTACAACCGCTGCCGCCGTCCGTTCCGACTACGCTGACGCCGCGCTATCGCCGACACGAGTCTAACGGCCGCGAACGCCGGTCCGCGGCGCCTGCTTCACATCTCACGCCTGCCCAGGCGGCGAAAGTGGAGGCGCCATCTCCTCGGTTAACCACCGACATTCCAGACTCGCTTACGTCATCCGAGGAGCGCGAGTCTGACAGAATTTACCGCAATCGAATGTGTGCCCTTTCCGCGAGAACTTGTTTCTTTGCTAAATTAGAAAATAGATGGTGCGACCGCTGCAATTTATCGGAGTCTCCTTTTTCCAATTCGCGGTACCTGTATAAGAGCGTGCAAAAATTTAACAGGACTTATAGGATGACCCACTGAAGAATCTGAAGGGAGGGAACTGTTGGAGGCCAGTTTAAGGCCGCCGGTTGTCCTAGGTGTCGGTGGCCGAGTAGAAAGAGACCGACACAGGGAAATAGGATGCACGCGTGTGCGGGTACAGAGTCTGAGGTGACCAGCCAATGGGACAGCAGAAACTAGAAACACTGAGCTAGATTAGAACAAGATATATTTCGAAGAAATATTACAATACTTCATTTTGTTAACTGAAGACTAGTGGAATGTAGATACATAGTTTAACTAGGTAGAAGCCTGCCTACTGATAAGAGACCACTTCAGTGCCTGTCCTAATCCCAAATGGCCGATGCAGTTCAGTGGTGGCCACGAGCGGGAATGTAGCAGAGGGTGCTCGTGGCCGACGACGTAAGAACGCCGCGCCGGGCTTACATGGCGGCGCGCGGCGAAAGTACGTGGCGCGCACTCACGGTGTCCAGAAAAGGACTCCCTGATTTCAAAATTAAATATCTCGAAAACAAAGATCGATAGAGGAATGCAGTAAACGGTTTGTTTATTGTGAAAACTGTAAGAAGTTTATACAGCAGTTTGAAATAATAGTTACAAAAGCTGCTAACAGATGGCGCTGTAATCGCCATACGTAATGCCTAGTATAAATAGTGATCCCTTGCCCAGAGCGATCAGTTCCACTATTGAAACGTGAGGTTAGCGTACCGAAGGAAGAGATTAAAACCATGTACTCCATTGATCAACGCGTTTTTCTGGTGCTAGAGTAGCACAGGTTAGAAGAGAGTTCTACGGCAACAAGGCGAAGTTTACAAGCACGATTTAATGTTTCAAAAGGACCCGATGCGGAAACCATTCGTACTCTCTTCGCAAAATTTCAACAAACAGGCAGCGTAACTGATGACCTAGTAGGGTATGTTGGCCCCAAGCAAACCGCAGTTACGCCTGAAAATATCGCCACAGTTTCTGGAATTATTCAGCGAAATCCAATGTCATCCGTCCGTAGAATTGCATCTGAGACTGGTTTGAAGCGTTCCAGCACGCATAAAATACTGAGAAAGAGCCTACACATGTTTCCATTCAAAATTCAAACGCACCAGGCCATACCCGTACGAGCTGTGCAACGAAGGGTTGCCTTTGCTATTCAGATGCTCACAATGATTGATAGTGAAGGATTTGATGTTGGCTGCATCTGGTTTACAGATGAAGCACACTTCCACTTGAATGAATACGTGAATAAGCATAACTGGCGATTTTGGGGTTCCAAAAAGCCATATTGGTGTGAAGCGAAACCCCTGTATTCTGCTAAAGTTACTGTTAGCAGCTTTTGTAACTATTATTTCAAACTGCTGTATAAACTTCTTACAGCTTTAACAATAAACATACAGTTTACTGCATTCCTCTATCGATCTTTGCTTTCGAGATATTTAATTTTGAAATCAGGGATCCGTTTTCTGGACACGCTGTAAATACGAGCACATTCCTGATTAGTTTGTTATTTACATTACTTACGGATAACTGCAAATACCATCAATGACTCAAATAAAGGTGCCATTTCCACTTGTATCTTACATAATGTGTTGAAACTAACGGCTATCGATGTATGCAGGTTGTCGGTGAACAAGGCGCCCACGCACCCTAAAGAAATATCCCTGGCTAGTTTCTAATAACATGAAGCAACTAATCCCGGAGGGTTCCCAGATATTATGTACTAGCTTAAACCCGCGGCTCCGCTCGCTTGTTGGTTGATTATGATAGATAAGCTATTTTTCAGTAGTGTGCCATGAGATTGGTTTTGAAGAATGAAATGAAATACAATATCTTCTTTAGAAACAAACATTTTTAATCAACAAATAAAAAAATAAAATCGTGTGAAGTGGTTCACGATTTACAATAAATAATACATACATATCTCAGTTCGTATGGTGAGAATAATATCCGTTCATTTTAATTTCATTTTAGGGCATTCTGGTAAACTACGTTATTTGTAGTATTGTACTTGATGTAATGCGCGAAACGTCAAATAGTTTTTTTTTTAAAGAGATGTATTAAATGAAATTTCTTTTTTTCTGCTTTATTTATTTATTCTTGTATTTGCTTATTCGTATCCTTATTCTTACACAGAAAGATCTGAAGACATTGTAGCACGCATAGACCAAAGATATGGTATGTGGCATCACGTTTCACTGTATTTAATCTCCTTGCTATAGAGTCGCAAACGTCATCGCTGGCCTTTAATCCGTTTTTTTAATAAGTTGACGACTGTCAACCACCATATCTTCCACCCCCTTGTAGTTATCGGCATGGAACTGCTCTGCTGTACAACGGGAGACTTCGGACAACAATGACACAAAGACCATTCGTTTGCGTTCTGTAGTTTTCGCTACAGAGCAAAATATTAACACACACACACACATAGAATTTTATATACACCGATAAGTTTCCACCCCAATATACTCCATCCTTTTGTCATTATCAGCCCTCAAACAACAATGCAACCAATAAAATCATTTTCAAAGAGTAATTATTGTTCCGCATTTCGCCTTATATTCTTCAAATTACTAAATATCTATCAGAACGCTATAAAACCCTGCCTAAAACCTTCCTCAGGAATAAATTAGTAACTGTACAAATTTTCAAGTCTCTGCATCTTGTTGTTTGGACGTGATAAGCATACACCGAACAGACATTCACATTAATATATATATATATATATATATATATATATATATATATAGATAAATAGCTATCCGATCGCCATAAAACCGTGCCTAAAGCCTTCCCCGGGTTGACATTAGTAACTGTACAAATTTTTAGCTCTTTATGTCTTGTGGTTCAGACGTGATACACGTACACCGAACAGACATTCACATTTATGAATATAGATAACTTGAAGTCAGGTGATCTCGCAGGCCATGGAATAGGACCTGCACTTCCAATGCAGCGAACAGAAGATGCTACACTAGAGTGGTTGCAGATACGCACACTTGAGGCGGTGTAGCTTCAAGTTGTATTTCCATTCTTTCACTAACATCCAGGAAGGCATTCTGCAAGAACTCAGGTAGAAATCATTGAGTACAGGTAGACACACCTGCATCGTGACTTCCTAGTAATCACACTCGTCCTTCTTGTTTCCTCCCAGGAAATTAAGGATGTAGGTGTAAATAGCATCTTTAAACTTGTATGCATGTTATTTGTAAATAGGCTGGAAAACTGTAATGCGAGACACCCTAACGCAAATTGTTTAGGGGAGTGCGTTCTTATGGAAACATCTATACGCTAAAAACGATTGAAAAGTGCTTAGCATAGAGCACTCCCAATTGCAGCAAATATGGTGTTTCAGCTGTTCCATAAGTAGTGTGGAACGTGGAAATAGTGTCTTATTTAAGATAGCAGAATCAGTAGGCAGCAATGCATAGGAGACTGTTAGATACTGATGTGACAAAAGAAATTGCATTTAATTGATGCAACGTAAAATGCAAACAGGTAGGTAAAGAACCAGGAAGAACAGAATACAGATACATAAGCGATGACACTGACACTAAACGCAAAATCGCTAAGTAGGAAAGACTAAAGGACAGGAGAATACAACCTTGTATAGGTACTCATACCACTAAATATAGAAAAAATGTAAGGAGGACTTAGGAGGAATGAGAAGCGGCTGTACGAACATCGTGACCTCAAAAGGGAAAGGAGTACCACTTTTTTTTTCTTTTTTTTTTTGTGAGAGTGAGTTTCTTTTCTGCACTGCCCTCTCATCACTAATATAATATAGTGATCGCAATACACAGTTATTACTATTGTTCTCGAGACTTAGTTACTTATGTACGAGGGGGACGCCTGCCCTTGGGGTACATAAGGATGGGAAATAGTTTTTTTTTTTTTTTTTTTTTTTTTTTTTTTTTTTTTTTTTTTTTTTAAATAAGCAATCCACTCAGCCTGGTGCCTGGTGGTCTGGCCGAGTCACGCGCCATGCCGCGCGCCTGCTGCTGGAAGTTTCCTCACAACTCAGGCTCGGCTCTGCTGACGAGGGTACGCCACCCTCGGAGAATCGGCAGAACCCAGCCACAAACCGCGAGCCAAACTGGTGATCACGTGTGGTGCACTGTGCCCAGACTTCAAAGCCAACCTGAAGAACGGACGCAACAGCAGGGAGTGCCCTTTCTGCTGCCGCCCTCCCGGGCCGGCAGAACCTGTGCCACCGAGGTGGCCAGCATTTCATTACACACTCCTAACTAGTCTGTGCGCGTTTTGCCCTACTGTCTACTGATTCAATTCTCTAACTGAATTTCTGCTAAAGAGAATGGATATTGGTATCTACACGGTCAGAGAGGGCAGAGATAGCTTCTACGTTCCCTGAAATCTTGGCTGTATTCTCTGACATAGCACTCATTGCTATCTCGTGCCTTTCCTGTACGAGCTGCACCATATCAGTGCACAACCCATCTAGATTCTCGTGAATGACCTGAATGGCATTACTTTGCGCCTCCCTGCACTGCACAGAAACTTTCATCAGCTCGGCCTGGACAGCTAGCACGGAACTACCTTGTGCATCCCTACTTTTTATTTCTGCTTTCAGTTCGTTCATGAAAGTCATGATGTCGCCTAAAATCGTGTCGGAACCGAACACAGGCCTAGTAACGGAATTGGAAGTATTTTGAGAGGTATCAGAAATCGCCATATGGTTGGACAGCTTATTTTCTACTCCCGTGCTATCGCTTCCGGTAGCGCCCACGTCTAAACTAGCCTCGTTCTCAACGACAACGCGGCCGTCTGTACCCGCCACGTTTCCGCTTTCTGTTGAAAGATCTAACCTAGAGGATCTTTCACGGTCCTCACTTCGGTTTAATCGCCTAGAAGGAGTGGACACTGACAAGGCAGAACTAGTATCCATATTTAGAATTCGTTCAGAATGACAAGAGGTTACCAAAACAAAATTTAGCCTACCAAAAACATGCGTAGCAAAACACGAATTAAAATCTTCACACGCAATGCACTGTGGTTGTGCTCTTTTCACAAAAACAATTAAATAAATAAACCCCTTCAAAAGTACCCAAATATAATACAACTGAAACACATAAGTGCTGAAAACATAAACTGAAATAGATTAATGCTGAAGACACACATTCACACACTGGGACAAAAGAGTTAAAATATTCCCACATGCCTTTAAAACCAAAAAAACTATTTCATTGAACAGATGATCTGCTAGAAAAGCGAATCTGGCAGCTGTAAGTCAGTTGAAAGACCACCGTTAATAGTAGAATTATAGCAATCTGAAAAGAGACAGCTAACGGATTCGTGTGAACTACTGACTACTTCCTGCAACACAATCTTGTTCTCTGCCCCAGAATTTAGAACTGATTCAAACTTCATTTTAGCTGCAGGAAGACAAAGAGGCGGTGGTCAACATACATCATAGATCACGAGAATTACATACAATCATTAATATATAAGCCGCCCCAAACTAAACCATTTCATGAAGGTGGCTATGAGAAAATTTGCGACACAACGGAATTAAAACAAGATAATTTGCATCTGAGTTTGTTCTCATCACTGGTGAAAAAAAAAACATTAAATAAAAAGGGAGGGTATTTATAAACTAATATTTGTAAGACATTTCACTGACAATAAATTTTTTATTGAACTCAAACACGAGCAAATGGGGGCACCAATTTTGTTAAACAATAAAAGCGCATCCCACATTGAAAATTAAGCTAAAGTAATCTGAACTGATCATCGTCCTGGGGAAAGGGAGGATTTACAATCAACAAGCATTCAGCCACTAACACGCACGAAGCAAAGTGAAACTTACCCAACTCAGCGTGCTGATACGAAGCAGAAGCAGGCACTGCTATCTTAGCTGAAAATCAGTAAACCAGGATGTACCACACAAGGAAAATAAACTTTGTAGGTGGCTCTGGTCTGTCTTCCTTTACTTGAGATGGTATGCGATAATAGCGAGATTACGTTCCATTAAAATCAAACCATGAACAGGCAGACTTTCTGAGACACACGGCACGTGTCTGCTACATTACATATTCGCACCTCTCTGAAGGCGAAATGCTTAAATATCATGTTCATTTCAACAAAAATCTATGTAATCATAGATTACGAAGCAAGAATACACAATAGTAACGCACTGGTATGTGAGCAGTGGCGAGAACTCAAGTGACTAGCTGTAAACCCTTGCGCTCGGAGCTCGGAACCAGTATAACCAGTAATTAATACAAAATTCAATTTCCGAAAAATAAAGAGAAACAGTTATGGCATGCAACCCTTAGAAATGTGTAGGATATGATAAGGAAGCTAAAGAAATACAGTTAGACGCGATTGGTAAGGTTCTACACGGATGGACGAAGTCCAGTCTTCTAAAATCAGAAAAGTGGAATAAATTCAAAGTCGGCGTAAATCAACTAAGAAATACGGCATGCAGACCCTAGAATTACGTGATATTTCATAAGCAAGCTAATAAAGGGGGTTTTACAAGGCTAGAAGAGAATTTACTGGGGAGTCTGAATGCAAACTACAAGTTTGGAAACGAAACAACAATTTAAAATAGCTGGCGATGAGATCGAGATGTACTTATGGAAATCAGAAAGATACATACTTAATTATTTGCCTGAAGGACATAGAACAGACACAGGGGTAGCTGAAGGCTTTGTTCTAAGAACACACCACGTGGAGTACGTATCACTCGCAGAAGAAGAAAACGGAAAAGAATATATCACATGCAGTACACAGAATAAAATTATTCCCGCACCTTGGTTGCATCCCATGAAGCTAAAAAGAAATTAAACCGAGTTTGTACACCGCCGTCCAGTCACACAAGGGTTACTGGTTCTCAGCAATTATCAAACCGAATTAGTTACATATTCACCACATTTACCTATGCAAAATCACCTAAATGAAATGGAATACACCTCCGTACATGATCGAAGAAACTTATTCCGAATGGAAGTTCTGAGGTCTTACTTGGACAAAACCAGACACCAAATCGCTACAATCTCAAGGAAGGAAAGAAAATCAGAACATCTTACCAGGTCGAAGCGCAGTCACAGAGTGTCCAAGTCGGCCAGCCAGTCCCCGGCACCACCGGAAATTGGTAAAAACCCAGGTGAAACGCAATGGTGGGGAGGCTCGCTACTGGGCATTGCCAACCCAATGTGTAACCAAAGGGTGGGGGGGACCTCTTTGGTAGCATCAAAATCAAAGATTGGTAACGACTACCTATCGATACAAAGCCAGAGAAACACTAGTAGTGAGCAGCCAGCAGCCGATGACGAAAATTCTCATACATACACTCAGACCCCCATACACATACAGAATGAAGCAAGTACACATTCTCACAGGGAGAGTGGCGTCACAGAGAAATCGTTCATCTTGCCACATTCATAGACACAATGATAAAGCATTAGCATTATAAAATCACAGCAATATTACAGAAACTAATATTTAAAAACATGAAATGGAATGCCATTCCTCATGCCTCCAAACGAAAGGATTTCCTGTTTAGCAAAATGACCGTATGGTGAACTTAGATAAATTACAAAGTTACAAACCTAGGGAACATGGCAGACAGCCGTATTTCAAGGTCTTGCCTTTCTACCTATTTTGTCCTCTGCTGCCTTCACTATTTCATTTCTCAGTGCTACCCGTTCTTTTTCTTCTGTTTTATTTTCCCCAGTTTCTGTCAGGTGTTGCCTAAAGCTCCCTCGGAAATTCTCAGGAACCTCAGATTCCTAGAATTTATCCAAGTCGCATCTCCTTATTTTCCTACCCTTTTTTCAGTTTTTCTGTTTCAGTCTACAGTTGATGACCAACTAGTTATGTCAGAGTCTATATCTGCCCTGGGTATGTCTTACAATTTAAAACCTGGTTCCGAAATCTGTCTTACCATTATAAAATCTGTCTTGTACCTTCCAGTGGCTGCTGGTCTCTTCCACGTAGACAACCTTCTTTCATGACTCTTAAACCAAGTGTTTGTTACGATTAAATTATGTTCCACGCAAAATTTTATCAGGCGATCTCCTCTTTCATTCTTTTTGCCCATATTCACCTACTATTGGCCCACTTTAGGTTACGGTAGTAATACTAAAAGTGGGCCTTTGCGATCGTCTTTTGACAGCTCGAAATTGAATAACTGAATTTGTAGAGGAGTAAATTCTCTACAACTTTGCTCTCTTATGTTTTCTTCATATCTCGTATCATTTGAGACATATTTGGAAAAATAACGGCGATTTTCGGTTCTCTGTCTGTCCGTCTGTCTGTCTGTCTGCCCGTAACGTGTTCCCTATTTTTAAGACGAACAGTTCAACCGATCAGCACCAAATTTTGCACACATAATTGTAGGCCGCCAAAGACCAGAACCTCTCTTTTTCACTTTTTTCGGACAAAAATACATTAGTAATGCCAAAAAAAGCCGTTTGTAATGTAATTTTAATTGCAAATAAACCGTTCATCTGACGAGAAAATTGAATAAATGAATGTGTAGAGAGGAAAATTCTCTTCAAGTTTGCTCCCTTATGTTGTTTTCATATCTCATATCGTTTTAGAGATATTTGCAAAAATAACGGAGTTTCGACGAAAACCAGCCGTTCACAGATGTCAAGTGACGTTCCTCGCCCAGAACTCTCTCTGGCATACGGCATCTTGCGTTGCGTATTTGATGATTTTCTTATTGTAACTTACACATCGTCATTTCAAAGCAATGGCGCACTGAAGAATTAACAAAAACACGTCGTTCTTTGTACGATAAATGATAATCTAGTGTCTACAAATGCCATATTAGCATCAGTTAACAATGGCCATTAATAGTATGAGATTAAAGAAGGCCGTTCTTAACTGTTAGCTGTTGTGTAGTGGGCAATGTGTCGGACTGTGACGTTGGAGGTCAGTGGTTCAGAACCCGCCGATACCAAAACCTTTTTTTTTTCGTACAAGTGTTTCAGACACTCTTATTAATTAATTTTTTATTATTTAGATTATTATTTCGGTCCAAAATGTTTGCAAAAACTTATAAAACTACAAATCTAAAATAGTCCGTAAAACACGTCAGTCCGATTTTTTTTCTTTCCCACCGAATTCGGTGTCATTTAACAACCAGAATATGTAGAAGCCTTGTAACGTCGCTGCTGCGTCCACCTAATCCTCGATGGGCGAAGTTGCCGTTACATTCTATTTTATACTTAATCACTTAATAATTGTTCCAATGATTTGACGGTATGGGATGCGGACAATTACTAGGTTGATCCATAACAGTAAACTTTGTTAACTTCCTTTATAATGGAACGACAAATTTTAAAAAACTCTTCCCTTTAAACACTCTCATTTAATAACCATGTGCCACTGCGATGAATGTCTACAAGTCCACACTGAAACATGTCAATATACAACTGCAACCCGTTTGCGATACGACGGAATGGCAAAAACTTTAGCCACCACTAAACGCAGGTTACGAACTCACTGCCAACATGCTACCGCCTCTCTCTGCGGTCGGCGGGAGACTGCCGCACACCGGCCAACAAACAAAGAACATTCCAACCGAAGCATTGTTGCCAGCAGCTCTCGCTGCACATCGGTGATAACTATCTTTCGACCAAAAGAGGTTACTAACCTAAAACCCTGTATCCTCACAGCCTCACATGACTGCAAGAAGAAACGCATCCTCGTAGTCAGAGGGGGCTCTTCCAGTAATGCTGGAAGCTCATTTTCAATAAAGTTCAGGTACTGTGAATTTCAGAATGTGTGTGCAGGTGGATGTTGGATACCTAGAGAGCGATACGGCAGAGAGAGCGCGCTCACTGTTCTGGTCGCGGTAGTGGAGAGTCCGCGGCGTGAAGTTGGCGGTGGCGGCCAGCTCCCACAGCAGTAGCGTGTCCACGAATTCGGTGTCATCTAATGGCTAGAATATGTAGAAGCCTCATATGACTGCAAGAATAAACGCATCCTCGTAGTCAGAGGGGGTCTTCCAGTAATGCTGGAAGCTCATTTTCAATAAAGTGCAGGTACTGTGAATTTCAGAATGTGTGTGTGCAGGTGGATGTTGGATACCTAGAGAGCGATACGGCAGAGAAAGCGCGCTCACTATTCTGGTTGCTGTAGTGGAGAGTCCGCGGCGTGAAGTTGGCGGCGGCGGCCAGCTCCCGCAGCAGCAGCGCGTCCACGTGGGAGAAGGCACTGCCGCGCACCACCGCCACCACCACCGCGTGGCCCCTCGCGTCCGCCAGCTGCGCATGCGCGGCCCGCCAGTCGGGGCACCGCGGGGCGCCGCCCGGCCACGCTCCACCGCCGACGACAGCGCCGCTCCTGCCGGCAGCAGGCATTAGCCGATCCATTAGCGCCACAAACCCACTACTGTATTAACGGCTTCTTCCACAAAAGGGACATTTACACACGTCCGAAAAAGGGTGGCTTTACCGCCATTCTAGGGGTTTACGAACCTTTACATAAAAATGGATTAGCGATAAAAAATATAATTAAAAAAAACCATTTCATTTCCCTTCACTGCTCGTGAAAACAGAAATTGACAGTTTTAAAAAAATAATGTGTACAAGTGATGGCCAACATTTTTATGTACATGCCATTCCTTAAAAAATAAATAAATAAAAATAAAAAAAATAAAACGGCAGTCTCCACTTTCAGCATAGAATCCGAATTAACCCTTTCGTGGTTGTTGGGACATATACGTCCCACTAACTTCAGACCTCATTTGTACAACAAGGTGGTGAGTTGCGTAATTCTGCATAGTGCTGCCACATTTACACACATCCGAAAAAGGTTGGCATTGCCGCCATTCTAGGCGTTTACGACCCTTTACATAAAAATGGATTAGCGATAAAAAATATAATAAAAAAACCATTTCATTTCCCTTCACTGCTCGTGAAAACAGAAATTGATAGTTTTAAACAAAATAATGTGTACAAGTGATGGCCAACTTTTTTATGTACATGCCATTCCTTAAAAAATAAATAAATAAAAATAAAAAATAAAACGGCATTCTCCATTTTCAGCATAGAATCCGAATTAACCCTTTCGTGGTTGTTGGGACATATAAGTCCCACTAACTTCAGACCTCATTTGTACAACAAGGTGGTGAGTTGCGTAATTCTGCATAGTGCTGCCATCTATTGTTGACCCTTCAGAATGCGGAAAAAAAATCGAGGCACTGAAATTCTTACAGTGTAGAAGGCTGTGACTGTTTATATGGACTGCCGCGTGAATTTTTGGCGCCGTAACCATTGTTTCTTGTGCCTTGAATCGGTTTTCGTCGTTTTCTCGCTACCGAAAATGTCCGAAGTAAGTATATTTCCTATTTTATGTTTCTTAGAAGTTTACAAGCAACAATTACGCTTTCTAAAACACATTTTACTTCAAAAGTTTTTTTTCAGTGAATTTACAATTAGTTGGACGCATGTGTCCTAGTGACCATTGTGTAGCCCTATAGTGCTTTTATGTTGCGAATTATAGTACTCATATTTCAAAGAAAAACAGTTTTTCTGCTTGCGCTAATAAAACACGGTATGTGGTTTACTATTATCTGCATTTTCTATTATAGAAGCTGCGAGACAGCTTTCTCGCTTTTTTTTTATTTATGTATTTTATATTATTTTATTTTTTAAATATGGTGAGCATTACAAATTTTTGAATCATATACTTGTTTAGACCCTATGACAGGATAACTTAAGAAATTATTTTAAAAAGTCTTAGGTAAATCAGTGCCAGAAATGATCAGTGGTACGTATGTGTCCCACCTTTTTTTTAGGAAAAATGGAATGTGCTAAAAATTTTTGAGTTTCATATTTGTAATCCTTACCCAAATCAGTCTCTGTAAAAGCTGAGATAACTTAAGATATTCTAAAAAATGAGTAAAAACTACGAAAGGGTTAATAAAAAAAGCTATGTCATCACATTAAAAAAACTACTTCCAGTCTGAATAGCCCCATTTACAGTGGGAATCGGAAGTTGAAAATGGCCCCATTGGATCTGGCGTAGTATACTTACTACTCGGACGTATTGCATTTTACATTTCATAAGACACGCAAGACTTTCCAAGGGATACTGCGTAATTCTCCGCGGTGTAGAAAATGGCTATGACGTACAATCGCAATGTGGCACAATTAAGTGTGGGATGCCCCAGGGGTCTGTCTTGGGACCGTTGCTGTTTCTCATTTATATATGATATGCCTTCGAGTATAACAAAATATTTTTGTTTGCTGATGATACCAGCTTGGCAGTGAAGGATGTTGCTCGTAATATTGACACAGTATCAAATAATGCAGTTCAAGAGATAAGTTCATATCTTGTAGAAAATAAGTTGATGTTAAATCACAGTAAAACTCAGTTTTCACAATTTCTAACACATAATTTGACGAAAGGTGACGTATTGATTACACATGACGGGTATATGATAAGTGAGACTGAACAGTTCCAATTTCAAAGTATTCATATAGACAGTAAGCTGTCGTGGAAAGCCCATGTTCAGGATCTTGTTCCAAAACTACATTCTGCTATGTTTACTATTAGAAGAATATCTGAAATAAGTGATTTTCCAACACGAAAAGTAGTCTATTACGCTTATTTTCACTCACTTATGACGTATGGCATTATTTTTTGGGGTAACTGGCCTGATGCAAAAAGGATATTTCTGAGTCAAAAACGGGCGGTTCGAGCAATATGTGGTGTAAGTTCACGAACGTCATGTCGACCCCTTTTTAGTAGTCTGGGAATTTTGACACTGGCATCACAATACGTTTTTTCTTTAATGTCGTTTGTTGTTAACAATATCAGCTTATTCCCACGAGTTAGTAGCTTTCACTCGGTCAATACTAGACAAAAGGCGAATCTACATTTGCATCACACCACCTTGACACTGGTGCAGAAAGATGTGCAGTATTCTGCAGCATCCATTTTCAATAAGCTGCCACAAGATATAAAGAATATTAGCACTAACCCACACGCTTTCAAATCTAAATTGAAGAGTTACCTCATGTTTCACTCCTTTTATTCTGGCGAGGAACTCCTAGAAAAGTTAAACAACTAAGCTAATTCATTTTTTTCTTTATTGATTCTTTTCGCTTTGTCTTAAGATTGTCATGTGCATAGGACTACTTAAAAATTTTCGACTACCATTCTTGTGTAAAAATTCATGTATTGACTTGTTCAAGGCCATGCAGTCTCACTCCTAAATTGGGTCCTATGGAACAGAATACCATAATACATAAATAATGAATAAATAAATAAAACGCAAATACCCTATCGTGTTTGCATATTTATCAGTTAAATTATTCATATTAATATTACTTATAAGAGTTTCAATTTGAGATATATATATATTTGGAGATTAGTAGAGAGAGGAAACATTTGGGATTTTGCTTTACAATATGAATATGAAATTGAATATGAATTTAGATAACACACAAATACGGCAATATGTTTCCTAAGTGCACTTACTTGGAAACCACAGACCTTTTTCTTCTGGAAGAAATGGAAAGTGGTCGGAAATGTAAGTACTGCGACACCAGTCTGCTGCGGTGCAATTGTCAGTGCCAGCAACTCACTCCTGAAAAGCTAGTGCACAGTGAGCTCATTGCGCCATGAAGATCAGCCTGGTTTCGTTGTACACATGTTCATGTTCAAATGATCAGTAAATGAATTCGTGTGTACTAACATGGATTTGTTTTCATTCTTTACAAATCATAATATTCCGTTGCCGATGAAGTTTGATACTATGACTTCAGATGCAGACGAACAGATCAGCATTTCAAGTAGGCATGTAAATTTTTAAAACTGATGCCGCGCACCAGTTATTTGCTCACATGACATTAAAGGCACGTCTGCCACTGGTTCGCCATCCCTGACCTACAAATTATGAATTTGTCTTACAGACTGCAGTAGACACGAGTGCCCATGATACCCGGTAACAACTACTCTTTCACTGATGTGTGCCAGTATTCGTCGTGGCATACTGTCCACTAGATCGTCAACTGACTGTTTGTCCCGCTTCTCCTCAACGGAGATTCGGCGCAGATCTCTCGGATTCGTTACTCGGTTTCCTCGTCCAAAACCACCACTTTTAAATGTTTACCACAAATGTTCCACAGGATTTATGTCTGGAGAACATGCTGTCATTTCTAATCTTATGATATCATCATGAAGAATCGCATTGACAAATCGTGCACGATGAGTGCAACACTTGTCATCCATTAAGACGAATGTCTCACGAATTGCTGCCGATATGGTTGCACTGTACGTCTGAGGATGTCATCTTTGTACCGCATTTCTGTTTGACTGCCTTCTACGACCACCACTGGGAGTGTGGTGGCCCCACGTAATGCCACCCCAAAACACCATGGAGCCACCACCTTGCTGCACTCACTGCCAGCTGTATCTAAGATGTTCAGGCTAAGACTGCCTCAAAAAACGTCTCTCACTATTTTCTTATGCAAATCTCATCTGTGAATAGCACTTGATGCCAATTCTGACGAGTCCATCTAGCATGCTGTTGGGCGCATCCGTACCGCCCTGCATGGTGACTAGGGATGAAAGCTGGAGCTCCCCATGAGCGTCGGGAGTGAAGTTGCTTGTTGTGCAGCCTATTAAGCACGGTTTCATTCTAAACACGACGTTGCTGCACGAAAAGCATTCAGCACGGTCGCTTTCCTCTCACTGATCCTCCAAGCCGAAGTCCCAACGTACCTTCACCAGCTGCTTTGGTGGTCTTTGGGCGGCCAGAGAGAGGCAGATCATCGACAGTTTCCGTATCTCTGCATGCCTTCCACATGTGACCAGTAGCGCTTTAATCCACTTCAAGAGGTCATGAAACTTACCATGATGTGAGTCCCTGCTGACACAAAGTAAGAACACGGGTACGACCCTGCTTTAGAATTTACCTAGGCAAGGCGCAACAACAGTCAACACAAGTAGTGAACTTCCCTCCTGGTGTTACGACTGGAGCTGATCGGCAGTCTGACCCTCTCCGATGCAGCGGCACTGCTCATGCCTGGTTGTTCACATGTTTGTTCAGCTTCAGTGACATCTATTGAGAATCTAAAAAACTACGTGCTTGATGCAACACACACATTCAATGTCAGTGTTCAGAAAGCCTTAATACCAGGGATATGCAGCACTTTTTTAATATACACTCCTGACCATTAAAATTGCTACACGGCGAAGACGGCGTGCTACAGACGCGAAATTTAACCGACCGGAAGAAGATGCTGTGATATGTTTCTCAGAGCATTCACGCAAGATTGGCGCCGCTGGCGGCATCTACAACGTGATGACACGAGGAAAGTTTCCAACCGATTTCTCACTAGCAGGCGAGATGACAGGCATCTTATCTGCATGGCTGTAGCGGATCGTGCAGCCACGTCTCGATTTCTGAGTCAACGGATCGGGACGTTTACAAGACAACAACTTTTGTGTCCCAGCCTCGTCGCCGCTTTTGTGTCTCGTTCCGTTGTAGGTGTCGGTGGCCGAGTGGAATGAGACCGACACAGAAATAAAGATAGCACGCTGGTGCAGGTACGGAGGGGAGCAGCCAGAACTAGAAACACTAGAGTAAATTAGAACGAGATATATATTGCACAGAATTTATACAATACTTAACTTTTACATAGTACTGCAGAATGTTGATACATAGTTGAGCTAGAGTCCTGCCTAGTGTCTAACTGATAGCCAAGTCTTCACTGGTGCCTATCTGATTACGAAGGTCCTAACTGGTTGCTATCTCAGTCCCAAGTGAACGATCGTTCAGTGGTGGCCACGAGCGGCGTTGCAGCAGAGGGCGCTCGTGGCTGTCGTCGTAAGAACGTCGCGCCGTGCGTGCATGGCGGCGCGCGGCGAAAGTAGGTGGTGCGCACTTTGTACTTGTGCGACACCACACCCCTCCCCCCCCCCAAACCGCCACGCCGTCGTGGCGTAGGGCTGAGGGCCACGGCGACGGCACTGGGAGGAGGGCCTGGGCGGGGGCGTTACTGGTGGGACGGGCGTCGTAGCTAAGGCTGGGATCGAGACGCCGTCCGCGCCCCGGCATCCGCCTTGCGATCCCCCGGAAAACCCGCCAAAACGAGGGGAAGGGCGCACCCCACCGCCCAGCGGGAGCAGGTCATCTTCTTCTGAGGTGCGTGGCCCATACAGCGAGGGCACGCACGGTCCCGGAGTCCTTCTTGGTGACGCTGTCAGCTGCGGCGGCGACGGAGGCGGAGAGGCGGACTGCGTAGGAGGCGCGTCCACCTCCATAGGGATCTCGTAGTCCGGGGACGAACGATGTGGCTGTGCTCCCTGGCGGTGAACTGGGTCTGGAATCAAGAAACCGGAGACAGGATCGCGCGGCCTGTGCAAGCGCAATTGGTTTGCGTGCCGCCGCAGCTCCGACCCTGTGGAAGAACGTACAACATACATATTGCGCCCGAGCACGCGCTGAATGGTGCCCGGCATCCATAGTTTCTTCTTGTTTCCAGCAAACACACTGTACAGCACCGGCGTAGAAACCTGAAAACGCGTAGCGCCATACGAACCGACTCGGTGCGTGGGAGGCTGCAGCAGGTGAAGGAGAGTGCGGTGACGGCGGCCGTGTAGCAGCTCGGCAGGAGACGGGCCGTCACGTGGCATGCACCGATACGTAGACAGGAAAATTTGAAGAGCTTGCTGCCTGGAGTGCTGACCTTTCATCTTTTCCATGTGTGACTTGAATGTTCGAACGAAACGTTCTGCTTCACCATTGAACTGAGGGTGAAAAGGTGCGGTGGTTATATGCTGAATGCCATTCACACGACAAAACTGTTGAAATTCCGCACTAACAAACTGTGGTCCATTGTCACTGACGATAGTTTCAGGCAAACCTTCGATGCAAAACACTGACGTTAAGGCACTGATTGTACTAGACGCTGTCGTTGAGTTCATGGCAATCACGAAAGGAAACTTGCTGAAAGCGTCTACAACAATTAACCAGCTCGTGTTCCAGAAAGGTCCGGCAAAGTCAATGTGTAAACGTTGCCATGGTCCCTTGGGGCGTGGCCAGTCCGAGAAACGTTGCGGAGCAGCCGCCTGATGCTCCGCACAAACTGTACACTGTGATGTCATGCTCTCTATCTGAGCGTCCATACCAACCCAGGTACAATGACGTCTGGCCAGTTGCTTTGTCCTAACAATACCCCAATGTCCTTGATGCAGGAGGCGTAACACTTCTCGTTGCAGGGAACAGGGAACTATCACTCTTGTTTGGTCGTTGTCCGTATGTAACAACAGAACACCCTGACTTAAAGACAATGCATGACGTTGTGCAAAATAACGTCGAACCAGAGGCCGATCAATGTCTTTGGCTCTGGCAGGCCACCCTGAGCGAACAAAACGTGCTACCATACTTAAGTCTGCATCCGCAGCTGTTTCCTGTGCAACCCGACGAGAGTTCAAAGGGAAATCTGCGACAGCGGAAGCATCTCTGGAGTCTATCTGACAACATGCCATTTCCGAAGAATCAAACGACACATCCTGGCCAACCGGAAGTCGGGAAAGTGTGTCCGCGTTGGCGTGTTTAGTGGTAGGTCGGTACAAAATCTCATACTGATAATTAGACAATATCAAGGACCATCTCTGAAGCTTTTGTGCCGTTCTTGGCGGAATTGGCTTTGTGGGTGAGAACAACGACGTGAGAGGCTTGTGGTCTGTCAACAAATAGAATTTTCTGCCATAGAGATAATGATGAAACTTTGTGACGCCGTAAATGATTGCTAAGGCCTCCTTTTCTATCTGACTGTAATTCTGTTGCGTTGGCGTCAGTAGCTTGGATGCAAAGGCAATAGGACGATCGTGAGAACCAATACGATGTGAAATTACAGCACCAAGACCGTACGACGAGGCATCAACTGCTAACACTACAATCTTCTGTGGGTCAAAGGGAATCAAACATGCATCACTGAGTAGTGCAGACTTTAGTTTATCAAAGGCAACCTGACAATCTGTAGACCATACAAAAGGAACATTCTTCCTACGTAAGCGATGCAGTGGAGCTGCAATCTGAGAGGCATTGGGAATAAACCTGAAATAATAGTTCAGCTTTCCCATTACTGCTTGCAATTCGTGCACATTCTTAGGAGGAGGCAAGTCTTTGATTGCTCGAAGATGTGACTGTAAGGGATGTATTCCTTGGGCATTAATCACATGGCCTAGGTACTCTATTTCAGTTTGAAAAAAAAAACACTTTGCTTTATTGCAACGTAGAACTGCTGCAGTCAAAACTTTGAAAAGGCACTCCAGGTTTGCTAAATGTTCTTCAACTGTACGTCCGGATACCACAATATCATCTAAATAGTTCGAACAACACGGTACAGAAACTGTCAGCTGTTCCAAAAAACGCTGAAAAATAGCGGGGGCGGAAGAACTGCCAAAGGGTAGGCGTTGAAATTGAAAAAGGCCCATGTGAGTATTAATGACGAAAAACTTTTTTGATTCGTCATCAAGTGGAATCTGTAAGTATGCCTCTGCTAAATCAATCTTAGAAAAGAAACGAGACTGTCCTAATTTGTCCATTAGTTCGTCAGGTCTGGGCAGGAGATAAGTGTCTACAATTGTTTGACTGTTCACTGTTGATTTGAAGTCCGCATAGAGACGAAGTTTTCCTGATGGCTTGGGTATAATTACTATAGGCGAGGCCCACTGACTCGCAGAAACAGGAGAAATCACCCCACTATCTTGCCAACGTTTAAGTTCTTCGGCAACTGTATCACGCATTGCGATACGCACTGGTCTAGCTTTACGAAATTTTGGTACAGCAGATTCTTTCAAAGTTACATGTGCCACGTAGTCTTTGGCGCAACCTAGTTCCGGCGAAAACAAGTCACTGTATTAGTCACACAATGCATTGATTTTATCCTGAGGCACTATTGACGAAATTTGAAGCACATCTCTTTGAATTGATAAACCAAACAAGTCAAAAGCATCTAGTCCAAAAATGTTCTGTGTCGATTTGGCCTGAAGAACTACAAAAGCAACTGTTTTTGTTACACCTTGAAAAGAGGCGGGCAGGCTACATGTTCCTAGCACGGGAATATTTTGAACTGTATAAGCTGTTAACACTTGCTGTGACGGCGACAATTTTGGCGAACCCAGAAGTTCATAAGTATCTTTATTTATTAATGTGACAGCGGAACCAGTATCAAGCTGAAATTGCACCGTCTTATTTTCTATAAAGAGAGTCACAAACAGTTTTTGCTTGCGGCGCTCGACAGGTGCGTGAATGTGGGCAACGTCTGCTACGGTTAGTTTACTCCGCTTGCGCGGGCCGCGTAGTGAAGTAAGCGGCGCAGCCTCGGCACGCAGCGGATTAACAACACTGTCACTAGATGGCACTACCGGCGGATCGGCGTCCGCGCTAGCATGCGAAGCTACTCCAGATTTACTAACTATTGCACTACACTTTTGAGTAGCTACTTGATGTCTACTGTCACTAGCTACACAGTACTGGGCACTATTACAAGGAGCAGTTGCAGAAGGCACTATTTTCACTACAGGAATGCACTGTTCATAGTCATTTTGCTTGTCCCGAACCCTTTTCCGTTGCACAGTTTTACGCGCTCGACGGCGCTTGCGACGTGGCTCACTACATAGTTTTTCCGTAGGCGCAGAAAAATTGTCTTGCATTTGAGAATCACGAGAAACACTGCTCAAGTTCACAGCGCGTATGACATTTACAGCCTGAATTGTTCTTGCACTGTTTCTAACGGCGCCGTTCTTTGAAATTTTGTTTTGCATACACACTGTCCGCACATGTCCTATTTTGCCACATAAATAACAGGTTGCGTTGCGACTAGGGCAATGAGCACGCTTGTGGCGAGATACACACTGGGGGCAAGATTTACGAACATTTTTCTGAAATGAGCGTTGGCGCCCGTTATTCAAATTACTGTGTCTAACACTATGAGGCGACCTTTGCGTCGCACTTTTACACTGGCTACTGTTCACTGTCCTTTCAGCACGGCCGGTAGAATTAGAAGAATCACTAGTGCTATACTGAGAACTACGGCTAGGAAAGCGTCCGTTACGGCGCACTGAGTTAACACTGTGGCTTTGCATTTCTACATCTGCTAAGTCAAAAGTATCATGCGCTTCTATAAGCTGCAGTACACTGTCTAATGAAGGGTCTGACTGTTTTAGAATTGCTGCCCTAATTCTGTGGTCCTGAATGTTCTGCGTAATCGCATCCCTCAACATCACGTCACTATACGAAAGTCCACAAGAGCAAGTAAATTTACATTTGCGGGTTAAGCCCTTCAATTCCGTAATCCACTCTTGGTGTGACTGTTCTGGTAATTTTTTAAGTCTGAAAAATCGGTACCGTGCCGCAGCTACGAGAACTTTTCTCTCATAATGAGCATTCAGTGCATCTACTATTTGTTCATAGTCTACATCACGAGGAGATGTGAGAGGGAAAAGTTTTTGCAATAGTACGAAGGTCTGGGGGCCCACAATCGATAAGAAAAGGTTCTTCACTCTCTGACCTGTAATTTGATGAGCCGCGACGAGTTCTTGAAACTGTGCGAAATAGTCGCTCCATTCTTCCTCACGTTCGTTGTACTGGCGAAATGTAGGAAGCGGTGCAGCGGCAGGTGTGGGCTGCTGATGTGACGGCTGTTGTTGTTGGTGAGCAGCCTGTGCCGTCAACTGCGACACGGCCTGCAGTAGTTGAGTGATTTGCGCCGTCTGTAACTGAATAATTTCCATTAAGTTTGGGTTCGGGGTAGTGGCCATGCTGACCCATTAGGCGCCGCGCATACAAGTAAATTATAACAAAACAAATGCAATATGAAAGAGGACGCGATGCAACAAAAAGTCCACAAAACACGTAACAAAATATCTTCCCCCAAAATTCTTATAATAAGGGTGGGTGGGCGGGAGCAATTTCTGTGTGCTCCGACTACTACTGCTGTCTGGCTGCTGCAAGCGGGCTGGTCCACGGATCGTCTATCACTCCTCGTCGCCACTTTTGTGTCCCAGCCTCGTCGCCGCTTTTGTGTCTCGTTCCGTTGTAGGTGTCGGTGGCCGAGTGGAATGAGACCGACACAGAAATAAAGATAGCACGCTGGTGCAGGTACGGAGGGGAGAGCCAGAACTAGAAACAGTAGAGTAAATTAGAACGAGATATATATTGAACAGAATTTATACAATACTTAACTTTTACATAGTACTGCAGAATGTTGATACATAGTTGAGCTAGAGTCCTGCCTAGTGCCTAACTGATAGCCAAGTCTTCACTGGTGCCTATCTGATTACGAAGGTCCTAACTGGTTGCTATCTCAGTCCCAAGTGAACGATCGTTCAGTGGTGGCCACGAGCGGCGTTGCATCAGTGGGCGCTCGTGGCTGTCGTCGTAAGAACGTCGCGCCGTGCGTGCATGGCGGCACGCGGCGAAAGTAGGTGGCGCGCACTTTGTACTTGTGCGACACCACAACAACCAGCTACACGAACAGTTCGACGACGTTTGCACCAGCATCGACTATCAGCTTAGAAATGTTCAAATGTTTGTAAAGCTTATGGGACTTAACTACGGGGTCATCAGTCCCTAAACTTACAAACTACTTATGAACTAACTAATACTAAGGACGGCACAAACATCCATGCCCGAGGGGGGATTTGAACCCCCGACCGCAGTGGTCGTGCTGACCGTGACTGGAGCGCCTCAGTCACCTCGGCCACCGTGGCCGGCTACCAGCTTAGAGACCATGGTTTCGGTTACCCTTGACGCTGCACCAGAGACAGCAGCACCTACAATTGGGTACGCAGCAACGAACCTGGGTGCACGAATGGCAAAACGTCATTTTTTCGGATGAATCCAGGTTCTATTTACAGCATTATGATGGTCGCATTCGTCTTTGGCGACATCACGGTGAACATTGGAAGTGTGAATTCGTCATCGCCATTCTGTTACCCGACGTGATGGTAAGAGGTGCCATTGGTTACATGTCTCGGTCACCTCTTGTTCGCATCGACGGCACTTTGAACAGTGGCCGTTACTTTTCAGATATGTTACGACCTGTAGTTCTACCCTTCATTCGATTCCTGCAAAACCCTACATTTCAGTTGGATAATGCACGACTGCATGTTGAAGGTCCTGTACGGGCCTTTCTGGATACAGAAAATGTTCGACTGCTGCCCTGGCCAGCACATTCTCCAGATCTCTCACCAATTGAAAACGTCCTGTCAATGGTGGCCGAGCAACTGGCTCGTCACAATACGCCACTTCCTGCTCTTGATGAACTGTGGTATCGTGTTGAAGCAGCATGGGAATCTGTACCTGTACATGCCATCCAAATTCTGTTTGACTCAATGCCCAGGCGTATTAAGGCCGTTATTACGGCCAGAGGTGGTTGTTCTGGATACTGATTTCTCAAATCTATGCACCCAAATTAGGTGAAAATGTAATCACATGTCAGTTCTAGTATAATATATTTGTCCAATGAATACCCGTTTATCATCTGCATTTCTTCTTGGTGTAGCAATTCTACTGGCCAGTAGTGTATGAAAACGTGAAAGCGAGGAGGGCGGTACAAAATAATACAACTCACATACACATGGCAACAGCTGCAACTGTTCTAGAAACAGACTTGTACAGTGTCTTTATAGCTTCCAACAGAATTTTATCCATTCTTGTACCAAACATCCGCCAATTCTTCAATGATGTTGGAGCTGTAAATTTGGTATCTGCTCCAAAACTCGCCATAATGTTTTAGTTACGTTGAGTCATGGCCACTTTATGTCAGGGCAGAACTTAGGTAAATTTGTGATGTTGTACAAAGCATGCTTAAACTTTTTTGTCTATGTGGGGGCGTATAGTCGTTTTAGAATATCTAAGTGTTTTTTTGGCAATATTGCAGACGCACCAAGCGGTTTGCTACGGCTGCAAAACATTGGAGTACACATTGAGGAAGATGATGCGTCCCATCTTTGGTGCGCCGACAACTGCACGTCGTTCAGACTCACTTAAATCGTGATATCCACTCACTGTAACAGCAGTAGCGAATCTAGCGCGTGCGTCAGACACCTATTGTCTCATATATGAGCGGCCGACGGCAGCGACGTCCTCTGAGTGGTTATATATACCTGTGTTTGCATATGCATGCCTATACCAGCTTCTTTGGCTGTTCGATCAACCGTATATGATAAACTTACATAAATATGACGAAGCAGGCAGATATAAGTTGAAAGTACCTGTATATGTCTACTGTAATCTTTCTAAAAAAATCTTACATATGTTCCATTTCAAATGTACCTACGTCTGTAACAAACACTCCTGCTAATATACGCTTTAACACTGGTGATAGGTAAGAAATACGCTCAATCTGTTTCTAATAAATAATTTGCGAACGATCGCTGTTTTCCTCTTCTGCTGCACATTACTCCAATTATGCATTCAAGCATCAATCAGCTCATTCTTATATTCCTGCTTTCCATTCGTGTTCGCAGATATGCACCTCTGGTGACATAAGTTTGGAGCAGTTTGTCTGCCCCTGGAAAGTGCGCCACATCCATTTGGACAGCGTTTCGAAAATCTGCAGCCTTATTGCCCCGGTGTCAGTATTTACAATACTCTTTCAGGGACAGATTTTTTTTCATCACCCATACAGGAAGTATAGTGATCACCACGTCGTCTTGCAGTTGATGTTTCAGGCCGTTGATGTATACTGAGAAGCAACTCTAGCTCTTTCTCGTTTATAGCACAACCTTGTAAGCGACTGTAGCGGCTTCTTTGTTCGACAGTGAAAACGTCAGCGTCCTCGGTAAGAATGTATTGCTCTCTGGTGTTGTGGAGAGATGCGCTTTTTGTACCTAATGAGCCTCGGGATTGGACGTCTGCTGTTGCAATAACACGTCTTGAACTCCTGTGCCCTCTTTAGCACATTTTGCTGACCTCCACATTTACGATTATCGATAAGCACTTGTGATTCATTTTACGTCGCAACTTTGCAAAACTAATAGAACTGCGCGATTCATTTTGCGCCAGTAGAGTCTATTAGCTTAGCTGGCGGAAAACTTTTCTCCCAGAATGTTCCATGCAGGCCAACTCACCGAGAACCGCAAATCAGGCAGCACTTTATGTCTCAGACATACCGAGGCCAATACAAGAGGTTAGGAAGAAGCGAATATTGTGGGCTTTCTAGAAGTACTACTAAAGTAGTACAAACCCATAAACAAAGAAGAGATGTAGTATATAGAAAATAAATAGAAGAATGACTCCTTGATCTTTACGTCGTGATTCGAATGCGTGCAATCGAGAAGCTCGTAAACGGTAAGATAAATTTCTTGGGTCTTTTGGTCTATGGATTCTGATGTACTTGACTGAGCAACTGGTAAATTGCTTAGTTTCTTGCTTTGCTATCTTTGCTTCCCTGAGAATCACGTAATTGTTTACCTTTTGCGTCGCTGATGCAGAGGCGCTGATTGTCAGTTGTTAAGGAGACATGATTTTTTTTAAATATTTTGTATGTCTTTTATTTTTATCACGGAGCTATGATCAACTGCAGTACAAAGCTTGAACTCAATATGACGGAATAATGATTGTATTTACGTATGGCCGCGGCGGAGCGGTCGAGCGCATTCAATCGCTGTGCTACGATGCGCGAGGACGTTCCCCGTCGGGGGTTCGAATCCCCACCTCGGGCAGGAATGTTTGTGCAGTCGTTAGTATAACCTAGTTCGTACGTAGTTCGTAAGTTTAGGTACTGATGACCCCGCAGTTATGTCCCATAAGCTTTACAAGCATTTGAACATTTTTTGTTTACGTATGAAAATTGTTGTATTTGCTGCTCACCATTTCCAGTTGATTGTTACACGTGGCTATCAACTTACAGAAATCTCACCATACGGAAGTTTTTTTTTTTTTTTTTTTTTTTTTTTTTTTTTTTTTTTTTTTTTTTTTTGCTCATAACCGGTGCGTCATAGCTGGAAAAGCTACACACCTGCAACCGATCACTAAATATTGCTTACGATTTTGAGGGGGGGGGGGGAGGGGGGGAAAGTAAAAAGCTTTATCGGGCCATCAAACTTTTCAAACAACCTGTCGAACATTGATGTTTATAGAGGTCGTCTTACTTCTGTTCAGCGACCGAGGTGGCGCAGTGTTAACAGACTGGGCTTGCATTCGTGAGGACGGTGGTTCAAATCCACCTCCGGCGATCCGGATTTAGGTTTCCCGTGATTTCCCCAAATGACTCATGACAAATGCCGGGATGGCACGGCCGATATCCTTCTCCATCCTTACCCAAAATTCCGAGCGTTAGTTCCGTCTCTAATGACCAAGCTTTCGACGGGACGTTAAACCCTAAGCTTCATTCCTTCCTTCCTTCTTCTACTCCTTTTCACGAAATGTGTGACATTAACTGCGAATGGTTAAACTTGAAAATGCTTATGCCTTTATCATCACCATTTTTCTATTTGTTTTACGGCATGTTTTGTGCCTTTATAGGGATATTTTGTAAGGAAGCCACAGATATTAGTCTCTTTGGGCTAAGATACTATCCCTGAAAATAAGGAGTTTATTGGTTGTTGTTCTTTTCTTTTTCAGTTGTACTTGAATTGATAACCTATACGTTAAGTAGGAGGGTAAAATTCTTTGTAACTGGCAAGTACTATCGAGATTTAATGATACAGGATGTGATTACTAGGATTGCGTCAGACTCGCGCATCCTTGTACAAATCTTAATGTATTCTGATCCATAACTGGAACAAGTGCTTAAGATTACTGAGTGTCAGGGCACATGTGACTTTGCAGCAATCAGTTTTCAAGATTTCCATGTATGCATGTGACATTAAAGAACAGTACGCAGCCACGTTTTTGTAGGGCACGCCGTATTCCTTTTTCATTACACGATCAAGTCGCAAAAGCACTCATAAGGCAGCAAAGTCAAGGTGTTATTGAGCCCATTTCAGGAAGCCAGTGAGATTCTCCTTTAGTGATTGTCAATCAACAATCTGGCAACTCAGAATATGTTTGGTCCTTTAAGTGCTCTGTGAATCCTTATACAGTGATTGACACTTTTCCATGGCCTCACCGTTACGAGCTTATGGACAGATTAGGAGCTGGCAGATATTCTACCAAAATTGATCTTCTGGGTGCATATCATCAACTTCTACGTGACTGCGGAAGAATGTTAAGTTTGTTTGGTCAAACGAGCGTGAGATTGCTTTCCAAAAGTTTAAGGACGTTTTACTCAGTGATTGTACATTTTGAACCTGACAAACCTGTTGGGTTAACCACTGAAACGTCATCCTACGGCATTGGAGCAGTCCTCTCCCATCGCATTGGCACTTCAGAGAGACCTATCGCTTTTGCTTCGAAATTTTTGAACAACTGTATTTCTCTTACAGGCTAAGAGAATTAGGCAATGCTAAAGGATTTAGATTGGGTAACGAAATAATACGGGTGGTAGATGAGTTTAATTACTTGGTCAGTAAAATAACACACAATTGTCGCTTTACAGAGGATATAAAATGCAGAATGGGAATGGGAAGAAAAGCGTTTTTGAAAAACAGAAAATTGTTAACATCGAATATCAATTAAAGAAGTATTTTTTGAAGACGTTTGTGTTGAGTTTTGACTTTTACTGAAGGGAAACATGGACGATAAACACTTCAGGCAGTAAGAGGATAGAGGCTTTTGAAATGTGGTGCTGTAGAGGAATGCTGAAGACTAGATGAGTAGATGGCGTAACTAATGAGGAGGTACTAAACAAAATTGCAGGAATACAGGAATTTTGGGCATACTTTCATTAAAAGAAGGGATCGGTTAGTTGGACACATTCTTTCACATCAAGGAATCGTGAATTTGACATTGGAGGGAAATATGTGGGGTAAGAATCGCAGTAGGCGAACAAGAGACTAATACAGTAAACAGATTCAGTTGGATGGGGTTTCGTTCTTATGAGAAGATGAAGAAGCTTGCTCAGGATAGAGTAGGGTGGAGAGCTGCTTCAAACCAGTGTCCCTACTGAAGACCAAAGCAACTGTACTTTTAAGCTGGAGATTTGAATGTGTTAACATTTGTTGGATCATCTTTTCTATGTGAGAAACCTGCCAAGACCTTCTGTTATTTTGTTTTAAATCCTTCCGTTTCTTCCATTGTAGTTTCCGTTCTTAATTAAGAGATGTTAAGTTTCCTGCTTGAATGTGGTTTGTGCTTTCACATTTCGTTTTACATATTGTTTGATGTCAGGTGTTTAATAAATTCTCTGCGATTCTGAAAAGGCTCCGATAACGCCAGAAATTTGACCCCAACTAAATCAACCTACCAACCATCAACAGTGGCTGCATTCTACGAAACAGGATCAGTGTTTGTCCCAATAGGATGAACGTCGTTATTACTTTTGAGTGGAACGATTCCAAGGTCCATTGTAACGGAAGTTTACATTTGACAGCCCGCCATACAGTGAGGTGACAGAAGTCATGGGATAGTCATATGCGCTGTTACAGACGGCGCTAGTGTCCTGTACTCAAGTATGAAGCAACAGTTTATTGGCAGAGCTATCATTTGTAGTCCAGTGATTTAAGTGATATGGCCGCACCTCGGTAATTAATGGGCTTAGAACGCAGGTAGTCAGATACAGCCTGTTACATGGCACATTCCGGTTTGGAAAGCATTCAGGAATTCAGTTTCCGAGAGCCACAGTGTCAATAGTGTGGCAAGAATACCAAATTTGCGAACACTACCTCCCACAATGGACACTGCAGTGGACTACGAACAGCGCTTAAAGCCTGAGAGAAGCGGCGTTTGCGTAGAGTTATTTGTGCTAACACATAAACGACACTGCGTGCAATAACCGCAAAAAGAAACATGAGACGCAATAAGAATTCGTCTTGTGCAGTTCGCGAACGAACTAGTTCGGAATAGCGCTCCCACTACGCGAACTAGTTCGCAGATCCCTCGCCTCTTAGTTTGTCCGCACCTTTTCCGAAGACTGACGGGGAACAGCGAGAGAACGCGAGAACGCGCAAAATCGCGTGATTCCCTTCAGCCAGTTACCTTCGTTTTGAGCTGAGATGCAGCTCAGCTGTAGTTTCATAGTTCACTGCCACAAGAAATCTATTTTAAAAATAAAGTATTACGAGTACTCTGTACGCAAAGTAGTTGAATACCATTGTATCACCCATTCGTGTAAATATCTGGTTCATTTGGTGTTTGATGTCACACTACGCTCGGGGGTTCGAATTCCCCCTCGGGCATGGATATTTGTGCCTCCTTAGTGTTAGCTAGTTCATAAATAGTTTGTAAGTTTAGGGACTGATGACCCCGTAGTTAAGTCCCATAAGCTATACAAAAATTTGATTTTGAATTTGATGTCAAATTGCCCAAAAATACGGGTAACAGCACAACCTTTGGCAACACTCATTCATTATATAAAAAAGCTGTCATAAAAAAAAACTCTTTTAGTAGCAGTAGCAAAATCCAAAAAGAGCGGACGAACTAGAAGGAGCGGACGAACTAGGAGCAGCGGACGAACTAAGAGCAGCTGACGATTATGCCAAACGTATCTCGCTTCATAGTTCGTTAGATTCTTTTCCGAAGATCGACGGGCAATAGGGAGAGGGCGCGTATCAGAATTAAAAATCACGTGTTTGCCTTCTGCTGATGAGTCTGTTCGAGGTGAGCGTCTGCCTGGTAGATTACATAGTTCAGTGCTACAAAATTTCTGTTTTGATGTGTTCTGCACTCTGCAATGTCTGACTAATAAATTCCATAATGTAAAGACATTGAGATAACTCTAAACTTAAACACGAGAAATTATCCACAAACTGTTTTGGTTTGCGTGATATCGTTAGCGGCTCATGCAGCAAGCGCATGAAGCAGTTGGGTTGGGGAACTTCACCCTCCACCTGCATGCGCAGACCACGCCGCACAGCCGTCACTGGGAGCAGACGAACTAAAATAGCGAACTAGTTCGTGGCAAAGCCGCGAACTAAAGTGAGCGCTCCAGATCGCGAACTATTATGAGCAAGTCTACTAAGAATGTCTCTCTTAGGACAGCGTAGCCCAAGGTGGGCTTTTTTGAAGGCCACGGCAGCAACGACCACCCGAGTACCTTTGCCAACAGCGCGAAGCCATCTGCAGCACCTCTCCCACGACAGAAAGACCGTGACTTCCTCAGATGAGTCCAGATTACAGTTGGTAAGAATTGATGGTAGGGTTCGAATGAGGCACAGGCGAAGCCATGGAGCCAAGTTGCCAACCAGGCACCCTACAAGCTGGTTGTGGCTCAATATTGCTGTGAGTGGACAGCATTTTCATGGAACGGTCAGGGTCCTCTGGCC
Source organism: Locusta migratoria (assembly GCA_026315105.1). Lineage (NCBI taxonomy): Eukaryota > Metazoa > Arthropoda > Insecta > Orthoptera > Acrididae > Locusta > Locusta migratoria. Next base: position 86,714,152 of record CM048745.1, read on the forward strand.
AACTGAGCTAATCGTTGACTGGAAAAGGTTATGCTCGACTACTTGGAGACCATTTGCAGCCTTTACCAAGAAAATAATGGAATTTTTCTGGATGACAGTGCTCCATGGCACTGGTCTAAAAAACATTCTGTACAATTCCAGCGATTGATTTGGCTACCCAGCTCCTACGAATATGAATCACATGTAACGTTTACGGGACATACTCGAGAGGTCAATTCGTGCAAGAAATCCGACAACCAATTCGTAACAGCTACGAAGATAGAATGACTCAATGTTCCTAAAGGAAACGACCGACGACTTATTCGTGCCATGCCGCGTGGATGTATTTTATGAGACCGAGCGAGTTGGAGCAGCGGTTACACATTGGACTCGCATTCGGGAGGTCGGTGGCTCAAATGCAGTTGCGGACGTCCCGATTTACATTTTTCGCTCCCTGAATCACTCCACGCAAATTGTCGCGTCTCAGAGAGGGAACAGAAGAGACGCTATTACTGGAATTGGTGGACGACGCTCCCGTGGGCAGTTAGCAGAACTAAACCCTGAAATAGTGATACTAGCAAAAAAGGGTGTTCAGGGACACGGAGCTAAGTGTTTACTCTGTGTGAAATCATTAATCAATTTAAATGAATTTCAGTAATAGTTTACTGATGACACTCCTGCATGGCATTCCACATTCAGATGATATAAGCTGCTTCTCGCGATCTTACTCAAATGCTCAGCCGGTTTCGTCTCAACCGAGTTCGATAGGGGTAGCGTCACAGACAAATGCCTGTCGATGTCGGGAATCGTACCCTCTTGATAGGGCTCGCACAGTATCCAGAAGCTTCTCTCTAACATACATCCCCCGAAAGCGGGTGTAACTTGCCCTCTTCCTAGACACTCGTGATACATTGACGTCAGTGTCACGCGGTGCTGCGTGGTGCTCGGTGACGTACTAGCTGACCAGAGTAAATGGAGGTATACTGAACTCGGTGTGCCGAATGGCACCAGTCTGTGTTTGTACGCACGACTGCGCCATGATTCCGCTCTTCCGGTCGAAGCAACGGTTAGACTGAAGCTAAATGCTATAGTCAAGCCCTTAATCATAGACAATTATATATTTTTGACGAAGTTACAGCGTTCATTTAATGAAGTAAATCGCAATTTGCAATCATTTATGGGTTCACTGTACTAGGTTTACATGAAACACGAAAGTGCGGCGAATGAAAATTTGTGCCTGGCCGGGATTCGAACCCGGGATATCCTGCTTATTAGGCAGGCGCGTTGCCCACTCCGCTACTGAGGACACAGTGACCAGCTCGACTTCAGAGGAATCTTCCTTGCACGTCTCCCGCCACACACAAATCTCCATTCGCCACGCTGTCACTTTCCTGTTACCACAGCCTATTTGTTCTGTAATGCTCGCAGCCACAATACTGTATTCCCGCATCAGAGAGAACAGACCATGAGGTATCGAGACACAATTAATTGTCGTCAGGAGCCCAGCCTCGGCTTGTATACAATTATATATTTTTGACGACGTTACAGCTTTCATTTAATGAAGTAAATCGGAATTTGCGATCAGTGATGACTTCACTCTACTAGGTTTAGATGGAACACTAAAGTGTCTCATGGTCTGTTCTCTCTGATGCGGGAATACAGTATTGTGGCTGCGAGCATTACAGAACAAATAGGCTGTGGTATAAGAAAGGGACAGCGTGGCGAACGGAGATTTGGGTGTGGCGGAAGACGTGCAGGGAAGAGTCCTCGGCAGTCGGGCTGGTCACTATGTCCTCGGAGGAAATTTTTTGAATTTCAAAAAATGCCGAAACACGTATCTTTTAAATTCGAACCCTGAATTAAAATCCGAAATTTTGTAGTTCTAGCTTCAAAAATGACTAAATAGCAACGTATTTTCAAAAAACGTTTCATCCCCTATTTCACCCCTTTACGGACGGAATATCGAAAAATTGCTTCTTAAATGACGCCTACAGAGTAAGATCAACACCCACTACACATTTCAAGTTTCTGTCTTCAGTGTTTTGGGCTGGACGATGACGAGTCAGTTAGTCAGTCGGGGCATTGCCTTTTATATGTAGAGATTATGAGGCATGTATCCACCTCCGGCCCTCCAGATTTAGGTTTTCCGTGTTTTCCCTAAATCACTCCAGGCAAATGCCGGGATGGTTCCTTCAAAGGGAAAGGTCGATTTCCTTCCCCCATCCTTACCCAAAAATCCGAGCGTTAGCTCCGTCTCTAATGACCAAGCTGTCGATGGGACGTTAAACCCTAAGCTTCCTTCCTTCCTTCCTTCCTTCCTTCGAGGCATGCTTGAAATTTGTGTCGTGAAGGAATACGTGCTGAAGACAATCCATACAGTCGCGCCAATTCCATTTGATCACGGTGGCGCAGTGGTTACAGCACTTGCTTCGTAAGGAAGAGGTCCCGGGTTCGAATCCAGCTCTCGGCACAAATTTCAATTCACTGCCTCTCCTTCAGTTTAATATCTTGCCGTGCGCCGTGGCTCAGCGCGCCCGGTCAGGGGGCTCAACACCCTCTGTAATAAAAAAAAAAAAAAAAAAAAAAAAAAGCTGAGCCAAGAACAACATCAAGGAACAAATACGATCAGCGTCCGCAATGAACATAGAGCAAAAAAAAAAAAAAAAAAAAATAAAAAAACAGTGAATTACATCGGTCAAATGGCGAAACATGCTAGTAACTTACTCATGAGATTCGCGACTTTTGGCGATGCCGCGAAATCTGAGGCGAGCGTCCACCGAGGCCAAGAGAAGCGCCAAGACCCACCGCCACATGGTCAACCCGCCTGCCCAGACACTGTGCCACCTGCTGCTAACACTCTCAGTCTCCCCCCACCACCGCCGCCTCCTCATGAATACCTGATGGCTCGGTAATTACTTTCGTCCGCCACCTGCGTTTTGTTTTCTTTGCTTGGCTGGGGACAACTTTATCCTTTGGCACCGGCCCGGACAGGTTTTTCCCTAAGGCTCTGATTTAGAATTTGTTGATTTTTTCACGGACCATATTTTTCGTTCCCTCGTTTCCTCCACAACATGTCAACACTGGACATGATTTGTTTGCGGTACTGAATTTTTCATGCTTGTTTTCGACGTCACATTGATCAGCTAGCTTATTAGTTTAAGAAGCTGTGAGGAACACATTTTAGACACTAGGTCTTTTCGGCAACGTCGTAGCTGCTGTGGGAATATTAGTGTGAAAAAATTTTATGACTGTTTTTCAGACAGAGACAATAACGAGGAACAGAAGCCGATGGACACGTTAGTGAAATTATAAATCAAACGGTATTTGCATTATAATTTTCTCAAGTTATACTGCTACAAATTATCAAGAACGTTGGCACACCGACGCAGAAAAAAATCGTGAAGACTTTTAGCTCACCAAACATAAACATAGAGAACACTAATACTACAAGCTCTTCCTTTCTGTCATTTGTTTCCCTCAATACTATCATTTATAAAACTGGGAGAGAGTGTCTGGTTCTGTCGTGACGTTTTTCTCTGGCAGACAGGCAGTAAAACGAGTCCAAATTTCATATCGTTACTCAGATCGCCTGTTCCCTATAATGTATTCATTTATTCTAACGACGGTGTTCCAAAGATTAAAAGAGCAGACATCTTAATCGATGCTTGATCCTCAATCGGCCATCAAAATTTAGCTATCCGGCGGTTTCCTTAACTCGATTAAGGTAGCCGTCGGGACTGCTTCTTTGAAGAAGGCACAACCGATGTGTTTAACCGTGATTTTCCTATCCGGCGTAATACACTTGTTTGCGATGACGTCTTAGTCGACGGATACGATGCTAAGCAGAGGTACAGTAACTGTGAGAAATTGATGATGAGACCCTAATCAACGCAGTCTTACAAACAGAACATAATATAACGAGAAAAAAAAAGTCCGGCATGAGACATACGAGGGGCATTTCAAAAGTGAATCAACGATGGGCGTGACCTGTTTCTGTACTGACGAATGTAGCTGAAATTACACACTTTAGTTCAGTAGATCTCCCTGGATACTCATATACTTTCTGTTTTTGTAGCAAATGGTCTTAGATTCGAAAGAGAAAGAGGGTGCATTCATTGAATTCTTGACAAAAGAAGGGTACCGGCCTTGCTACCGGCTGATCTAAAAGTCAGTATAAATTTGAAAACTTAATAAATCACGGAATAATGTAGATAAAGAGGTAAAAATTGACACACATGCTTGGAATGACATGAGGTTTTATTACAACAAAAAATAGAATAAAAAAAAGTTCAAAAAATGTCCGAAAGATGGCTCTGGACAGCAAAACGTCAGTGACTGCTACAGTGACGGGTTAGAGGTACGTCTATATGTTACAGAATCGCATAATCCCCAGCCTGGCTGATAAACACCTGCTGGAACGTACGATTTTTATGTTGGATTGCTAGATCCGTGAAAGATCTCTTACGCGCGTCGTTTAGTGATGATTGTGTGCTCAGCCGCCACTTTCGTCATGCTTGGCCTCCCAGGTCCCCAGACCTCAGCCCGTGCGATTATTGGCTTTGGGGTTACCTGAAGTCGCGACTGTAACGTGATCGACCGACGTCTCTAGGGATGCTCAAAGATAACATCCGATGCCAATGCCTCACCATAACTCCGGACATACTTTACATTGCTGTTCACAACGTTATTTCTCGACTACAGCTATTGTTGAGAAATGATGGTGAACATATTGAGGATTTCCTATAAAGGACATCGTCTTTGCTTTGTCTTAATTTGATATGCTAATTATTGTTTTTCTGATCAGATAAAGAGCCATCTGTCAGACATTTATTGAACTCTTTTTTATGTTCTAATAAGACCCCATGCCATTCCAAGCATGTGTGTCAATTTTTACCTCTCTACCTACATTATTCCGTGATTTATTAAGTTTTCAAATGTCTACTGACTTTTTGTTCACCCGGTATATCTACATTTGGCTGAAAAATATCCACGGTGACAGCAAGAAGAAGTTTACAAAAGAATAAACGAGCACTGATGAGAAATCACGCTGTGGTTTGACAGTACTGCGACCATCGAAGTCTATCCCCAACGACTGTATGAACTGATTCCTGCGTGCAGACGAATCACAAGTCGTAAGCTGGCTGCACAACTGGACTGTCGCCACAATGCCGTTAATGAGATGGTGAAAGGATGAGGGTAGCGTAAAGTGTGTGAGAAGTGCTAACAAGGCAGCTGACACGTGATTTGAAAGGAAGAAGGGTAAAAGTCTGCTCTCAGTTGCTAGAAGCGTTTGAAGCACGCGAAGACACTTTTTTCTCTGATCTGACTACAGGGGAAACGTGGGTACTTGTTTACGGTCCAGAAATAAAGAATATGTCGCAGGAATGGCGGCATCACACCTCTTCTCCAAGACCTGGAAAGTTCAAAATTTACCAGTCAGGAAAGAAACTCATGGCGACAGGTTTTGGGATGACAAGAGTCATTTCCGTTTTCTGAAAGATGGTTGTATTGTGAAGAGCAATAGCTACAAACTATAATTTGAAATCGATCCAAATTGATCATGTCAGTAGGAAACATCACACGTATTTGACAAGTCAGGAGACTGGCAAAGTGGGATGGTCGGTGGTGCCACAGCAGAGGTTCAGAACCTTCTGACTTCTGCTTCATTGGCCCAATGTAGGAGAAACTAGGGGGAAGACAATTTCAGGACCCCATATGAGGTGAAAATGGTGGCTGTAAATGTAATGTAAACATGATTTTTTCCAAAGAGGATGTGTATTGGATTCAAAGCCGGCCGCGGTGGCCGAGGGGACTGAGGCGGTCTAGTCACGGTCTGCACGGCCACTACGGTCGGGGGTTCGAATCCCCCCTCGGGCATGGATATTTGTGCCGTCTTTAGGATTAGCTAGTTCACAAGTAGTTTGTAAGTTTAGGGACTGATGACCCCGTAGTTAAGTCCCATAAACCTATACAAACATTTGAACATTTTGGATTCAACGATGGCGCAAATGTATGGAGACTATGTCGTAAGTGCCAGTGTATAGATAAGAGCTACACTAATGTATAATTTGAAAGACGTCCGACATGTTTTCACTGTGTTACGTCCACCGCTGCATTAGTTTCCCAAGGATTCTCGTACATCTAAGTAGTTTCGCAATAGGCCTACTTCTGTTGAACATTTAGTCGTTTAATATAACGTGGCATCCTTATTGGTTTAAAATTTTTTGCCTTTATCCCACGATGATGCGAGTTCGGCACTTATTATGAATCTGTCGTTTTAATTGAAGGACTGGCAGGATGCGGTTCTTGTCACCACCGAATTTTCCCCTTGAGGAAATCCGTTTACCGTACATGCTTGCCTAGTGTTACACTTGTGAAAATGTCAGAAAGGTTTGCGTGCTGAGGAGGTAACTGTGTCGCAGGCCGGTTTCAACCTTGTGGGGATTGAAAACCAACTACAAACGACATCCAGTCTGTCCGTTACATCGACGCACGGCGATAATCCGCCGGCTGGATTCGAACAGGGCACGCCTCCTCAGCGCCTAAACTGCCTGTCTAACCGGACGGGTGTTCGTATTTGGTTATTGCTTAGCTTAATGCTGGAGCATAAACAATTGGAAACTAGTAATCTTTCTTTCTGTACGGTCATAGTTGCGCCTTTAAAGTTCTTCTCTTCAAAGTGATAATACACTACTGGCCATTAAAATTGCTACACCAAGATGAAATACAGATGATAAACGGGTATTCATTGGACCAACATATTATACTAGTACTGACATGTGACTACATTTTCACGCAATTTGGGTGCATAGATCCTGAGAAATCAGTAACCAGAAAAACCACCTCTGGTCGTAGTAACGGCCTTGATCCGCCTGGGCATTGAGTCAAATAGAGCTTGGATGGCGTGTACAGGTACAGATGCTCATGCAGCTTCAACACGATACCTCAGTTCATCAAGAGTAGTGACTGGCGTATTGTGACGAGCCAGTTGCTCGGTCACCATTGACCAGACGTTTTCAAATACTGAGGCATCTGGAGTATGTGCTGGCTAGGGCAGCAGTTGGACGCTTCCCGTATCCAGAAAGGCCCGTACAGGACCTGCAACATGCGGTCGTGCATTATCCTGCTGAAATGTAGGGTTTTGCATGGATCGAATGATTGTAACACACCAGAAATGTAACGGCCACTGTTCAAAGTGCCGTCGATGCTAACAAGGGGTCACCGAGACGTGTAATCATTAGCACCCCATACCATCACGTCGGGCGATACGTCAGTATGGCGATGACGAATACAAGCTTCCAATGTGCATTCACAACGGATGCGACCATCATGATGCTGTAAACAGAACCTGGATTCATCCGAAAACATAACGTTTCGCCATTGTTCCACCCAGGTTAGTCGCTGCGTACAACAGGGTAACCGCAGCCATGGTCTCCGAGCTGATAGTGCATGCTGCTGCAAACGTCGTCGAACTGTTCATGTAGATGGTCTTGTTAACGTCCCCATCTTTTGACTCGGTGATCGAGAAGTGGCTGCACGATCCGTTACAGCCATGCGGATAAGATGCCTGTTATCTCGACTGCTAGTGATACGATGCCGTCGAGCACGGCGTTCGGTATTGCCCTGCTGAACCCACTAATTCCATATTCTGCTAACAGTCATTGGATCGCGACCAACGCGAGCACCAACGCCGCGATACGATAAACTGCAATCGCTATAGGACACAATCAGACCTTTATTAAACTTGGAAAGGTGATGGTACGCATTTCTTCTCCTTACACAAGGCATCACAACAACGTTTCACCAGGCAACGCCGGTCAACTGCTGTTTGTGTATGAGAAATCGGTTGGAAACTTTCCTCATGTCAGCACGTTGCAGGTGTCGCCACGGGCGCCAACCTTGTGTGAATGCTCTGAGAAGCTAATCATTTGCATATCACAGCATCTTCTTCCTGTCGGTTAAATTTCACTTCTGTTCCACGTTGTCTTCGTGGGGTAGATATTTAATGACCAGGAGTGTATTTTACTCTCATTTGATACTAATTCCTAATGAAATAACTTAGGTTGCATTAACGACGAAACTGAAGCACTGTGCATCCTAAGCAACCGGCCTCTGCAAAAAGAGGTGTAGGTGGGCAGTGTAACATCCATGTCCCAGTTGCATCCGAATGAGAGTTGTTGCATGACGTCTACTAAGCTTCAGTGAAGAAAACCATTTTCGAGAGGAGACATTTGGTTGTATACCTGCCGGGTGTCCTCCCTTAAACGCTTGAGAGACGTGCCATTCGTGGTTCCTAGTGCGATAGACAGCTTTCTGAAGTCTGTATATGGAATCGGCGTGGGGCGGAATCTTCCTTCCGAGGCGGTCAACTGCTTCGTTGTGGAGTATACCTTGATGTCCTTTAATCCAAAGTAAGTGGATGTCGATGCCCAGTGCCTTTGCCTTCGTTATGGCCTCCAAGAGGTCTACTCTCTATCTGTTCGTTTGTTGGTCAAACGTCGAATGTTGTAATTTTTGTAACACGCTTTGAGAGTCCGTGAGGATCAATACAGAGTCAAGTCTTAATTATATCCATTATTGATGTGAGGTCGTGGTTGTATGCTTAATTATTTTGTCAAGTAGGCTCAACCACATAGATCGTGTATAAAACACTATAATATGACGCGTTTCAAGGGTCAAGCCCTCATCATCAGATAAAATATACAAGAATCTTTAAAACCCTAGACAAATAAAATCTAAAACGTAATAAAAGAAAATCTGGTTACTTCCCTTGTAACCGTGTCTCCGTAGAAAGCTCCTCAGCATACTGACGAAGCACAGTATGCTGAGGAGCTTTCTACGGAGACACGGTTACAAGGGAAGTAACCACATTTTCTTTTATTACGTTTTAGATTTTATTTGTCTAGGGTTTTAAAGATTCTTGTATATTTTATCTGATGACGAGGGCTTGACCCTTGAAACGCGTCATATTATAGTGTTTTATACACGATCTATGTGGTAGAGCCTACTTGACAAAATAATAGAGTCAAGTGTTCGTGTGCCGAAATGAATGGCTTCCCTGATGACCAGTGCCGTGTAAATAGATGATTCAGGCGGAATCGCAAACATTCGGTAGGTGCCGTAGGAGGGGCTAAAGAAGGCGTATCCCACACCTGCATCAGTTTTAGAGCCGTCAGTATACACTTGAGCGTGCTGTGGCCAATTGCACAGAAGAAACTGTTCCACGTCGAGATTGATGTTGGTCCCCGTTGTGTGGTCGGATGGCAAGTGTGTCACCGGAGCTGGGATGAAAAACAGATCATACGAGTAACGGAAGCAAGGAAGTTTGGTGTCCTGTATGATGAGTGGGAAGAGATGTCTACATTTCTCATAGCTGCGAACCAGTAAAGGAACTCGGGTCATGCCTCTTCTGTTATGTATTTCTGTAAGTCTCCGAAATTGGTGCACCATTTTGATAAAAGCACAATCAAATATTGACGCTCAGCTGAGGAGGAAAATATCGGACAACATCTGTCGGATAGTTAACGGCATTTCAGACGCTTCCACTAGCAGGGCATTGGTGGATGTCGACTTCATAGCTCCGAAAACAACACGAAGCATTCTGTAATCGTGGACATCAAGTTTGCGCACAGATGATTTCGCTGCAGTGGCGTCGACGATACTGCCATAATCTAAAACAGAGAGGATCAAGACCTTCTATAGAGTCAAGGGTACCGTCGGACCGGCTCCCCACCAAACTCTGGCAAGCATGCGCAGAATATTTGCAGTAGTGTCCACTTTGTCCGAGAGGTACTCAACATGGCGCGTCCACATCATTTGTTGTCGAAGTAAACACCAAGGAACTCAGCATGTGACTGAACTGGCAGTTTGTATGGACCGAGCTGAAGGTCTGGCGATAGATAATTCTGCCGTTTCCTCGTGAATATCACACAGTAGATTTTTCTGGTGACAGCGTGAGCTCATTTTTTAACTTCCAAGTAGCCAGTTTTTCACATGTACTAGTAAGCCATATGTCTGTCACCCAAGAACACGATGACTGGGCGTATATACAAACGTCGTCCGCCTACTGAAGAACTTTGACAGTAGGCTGAAAAATAGACTAAGTCGACTACATACAATGCATCTTCACCGGGAGGTGCAAAAGTTGCAATTTATTTAAAAGTTTATGTATCAAAGCATTGTCATAAGCCCTCGAAAAATCAAGAAAAAGATCCGTCAAATACCTATTTGTCAGGAACGTTTTTTCAATATCTATAACAAGAGATGTTATATTATCGTAAGTGCTCTTCCCCTTGCGACAGACGTATTGTGTCCGTGGGAACAGGTCGTAATGCACTAACCACCATTCTAGCCGGAGCTAGAGGAGACGTTCGAAGGTCTTGCACGCACATGACAACAATGGAATCGGGCAATACGACGTTGCCAGACCAGGGTCTTTTCCAGGTTTCAATAAAGGTACCAATATCTAAATAGTCCAATTGGCTGGAACATACCCCTATTTCAAGATGTCATTGAAGATATTCAAAAGAATATGTTTTGCATCATCAGACAAATTGCGTATCACGGAGTAATGGATCTGGTCACACCCGATCGACGTGTGGGTCAAGGACGACAGCGCACTGTTGAGTTCAGCGAGAGAGCACGGTGAGGTCAGATTGAAGATCTTCAACGGCGACATTTGTCGTGGGATCAATGGTTCTGGCATGGCCGTAGGAGGTGCTAGTATGTCGACAAACTCGTCAACTCAGGTCTTCAACCGCTTGGGAGGCATTGGTTTTCGTCCGAGTGAGTTACCTTTTGACTAAATCCTTCCAACAGGAGTATGCAGAGATAACTATTCACAAAATTTCTTCAAATTGGGGCATTGTATATATTTCTACACACGATAGAGTGTCGAAGCGCAGATATATTTGTATTTGGTTAACTGTTTTAGCACCGGTAACAACGGAGATATTGTAGCAAGTACGCTTATTTAATGGAACCGCTTACCTTATATAACTGCGTTAGATAGCTTATGAGGAGGCAGTTACAGTGATATAGCTTTTGTTAATGTTGACCTTGAAAGCTGTCGTAAACAATCGAGAAATATCTCAGAATTTGAAGGAACGGTGGCAGGAATCAGTGTTGGCAGTGGAAACACTTCCAAGCAAGCGTCCCGGACCAAGCTTCGTAATTGTGTACCAAACGTAGGTCTGTGCGCCTATAATTACGCTTTGTCCCCCTTGAACTAACTAACACCTACAGTGGATGCGCCGCGAGGGAGTGGCCGAGCCGTCTGGAGCGCCACGTTACGGATCGCGCGGCCTTCCGCGTCGGAGGTTCGAATACTCCTTCGGGCATGGATGTGTGTGTTGTCCTTACTTAGTTTACGTTGTTTGTAAGACTAGGGACTGATGATCAAAGAAAGTTTGCTCCCATAGAATGAAAAAAAATTGAACATTTGAACAGTGGATGCAGATTCACCAAAACATGTTGTATATGTAATTCTTTTGCGACAGGTTTCAACGTCAACAAATGCTATACGACTGTAATTGTAGCTAAAACAAGTAAGCGGTTCCACTAAAAAAAAGCCCCTGCTGAAACAAATCAGTCGACACCATTGCTAAAACCGTTCACAAAACAAGAAAGACAATTATGCTCATCGACGCTGTAGCGCGTGTCAAAAACCGTGTTTCAATATATATATATTCTTGGTTGAGTCTAAATCTATGTTTACAATTTATCATAAACAATATGTTCGTTTATGCACATGTAAAAGCAGTCTTTTCTGTGAAAAATGTATTACTATCTTCTGAAACAATATTAGTAATTTTATTTTCTACTACTCTTATGATAACAGACATAAATGAATAGCAAAATTCAAATCCCAGATTTGCAGTCTTGTGACGACGAAAAATTGATATGCTTAATTCGGTAAAATGAAATAAATATCCTAATTATAGAACTGCTGCTTGGGGTTAATTATATTCTATGTGGTACTAGCTGAAAACCCGGCGTTGCCCGGGTATTTATTTATTTAATGTTATATTACCTTGCGGAGAAAGAGCTGAAGACATTATAGTACGCATAGACCGAAGATATGGTCTGTGGCATCACGTTTCGCTGTATGTAACCTCCTTGCTATAGAGTCGCAAACATCATCGCTGGCCTTCAGTCCGAATTTTTTTTATTTTTTATTTTTTTTAATTATTTTTTTTAATAGTTTGACGACTTTCAACCACCATATCTATCTTCCACCCCCTTATAGCTATCGGCATGGAACCGCTATGGTGTACAACGGGAGACTTTGGACAACAATTGCACACAGACCATTCGTTTGCGTTCTGTAGTTTTCGCTGCAGAGCGAAATATTAACAGACACACACGTAGAATTTTATATACACCGATAACTTTACATCCCAATATACTCCACCCTTTTATCAAGCCTCAAGCAACAATGCAACCAATAAAACCATTTTCAAGAGTAATTATAATTTTCAAACAGGAATTATTGTTCCGCATTTCACGTTATATTCTTCAAATTACTAAATATCGATCAGATCACTATAAAACCGCGCCTAAAACCTTCCTCAGGTATAAATTAGCAACTGTGCAAATATTTAAGTCTCTGCGTCTTGTCGTTCGGAAGTGATATGCGTACACCGAAGAGACAATAGCTATCCGATCGCCATAAAACCGTGCCTAAAGCCTTCCCCGGGTAGACTTTAGTAACTGTACAAATTTTTAGCTTTTTATGTCTTGTGGTTCAGGCGTGATAAACGTACACCGAACAGACATTCACATTTATAGATATAGATATTCATAGTTTATACGGTGGGGGGGGGGGCAGTGCTGAACTTGGCCGAGGGGACTGAGGCGCTTCAGTCACGGTCTGCACGGCCACTACGGTCGGGGGTTCGAATCCCCCTCGGGCATGGATATTTGTGCCGTCCTTAGTATAAGGTAGTTCATAAGTAGTTTGTAAGTTTAGGGACTGATGACCCCGTAGTTAAGTCCCATAATCTATACAAATATCTGAACATTTTTTTAAAGTGCTGAACTGGGGATGGCAAATATATTGCTGCTCCTGAACACTACTGAGGCTATCGCTCAGTGTTCCTGTCCTATGGGAGGGTCACCGTCAGAAGTGTGACATAGTAATGGAACCCAAGCCACGTCATCAGTGCACAACATGTAACCGACAAGTACGCACCGAAACTAGGCCCCCAGACTACCGTGGATGTCTTCACAGCTGGGTTTCGGCTCCACCTGCTGCCTCGGCGTTGTACGCGCGTTGTCCTTGGACGTAAAGTTCCCCTGCGACATTCACACGCCGTTTGGCAATGCCGTAGTAACCAAAGAACCTGCTCTAGTGGTATAATCACACCGAGTGGTTTTAATTTGCATTTACGAACAGTTTTCTGAAAGCGTCGAAAGAAAAAAATTACCTACATTGTTACTCGGATTTTGACAGTTGGTGACAAGGACGCCTGGTTTAACGGCGATAGTGCTGTATTGAGCGCTTGACAATCCAAGGAAAAAGTTATGTCGTACACTCGAAGCTCCTGTAGCGCTGCGGAAAACGTGTACGCTCACCTTGAATTCCTTGGAAATTCCAAGTTGAAAATAATGCTTCTGAGCGGTAGTGTCAGCAGCGTATTGTTACGACCGACAGACCCGAGTGCGAAGATTCAGCCTAATGGAGCAGACTGGCCTTGGACGACGACCATTTGCATTCCAGGGGCGTAGGAGAACGTCTTATAACTGTAACGCGGTTCAAACTGTATGCTTGTGTTGTATGTTGGAGAAAATTTGTATTAGGTTGTATCTACAATTATATATTTTTGACGACGTTACAGCGTTCATTTAATGAAATAAATGAACGCTGTAACGTCGTCAAAAACATATAATTGTATACAAGTCGAGGCTATGGCTCCTGACGACAATTAATTGTGTCTCGATACCTCATGGCCTGTTCTCCCTGATGCGGGAATACAGTATTGTGGCTGCAAGCATTACAGAACAAATAGGCTGTGATAATAGTAAGAGACAGCGTGGCGAATGGAGATTTAGGTGTGGCGGGAGGCGTGCAGGTAAGAGTCCTCTGCAGTCGGGCTGGTCACTGTGTCCTCGGTGGCGGAGTGGTCAACGCGTCTGCCTAGTAAGCGGGACTTCCCAGGTTCGAATCCCGGCCGAACACAAATTTTCATTCGCCACACTTTGGTGTTCCATCTAAATCTACTACAGTGAAGCCACAACTGATCGCAAATTGCGATTTATTTCAGGTTGCATCTAGTTGTTGCACGGCGGCAGTTTTCTATCCCATCCTCGTCGCCCCTTTGGGGTCTCGTTGCCGCCGGTTGTCCTCGGTGTCGGTGGTCGAGTAGAGAGAGACCGACGCAGGAAAATAGGATGCACGCGTGTGCGGGTACAGAGTCTGAGGTGACCAGCCAGAGGGACATCAGAAACTAGAAACACTAAGCTAGATTAGAACAAGATATGTATTTCGTATCAATATGATAATACTTAACTTTTACAAGTTTCATGACTGCAGAATGCTGATAGATAGTTGAATTAGGTGATGGCCTGCCTACTGAGGAGAGTCCTAGTGTCTGTCCTAATCCCAAGTGACCGATGCAGTTCAGTGGTGGCCGCGAGCGGAGTTGTAGCAGAGGGCGCTCGTGGCTGACGTCGTAAGAACGCCGCGCCGTGCGTGCATGGCGGCGCGCGGCGAAAGTAGGTGGCGCGCACTTCAGACTTGTGCGACACCACAGGCAGTTCCACAGACCGTTGACAATTCTGGCACGGAGTGATAGAAATTAATTTTGTGCGCTGAGGCAGTACATATTAGTGAAGTTAATCTTCAAAAAATCAAATGTTCAAATGTTTGTTAAGCTTATGGGACTTAACTACGGGGTCATCAATCCCTAAACTTACAAACTACTTACGAACTACCTTATACTAAGGACGGCACAACTATCCATGCCCCAGGGGGGATTCGAACCCCCGACTGTAGTGGCCGTGCAGACCGTGACTGGAGCGCCTCAGTCCCCGCGGCCACTGCGGCCGGCGAAGTTAATCTTCTTTTCTCTTAAACACATTACTAACATTTTACTCCCAGCTTAGCCTGCTTATTCTTATGTCACATATATTTAATAAATGTATTACATGGTTGAAACATACTCATACCAATTATTTCAGTTTCACCGTGCGGTTTCTTCAATAAAATACAGGAACCAAGTTCTAGTAGATCGCTTTCGAACACATTTACGTCACTCCTTACTCTTCAGGTCTCGGTGGTAACAGGACATCTCACTTCTACAGTATTTTTACCAAATAACTGGCGCTCGTTCCCGGTTTTGCACGTATGTTTCTTTATTCCTTTCTTATCTATTCCATCTCCTTCCCTGCCCGTCCATTGCCTTCTGCTTTGCTCTGTATGTATTTCACGTTCATCTCCATGCAGCTCAGTCCTTATGTTGTAACATCTCCCGAGCAATGTGTCCTACAATAATTTTCCTGCATCGTACACCAGAATATTAAGAATCTGTCTGGGCAATGTGTTGCGAATGGAGACGGTAGTAAAGACGGAGTAAACTGAGGCAGATTTTCATGCATTTCACTGTTTTTGACGCTATATCTCGTGAAATATGTGTCGATCTATGATACAAATTCCAGGAACAGTCAGTGTTATGTGTGTATCCTGTGTATAAAATATCTCGCTAATACAATTAGTTGTTCAGAAGTAATAAATAGTAACGTCATGCCAAATACTGTAGCAACAGCAGAAAAGTAGCAATCAATTATCTTCTGTCCTTTCATCATTTTGTTGGGGCTGATAGAGATTAGATTAGATTAAGACTTGTTCCATAGATCATATATACGACATTTCATAATGATGTGGAACGTGTCAGTCTAGTAAATGTTGTCTACACTTGACAATCAATATTTTAAGGATTTGTTATTATATTTTTTGTTATTTTTTATTTATTTTTTTAATTTAATTTTATTTTTTTAAGTTTTATTTAAAAATTCATCTGGATTGTAGAAGGAGTTGCCATTCATAAATTCCTTTAATTTGTTTTTAAATACTAGTTGGCGATCTGTCAGAATTTTGATGCTACTTGGTAAGTGACCAAAGACTTTTGTGGCAGCATAATTCACCCCTTTCTGAACCACAGTTAGATTTAACCTTGAATAGTGAATATCATCATTTCTCCTAGTGTTGTAACTATGGACACTTCTATTACTTTTAAATTGGGTCGGATTGTTAATAACAAATTTAATGAGTGAATATATATATTGTGAAGCTACAGTGAAGATCCCTAGATACCTAAATAAATGTCTGCAGGATGCTCTTGGGTGGGCTCCAGCAATTATTCTGATTACACGCTTTTGTGCAATGAATACTTTTTACTCAATGTTGAACTGCCCAGAATATGATCCCATATGAAAGCAATGAATGAAAATAGGTTTAGTAATCTAATTTACTTAGATGTATATCACCAAATTTTGCAATGACTCTGACAGCATAAGTAGCTGAACTCAAACGTTTCATGAGATCTTCAATATGTTTCTTCCAATTCAGTCCCTAGTCAATGCAAACACCTAAAAATTTTGAATAGTCTACCTTAGCTACAGATTTGTGTTCAAAGTCTAAATTTATTAATGGTGTCATGCCATTTACTGTATGAAACTGTATATACTGGGTTTTATCAAAGTTTAGTGAGAGTCCATTTGTAGACAACCATTTAATAACTTTCTGAAAGATATCATTTACAATTTCATCAGTTAATTCCTGTTTGTCAGGCGATAGACTTTTGAAATTATGTATCAAGTTGGTTGCAAATCGCTAGATTCTCTCATTCTGAATTATAGTATGACTAAAATATCATTATTCATGTGTGGCACGATGGATCAGTTTTCATTGTTTATGACGTCATATCTTCTGTACTTTGTGTCGTAGGTGGTTTTCACACCCACAGCGACTGGTTCCTGATGGTAAGAAGTGTTTGTTACCTGCTGCATCCTTCACAACAGATAAAATGGTGCGATCTTGCTTTGCCAGACTCCACACTGCAATCATTGGATACCAATAGCTTCGCGCTAAGCCCCACAAAGACAATGATTGCTGAGCAATTAGGTGAGTCATACGGTACGGTTGCCGCAGACGCTATGAGTGGTTTCTACACAACTGAAATCTCGCCATTAGACACATCTTTTTTAATGGGTTGCGGGCTTTATGACGAATAAGATCAGTACGTAAACGTAAGCTACCCTGGTCAAAACAATTAGGAAAATGGTTGAGATATCCAGGTTCTGAAGTATTGTCATCGGCAGAATGAACTGAAGTAGTTCGAAATCTTTCTGCCGGTTCTACGGAGTGGAGACATCAATATTACGGCAATCAAGATAGTGGTGATAACAGAAAATTGCTGCAGAGAGGGTTCGTGTTGACTTCTCTGTACTCTACGAAACGGATTACTCAAGCAGCTAGATTCAGATAGTGTAATGAGTAGGTACTACAATGCAGCAATAACGTGACCTACCCGAAGCTACGGCATGAGGGGCCATAGGAGGGTTGGAAGGGGGACAGACACAGAGGGAGGTGGCTGCAGCTATTGGAGTGTGCCAAAGTGTAATTTCCAGGACATGGACGCAATTTCAGACAGCAGGAACCGTTAAAGGAAGGCAAGGCCAAGGTTGTCCTCAGGTAACATCTAACGTGTGGGTCGTTGCTGTGATATTAAATTATGCTTCCAACTAATATTAAATGCGCAATATATCGGACTCGTGATGTACCCTTGGCTCCTGCAAGGAAGACATCTACAGCAAGAACACGTTGAAATCAGAGAGCTGCCCAAACACTTATCTAATGATGCCAACACTGGTGTGCCACTGTCGCTGGCAACTCCTGAAAGAAAAAGCTTACAAGCTAGGAACTAGTGGGGCTCAATATGATGCCTCTAGCTACGAGAAAAAAAGTTGTTTTACTAAAAGATGACTGGTTTATTTTACTTTAACAAGTGAGATAAAAAGCAAATTTATATACATAGTTTCTATACTGCTCCCGGTTCATTTAAAAATCATAGGATAGGTATAGACTCGATAGTAAATAATAACTGTAGTAGGATGATAGACTGGCTGCAAATCGCACCTACAGGATTTTACACAATTTACCGCACTCTCAGTTTGGCAACCGAGGTTGTCGTGATGCCGTGAACTATGGTGAGGAATCTGTAAATGCTGCCAGGGGTCTGGGAGGACTCGCCTATCGCAAATTGGTCACTGTACCTTGTTACTGCGCTGCGAGTTATAGAGAGGAGGTCCTTCGACCTTTCGTTGTACCCTACGATGGTGCCGTAGGAGTTCAGTTTCTTGTGGTGGAGATAACACTCGTCTCCACAGAGCTGCACTGTTGAACAACATGCATGAAGCTGAGGGGATTGAACGATTGAAGTGGCCAACTTGTTCACCGGACTTAAACCCGATTGAGCATGTCTAACATGCACTTGGCAGAGGCATTGCAGCCAGACCAGCACCTCCCACAACAGTTGCAGAGGTGGATACAGCACTCATGTATGAAGGGTTAAATATCGTTTAAGATTATGATGCTAAAAATGCCCAAAATCATTATTTTATTTTTATTAGATCAGGTGACCAGTTTCAACAGAATTAACTGCCATCATTGGACCTGCAAATACATGTAAACATTGCACGTCCTGTAGAAATATCAGATGACATGTGCATCACAATACATGCTGAACTTGTCAAACCACATAAATACTCATGTCAGTTTCATTAGACGATTTTAAAATTAAAACACGTCGCCAGTAACATCCCTGCAAACAACTTAACATCATTTTAAAACAGTGATACAATTCGATTAAAACGTTGTTATTGTAGGTTAAAAACACGATGGACGTGAGTCAATGTCAGTGTAACATTTCAATTGTAACTTAGTTTCATATTTACATTACGCTCTTGGCTCTATACAATTGGATCTTCGCAATGTTGCAGTGTCAGAGTCGTTGTTATTTACGATAAAATTTTTGTTTTCGATACAAAGCACCATATGCAGGCCAGCTCTAGCTTGTATACATCCATGTACACCACAATACAAGTGCTATTACAACGTATAACACTCAAAATTTAAAGTGTTCAAATGTTTGTATAGCTTATGGGACTTAACTACGGGGTAATCGGTCCCTAAACTTACAAACTACTTATGAACTAGCTAATACTAAAGACGGCACAAATATCCATTCCCGAGGGGGATTCGAACCCCCGACCGTAGTGACCGCGCAGACCATGACTGGAGCGCTTCAGTCCCCTCGGCCATCGCGGCCGGCAAGTATTTTTCCACAGCGATACTCATTATCTAAATTTGCCAGAAAACCCAAAAATATTGTGCAGACATGTATACTAGAGGCAAAATACAAACAATAATATTCAAATCTTTGTAACTTACGTGGCCAAACCGCAATATATACCTCACTACGCTTTTTGCTAAAATCAACGCTTGATTTCACCGGTAAATGAGAATAACTACTGCTCATAATGACGAAAACTTAGTCACGTGATTCGGGGCAATTTTAGATGTTGGTTTCGAACCACAGCAGAGATAGGGACACGCGCAGTCTATGTTATCTTTGGTCTATGATACCGGCGAGCAGTAAAATTGGAGTTCGTTGGCGACCAATGAAGACTGTTGGAGATCGGCAACGCCGGGGTCGACGGGCACAGAGAAGCTGGCACCGGGGCACGAACCCAGGACCGTCGCAAGAAGAGCTAGCCGGCCCGCGGCCACGCCCAACGACCGCCGCCTAGCTGTCAGCCAAGAGGTCCCCGCAGCTGGCGGCGCCAGCAGCAAGGGGTAGCATCCGCTACCTGCCTCCGCGGGGAGAGTAGCTGAAGACACCGAAGCAGAGGGAGCCATTTCGAGTCCCGGCCACCGCACCATCCGGCGCGGCAGCGTGATGGAGAGACGCGTCTCCGGGGCGCGATCACGGTACCACCGGCGCGGAAAGCGGGGCTACGCACTTGTGGCTGCCTGCGGCCTGGAAGCGCAGTAGCTCGCAGAGAGCAGCGTGCCACAGTAAGGGACGCCTGCTGACGCCCATACTCCGTCCCGCCGTATCGGCTCCAATGCTCACTCAGTCGAGGCCGCGAAAGCCAAGTTCAAAACACGTACAGTTGTTGTCAATGAATGTTGTCTTAGGTGAAAGCTGTTCCACTCATGCTTCCACCTCGAGTCACGTTCTGGTGGAACACGGACGGGATAACTGCGATGGTTAATTTTGTGTCTCGTTTCCGCCGGTTGACCTGGGTGTCGATGGCCGAGTAGAGAGAGACCGACACAGAAAATAGGATGCACGCGTGTGCAGGTACGGAGGTGACCAGCCAGTTGGGCAGCAGAAACTAGAAACACTAGACTGAACAAGTTGTATATTTCGTAGAAATAAGATAATACTTATCTTTTACAAAGTTCAAGACTGCAGAATGCTGATACATAGATTAGATAGAGGCCTGCCTACTGATGATTTCTAGTGCCTATCCGATAGCCAAGTCTCCGATGCAGCAGTGGTGGCCAAGAGCGGAGTTGCAGCAAAGGGCGCTCGTGGCTGACGTCGTAAGAACGCCGCGCCGTGCGTGCATGGCGGCGCGCACTTTAGACTTGTACGACACCACAGTTAATACAGTTAATCATGTTCATCATTAGTCGCTAATCATGAGAGTATTTTCATACTAGGAAGGTTTTATCAGTTGCTAGGACGTTGTTGATTAATTATTTACAGTCCCGTAGCAACACCAACTGTCACAATCTACCCGTGCAAAATTTCAAGACTTCATCAGAAGTGTCCAGCACCACAATATACATCAGAATATATAGGATTAACTCCTTTAAATAGTTCAGAAAGAATAAATAAGTTTCTTGTACGAGCGGGACAAGGAAACTAGACTGTGACCGTTACTAAAAATTTATCGAAGTCAAACACAGGCACTTCTGTTTGCTGTCGCTAACTTGCACTGAAAAAATTAATATTCCACCGCCTGCTAAACACTGTTTTTCCATATTCACATTCGATACTAGTATCACATTCGAAGCTAGTCAGTAATAATTTCAATCAGAATTTAAATTGTTTTCTGAAATTAGTAGACGTTCGTCACAAAAATCAAATTACTCTTGCTATAATATATTCTTGATCGTAAATAACTCTTCATAAATGGAAGATACTTTTCAATATTAACAAATATTTTTTTCTTCTTCATATTAAAGTCAGTTTAGCAAGAGACCCGAACCTGTACAACCAGCTTGGACTCAAACTCAAACAACAATAATTAATAATTTTATGTTCTTTTCTTTTCTTCTTTGAAACGATTGACGCGCGGCAATAAAGAAGGCGCAGCTACATTCGTAGCCCCGTAGCCGTCGGTTAAATTCTGCAGCGGCCACATACTTCAGGGTTGGCTGCGGCGGCGACGACGCTGCCCTTGTTGATTGCGGCGCCTCGATCGTACATGTAACATACAGAAAATAAAACATTTTAAGAATCATACTAAAAAATAAAAATATTTACATGAACATCAAATATGTATACATTTTCAATAAAAAGTTTCGTTTTTTCTATTACAACTTCAAAACAGGCTGACATAGGAAAATGTAGTACGACTATCTTGTCCCACTACAACATCCACCGCGTCTTGCGGCAGCCCTGGTTATTACTGACAAATATTATTAATAACAGTTCCAGTTCCTTTCTCATCACGAGTCCCCGTCTCCCACAAATCCACCACAAAACTCACCCTGTTACAATTT
Organism: Locusta migratoria; assembly: GCA_026315105.1. Lineage (NCBI taxonomy): Eukaryota > Metazoa > Arthropoda > Insecta > Orthoptera > Acrididae > Locusta > Locusta migratoria. Next base: position 86,735,930 of record CM048745.1, read on the forward strand.
GGTGTCAGAAAACTGACTCGGTATGAGGTATGGGTGCGGCAAGCAGTCAGTCTTAATAGGGATTAGGAAAGCGAAGTGTTAATCGAAATGTTTTGTTATGCTGCAAGGTAAATAACAATAGTTAAGGAAAAATGTCCTGGTTGTTAGATGCATTTGGATGTGTGGAAGCTGTAGTCATGTTTTAATATGGGTCTTTTAGTTGATCTTTTACGTGCAAGTTTAACTTGTTTTTATATCAGTAATGGTAAGTGTAGTAATTTTGTTTTGTCGACGCTACTAAGGAATAGTCAGAATGGGAAAGGAAAAAGGTTCAGAGGAGGAGGCACAAGGAGTTACCACGACAGACACTATTCAAATTTTTATAAATCAAGTAGCACAGCTAAAGAGTGACTGCTTTGTATCAGCAATTAAGTCGGGTTCGGCAAAAGGACACGGTTCCACCCACCCTTGATTCTTCCGCGGCTTCCCTTTGATTCCAGTCTCTGGCAAAGCTGGGGAGGATATTGCGGCTTTCTTCGATGATTTATTAGCAGCATCTAAGTTAGGTTTATGGACGGATGAAAAATTGTTGCAAATGACAAAATTACGACTCTTAGGAGAGGCTAAAGAGCATGTGTTGTACCACGAGAAGTTGCGAAACGCATTTGATGATTTAAAGCAGGAATTGTTTAAACGATTTCAAAAGGAGAATAGCTATAGATATTATAGGGAGAAATTAAATGCAGTGAGCCTGAAGCTAAATGAATAACTGGAAATATTCGTGGATAGAATAAGGAAGATCAGCGTGAATCCATACCAATCAACAGGAAACTATGAGGCTAATACACAGGAAGCCGAGAATAGAGCCTTAGATGCCTTTTTGCGCGGATGACCATCAGAGACTTCCCGTAGAATGAGGGACGAGTTTCCGAAGTCATTGGCTGAAGCCGTTACTATTCCTACAGCTTTCGAAGAAATCGACATGTCGACAAGGGTTAGGGAGCGACGCAATGTTTTCTTCACAGGAGTACGGTGTTATAGGTGTGACCGTCAGTGACACGTTGCGAAGAATTGTAGACAGCCCCAGTGTCGGGTTTGCCTTAAGATGGGGCAAATAGATAGGAAATGTAGTTCCAGGAAACGTTTCACAAATAGAGGAACATTAAAACGCGATGGGGGTTGAGGAACCGCCGGACCGAGCTCCCGTTATATTGTCATACGGTGATGACGTATGCAAAGGCAGACTTCTGGTTATTAGGACTCACAGGTGGTAATGCGTTTCGATTTTTGGTAGATGCAGGTGCCAAAGTGTCAACTATAAGTAGTGAATGTGTTAAGGAGCAGAGGTATAAGTGGAGTAGGTGGGGGGATGTGCATTCAGTAGGGTGCACCTCGGTAGTGTTTTTTCTGGATAACACGCGTTTTCATGAGAAAATGGTGGTTGTGACAAAATCAAACGATGGGTATGGCGCAATTCTGGGGTTAGATTTCCTGAATAAATATCGTGCTATAAGCAGCCTTAGTCAGCAACGGCGGAGCTTTGTGGGGTAATGTTGTCATTAAGTGACAATGCTGCGACGGATGCACCGTTGCAAGGTTTTGCGATGCGCAAAGAAAAAACCAATTAAATTGCAAGCAATGTCCTTAAAGGTGGATTCACACGATAGAGTACCGTTAGGTACAGGGAAATTGCCCTGGGTAGACGTTGATACCTTCTTGCCTGCTGATACACCATGCTTGGTGGGACCATTGGAATCCAATGAGGAATTGGATATGGCACACTGTTTCGTGCGGAGAAATATAGTGCGTTTAAGAGAAACTGAAGGAGTAAAGAAGGCACCGGAATTCCTTGATAATTTTGGGGCAGAGGAGTTAAGAAGGGGTATGTTGTTAGCTACTGTAAGTACTTTTGAGAGAGAAGATTTCGATTGGTGTGACAATGGTATTAATGAACAGCCAGTCGCCTAAAAAACTGCATTGTGTCAAAAGATTTCACATTTAGAAGTAAATGATCTGAATGAGATGGAACGTGTACTGAATGAGTTTCAAGATCTATTTAACTCGTGGGAACCGCTTCTGGCAACAGGAATTACGCAGCATAGAATTCCTACAGGCAACAACCCACCAGTTTATAGGAAACCTTGTAGGATCGCACGCCATTTACAACCTTTGTTGGATGATTTTATCGAGCAACAGTTAATGGATAGGATCATAGAATATTCCGACTCACCGTATAGTGCTAACGTGCACATTGTTCCCAAAAAAATCTGCGGACGATACGAAACGTTACAGGTTGTGTTGCGACTACAAGCATTTGAATAAGCAGGCGGTTTCTGATGTGTACGCATACCGAACATCTCGGACATAATTGACAGCTTGGGCAACAGTAGGTATTTTTCTACCATTGATTTAAGAAGCATGTACCATCAGCTGGAAGTAGCACCTGAGGATAGGTACAAAATGTTCAAATGTTTGTATAGCTTAAGGGGCTTAACTACGGGGTCATCAGTCCCTAAACTTACAAACTACTTATGAACTAACTAAGACTAAGGACGGCACAAATATCCATGCCCGAGGGGGGATTCGAACCCCCGACCGTAGTGGCCGTGCAGACCGTGACTGGAGCTCCTCAGTCCACTCGGCCACCGCGGCCGGCTAGGCTTTTTCCACCCCTGGCGGACATTGGCTATATATGAGGACGCCGTTTAGGTAGAAGAACACACTCGCAACATGTCAGAGGTTATTGGATGGGGTATTATGAGGGTAAAAAACGCATGAGAGCTGTGTATTTTATTCGACAGTGTTGTCTAGCAGTGTGATAAATTAATATTTTGTTATATACCACATATACAGTGGGTCACAAAAAATTAACCTTGTAGTGCTGTGTATATCTGGATGACATAATTGTCTTTTCGAAGGATATTATGGAACATGCGAATCGGCTACATGAAGTTTTCCAGAGACTGAGAGATGCTAAATTGACAGTAAATTTGGAGAAGTGTAACTTCACTTTGAAAGAAATGACGTGCTTGGGCCACATGGTTAGTGAGGAAGACGTTAAAACGGATCCACGATTAATATCAGCGGTAAGAGATTTTCAAACACCACAATGTACTAATGAGGTTCATTCGTTTGTCGGGCTTGCTTCATATTACCGTAAGTTTGTAAAGGATTTTGGTGAGATACATCGACCTTTAAAACAATTGTTAAAAAAGGGGGCAAAATTTCAATAGTCGGATGAGTGTGATTTAGAATTCCAGACGTTGAAAGGTAAGTTGATTACGACTCCTTCGTTGGCTTTCCCGGACTACAATAAGGAATTAATTTTCTCGTGTGGCGCTAGTGGTCATTCTATGGGGGTTTTGCTGTCTCAGAATAGCAATAGAGCCGAACATCTGGTAGCATATGCCTCCTAACAATTGTCCACCGCAGAAAGAAACTATTTGACCACAGAGAAGGAACTACTAAGTGTTATTTATGGCATAAAATATTTCAAATGTTACCTGTATGGTAGAAAGTTTAAAGTATTGACAGATCATAAAGCTTTGAAATGGCTTCTGGGTTTCCGAGATCCTTCTAATCGGCTGATTCGATGGTCGCAATGTTTGTCGGTAATGGAATTTGAGGTGGTCCATAAACTGGGAAAAAAGCACTCCAATGCAGATGTTCTCAGTAGGAAGGTGACAATGTTAGAGGCAGAGGGAAGAGACGCTGAGGATTGGAGTAGGGCACAAGATGGGTACAGTGAATGTCAGAAATAGGCCAGACAGAAGCAATTTTGTTATGAGGACGAGGTGCTATGTCGGAAAACCAAACTTGGTCCCAGGATCGTGATTGCTACGCATCTCAGGCAGGAGGTCATGCGAGAAGCACATGATTACGTTCTCTCAGAGCACGGGGGTCAATAAGAGAAAAACGAATAGACGCGATGCGAAAAGGTTTTGGTGGCAGAGAAGGAAGCAGGACGTAGCCCAGTATGTTAGAAATTATGTTGAATGCGCGCGAAGAGCGGACATGTGCAGACAAAAGATACGTTTGCAAAGGTTTCCGGAAGCAACAACATCATTTCTTTTGTTGTGGGAAGGACCAGCAGCCTTGTACAATTTTTGGAGTGCCTCGGTACTTGTTCCCAGACAAAGGGTCAGATTTCATGGCAGAAGTGTTGAAATACCTTTGTCAGCTGCTAAAATTTCGAAAGCTTCGTAAAACACCATTGCATCCACTAATGGGCGAACGGAAGGGGTACATCGGACTATTGGCAAAATGGTAAGTTTTTACGTTAACGAACAGCACAACAACTGGGAAACATACCTCCAGATGATCGTATCGAGCTATAATGCAATAACACATGAGGGAACAGGACTGTCCCCGTATGAGGTGGTATATGTGAAGAAGATGTACAAGAGCAGAGAAATGGGTAGGCCGGTGAGACGGTGAAGGAGTTTGCCAGGAGGATGGGAGGAAAGGAAAGTGAAACAGTAGAACAGTAAGGCACTGGAGCGGCAAGAAGGACTGGGGAACGTAAATGCAAAATATCGGAATTTCCGTTTGGGGCTGTGGGTGATGCTTTCCATGCCGTATGTCGCCAAGGGCAAGACGAAGAAATTGTTTCCAAATTATAGTGGTCCTTTAGGGTAGTGGCAGTCACATCACAGGGTAATGTAAAACCACAGTTGCCCACCCGAGCAACGAATGTCCATGCTAGTAGGTGAGATGCTTCAAGAGGGCAGTTGACATACTACCGCCACCGGTAATATCTGTGGACGGAAAGAGCACGGGTCAGCAGAAGCCAACATGAGGTGTCCATCAGGCCACGTATAAGCAGTATAGCAGTACTAAAGGGAAGCGGTTAGGAATCATCGTGTAGTCAAGATTGTTGTTTTATGTTCTTGTCTCTCTTGGGGTACGTGACGATATTTCTTTTCCAAGTAGTGCCAACTACCGTAAGGGAGCAGCCTATCCTAATTTAATCAGTCCCTTGACACTTCCGTCCTTGAATCGCCAGATGTCTTCACTAGTGCTCACCAGAGCAGGATTGATAATAGCGCCATAGTAAAACGCGTCATGCAGCTTAGACAGGGACGGAAAACAAAAATTGTGGTATTGAGTGCATCTCTGTTAGGAACCTTCCTTGTGTTTTCCCTATGTGCAGTTATAAAAAGAGAAGGGTTGAGGATTTAAAGTTATCAGGCAACTTCTTCGTCACTACCGTCTGTTGTTGGAGCATAGAGCTGAATAAAGTTTGTTTGTGCTGGTAGAGCCTTTTTCTGGAGTAACATCAGTCTCCCTGAGACAGGTACACAATTGATGACACATTCCGCGATTGCTTTCGATACTATCAATCCAACTCCAGACGTATACTGTGACGTTCAGCCCTCTCTAAAACGAACTCACGAAAACAGCGCTGCCAATAATCTCGCAGTAAAACGTTCTCGTCCTGGCCGACACATTACATCAGCGGACGCTGGCGGCTCGCGGCAGTTGTCTCCCACTAACGCCAGACTGTCGCCGACCACTGTGCTTTCTCCTCACCCTGACAGTCCAGCATGACAATTATTTTACGATCCCTCCCACAGCGGGGCCTCGCGAAAGCAGTGCTGCAGCTGTTTTTTTCTCAGAAAACGGTCTACATTCCACACACCTGTCGCGTGAGAAGCATCTCGCACCACCCCAACGCTTCTTTGGCTAAAACTAACTTCCACTGCCCAGGCCAGCTATCATATATGCGCTAAATGAGCCAATAAATAAATAAATTAGCAGAAATCTCCCCGCCTTCCAACATAAAATAAATGAAAAGATAAATAAACGATGACTAATTTTCACCATCTTTCACGTCGTACGCGTAAACAACCATCACTTGCGTACGGGTAGAATCTGCTTTCAACGCTGAAGAGCACGCCTGCTTTTCCAAGTGATCGTCTATAGGCACCAGTCAAGCCGTCTACGTCGATAACTGTGGCGTGAGTGGAAGATGAGCAAGAGGTGTGCATCCCCATATTCCAATTGCCAGTAACTGGTTGGCAGCAGACCGTGTTGACACTTCTGGGCTGATAAACCCTCGTATCTTGGATGTGGTAGTTGTACGTTCAATACGACGATCTTGGTGGATGACTATGCTGCATAGACATCCACAGACTCGTTTATGAGTGGAGGAATGCAATTATCATCTCTGCACAACTGCTGCAGCACATTCAACAGGTGTTGCAGTCTCAGAAAGGACAATTCCGCCACTTCGAAGACTACAATTTCATTCTTTTTAGTCTTGCTCAAATCGATGTAGAGAGAGCATAAGGGTGTCTCTGAGTCATGGCACATGTTTGCTTCACTCGTTGACGTCATACTGAGCCTTATGGCTGTTAACATTTCCTATTAAAGGGTCCACACAGATGGCGCTCTAGCAGCCGTCACTACGCTACGTGTTGGCGGGCGACGGTGAAACCATTATCACTCCATGTCATATTTCCCAAGTGGCACCAGTCGTTATCGAATCGAACCCGACGTTTTCTTTCCAAGTGTACTTTTTTCTGGCAGTGTATATGAGTGATATTTTCATTTACAACGCTTCTCATTTTCTATAACCATTCTTGCGGTTTTTTATACATATTTCATAAGCATGAGGCTGAAAGAGGTATTGTAATGAATATTCACATTCAGTACAGAAATTTCGTCAGTGTCCAACAAATCTCAAATGACCCGAATTGAAGAAAGGTTCGCGCGGAACAACACAAGTAATTTTATCAAACTATGAGAAGGACCCTTGATAAATACTTCCCACCCAGTCAGAAATTCGAAAATCTCATTTCGGTAATGATATCCCATAACGGCCTTCTAAGGGCCGAGTGCTTCAAGAAACTCCGCAACAACAATCCCCTGTCATTTGAATACCTCGAATGATACTGCACTAGACTTAATTCCGACTCAACTCCACCAGGTCTGACAGAGCTTCGCTATATAAACCAATCCCTCAAGTCCAACAAAGCCTCAAGAGAGAATTATCTGGTCCAAGATTACTGAAAACTAGCAGATGACTCTTCCACTGCCCTACTTCTAGAAACATTTCAAAACTTTGGGAGACGTCCAAAATCCCTGAGTATTGGGCTTCTGCCCTAATTCACCCACCTCACAATATAGGCTTCAAAACATATGTCAACAATTATCTATGTATTTCCCGTCTATCAGTCATTTATAAAATCATCTACAAAGCCGTTCGAAAGAGAGACAAGTCCCAACTAGAATCGCAGCTGATCGAATATCAGGCGGGTTTCCACAAATCCTGCTCCCGTGTAGAGCAAATCCACAATCTGAAGTCTATAATATTCCACTTTAGAAGCAGATCCAAATCATTCTATACTACCTTTATCGACATCCGAAAGGCATACGACTTGATTTGATCGAGCCACCCTCTTCAAAGTTCTTTCCGAATTCGGACTAGAGCAAAAGACTCAAAAAATAATTCAAGCAACCCTAACTAATACATCATGTAAAGTAAAACTTCGAACAGCAATCTCAGACGCAATCCTAGTCCGCCCCGGCGTGTGACCAAGTGACGAACTTTTTCAACATCGTCTTGGGGAAAGTCATGAGGAAATGGCGGCATCATCTACAATCCCACAGCGGTATTAAGCCAGAAAAGGAATCACTGCCAACGACCTACCCTTCTGTCAAGCGAACCAGAAACGCCTATAGCACAGATTGACATTCTTGAAGAATTTGCATGAAAAACAGCTTACCCTTCTCCACAACCCAATTTATATCTAGCTGTAAAGACGCCCCCAGAAGTTTCGCAACCCGTTTAGGAATTGTTCAAAAAGTGGACAACTTTAAAGAGTTACCGGCCGCGGTGGCCGAGGGGACTAAGGCGCTCCAGTCACGGTCTACATGGCCACTACGGTCGGGGGTTCGAATCCCCCCTCGGGCATGGATATTTGTTCCGACCTAGTTCGTAAGTAGTTCATAAGTAGTTTGTAAGTTTAGGGACTGATGACCCCGTAGTTAAGTCCCATAGACTATACAAACATTTTTTTTAAAGAGTTTGGAGAATGGGTAAGTCCCAACGCCAATAAAATCACGACAACTGAGGCTAGAATCACAAAGGTGGATCTTGCCTACCAGAAAACGAAGGACATCTACCATAAGAAATCCATCTCCAGAAACACCAAAACTCGTCACTTTCAGACCGTAATCCGACCAGAAGCCAATTATGCCGCAGAATGTCCAACATCCAAAACCGGCAAAGACATAGAAAAATTGGAAATATGCGAGCGGAGAACCCTCAGAAAAAATTTCCTGTCCAATTTTCGTAAATAATATATAAAAACTGTACCAAATAACGAGCTGTACGCTTCCATAGAAAAAAAGTCCCATATCTTCAGGGAAAGGAGATAAGCCTTCTTTGGATACATCTATAGACTCCTCCAAAACAGACTCACAAAACAGATCTTTAGCTACTTCCAGGCAATGAAAGTTGGAAACTTGTGGTACAGAAACTGACAGAAAAACTGACAGAATACGAAACAAATACAAACTTTCAGGAAGAAACTGACTCAGATTTTTGAGGAAAGACAGTCCAAGGCTGGTAAAAAAATTGGAAAAAATAGGCTATGGGCGCCAGGACGAAAGATATCTGAGCGAAGAGAAGAGTCATCACAAAGGATGGAGCAAAACTGAGTGAACGTGGTTCCAAGTAGTTCCTAATGGAGGAAAAAAATATGATTACACCGTTTAACACAATCAGGTGGCATCTGATGCTGTTAACTCGTTGAAAACCCTTCCTTGGCCTGATTCCTTGAAACACGAACAACTCTAGTTCAGTCCGGTTGTCGTTCTACTCATTCGACTCATTTTTATGATAGCTCCACTTGTTCTCCCAATCAACGAATTTCAGAGCAAATTTACTCATCTAGCCAGATCAGTTAAAGAGTAAAGCTAATTCACTGATATTACAGTTACACCTTGTAATTCGTTTTTCAATCGGATTTCTTGCATTACGTCCCGTTGCTTTTTCCTACTCCCCCATCTCTTAACTGCCATCCTCTGTTGGTAGTGCCCTTGCGTTAAATGTAACTACCTTAAATTTTTTTTGTTTTCCTGATTTTCATTAACGAATACATCTTCCCTGACTACTGTTTCATCTACTTACGCAATAGTAATTACTAAGTGTTGATCATTAGATGTAAGTGAGCTGTCTCGTAACGAACGTGTCATAATGGAGGTGTGGTGTCTGCTCTGGCTGGAATTAGCACCTGGTTTACAGCTCCCTCTGCTGAACGTGACCCGCGGATCAGCTTCTTCTCGTAATTGCAAACGTAATTAACCTCTGGCTTCATCACCGTGATTATACTGAACGCACTAACAAAAATGAAGGCCGGGTGGAGAGATTATAAAGCTAAGTAAAAAGGACTCGTAGATTGACTGTAATGAACGGCTGTGTGAGGTAAAATAATTAGGGACGTATACAAGATACTCAGTTAATCAATTATTGTGATAGCGCTGAAATGGGGGGGGGGCAAGCTGTGCTTAAGTCAGTGGTCACCAAACAGGTGATCCACGGGATGCATGCCTCCCAAATCAATTATTCGCACGGCCTGTGGTTCTGCGTCACACTTCATACAGCTGAGAAAAGGTGAATATCGCAGCCGTTTAAAATGACTGACAAGTGGGTGAGCAATTGCGTCACGCCGCGGTGGAGTAGCCGAGCGGTCTAAAGCGTCTCGCTGCGGAGCGCGCGGTTGCTCGCCGTGGCGGTTCGAGTCCTCCCTGGGGCATGGGTGTATGTGTTTGTCCTTAGGTTAGTTTACCTAGGTTTAAGTAGTTTATAATCTACGGACTGATGACCACGCAGTTTGGTCCGATAGATTTACAGACATTTGAACATTTGAATTGCGTCACTCGTCATTTGGCCTCTCAAACAGGACTTTGGCGTGTGAACATATTCGCGCTCTTTTAACAAAGAACTCTAAATCTTTATTTAGCGGTTTCTTTTTGCAGCGAAGCAATCATACTTGTCAGGGAATCCGCCCATCGCACCTCCTTCAGATGCAGTTGAAAGTTGTCGCAGAGGGTAGCAAGTAAAGTACTGACAACAGATCGTGCCTTGGAAAACAGGGAGAAGCTGTGCAGACATGTGAAACAGGAAACAAAGTAGAGACAGTGAACTGTCCAAGAGCAGGACGTGTGGTGTAGGGAGGCGACTGAGGCTGTTTTAGTCGTGATCGTGTGGCTGCCATGACGTACCGAGACGCTGAAAAGCCTTCTTACATTCTCCGTCGTGCTTAGTATTTTTATTCTTCACAAATAATTGCACACCTCGTAGGATGGATAGTATCAGGTTATCAATCTGCTCTTAAGGAATATTTGGCCATTCCTCCATGAGTGCAATATCTAGCCCTGCAACCGTTCTAGGAGGTGCTGGTCTGGCTCCAATGCATCTACCAAGTGCATCCCAGACATGCTCAAGCAGGTGTAAGTCCGGTGAACAAGCTGGTCACCCCATTCGTTCAATCCCCTCAGCTTCATGCATGTCGCCCACCAATGCATCTCTGTGGGGACGAGCGTTATCGTTCACCAGAAGGAACCCATCTCCTACGGCACCAGCATAGTGCGCAGCAAAAAGTCGAAGGATCTCGTCTCTGAACGTCTGAGCAGTCAAAGCGCCAGTCTGAAAGAAGTGGAGATCCATACGTCCTCCAATACTGACTCCTGCCCACATCATTCGTCCGCCATCATGATATAGTGATAGTTCCTGAACATCAGAAGGATTCCAGAATGAAACTTTCACTCTGCAGCGGAGTGTGCGCTGATATGAAACTTCCTGGCAGATTAAAATTGTGTACCGGAACCGGGACTTGAACCTTTCAGAGTGAAAGTTTCATTCTGGAAACATCCCTTAGGCAGTGGCTAAGCCTTTTTTTTCAGGAGTGCTAGCTAGTCTTGCATGTTTTGCAGGAGAGCTGCTGTGAAATTTTGGAAGTAGGAGGCGAGGCACTGGCGGAAGTAAAGTTGTGAGGCGGCATCGTGAGTCGTGTTAGGATAGCTCAGTCGGTAGAGCGCTTGCCCGCGAAAGGCAAAGGTCCCTGGTTCGAGTCCCGTTCCGGCACACAATTTTAATCTGCCAGGAAGTTTCATATCAGCGCACACTCAGCTGAAGAGTGAAAGTTTCATTCTGGTAACATCCCTTAGGCTGTGGCTAAGCCATGTCTCCACTATATCCTTTCTTCCAGGAGTGCTAGTCTAGCATGGTACGCAGGAGAGCTTCTGTGAAGTTTGGAAAGTAGGAGGCGAGGTACTGGCGGAAGTAAAGTTGTGAGGCGGCATCGTGAGTCGTGTCGGGATAGCTCAGTCGGTAGAGCGCTTGCCCACGAAAGGCAAAGGTCCCAGGTTCGAGTCCCGATTCCGGCGCACAATTTTAATCTGCCTTGAAGTTTCATCAGAAGGATTGTTGCGAGCTCCACATTCTCTCCAGATGAGGGAACGAGTATTCTCCGAATAAAAATAAAATCTTAACTCTTATGTGAACGGAACCCGGCGCCATTCGTTACGGCTACAATCCTGATGTTCGTCCGCCCAGTTGCTACTGACTAGACGGTGTCGTGGTTTTACCGGGACACACACCACAGGCCTCCGTGCGTAGAATCCACATTCCCAAAGGCGATTTCGGATTGTTTGTGTTGATATCGCGCGTCCAGTTGTTGCCTGGAGGGTGCGTTGCAGTTGAGTTGCATTCAGCCTCCTGTCTCGACGGGCTGTTAACCAGGTTTAACGGTCATGTCTTGCTAATGTTACCCATGGACAACCGTGGCCATGCGTTATTTTAACGATTCCTGTTGGAAATTAGACTTTTGGACACTCCAATATGCCGTGGTGGATTGGCCGAGCGCTCTAAAGCGTCTCGCTGCGGAGCGCGCGGTTGCTCACCGTTGAGGTTCGAGTCCTCCCTGGGGCATGGATGTGTGTGTTGCCCGTAGGTTAGTTTACCTAAGTTTAAGTAGTTTGTAAGCTACGGACTGATGACCACGCAGTTTGGTCCGATTGATTTACAAACAAACAAACACTCCAATATCGGCAGTCATCTCCTTCTGTGTCGGTCCTACTTCGAACCTTCCTATAGGTCTCCGTGCCATAGCTCCGGGTAAGTCACGTTGCTGTTGCATTGCACTACGTGTTCGCTACACCATCTGAACACAACTGCTTCTGTAATTCGTTTGGTAGGGTAAACACAAGTCAATACCAACCCCCTCTGCAGCAACTTTCTGTTGTTACTACTATTTCGATTGCCGTAATGTTGTTGTATCTATTCTGTAGACCAGACAGAAAAACGACGAGACATTTTAGTTCATTGTGCCGATGACCGTACTTCAGAACCTAGATATTTTAACTGATTCCCTAATTATTATTATTTTTTTTTTGACGAGTGTATTTTATTATCACCATTTTATATGGTTTTGTGGGAAATCAAACGCAACCTTGCAAAATTTATTTTTGAACATCAACGTGGTTGCTTCGTGCAAGCTACAGGAAGCAACGGCTTAGGAAAAACAAAAAAATCCTTGGATCACTTACTACAAAACTTTTAATAGACATCCGCCATCTATGATCTGCTCGAAAGCATCATTTGTACTAATGGAAACAACAACTTATTTTTATTTGAGATTGATTACAGTAACGCAGCTGTTACTTCCAACTGCATTTCAGGAAAATGACAGGAAGATTGGGCAAATAAAAATACTTTTAACATCTGTGAGTACGGAAAAACATTTCCGTTTCGTTGCTACGTGAGATATTCACCTGAAAAAAAAATAATTTAATTTCACATTAAAATGCTGTCAAATCGACTCGGGGTTTTGTGCGACATTCGAATGAACATAAATCACTGTCGCCGTGGCAGCTGACGAGTGCCTGTCGAAACGCCACGCACGCTTACGGCGCCTGCGCTGTGTTACCTGACACCTGATGGTGTTTTAACAGCACCCACTCTCGTATTTGTGTGTGGCGGCAGCAGCATGTGTACAGATGATCTTCCTCTTTCACGGACAAGTGCAAGGTGAAAAATCCTGCGCATCACTTTCAATGATTGACCGTGTGATCGCGAGCTTTGCGGAGATTTTGAAGTACATGAAGGTCTTACCTAAGGAAAGGAGGCCTAGTTTCTAGCTTGTTCTTGTTGTTTTCTCTAATTAAGAAAGTAATTAATATTTTATCACCAGTGATTGTCGACTACGTGCGGACCACTTAAACCACGAACACTGTTTTCAACGTATTTTAATTGGAAAATGATTAACAGTTTGGCAGTTGCATTGATGTGAACCGTAATTGATTACGATTACATAATCAGAAACAAGTCTTAATCCAAAGTTGGTAATTTCTACACATTCCTGGCTCATGTTGTTTATACTCTTACATACAGGGTGTCCAGAAAAGGATTCCCTGATTTCAAAATTAAATATCTCGAAAATAAAGATCGATAGAGGAAAGCAGTAAACGGTATGTTCATTGTGAAAGCTGTAAGAAGTTTATACAGCAGTTTGAAATAATAGTTACAAAAGCTGCTAACGGATGGCGCTGTAATCGCCATAAGTAATGCCTAGTATAAATAGGGATCTGAAGCCCAGATCTATCAGTTCCAATATTGAATAGCGAAAGGAGGTTAGCGTACCGAAGGATAAGATTAAAACCATGTAGTCCATTGAACAACGAGTTTTTCTGGTGCTAGAGTACCACAGGTTAGAAGAGAGTCCTACGGCAACAAGGCGAAGTTTTTAAGCACGATTTAATGTTCCAAAAGGACCCGATGCCAAAACTATTCGTACGCTCTTCGCAAAGTTTCAACGAACAGGCAGCGTAACTGATGATCTAGTGGGGCATGTTGGCCGCAAGCAAACCGCAGTTACGCCTGAAAATATCGCCACAGTTTCTGGAATTATTCAGCGAAATCCAATGTCATCCGTCCGTAGAATTGCATCTGAGACTGGTTTGAAGCGTTCCAGCACGCAGAAAATACTGAGAAAGAGCCTACACAAGTTTCCATTCAAACTTCAAACGCACCAGGCCATACCCGTACGAGCTGTGCAACAAAGGGTTACCTTTGCTAATCAGATGCTCACAATGATTGATAGTGAAGGATTTGATGTTAGCTGCATCTGGTTTACAGATGAAGCACACTTCCACCTAAATGGGTACGTGAATAAGCAGAACTGGCGATTTTGGGGTACCGAAAAGCCATATTGGTGTGAAGCGAAACCCCTGTATTCTCCTAAAGTTATTGTGTGGGCTACAGTATGCAGCAAAGGCATTATTGGCTCTTTTTTCATTCGAGAAACAGTCACTGGTGCACATTACGTTGCAATTTTGGAACAACTCGTCGCCACACAGCAAGCGTTAGAGGATCGACCAGGTTCTGAATGTTTTATGCAAAATGGAGCCCGACCACATCGGACCGAACAAATGTTTCGCTTTCTTGAGGAATAATTCGAGAATCGAGTCATTGCTTTGGAATATCCCAAATTTACTGGAGCAGGCATGGATTGGCCTCAATATTCGCCGGATTCGACTCCCTGTGGCTTGTTTTGTGGGATACAGTGAAAGTAATGGTCTTCCCGAAGCATCCCGCCACGCTGGACGAGCTTGAATCGACGATCTCTGTGGCATGTGAATCCATTTCGGTTGAGACCTACGAAATGTGATGGAGAAATTCGTTCTTCGTTTGCGCCACCTCTGTAGTGCCAATGGTGAACATTTTGAAAACGTTGTGATGTGATTGTTTGCAAAGAGTGTTTTCATAAGATTATTTCACTTATGTATGCTGATATGAGCTGTACAGCGTACAGCGCCATCTGTTAGCAGCTTTTATAACTATTATTCCAAACTGCTGTGTAAACTTCTTACCGCTTTCACAATAAACATACCGTTTAATGCATTCCTCTATCGATCTTTGTTTTCGAGATATTTAATTTTGAAATCAGGGAGTCCTTTTCTGGACGCCCTGTTCATGGCGCAGTCGATACGACAAAGAATGCGCCCTCCTGCCCAGCGTCGTGGACGGAAAAAAAAGAAAAAAGAAAAAAAAAAAACGTATATACACTATGTCGTGGGGTGCGAAAGGAGGCGACGGCGGCTCTGGCACAGAAGTATGCTGCAGGGGGTGCAAAAGGTGCAGCAGAGTACGATGACACCGTCCGTGCAAAAGTTCTGCCGGCGACTGCACGTTGCGTGGATGCGCACGGTAAGAAGACAAGAAAATCCATAAGACTTGCTGACGCGAATGTGTACTACTAACTTTGTCATTTGTGCTTTAAACGTACGAACGAAACGTTCGGAGGCACCGTTCGACTGGGGATGGAAGGGGGCTGAAGTCAGATGACGAATACCATTGGAGGCACAAAATGTTACAAATTCGGAAGAAACAAATTGAGGACCATTACTTCTGGCAAGCCTTCAAGACAGAAAATAGCCATAAGAGCTTTGATGGTGCTAGCAGACGTGGTTGATTGCAGGGGAACCACAAAGGGAAAATTGCTAAAACTATCTATCACAATCAACCAGCGAGTATCCCAGAAAGGACCTGCATAATCAATATGAACGCGCTGCCATGGCGCGGTAGCTGCGGGCGCGGTGCAGATTGTCAACACACGTCGTGCAAGATGAACACATTTTTTCTATCTGAGAGTCCATCCCTATCCGTGGACAATGACGACGGGCCAACTTCTTGGTCCGGACTGTGCTCCAATGACCTTGATGTAGAGGCCGAAGAATTTCTTTCTGCAGAGCACGTGGAACAACGACTCGAGTACTGCCGTTGTCAGTGCGCAACAAAATAACACCACGTAATGCAGACAGATTTGTGACGGTGTGCGAAGTAACGACGTACGACGGTATATGCAATTTGTTTAACTGACATAGGCCACTGGGAACACCAATACTGCAACATGCAACGCAGGGAAGAATCTGATGCAACGCAACGCGGCGAAAATCTATGGGGAAATCATCCACTACGTCTTCATTGTGGGCGTCAATATACAAACAGGCATGTTCCGACGAATCGGAGGATTCGTAAGAGAGGAACGGAAGACGTGATGAAGCGTCAGCATTGCTATGTTTTGATGTAGGACGATACAAGATCTCGTAAAGATACTGAGAAAGGAATGCGCCCCAGCATTGCAATTTCTGGGCGGTGCGGGGGGCACCGGCTTTGACGGGCTAAACAAAGACGTCAATGGCTTGTGGTCTGTGACTAAGAAAAATTTACGCCCGTACAATAAATCGTGAAACTTCATAACATCATAGACTATCGCAAGAGCTTCTTTTTTCATTTTTCGAATAGTTCTGTTTGCCAAAGACAGCAACTTTGAAGCAAATGCTATGGGACAATGATATCGACCTGATCTACTCTGTGTGATAACACAGCGCCAATGCCGTAAGAAGATCCATCGACGGACAACACAAGTGGCTTGGTCGGATCGTATGGCACTAAACAAGTGCTGGACAACAAAGCTTGTTTGATTTTTTTAAATGCTGCGTCACATTCTGAACAGCACACTAAAGGAACATTTTTCTGGCATAATCTATACAAAGTGTAGTTCCTTCAAATTCCAGGGCCCAGGTAAATCTTGAACGGCACTTAACAGGGTGGGCGATGGGTGGATACCTTGACTGTTGATCACATGACCCAAGTAAGCTAGTTCAGTTGCAAAAAATTTACACTTGACTTTGTTGACATTCAAACCATGTGCTCTGAGCTTCAGAAAGAGAACACGTAAGTTGTCCACTTTTTGGTCAGGCGTGCTACCAGAAACGACGATATCATATAAGCAGTTCGAGCAACATGGAACACTTTCGCAAAGGTTTTGTAAATAACATGAAATGATGATTGCCGCTTCTAGAACAAAGCTCTATTTATTAGTCAAATACTATTTACAATGAATTCAACAAGAACTTAACTTTAGTATGTCCTTTAGGTGTGGGTCGCGAGGCTAGCGAGCCACTTGGTGCGAGCCACTAAGCACCGTCTGGCAATGTCTGTCCTATTTGCCCGCGTGGACGTCACTGCAGTGTTACCAACGCTGCCACAAAGATTTCCTCTAAATTTACCATAAAATCCACTTAAATCGTAAGAAATCCTCCTAAAAAAAGCATACGGGGGGGGGGAGTGTCGGCGGCTAGGATCTGCAGTCTGACTACTTTCCGAAAAAAAAAGAAAAAAAAAACGCTTCTTGTTTCTGAGACTTACCTCTCTCTCTCTCTCTCTCTCTCTCTCTCTCTCTCTCTCTCTCTCTCCCTCATTCCTGGCCCCTCTCTCTCTCTCTCGCCATCTCTTTTAGATATTTTAAAAAGTAAGAGCCATGCCCATAGGCACGAACGTAGGTGTGCAATACCGAAAGATCGCTCATAATAAGAAGTAATTACAATGTCATCCTCTCATCAAAGAGCACGTTTCCCAGATCTTCGAATACTTTTATACATACTTTCTCTTATTTTTGTTAGCCATTTAGACTAATAAAACAATACATTTACATCACAACTTGAGCTGGTCATTAAAGTAAATATAATGATGGATCACCAATACAACACAATGATCGTTAACGCACTAAATAGCCGATCATAGCACGTGACTTAGCGGTATTTCAGTGCAGTCTCCTCGGAAAATACGTCCATTAACTACAAGGGAAAAAAAGACAACAACAAAAATACCTGGTATTTTTGAACGACGGGGTGGGGTTGGAGAGAGGTAAAATATGCGTCGTCTCCATGCGCTGTAAGTAAATATTGCAGGCAACATGAACTGAAGAAACAATGAAAACAGCGATACAGTCGTGACAGAAGAACGACAGTGTAGTCAACACAGGCTGACAGTACGCTGCACGGTTGGCAATAAACCTCTGCAATAAGTACGGCAACACGTCATCCGATTGCTACACACGCAAATGATGCAAAAATAAATAAATTCTCTTCTTCCCCATAAACATCCCTCCCACTTCTTTTTCCACCCTAAAAATCCCCCTAACATTACTTTCCCCTTAAATGCTCCCATGAAGAAACTTTTCCCCCCTATATCTGGGCAGCCCTGCATCACTGTACTGAGCGAGCTCTGAGCTATCTCTCTCTGGGCTCGTGCTAGGTGGCGGTAGGGGGCGCTCGGTTGGCGCTAGAGCTGTCGCTGCGATCGATTGTGTCGTAGTATCTAGCAGTGATTCCACATGTGTGATAGGATGCATGTGTTGTTACACACAGATTGGTACGAGTATGTGGAGTGCAGCGAGACAGAGGTCTGTGACTTTGCACACCAGCACGTAATCATCATGGTATCTTCTTCCCTCTAAACATCCCCCTAACATTTCATTCCCCCTAAATGCCCCCCTGAAAAATCTTTTTCCCCCTATATCTGAGGGAAAAACCCTCAAGTTGGCAACACTGCATCATTGTACTGAGCGAGCTCTCTGGCGTCTCTCTCCGGACTCGCATTAGGTGGCGCTAGGGGGGCACTCGTTGGCGCTGGAGCTATCGCTACAATCGATTGTGTCGTAGTATCTAGCAGTGATATTACAGGTGTGATAGCATGCATGTGTTGTTACACACAGATCGGTACGAGCATGTGGAGTGCAACCGGACAGAGGGCTGTGACTTTGCACACCGGCGCGGAATCACCAAGGAATCTTCTGCCCCCTAAAAATGCCCCTAACATTTCTTTCCCCCTAAATGCCCCCCTGAAAACACTTTATCTCCCTATATCTGGGGGAAAAGACCCCAAAGTTGGCAACCCTGCATCACTGTACTGAGTGAGACGTCTCTCTCCGGGCTCGCGCTAGGTGGCACTAGGGATCGCACGATTCGCGCTAGAGCTAACGCTGTAATCGATTGTGTTGTAGTATCTAGCAGAGATACTACAGGTGTCATGGGATGCATGTGTTCTTACGCACAGATCAGTACAAGCAAGTGTAGTGCAGCTGGACAGAGGTCTGTGACTTCACACACCGGCGCGTAATCACCAAGGAAACTTCTTCCCCCTAACATTTCCTTCCCCCTAAATGCCCCCCTGAAAAGACGTTTTCCCTCTATAACAGAGGAGTAAACCCCCAAGTTGGCAACACTGCGTCACTGTACTGAGTGAGCTCTCAGCCGTCACTCTCCGGGCACGTGCTAGATGGCGCTAAGGGTCGCTCGGTTAGCGCTAGAGCTATCGCTACAATGGATTGTGTCGCAGTATCTAGCAGTGATACTACAGGTTGATAGGATGCATGTGTTGTTACACACAGATCGGTACGAGCATATGGAGTGCAACCGGACAGAGGTCTGTGACTTCGCACACCGGCGTGTAATCACCAAGGAATCTTCTGCACCCTAAAAATCCCCCTAACATTTCTTTCCCCCTAAATGCCCCCCAGAAAAACCTTTCCTCCCCTATATCTTGGTGTGTATATCGCCAAGGAATCTTCTTCCCCCTAAAAATCCTCCTAACATTTCTATCCCCCTAAATGACCCCCTGAAAAATCTTTATCCCGCTATATCTGGGGGAAAACCCCCAAGTTGGCAACCCTGATTCACTGTACTGAGCGAGCTCTGAGCCGTCTCTCTCCGGGCTCGTGCTACGTGGCGCTAGGGGGCTCTTGGTTGGTGCTAGAGCTATCGCTGCGATCGATTGTGTTGTAGTATCCAGCAGTAATACTACAGGTGTGATAGGATGCATGCATTGTTACACACAGATCGGTACGAGCATGTGGAGTGCAGCCACACAGAGGTCTGTGACTTCGCACACCGGCGCGTAATCACCAAGGAATCTTCTTCCCCCTAAAAATCCCCCTAACATTTCTTTCCCCTAAATGCCCCCCCTGAAAAATCTTTTTCCCCTTATATCTGAGATGAAAAAACCCCAAGTTGGCAAGCCTGTGTCACTACTGATCGAGCTCTGAACCATCACCTTCTGGACTCGCGCTAGGGGGCGCTTGATTGGAGCTAGAGCTGCGATCGATTGTGTCGTAGTATCTAGCAGTGATACTACAGGTGTGATAAGATGCATGTGTTGTTAAACACAGACAGCGCGAGTATGTGGAGTGCAAATGGACAGAGGTGTGTGACTTCACACACCGGCACATAATCACCAAGGAATCTTTTTCCCCCTAAAAATCCCCCTAACATATCTTTCCCCCTAAATGCCCCCCAGAAAAACCTTTCCTCCCCTATATCTGGGGGGAAAACCCCCAAGTTGGCAACCCTGCATTACTGTACTGATGGAGCTCTGAGCCGTCACTATCCAGGCTTGCGCTAGGTGGCGCTAGGGGTCGCTCGGTTGGTGCTAGAGCTATCGCTGCGATTGTGTTGTAGTATCAAGCAGTGATACTACAGGTGTGATAGGATACATGTGTTGTTACACACAGATCGGTGCAGCCGGACAGAGGTCTGTGACTTCGCACACCTTGCGCGTAATCACCAAGGAATCTTCATCCCCCTAAAAATCCCCCTAACATTTCTTTCCCTCTACATGCCCCCCTGATAAAACTTTTTCCCCCTCTATCGGGGGAAAACCCCCTAGTTGGCAACCCTGGGTCACTGTACTGAGCGAGCTCTGAGCCATCACTCTCCAGGCTCGCGCTAGGTGGCGCTAAGGAACGCTCGGTTGGCGCTAGAGCTATTGCTGTGATCGAGTGTGTCGTAGTATCTAGCAGTGATACTATAAGTGTAATAGAATGCACATGTTGTTACACACAGATCGGTGCGAGCATGTGGAGTGCAACCGGACAGAGGTCTGTGACTTCCCACACCGGCGTGTAATCACCAAGGAATCTTCTTCCCCCTAAAAATCCCCCTAACACTTCTTTCCCCCTAAATGCCCCCCTGAAAAAGCTTCTCTCCCTATATCCGGGGGGAAAAGACCCCCAAGTTGGCAACCCTGCATCACTGTAGTACTGAGTGTGCCGTCTCTCTCCGGTCTCACGCAAGGGGGCGCTAGGGGGCGCTCGGTTGGCGCTAGAGCTACCGCTGAGATCGATTGTGTCGTAGTATCTAGCAGTGATACTACAGGTGTGATAGGATGCATGTGTTGTTACACACAGATCGGTGGGAGCATGTGGAGTGCAACCGGACAGAGGTCTGTGACTTTGCACACCGGCGTGTAATCACCAAGGGATCTTCTGCCCCCTAAAAATCCCCCCCAACATTTCTTTCCCCCTAAATGCCCCCCTGAAAAAACCTTTTCCCCCTGTATCTCGGGGAAAAACCCCCCAAGTTGGCAACCCTGCATTACTGTACTGATCGAGCTCAAAGTCGTCTCTCTCCGGGCTCGCACTAGGTGGCGCTAGGAGGCGCTCGGTTGACGCTAGAGCTATGGCTGCGATCGATTGTGTCGTAGTATCTAGCAGTGATACTACAGGTGTAATAGTATGCATGTGTTGTTACCAAGCCCGTACCACGCCGCAATGGAGAAGCGAGGCAACTGTGCAACTGTCCCCAAATTGAAGCGGCTGATCGCCGCCATTTGCAGGGAAGAATCCTAACACTGGGGTTGTAATTTGAAGTGTATGAGACATAACAAGAGCAAAATACATCTCAAAATATACGCATGTTTCTTTAAAAAAGTTACTGATTATTGCAGTCTGTTTAAAAAGTATTCTTAAATGAATGAAGTTTCCTAATTTTCGAAATAACGTCTGCATAGACACACGAAATTTAAGAATGTAAGGTTTCTTTCTGAGAAGGTGGAGCGATTTTTCGTCGAGATATTTGTATAAGATGATTCCATGAAACTTGTAAAGTAGCAGAGAGTGAGATTATTATTTAATTCGCGTAATTTTCTGTCAGGTCGTGTTTACTTTTCGCCGACTACTCTGTACGTTTTGCACGCTTATTTTTGTACATCACACTTTTGTTATATTCCTTTCCATATTACATAGAACTTTTCTCTCAACTTCCACAAAATTGGGTATGAATAATTGTAATAACGCATAAAACTTTAAATTCGCATTTCATTCGCACTTTTTAACAGAGCTAGTACTTCTCAAAGTGATTGTGTATGCAACATTCGATCAAGTAATGATCATTTACGAAGTAAAATCACCTTCTGTTAAGTGTCTAAAAACAATTATTCGACCTACTTCTGCATCATATTTATATGTGATAAATACCTCTTATATGCCTAGTTATCCATTCAGCTAAAACTAGTATTTTTAGTAATTTATATGTAAATAAAATGTAAGTAATTGACATGCACAAAAAGTACGTTTCTCACTTTTAGAGAATCATTTGTAAGAGGAAACTTATAAGCAAATCATGAGCGTTTGATTTTGTTTTTCTCCATGAAAATACTATACGGTATACAAGTGATGACTGGCATGTGAAATGTAACATTGTTTCCGTCTTCGTCTTTGCTTCCGTTCTCACTGTTACAATTAAAAGCAGCACACGGACGAACCATGTTTACGCATGATTGCCATGCAAATCGTGGCTTCTATCACGTTCAATGAGGGGGCGCGATACTAGTGCCAGCGACCAGTCTAGTATTTATTTAGAAAGTCTATGGTTGTTACACACAGATCGGTACGAGCATGTGGAATGCAGCCGGACAGAGGTCTGTGACTTTGCACACCGGCGCGTAGTCACCAAGAATGGCAGGAGGAAGCGGAGGAAGGGCACGTTCCAGTAGGCGTGACGGCCATTACTCCCGCCAAATCAATATTTGAGGCATACGTTGAGCGGTAAATTCAGTGGCTGGCCCCCTGGGGAACGGCGCTGCCTCTGGGGTCGGGAGACAGCTCCATCCCACTTTGGGCACCGGGCGTTCCCCGCGCGTGTGGTGTGGCGGTGTAATATTTCTACAGGAATCTTCTTCCCCCTAACATTTCCTTCCCCCTAAATGCCCCCTAAAAAAGCTTTTCCCCCCTATATCTGGGGGGAAAACCCCCAAGTTGGCAACCCTGCGACACTGTTCTGAGCGAGCTCTTTGCTGTCTCTCTCAGGGCTCGTGCTAGGTGGCGCTATGGTGCACTCAGTTGGCGCTCGAGCTATCGCTGCGATCGATTGTGTCGTAGTATCTAGCAGTGATACTACAGGTGTGATAGGATGCATGTGTTGTTAGACACAGATCGGTCCGAGCATGTGGAGTGAAGCCGGACAGAGGTGTGTGACTCCGCACACCGGAGCGTAATCACCAAGGAACGGCAGGAGGAAGCGGAGGAAGGGCACGTTCCAGTAGGCGTGACGGCCATTACTCCCGCCAAATCAATATTTGAGGCATACGTTGAGCGGTAAACACAGTGGCGGGCCCCCTGGGGTCGGGAGACAGCTCCATCCCACTTTGGGCACGGGCGTTCCCCGTGTAATATTTCTACAGCTGACACTTAGCTGGCCATCACGACCGTTAATGGCACACCGCTGCCGGCCTCACCCCAATTACGCCTCACCGCGTCCGAGCTATTGCCGCTGCCCCCGCTACTCCTAGGAAATAATAGATTACACCGGCGAGGTGCGACGCCGCGCCTCGTCTAATTTTCATTCCATTTCGGCACGAAAATAATCTTTATCTCGCCGAGCAAAACTGTGCGATAGAGGAAGGGTAGAGGAAGAGGAGCGAAAAAAAAAATTGGCGCAAAGTACGTCCGATAAGGGATCGACTAATGGGCGGCGTGGCTTACGAAATCATGGCGCGGTGCCGCCGGTGTGTGTAAACTAATAGCGGGCCGTGGACGGGTTCGGGCGTAACGACGTGATGCGGGCCGCCATTACGGGAGATGGCTATCTGGCTGAGGGGCGCTGGGTCGAGCTCCGGGCAGCGCAGTGTGCTGCCGCTGCCTGCTGGAGGATCCGGGGATATGGTGAGAGGGCGCAGCTGCATAGTTCCAGCATTCCTGATCACACGTCCTTTACTATCATTCCATCCCTTTCAACATACTGATAGTTTATTGTATTGCTGTGGTGTCTGTTCTTTCGGACGTCCGAAAGAACAGACACCACCCAATACAATAAGTATTTAAACGCGACGACGGCGTTAGCTTCGGATATTTCACCGCAGATGCGGTCATACGTCCGACCTCGCACGGAAATCCGTAATGGCAAGTATAAGAGGGCATGGACAATAGGGGCGCTACAAACGTAGTGTGCGACTTGTGATAATTTCAGACGGACGGGAGGCGAGCACGGGTGGCTAAGTGGTTAAGGCGACAGCTGGCCCGGGGTTCGATTCCCGGTCCGGCTCACGTTTTCACTTGTCGCCATTGCTTAATATCAATGCCCAAATGTTGCCACTGTCAATCCTTTCTTTCCTAACCTTCTTCCTTCCCTTCCTTTAACAATCATATGCAAATGCTAGAACTACTGGCTGATCCTCATGAGTATAGTATCAGTAAAGTTTTAATTACCAAATGTTCAAATGTTTGCATAGTCTATGGGACTTAACTACGGAGTCATCTGTCCCTAAACTTACAAACTACTTATGAACTACTTACGATCTAGGACGGCAGAAATATCCATGCCCGAGGGGGGATTCGAACCCCCGACCGTAGTGGCCGTGCAGACCGCGACTGGAGCGCTCAGTCTCCTCGGCCACCGCGGCCGGCTTTAATTACCAATTTATCACAGTGGCAGCGCGTTCTACGTGTTCGACGGTTCAGTGAACCCCCGCAAAAAACTGGTCTTTAAAACCGTAGATAAATACAATAAATTTTTTAAGTATCATTCTTCGTTTCTTTCTGCTATCAGATCATTTTGTATGCACACTCAAACCATTTTTATCGCATGAGCAACGCTTTACGTCGCGGAAACGGCACGTATACGAGTCGTAGCGCTGCCGCCTAATCTAGGCGGCAGTGGCAGCAGCGTTGCAATGCGCATGCGCGGCTGAGGTTCAAATTCTCTCCTGAACCCCCTGGAGGCAGCATATGGGTGCTCCCGCCGCAGGGAGGGGCGAAGGGAAACGCCGTTTTTAAAATTGGTGTTGGAGCTGGTAGAGAAACCAGCTCCTGGCCACTCGAGCTCTGCCAGTTACGTACGAATGGTCCCGCAGCAAGGACAATGGAGCTACTGCGAACCTCGCCTTGCACTTGGGCAAATCCTCCATGAAGGCAACATCCACCCCTCATATTTGTTTTTGCCGCATTGAAGATTCATCAAAAACACGTCATATTTGGTAAAGTATCTTATAACCATAAACTAAAGACGTATTAACAGTAAAAGCCTTCAGAAAATCCAATCATGAATAATAATGATGTCTCTACTCCCCACAAAGCAAGAATAGCAGTATGGTTAGCGGCATTACTCAGTGTTGTCGAAGATACTGAACCGACTTCAAGCAAATTTGTTAAACTCAATCTTCCTTTTAACAGATACGGGAACAACAATGACTTTTGTATTGTTACTTGCTACATATACATTGGGCATTTTTATAAATGTGTCGCGATTTTGAAGGTAAATGAAATTTATAATCTTCTGTATAACAAATATCTAACATGGTTGCCAGCAGTAGCAGTGCTTCGCGACGACACCGCGCGCAGTGCAGTCCATAGGGGCCCGCCCGGAGACAACAGCGGCCACGCGTACACACAGTAAACAGGACGCTCTAGCCGGCGCTAGGCACCGGTGCTACGTCACTGCTACCACCGCTCCTCATTCGCCAGTTTGAACCAATGGCAAACATTAATATAAACACCAATCCTGGACTTCCTTTTCCACCAATAGGAAGAAGTAAAGCAAACACCAATGATAAGAGCTCTGAAACCACCAATCATAACTGGCAACATTTAATATTTAAGACACCAGCTTTCCCTCATCCAGCAGTAAGGGTAACACACAGAAGATGGCCGCTAGCAACAGTGGCCGAAACGTCGGTGAAATATTTGATATATTGACGATGCGGTCCAATACCCAGAAGAGTTTTATCAGCAAAAATATCGAACAGTTTGAAAATATGTAGGGGCGAGCAGCCTTTACGCATGAGTAATGTTAGGAGGGGATGCTGCTTACAGTATCACGTGACCTGAAGATAGCTTGTCTCTTCATCGTAACAGATTAATTTTGTTACAATCACTTGAAAGTATAATCAGTTACTTACTGTGTTTTAGTGTTCATGTGCATATTCGTATGTTCTTGGTGTTTATTATCAAAGAAAAATGAACGGCGTTCAGTATCTTTTAGAAACAGATTACTCAGCTTTAAGCTTGGAAGAGGAGTGTGAAATAAAGGGGCGACTTAGACAAAATTTCTATTTGGTGCGAAGAATGGCAGCTAGCCCTTGAGAGGTGGTGGTCCTATTTTTAGAATTATTTTCTCCATTTTAATTTGGATAATATTATTTGGATTTATTCCAGAAGGATATCAATAGTATTATCTTGTTTATATTCAGTTTCTTTCGTTTTGTCTTGTAATTATCAGAGGATAGGAGTTTGGGAGGTAAATTTCTGTTCTCTCGGAGAATGACTCTGTTTTCTATATCGCCGATGGGATAACTGTCTTCCGAGGCCGAAGGCGCTGGCGACACCCTCAGGCCGGCAGGCTCTGCGAGGGGCGGGGGTCGCTGGCGACACGTTCTCTGATGTTGCTTTCAAGGCATTCTGCCGACACCGCCCGGAGGGCAACTGCTGGCCGCCACCACCCGTGGTGAAACCACTCCCTCTGCAGACGGACATTTATATTTGGGCTGGACACGTCTGCGGATGACCTGCGTCACAGACAAATATATACAGACGGGAAACCTCCGTAAGGGCCCGGTCCCACGCTCAGGTGTGCGGGGCGGGGGGGGGGGGGGTTCTGAAGCAGTTCCGTAAGATGTCCCGTGATGGCGCAGTCAGAAGCGGCCCTTTAAACTGGCCAGAGCAGGCGGCAGGTAGCGGCTGTCCTCACCACCACCTCCCCTCAAACGCCAGCAAGCCGGACACAGCCGTGGCCTCATGGCAGGCGGCGCGAGCTCTCCCCTCAGCATCCCCTCCATGCTACCCTCTGACGTGCACCCTCAGAAGTGCCTCTAGTGTGGTCTACCGGTACTAAGCCAGGGAACCGTCTGACACTTGCTAGCATCTTACGGAACTACGAGGGGAGCGTAGGAAAGTGGTTTAGGGGGGCTGCTTTTCTGTATATGTTACTCTGTGCCTGAGTCCAGGTAGAGTTTTTACCGCTTCGATGCTGTTTTTGTGTAGGGAGGCTCTCTGGTCACGACGCACCGGAAGCGCGCTTAAGTACAATGAGCAGAGGCCGTAAAAGTTGGCGTCATTCTGGTCTGCACGTGCACCCGAGGTTTGGAACGCCAGGGTCGGGCGTCTGCGAATGTTTGTGTAAACTGCCAGAGGTGATTTCTGGGGAATTTAAAGCGGCACTCTCTCGACGGGACGCTGGCGTCAGGTCGACAGTAAATTCATTTCAGTGCAGATTCGTTCCAATGGTCAACAAATTCTATGGATTTCTGAGAAATGCTGGCGTACGTGCAGAAAGCAGCGTGGGACAGTTTTTTGGGGAAGGAGACTGGCGTGTTGAACAATAGCCCTCGTATTCCATTGGTTTGACCATTAAGCAAAAATTTGTGATTGGCTTGACGTCACCGATGGGAGGGGCTAGAGAGGAAGATTTTGGAGTTGTGGAATTTTTGCTGTAGAGCGAGGACTCTGGTGTCGGTGGAGCTGCTGGCCGCATCGTGCTGTTTTTGGGGTCTCTGGTCTGGGCCGCGCTCCTGACCGGATTGCGCTGTTTTGAGTTGTGTAATTTTCGATGTTAACTTTGAAATATTTCAGTGTACTTTCTGCACAGTCAGGTGTTAGTCCTGCGTGGCTACTATAGAGTAAATTTCCAGAAGGGGGTCCTTATTCTTGTAGATCAAAAATAGACTTGATCAGAGTTGGGATAGATTTTCATTTTTGTATTTAATTTTATACTTCGTGCTTTTGTCACTTCCCTGCTGTGACTTAGCAGGTCAAAACATTTTATTTCATGTACCAACTTTCGTTAATTTCTAATTTTCATGTAAAATCACCCATTTAGATATGAAGTGCTCTTATTCTCAGGAGAATAACGGCTCTTTATTGAGTCGTATATTTCTACCATATGTATGCATTACCCTAAGGACCAAATACGTTTCGTGAACATAGTCGAAAATAAAATAAATTTACCTACCCTTCCAGGATGAACTATTTTCTGTCTTACAGAAAGTATTATCATCATTTCTAAAAACAATTTTCAGATCATTTGACAGAGAAACTGACTAAGGAATATCTGAACCACCCTCGTTTTACTAATGGCACTGTAGATAAATTGTAACTACAAAATGTAGAAATGTAATAGTGAAAGTTTCGTAGGTGGCGTGAAAGTGAAATAGATGTTTTCTATAATAAAACATAAATAACATACCGAAAATTAAGCTACAGAAATTAACAATGAAGTACCACAGCCAAAGGATGAGATTTTATTTTTAGAATACGTAAAGTCAGCTACTGTATTGAAGGCGAAAAAACTGTGAGTATCAGCTGGAGAACTTGTGGCAAAGTAACAGCAATGTCAGAACTACGTATCTGACGTCTCTCTAAAAGAAAGTTTCTAAGCAGTTTGGATTTATAGTTTTGTCGTACAGTATTGAGACATTGACTTCAGATGCGGAAAATTTGCGATAATGAAATGTCGATCACTGAATAATGCAAAGATACGTTCGTAGTTCAGAGTGGTATACTAGCAAATGCATTGTACGACAGATTACGGTGTACAACATGATTATAATAAAATTAAAATGAAATTGAATTGGAGAGACACATACGCAGGTGAATAAACAGTATATGGATCAAAATATTCTTCTTTTGGGGTTAGAGACGTAAAGACTACCCTCACGAGAAAAGAATAGAACGAAATTCGAAATCATGATAGAAAGATCGTGGATACCTAGAACGGAAATTGTACAGAATAATTTATGATTACTGATATTTGAATGTCCACATAGATTATGATAATGAGGATTATACAATTATTTAATGAATTGCAAATATTCTTTGCTATGCATAACTAAATCTGAACTGTATTACTTTTGTTTAACTTCAATACTGCACTTTTGAAGACTGATTAACTACACTTTCAGTACTCTACATAAAGTCTTCTGGAACTGCCTGTTATGAAATATTTCGCCTTTAAGTTAGAGACAGTTGATGATTTACAAGTTACTTCGACTACTCATGTTTCCTTCCTTTATCATGCACTGATCTGGAATTGATGCACAGCCTTTAAGGGAGATGACGAATTTTACCTGTAATTACAAAGAAAGCCTTGATTGTAATCTTCAGTGTGTTCGACTTTTTAATGGAGACTGTTTTAAATAACTGGTTTCAATCGATCTGTTACGTAACTCTGTGTTGTTTCTCAGTAGAGTTACATAATGAATTACGAGGACATGTTACGATACCGCCCCATGTTAAAACTAGAGAAACAGGTTGCTAAGGCCGTGGATAACTGTCGAGTGCGGGGTGATGATCGGCGATCCACATTCGGGAGCAGCAGCTGTCTGCCTCTAAACGTTACCCACTGACGGTAGGAGGACAATAAATACACGCTTCCTGCTGTTTAATACTAATATTAATATCGTGTGTCTGACGCAGTTGCTGTTATATTTAATAGCTGAAGCATAATTATATTAATCTTACTTTAAAGCAATGTTCGTGTTAAAGCGCAAAATATTTCGAGATTCAAGGATCTCGTCTTCGTTGAAAACTGACAGCATAGTGTTGAGATCTTTGCTGCATAATGTAAACATTAAAGTATGTTAAATTTCTGTTTAATAATTGTATTATTTACTGCGTGGGTGTGGGTGTATAAGGAATTGATAACCGCGTGCTCTGAATTTTCTGACGTACGTTCTGGCGTAAATCGATCTGCGGGCTTTACATGTTTGTTAACAATTACCTACTTACAATAGAGGATCCTGAAAACGTACAAGATATTTTCATAGATACATGTCACGCTACTGTATAATTACACTTGAAATATGAGTATGCTCTGAATTTTCTGACGTACGTTCTGGCGTAAATCGATCTGCGGGCTTTACATGTTTTGTTAACAATTACCTACTTACATTAGAGAAGCCTGAAAACGTACAGGATATTTTCATAGATATATGTCACGCTACTGTATAATTACACTTGAAATATTATTATTTCCTGTTGTTTCAATGTAATATTAATTCTTTTCGCATGTGGCGTTCAATTTCGCAGCATTCCAGAGTGACATTAATACTTCATTTCATTTAAGAAAATATCACAAAAACCCATCACGAGACCAAAAGAAAAATGAAATGAATATCGCTCTAATCTGAAGCTTTGTCATTCCTATGAAAATGGTAGATATGATCGAAACCGGTAAAACAGTAAATAATAACTTTGTACCGCTGATGAAAATCATGCGGGGTGTCGTGTCACAAATATCGCTTATGCATTACTCATTTGATTCAAGTTGATGATGAACGGTGGCGTTCCATTGGGTAAATTTCATTCCTGGGCGTCAGCAATTTTTCAGTATCTTTAGTGCTAATTTACATCCGTGAGTATTATTTGCACATCTGCTCCCTTGGATAGATGAAATCCGGTGAGACCAGTAATACCCTCGAGGAGAGAACTTAATAAATTGTCTTTAAAGTTGACGTCGACCACAATTGAGCGAGGAAGACAATGTACGAGTTTCTTCAGGTATACGATATCCACAGGCGATCAAAGAACTGAAAGTTAGTGGACTTCGGCGATGCTAAATGGTTGGCATCATCTGCAGTCTCAAATTGTCCCAGACACTTACAGCAGAAGTAAAGAGCGTTTCGTCGTACCAAGCTATTCTATAATAACAATAGAGAAACAGAATATAATAGATTTTGGTAATACTTTGTCTACTTTTTCACATAGTCCCAACTGATATGAAGGTACTCGTCATGCCTCGGTATGAGTTTGTTTATAACCTCTCCATGCCACGACGCCGCCTGACTGTTCAACCAGGTCACGACAGTAGCTTTCAGGTCTTCATCACTTGCGCAAAGTTTACCAGCGAGGCAGTCCTTCCGTTTTGTAAACAACAGGAAGCTGCGTGGTGTAGACCGTAGGGAGGACACACCAAAGCGTCCCTCCGAAATTTCTCACGTGACAAGGCTTGAATATGTTGGGCAGTACGTAACAACCATTGTCGTGTTACAGGACACTTTTTCGCTAGCGGTTGCCTCCTCTGCCGTTCTGGATTGTCCGGTAAAGAGGCTCATGGGGGCTCAGTAGACGTCATTTTTTACTTTTGTTATGTGGAGCAGTTGGGTCCCTTCACGTCACAGAACACAGAAGCTTTATTTTTCTTAATTGATACAGTTGTAACTTACGTGACTTCTGTGGCGTCTAAGTATGACGCCAATCCATAGATTTCATTGCGAACTCGTTATGGAAATTCATCTCCCACCTTCTGTAACTATTTGTTGAATGAACGTGTTGTGATCCGTGATCAAAGAATGCTTATGTATCACTCACTGTCACTAATCTCTCGTCATCTGTGAGCATGTATGAAACACACAGTGCAGCTGTTCTGCGGTACTGAGTGACGTTACCGTGCAAACTTGAACGTGACTGTTCCTGAAATTGTTCACGTACGTCACTAATCGTTTAATCGACGATGCTCTCGAATGACTTCACCTACCTTTTGTTCGGGCACATTTCTGATGACGGATGGTCGCAACATTATGCACTGACATTATTCATTACACCTTACAATTATCCATGCTCTATACCATGTTTGCGATGAATTTCACAGCGTCTACCTCTACATACATACTTTGCAAGCCACCTCCTGAAGTTCTTCCTCTTCTGCACTAGCAGAACTGTAATCACTGGTGATTGCAAAATATAGTCTATTTCCTTATCTATTTGACTTACATCTCCCTACAATCACTGACCAAAAATCTCATCGAACTTAGGATCGCTGAAACTGAAATTTTTCTGCGAATGCATTTTGTAGTCCACTGCAGAAAACAGGTAGCAGTTCACGAGGTGCGGTCCAGTAAGCACCAACATGTGTTGACCACAAACGAAGGCGATAACGCAAAATAAATACTATTGGGTGCACTATTTGCTGAGTTTTTGTTGATACGCGAATAGGATAAGTATTTTCTTGTCACCGTGTTCCTAAATCAAATACCGAACTATTGTAATTTTTTTTTTTTTTCGTGAGGTATGAGTGATTGCCACACATCTCATTTATTGATGTCATTCGATTTTAGCCCATTTATTGCCAAACTTTTATTTGCCCCGACACTCTATTGCCAAAAACTGTAACTTCGCTCCCCTTTCACAATAATGAACAGCAGCAGCACCTGAAAATGCGACAGATTAGCTCATTATCATGGAAGGGGAATTAAAAGGGACAGTAGGAAGGACTTGGGGAAGAGAGGGGTTCATGAAAGGGCAAATGCGCACGTATTAATTTCTCTCTCGGCACTGATAACGTAAAGGTGTTGCGTGCGCCTCATGTCTATCAGCATCTGTGGTGTAAGTACAACACGGAAATACCACGCACTCGATAAGAGCCCCGAAGTTCCGCGCGCTATCAAATCTTAAAAGTACGTGTAGTCATGAAATGCCATGAGACCATAATTGCACATGAAGCCATTGTCAGATGGTCGACCCGGTTTTCGCTTGCCCACTGTGTCCGTACGCTACAGATTCCAGCGCAGCCGTCGGGTTGGCTACGGTCAGTTATTGCACTTACCCTCAGACCGATGGTATATATAAGACAAAACCGAATCTGAGAGTACGGCTCACAGATGTTGGGCACACGTTTTTCTATTTAGTTTGTATTTTGTCAGCAATTTACACTCACTGGTGAACTCCGGTGACAAACCTAAATATTATCCCTGTGTTAGTAGCATCGTATACTAGCGAATTCTAGCGCCATGTCATGTATAGAGGAGACTGTAATATTATTACTTCGTTGCGTCAGTCTCATGTAACCTATTCATGGATACAATTAAATTGTCTGATGTTTTAAATGTCAACACAGTAACACGATTTACTGTGTTTCAGATATTTATTTCGACTTATATATCGTTTTAAGAAAAATGAAGTAGGGTAAGAGGTGCACTTATTACAGAGCTCATGAGCATTTATATAAGTGATTCATTTTATACATTTAGGCGTGAATTATTTCACCTTCATACTTTCCAGCAACAGTTACCTAGACTGACAGGTACTACTCTATTGTGCTAGTTTGATCTGTCATAGGAACCTTACCTGCGTAGATTGGTAGGGGTATTCCCCTACGCTTTGCGTTCCGCTGTGAGCTTTTGTGTAGTTGGTCTTCATACAAAAGTTTTCACCCGTCTATATCTTTCTTCGTCTGTCCTCATCATCTTCGTCCCCGCAGAAGCCGCCCATTCTCCGAGCTGTCACCGACCACAAAGCCAGCGCTGCACTCCCACCGGAACCATCATCGTCACCGCCTCGCCAGGGAGACCTCGGTGCCAATGTCGTCAGTGTTCTTTGCACTCTGTACGTTTGCCCGTTCCCTGCCCTCAGCACACACAGCCCTCCAGTTACAATCACTGTCTACACCCCAATGCCAACACCTGCAGCTCCACAGTGAACCTCCTCCCCTACGCCTCTCTCCGTCTTCATACCATCCTCCATCCCTCCAACAACTGCCTCCTCACTACAGCCACCTCACATCTCCAACTCTTCTCGCCATCACTACAATACATCCCCCTGCTTTCCAAATGATTAAATGTTGGTGAATCAAAGGAACTTAATTTTTGTGATGATCAGTCCGTACGCTTAGAAACTACTGAAACTAACTGATGATAAGGACGACACACATACCCATGCCCGAGAGAGGACTAGAACTTCCGATGGTGAGCACTCATGCACTCTGCAGCAAGGCGCCTTAGAGCGCTCAGCCACTCCACTATGGCCCCTGGTTTCGCCCCAACCTCAATAACCCACCCATATCCAGTCTCAATGGGCTGCTGTCAACACTGAATCATCGCCACGACCACCTCTATGGATGACGTCATGCACGGTTGGCCTGCCTCCTGCACCTCCCTGTTTAGCCTGTTCTTCAGCCCTTCTTCCTACCTGTTGTCCTCAAGAAACAACTGGATGCGGACCCCACGCCCAATGACAGAAAAAATACCCAGCCAGATCCCGGAGTGCCTATAGTCAAGCCCAGATTGTCCACATCCTAATTTTCTTCCACCCTGATCCCAAGTTCCTTGATACCCATGCCCTCGCACTAGAAATCAGTAAATCCTACCTAATCTACCCATCTCCTTCTTCATCATAAGGAAGGACTCGGTCGTAATGAGATCCCTCAATCCAACCTCCCATACCTTCATCTTACAGATAATACCACAAATCACCTTTGGCACCCACGCCGCCCTCACACGTTTCACACCTCATCATCCTACCATCAACTCCACCTCCGCATCATCCTCCAACCCTCACCACTGTGATAAAAAAACTCAGCTCTAGGATTACAAAGGAAAAGATGTTGGCAGAACTCAGTCCCCAACCCCACCCATATTTCCGCTCTGCCTGCAGGATCCACAATTCCACTGGCCCTACTTGCCTAATCCTTGTGTTCTCTGAATAGTCATCGTCTGTAGATCGACTTCTAATGCAGAGAGCCCTAATCTACAACCGTCGCCACAAGGTTGCCCCCCTTGAATCCCTCTCCAAACCGACAGATGCCACTATCACTCCAGAGCTCACTGACCCATGCAGCCCCCTTGACCAACCCCTTCATCCTAATAATGCCTCCACCCTCCTCCCACTGTAGAAGATATTATCTGCTTCACCAGTATTGTCCTACAAAACATACATCCATTCCAACGAACACATACCCTCCAACAGATCATCTTTGCTGCTCACTTTTTATTTATTTAGTCTGATCAGATTAGAACCACCAGGCCCTCTCTTACATCAGGACAAGGTTTTACACATACGAAACTTTTTACATCTGAGTTACCTATAATAATGGCTTTAACAGATAAACGGTTCATCAGATATTAATATAATTTAGACAGACTGAATACATGTAGGAGTATGTAAATTCGCAGTATTGACTTAACTCTAATAAAATTAATACCAGCACTAATACTAGCAGACGGCTTCTGCTGTTGCTGATAATAGAAATAACAATATTGATATAAGCAAATTCAAAATGAACTTTTGAATATGTAAAAACTGGTTACGTCATGGTGAAATCTGATAGAAGGAAGGTAGAAGTACCTGGCGAGAGCAATGGCAATCGGAGAAAATCTGGGAGGAGGATTGTTTGTGATGTAACAGGAGCTTAGGGGAATGGAGAATGGCGTAATTATTGATTTAGTAGATCATCCATTAACTGTTGTTTGAAGACAGCAGTGTTATTCAGTTCTCTGATGTAGTGAGGGAGATTGTTCCAGAGCCTGGTTCCTGCCACTGAAAAGAAATTGAGAAAGCAGCTGAGTGATGGATATGGACATAAAGGGTTTTACTCTGATAGGAACGTGTGTTATGACGTTAATAAGAGAGTGGAGGAAGCAGAGTGTATAAAAATATCTGTGATTGTCAGCTCAGAGCCAGGTTATCTGTATATAAGACGGTTAAATATGATCAAAGAGATGGATGTTACATATATATCAAACGCAGACGTTCATGACTAGTTCCAGACGTCGTGAGCTTTCCCAGGAAAGACCTTGCAAGATAACATCACTGTAATTAATAACTGGTATTACAAGTGCTTGTACAAGTTTCTTTTTAAGATCGAGAGGAAACAACTTCTTATATTTCTGTAGGGCATTAAGAGATGCTGATACCTTCTTACACACTGCGGCTGTGTGCTCGTCCCAATTTAATTTGTCGTCCATTATCAGTCGCAGAATGTTTGTCAAAAACGAAAATAACCCATTCTGGCTAATACGCCTAGAATGACCTACCGGAAACGCTTGTCTTCCACTTCAAAACTTCCGCAACCTACTCCCACAATCTCACCAATTTTAACTTTCCTCGACTAGACACCCTTGTTTAAACTTCTGTCCCCTAACGTTCCGCAGTTTGAGCCGTGGTGCAACAACAGTTCTGTATCCTATACCATAATATACACTCCTCGCCCCAACTTTTAAATGAAACATTTTCCCAGCCATACCGTACCATCAGCAGGTAACCCTATCTCCTTCATCGCACTGATCATCCGCTACCTTGCACGAGGTGGGTCGCTATGAGCCACCTCAGGCATCTCCCGATCTGGCCATAACCTCTCCTCACTTATCCTACCGAGCACCTCATCCTCAGCTGGTTCTACTCTTCCATCACTGTTACATGTGCCACCATTTACATCTGCCCCATCACACCTATCCCATACGAATTTCATTCCCACAATGACCATACCTTCGTTTTCTATGTGGTTGCCAACGATCTGAACAGCCACAGCCACACTTCCACTAAACTGCAACTATGGCGTTAGTTTTTAATGCTCTACGTGACCTGGTTCCCCTGCCCCTACTTACCTGCACCAAGAGCAACACTATCCCTAATGTCGTTCCAGCCTCCCTCCAACCTTCAGGGTCATGTCACTGCAGATGATCTTTTTGGCAGTGACCACTCCCATCCTTCTCACCATCTTCGCCACTCTCGGCGCACCCCTACCCCTCGACCAGATATCCCACCCAAGCTCATCCATGATTACTCCCAAGTCGACTGGAATGACTACTGGGACTTCGTCGACATCCAGATCGCAAGCTACCATCTTACCCTCAACAACCGACGACATTTCCCATGCCTCATCTTTTATTCGATAGATCTTGTCTCATGCCATATCTGCCAACATCCCTACCAAAGAATTTTGCTCTCCCCGTCCTGCTCTTCCTCCACAGACTATACTGTTCCCCCAACTATCCTGCTGGCTATACTGCTCATTCCTTCAAACCCATGCTACACCACTAGCAAATACAGCGACAGATTCGCAATATATTGACTACAAAAAAGACGCTGAAAATAGAAATGTACATGGCTTAATGCTCGTCTCCCCATACACTCTCCCAGCTGCTGCAATGCATTCCATAGTCTTACTGGTAGCAACCTACCACTGGTACTAACTTACCGCTCCTACATGACGATCGCCCCTTCCCTGATAACCTTAGTAAGGCGAAACAGTTTTCATCCAACCACTCCATTATCTTCTTCATACCAGAAAACCCAGATCATTTACTGTTCGCTACAGTCCATGAACGAACCGACACCTCTCTCACGCCACTTGCCCCACGCTTCAAGTTCTTGGACCTCATTCCACCCTCCGACTTCTACATACTCATTACAGCACACAATATACAAGTAAAACTGTGCATAAAACGCAACACCACATGCGGCCATGGCTGCATCACTTACCACCACCTCAGTGCATGCACCTTCTCCTACTTCATCATTGAATAATACCACCCCATCTACTAGCTTCCACTCTGACCTGTGGAACACCTCTTTTATCGTGATGTTCCTGAAACCAAATAAGCACCGCTCCACTACATCTTCCTACCATCCTATCTGCATCACCTCAGTATTCAGCAAGGTCCTCGAATCAATCCTCTCCCGCCACATCCACAACCACCTTCAATAACACCGCCTCTTCTAGTCTTCCAATGTGGCTTCCGACCATCCTCTGCTGACAACTAACTCCTATGCCTCAGCCACCTCCTCTTTCCTCCAGCTCAACTCCCGTCCGCTGCGCCATATTTATATCCCTCGATCTTGAGAAGGCATATGACCATCTATGGGATTCTGGTCTGCTTCTCAACATTTCCAACACCTGCTCCAGAACCATCGAACTCAGTTTTCTCCTGGTGTCACCGGTGGCTCTTCACAGTAAATCCTGAAAAACCCAGGCAATCCTCACCTGCTGTACCACCCCTTCACTCCGACTTCACGACTTTTACCTAACGCTATATGACCGATCCATCCCCCACAACCTCATCCTGAAATACGTTGGTCTTACTCTGGATCGCTTCCTCACCTGGACTCTCTCCACCTCAAAACCGCCCACCAGTAAGCTCATAACAGCCCCTGCCTCCTAAGCTGGACTGGATGGGCCTCCACTCCTCAATCATCCTTCACATCTACAATCCCTTGGTCCTTAGTCCACCCCAACCTCTGCGCCTTCAATGTAACCTGGATCTCGACCCCCCAGAATTCTACGAACCTATCCAAATCCTCGAATGCCATGCGTCCCGCCTTGACTAACACATCCCCCTCCCTTTCCCCATGCGGATCCCTTGCCTACTGTTATGGAAGTAGCTCTTTCCAGTGCTCGGTTTGCAACTGTGTAGTGAAGGATCTTACTTTCTATAAATTCACAGTACGTTAAAATTTTTCACGTTGAGGTACAAATGCCAATCCCTACATCATGCTTGGAAAGCCGTAGATTCTCAAGCATTTTCTCATAATTTTTCTGCTTTGAGACTTCTTTGTATAGTACAGTATTAGCCTGGAAAGGCTTATTGAACTTCCATGTACTACGTGATTTAAGTGTATTGTGCTAAGAAATGGTCCTATAATACTCCCTAAAGGCACGTCAGAAACTAGTTTCACGTATTACGAATTATGTCCGAGGATAATTTCATACTGCGTTCTGTTCGATAGAAACTCTTTAGTTCAACCTCAAAACTGGTTTTCCTCCAGCAGAAAAGAAAAAAACACCTCGACGTGACTCGTAATGTACACATCTTGGTCACAGCATTCTCTGCACTTAGGTCCCAAGGTCCGACGTATAAGTACGTGTTTCAATTGCTAATAGAATACTGAATATTACAACTGAACGAGGAACAGCAACGAGACAGATGAGCGGATTGTATGTGCGGAGGTTCTCCACCTTCTGGATGGCGCTCCTGTATGAGATCGAGTTACTGAGTGGGCGAGGCGATCTGTGATGGCGTGCTTGCATGTTTGTCAAACGACGAACGTTAACGTGGCTTTCCTTATCATGAAAGATGGGCGTGTCACAGCCTTCATGAATAAGTACAGACATGTGCAGAAGAAACAGAACTAGGCTAGAGATAAAAGTTCATATTCAAAGGAGAAGTACATTGGATTCCAAGAACGACTTAAAGTCGTGCATGACGCATGCAACGATTCTGGTTAACACAGTCAACGAAATCAAAGCTGATTAGTCGTCACATGCTACATTAAAACAAAAGATTTATTTCCAGTTTCGGGAGTAGTCTGTCATCACATAATCTGCACAAGAATTTTGCATAATCAAGTATGAAATGACATTAAAACATTCAAATCATTGTATGGCGTACGTAGTTTATAAGTTGAATAGCATTGACATATGGAACACTCATCCATGTGGCAACATTGTTCACATCACCATTTTTAAAAATACATTTTACATCTAGTTCGCTTGTTTCGCATACAAATATACTTTACAATGGTGGATTATTTTCAAAATAATTTTATGCTCCTTTTCCCATATTTTTAAAACCTCGCCAAGTATTTGACTTATGTGGTGTATCAAACTACTTTCAAATTTTTGATTCTGAATAAAATTTTGTACCACATAGGCAAAGTTCCCATTATTTTCAGAAATCTTATTTTCATTTTAAAAAGAAAAAAAGTCCTTCAATGGATATTATGTACTAATAAATGTTTTAAAAATTGTATTTGTGGGCTGTTCAAAAAGCTCTACTTTCCGCACGCCATCTACTGAGCTTAAAATCTACTTCTCGGAGGGAATTTTTAATTTTATACTTACGTAGTAAGAAACCTGAAAAGTTCAATATGTGGTTATGCTACTTTGAAACCACAGCTTTTGTTTTATTATGTAACCTACTAGTCATTAGTATATTTACTTGCAAAAGATTGCAAACTTAAAACTACTACTGCAGCGTTGCAGGTGTGCCAGTGGTTACAATCCTGATAGTGCTTCTGACCAGCTCTCCGAGCTAATCCCGATGAGCATATCCCTGGCACTGGACGGCCCTGACTGACTACTGTCGCTGCGGTCCCCGAAATACTACTTCCCCCATTTTGATTATGAAAAAGGAACTACTACCCTACTCTCTAAAACTACGCGTTAGGACTAAATCGGTTTTGCCAGATCTACCCCCAGATCCAGAGGACGGCGGATAACAGCCAGTGATGGCAACCAGTCTGTCCACTGGCGGCATGGTCAGACCTCGCAGTCTTAGTCGGTAGTTGTCAAAATCGGTGTGGTGTCTGAATTGGTGTGTTGTCTTGGTTGGGTGGTGTAGTGGTCTTTTTTGTGTTGGTGTCTTGACTGGTGTGTTGGTCACTTACTTGTTTCTAATGTAGTCTCGTCTTACTTTGTTGGAAATCGCATCCGCGAGTTTGTTGAGGACATTGAAGGTGTTTACTGATCTCAACAAATCGTATATGACTTTGCTGGACAGTTGTTCTCGTAATTCTTGCGCATGTCGTCGAATATGTGGCACTTGAAAACTATATGCTCTGGATTGCCTTCCCTGGCTCCAAATTCGCACACGGGTGACGCTTGTACTCCAAACCGACAAAGATATGTCGGGTAGGGCCCGTGTCCTGTAAGCAGGTGCAGTAAGCCTCTTAATGGTTGGGATTATCTCAAGGTGACCCTTTCTTGTATGCTCGGCAGAAACTGGTGAGTTCTCGTATCGGTATCGTCAGTGCCCCACAGTTCCTGCCAGTGCTCCAACCCTGTTTTCCTGATGGCAGATTTACTCTCCATTCTAAATCCTATTATGGGCTCTTGCCTCCCCTTTTTTGGCCATTATCAAGCAACTCATTCTTTGATTTTGATCTCGAGGGGGCATAGCAACACCGAGATCAGGAGTGCTCTCCGGGTGTTGTCCGCTGACCCCCGCCCGTCTGACAGATTAGATTCGATTAGATTAATACTTGTTCCATAGTTCATATATACGACATTTCGTAATGATGTTGAATGTGTCAGTTTAGTAAATATTGTCTACACTTGACAGTCAATATTTTAAGGATTTTTTTTTCAATTTTTTTTTACATTTTTGTTGTTTTATCTAAAAATTCATCTACATTGTGGAAGAAATTGCCACTTAGAGATTCTTAAAATTTCTTTTTAAATACTTGTTGGCTATCTGTCAGATTGTTTATGGTACGTGGTAAGTGACCAAAGACTTTTGTGGCAGCATAATTCACCCCTTTCTGAGCCAAAGTTAGATTTAACCTTGAATAGTAAATATCATCCTTTCTCCTAGAGATGTAGCTATGGACACTGCTATTACTTTTGAATTGGGTCGGATTGTTAATAACAAATATCATAAGTGAATATATATATATATATATATATATATATATATATATATATATATATATATATATATATATATATATATATAGTGAAACTACAGTGAAGATCCCTAGATCCCTAAATGAATGTATTCAGAATGCTCTTGGGTGGGCTCCA
The DNA here is from genome assembly GCA_026315105.1 of Locusta migratoria. Classification (NCBI taxonomy): domain Eukaryota; kingdom Metazoa; phylum Arthropoda; class Insecta; order Orthoptera; family Acrididae; genus Locusta; species Locusta migratoria. The sequence goes on from CM048745.1 coordinate 86,777,261, forward strand.
GCAATTATTCTGATTACTCGCTTTTGTGCTATGAATACTTTTTTACTCAATATTGAATTGCCGCAGAATATGATCCCATATGAAAGCAGTGAATGAAAATAGGCGTAGTAAGCTAATTTACTGAGATGTATATCACCAAATTTTCCAATGACTCTGATAGCATAAGTAGCTGAACTCAAACGTTTCAGGAATCGTCAATATGTTTCTTCCAATTCAGTCCCTCGTCAATGCAAACGACTAAAAATTTTGAATATTCTACCTTGGCTACAGATTAATATTCAAAGTCTAAATTTATTAATGGTGTCATGTCATTTACTGTATGAAACTATATATACTGTGTTTTATCAAAGTTTAATGAGAGTCCATTTGTAGATAACCACTTAATAACTTTCTGGAAGATATCACGTACAATTTCATCAGTTAATTCCTGTTTATCAGGTGTGATAGCTATACTTGTATCATCAGCAAAAAGTACTAGCTTATCATCTCCGTAAATGTAGAATGGCAAGCCATTAATATATATTAATAACAGCAAAGGACCCAAGACCGAACCTTGTGGGACCCATTTTTCATAACTCCCCAGTTAGAAGAATTAATTGTTTCATCTGTACCGTGTGAACTGCTTATTTCAACTTCCTGCTCTCTTCAAGTATGATTTAAACCATTTGTGCACTGTCCCACTCATACCACAATACTTAAGCTTATCTAGAAGACACAGCGGACGCCCCCTCTCGAGCCTGTGGGCCAGACTGGCGATCCATAGCCCATTATGGAGGCGAGTATTGTTGCCCCACGTGTGTCCTCACCGCTAGCGCTCAGATGACTGACCACGGAGTGTTGGTGCGGGACTGGCGGCCCAGTGTAGTAGCCTCCATGTGGTACAGCGTGCCGCCACGACTGTCCGCTACCAGAGTCTACCAGCATCGTCGAGGTTCAGGGCAGCCAGTCTACAATCGGCAGTCGGAGTGTGGCGGCGACATCGACTGGCCTCGTCTAATGATGATGATGTTGTGAGAACAACTCAACACCGAATGGAGAAAATCGCTACTCTACATCTACATCTGCATGGGATACTCTGCAAATCACATTTTAGTGCCTGGCAGAAGGTTCATCAAACCACCATTATACTATTTATCTCCCATTCCATTCTCAAATAGCGCGCGGGAAGCAAAAACACGTGAATCTCCCGTTCGAGCTCTGATTTCTCGTATTTTATTCTGATGGTCATTTCTACCTATGTAAGTGTGAGTCAACAATATAACAATATATTTTCGCATTCGGAGGAGAATATTGGCGATTTGAGTTTCGTAAGTAGCCCACGCCGCAGCGATAAGCGCCGTTGATGTAATGATTCCCATCCCAGATCCTGTACCATATCCGTAACGCTGTCTCCCCTGTATCGTGACAATTCGAAACGAGCTGCACTTCTGTGGACTCTTTCGATGTCCTCCGCCAAACCCACCTGATAAGGACCCCGCATTGGGCAGCAATATCCAAAAAAATTGGACGGACAAGCGTAGTGTATGCAGTTTCTTTTGTAGTTCTGTTGTATCTTTTAAGGGTTCTGCCAAAAAAAAAAAAAAAAAAAAAAAAAAAAAAAAAAAAAAAAAAAAAAAAAAAAAAAAAAAAAAAACGCAGTCTCTGGTTCGCCTTTCCCACGACATTATCTACGTGTTCTTTCCAGTTTAAGTCTGAAATAATAGTAATTCCTAGCTATTTTGGGGAGTTTACGGCCTTCACTTTTGATCTGTCCGGGAATCGAACTGGGCCCCCTGCGTGGCAATCTAGCACGCTGTCCAGTGGACTACGGCGGCGGACGCCTCGTCTAATACGAGTGCTTCGACAATGGCGAGCGGAGCCACAGTCGACGCGGATGTGATTTCCAACAAAGTGAGACAAGACTACATTAGAAACAAGTAAGTGACCAACACACCAATCAAGACACCAACACAAAATAGACCACAATCACCGAACCAAGACAACACACCAATTCAGACACCACACAGATTTTGACAACTACCGACCAAGACCGCGAGGTCTGACCATGCCGCCAGAGGACAGACTGGTTGCCATCACTGGCTGTTATCCGCCGTCCTCTGGATCTGGGGGTAGATCTGGCAAAACCGATTTAGTCCTAACGCGTAGTTTTAGAGAGTAGGGTAGTAGTTATCATCGGGATTAGCTCGGTGAGTCGGTCATAAACACTATCAGGATTGTAACCACTGGCACACCTGCAACGCTGCAGTATTAGTTTAAGTTTGAAATCTTTTGTAAGTAAATATAGTAATGACTAGTAGGTTACATGATGAAAAAAAATGAATTATATAAAGCTGTGTCTTCAATGTAGCATAATATGACCCTTTATAAATCTTAGATATTGCGTTGCATTGTAGACGGATATATAAAGAATTAAAAAAAATATAGGTCCTCGAACTAAAATGTTCGTTACATACTTTTCTGTCCAATAATTTCTGGCGCTCTACAAGCATTCTTCTAACTTTAGGATGGCTGCGCCACCTGGCGTCTTAGTGTAATAAGGCCCTAGCTGTTGTTGTTGTTGTTGTTGTTGTTTTTTGTTTTTTTAAGGGGAGCAAACTACAATAGTCATCAGTCCCCCATTCCATCTTTAAGCGTTAAAAGTAAAACCGTAGACGTGAAAGAAATGGGCACAGAGATTAAGGTTGCAAAGTGGAAGGGGAGTCCCACTGAGTCCATAAAACAACATCAAAAACGAGAAGACACAAAACGAAAAGAGACGATCACTAAAAGACACCTTACAACAAAGAAGGCGATTTCTGTTGTCGACCGACCATAAGGATAAAAAAAGGAAAAGTCAACCACTCGGCATCACAAGGAAATCTCCAGTTAGAGAGAATGATAAAAAAACCCTGCTCGAATAGAACGTAATACGGAATCTGCCATTGTAGCATCGTCACCTAAAACATCTGATAAAATCGTCAGGGAGGTCAAAATTCCGCCGCAAGGCGGCTAAAACGGGGCAGTCCAACAAGATGTGGACTAAAGGCCCTAGCTTTCCACCGTTTAATCACCCTGTAATAGGTGGAAGCAACACTGAACAATTTACGTTGTTAAGGTTTGCTGTTATGCAGCTGAGTACGCCGCCAACAAAACGGGTGCCCCGTTTGTCACGGCAGTTCCCGGTAGCTCGGCCGAGCGCCGCGAAGCCGCCGGCACACGTGCGGATGCTCTCGCCGGCCTTACTGGGCGCTCTATCGAATGCGGCGGATCATTACGCTTTTACTGGCGGGGCTATCGCGGCCGCGCTGTCGGAGTCGTTAAACACCGCACGCAGACGGCGCCGACGCCGCCGCCGTAATTAATGTTTACCCGCAGAGTAATGAACTCATATCGGGTGGCGGCCGGTGCAAACACGGCGCGTGTCCGCCGCTGATGGATAACTCTCGGGAATGGACGCAGATGCGCATCTGGCGTGCCGGCTGCGGCACGTGCCGCGCCAGCGCCAGCGCCAGCGCCAGCCAGTCGTGCCCGCGCCGCGCGGCCAGGGGCACGCCGTCTCCCAGTCTGTGACGCGGCACCGGCTGCCATGATGCTCCGCAGCCCGAGTCTGACTGGCGGCATTGAAGCTGAGAATCATCGTGAACGTTGTCACTACTTCGACTTAACGTGTGTGTCTAAATGATACCAAACGCTCCTCAAGTATTCCGTGTCGTTTTCCTTCACACTGATGACAAGTTGATCTTCTTCTCACTATCCGGTAAGTACACACTACACCAAAACAATAGTGTCAGTTAATATTTGTTGTGGCGTCGCACAAGTATGAAGTGCGCGCCACGCACTTTCGCCGCGCGCCGCCAGGCAAGCACGGCGCGGCGTTCTTACGACGTCAACCACGAGCGCCCTCTGCTGCAACCCCGCTCGTGGCCACCCTGAACTGCATCGGTCACTTGGCAATAGGATAGGCACCAGTTAGGTCTCTCATCAGTAGGCAGGACTCTACATAGTTAAACTATGTATCTGCATTCCACTAGTCTTCAGTTAACAAAGATAAGTATTGTACTATCTCTACGAAATATATACCTTGTTCTAATCTAGCTTAGTGTTTCTAGTTTCTGCTGTTCCACTGGCTGGTCACCTCAGACTCTGTACCCGCACACGCGTGCATCCTATTTTCCTGTATCGGTCTCTCTCTACTCGGCCACCGACACCTAGGAAAACCGGCGGCAACGAGACACAAAAGTGGCGACGAGGATGGGATACAAAAGTTGTTTTTGTTTAAGAAAAATTCTAGCTAAAAATCTCGCGTTATTTGTTTGGTGCTTCTGTTATTCCCTCTACTCTGTCCACCTCCACCTATGTCCACCTCCGCCTTCCTCTGTCCATTTCCTCCTCCTTCTCCTCTTTCATCTACCCAATTCCCCAGTCTCTCCCCTCATCATCATATACACAATTTTACGTGTAATTCATAGCAACATTTCCTATATTATGAATTTATTACAATTTTCCATTAACCACATGACCAATTGCTCCTTGCGACTTCACGGTGTCCGTATGCATTGACCAAACTATGGTGTATTGGACAAACACGACTTACACGTATCGCGGTATGTACGGGTCTGGTAAAGAAATATGGCTTGATGTAGTCTAAGGGTCGTACCGTCCTCGCCTGCTTTCAGACCTCTGTGATCAAACAAACACTCTTTGGTTAGGGTATCATTTGCAAAACAATAATAAAATATAAAATAACGATAAATTATTAATTAATAAAAGAGGTTATATTTTATAATTTGGCAGCGTCTGATAACATTCGAATAATGTTTAGTGAAGCATATTTTCTGATCTAATGGAAGTGGTCTTACCCAAACAAAAGTAAGACACTCCTTCTCGGTTGTAGAGTAGTTCATCTCCGATTTTGAGAGAACTCTTGATGCATAGGCTATCACCTTTTCAGAACCTTCGTGAATTTGTACAAGCACTGCACCAATCCCATAACCACTAGCGTCTGTGTGAGTTTCAGTTTCCACGTTCTCGTCGTATGAGGCTAGAAATGGTGCAGAAGTTACAGCCTGTTTAAGTACCCGGAAAGCTCGTCCTTTCGTCTCATCCCAAAACAACTTGGCGTCTCACTGCAGAAGTTCTTGCAATGGACGTGCCTTGTTACAAAAACCTTTTGTGTAACGATGATAGTATGAGCACAGTCAGAGGAAACTTCTCACATCACGGATGTGATGAGTAGTTGTAACTTCCGTAACTGCCATTACTTATTCTGGATCAGGACGCACATCATCTCCGTTGACAAGGTGGGCCCGGATTTTTATTTCTTTGGCGACAAAGAGGCACTTCTTTGGGTTGAGGGGGAGTCTGCTGTCTGAACGCATTTCACACAGTTGACAGGCGGCTTTGATGTTCCACAAATGTCCTTGAGAAAACGACGACATGACCTTGAATTCAAAGAGACCGTGAGGTGTAATAAAAGCAGTCTTCTCCCTGTAGCTTCGCAACCTGATTTGCCACTAACCTGTCTGCATGTCCATGGTTTAGAAGTATGGAGCTCTTTCCAAACAGTCTAAGATGTCGTCAATGCGCGGCAATGGGTGATTTTGTTCAACCGCCGGTAATCAACACAGAAACGTCACGTGCCATCCTTCTTATTCACGAGGACCACCGGCAACAACCAGGGACTCTCTGAAGGTTGAATAATGTCATCATGTAACATCTTCGCCACTTCTTCCCGGTTTATCCGTCTTTCAGCTGGTGACATTCTGTACGAACGCTGGCTAATTGGTGGATGATCCCAACTATTATACCGGGGTTTATTGTGGGCCGTTTCATCTGGCTATTCTCCTGCCTGCCCTGGAATACACCTGAAAAATGTTGTAGTAGGGTTAACACCTGCTTCCGTTGTTCCTGCGGCAGACTGAGCCCTATATGCAATGCCGTAGTAGTTTCCTCTAGTGCGTTGTCGGCAGTAACAGCAGACCATGAGACTTCGTCGATGACATTGTGCTCACCGTCCTGGACTGGTTCGGCTGTTCCAGTACACATTCTTTTAGGAATGAGTTGCGATTGCTCGTGATAATTTATTATCCAAAGGACTCCTCGACCACCTGTAATGCTTATGATAGCTGATGGTACGTATATTTCCTTTGTTATACTAATTAGCTTTTTGCGATCCATAAGCACTTCACCGCCCAACTGGTCATCTCGACTGCTGACTGGAACTCTTCTCATTGTTAACGGCGGGATCAACATTTTCGACAGCAAACAACCTCCCAGGGAAGTATATGTTAAATGTACTCGTCGGGGCGGCTTTCGCAATTTGTAGCTCAGATCTTCCACAGTCAATTACAGCCAGGGATACCTGAAGGAAGTCCAATCTGAGGACGACGTTCTGGTTACATTCTGTTAAAACGACAAATTCTAACGGCTGCGTCCTGTTGTTGATAATTACTCTTGCGGCACATGTCCCTGCCGGCTGGGCGTATTTTCCATCTGCGACCTTCAGCACAGTTGCTCTTGTATCATAGAACATTATCTTCTTTAGTTTGCGGCGGTAGTCATGCGACAATACAGAGAAGGAAGCTCCTGAATCGACTAGTGTACGGACAGGTTGGCCGTCGATGATGACGATTCCCGACATCTTAGCGGCTGTCGTCCATGGAGGATTTTCATCTGCGGCGGCCTCACCTCCGTAGATGGTCTCCTGGCCTAGTTTTCCTGAACACGACGGCTAGGCGAGCGGTTGGTGTCCCAGTAAGGTGACGGTGATCGGCGGCGGCGTGTTGGAGAGCGACCACGCTTGCCATTGAAAGGACTGCTCTGATGGTTGGCGTCTAGCGGCGTAATAATAGTCAAATACTCGTCTTCTCTCCCTACTGTATAGTACGACATGTCCTGGAAGCCCACAGTGAAAACACAATGGCGCGTGTCTTCTGTCCTTCACATATCTGTCCTCCTGCGAGGTTTCACAGTTGCCGGATGATTTGGTTGTGGCCGCGTCGGTCGGTTCCTAAACTGCCGATTGCCGGCTGCGGCGTAAGTCATAGTTGGCCGAAGCCATTCTTCACGTCGGGTGCGAATGGCGGGGCTGACAGGCGCTAATGTTTGAAATACCTCTTCTTCAGCAGCGTCGTCGCCCTCATGACAGACAGGACTGACATTCATTGCCACAATCTGTTGTTAGCTTGGTCCAGCAGTCCCGACTGCCATGAACTGTTGTAATTGTTCCCTCACAATTTGTCGTATGAGAGAAGCAAAGTCATGCTGCTCTTCCACAACATCCATAGTGACAACATTCGGAAATCTGTCGTACTTCTTTTGTCCAAGTCTTGTCTCGTCGAAACGTCTTTTAACAGAAGGACTTAAAAGACGACCATCTGTCGTCTTCCATATATTTTTTATAAAATTGTAATCTATTTGATGTCGCTAGATTAGCATTTTGTTAAAACGGGAACCCCACTCTTTGCGAGGCATAAGGAATAGCATTTTTATTTCATGTTTTAAAATATTAGTTTCTGAAATGTTAGTTAATATTGCTAGGATTTTATTGTTTTCATAATTTATTAATGCGTTTATGAATGTAGCAATAAGTACCGCTTCTTCGCTATGCCACTGTCCCTGTGAGAATGTGTACTTGTTTCACTTTTAACGGGATGTGCGAGAATCTAATAGCTGTCTGAATGTGGATAGGAATAGCTCGCTTTACATGGTTCTCTCTGGCTCAGAGTCGATAGTTAGTCGTTAGCAACCTCCGCTGCTGATGCCACCAAAGAGGTTTCTACACCCTTTGTTACAAATCAGTCAGCGAGCCCTCTCCAGAGTAAGTCTCGCGTCCCCCACCACCGCTGTTTTAGGGGTTTTGCCAGTTTCCGGTAGATTCACACCTGGCCATTAGCTCTTCACTTTTTGCTCGGATCGTTGTGAGGTAAGGTTGGTTCTGCTCTTGGGTCTGCGTAGATGGTAGCGAGTTGCTGTCTAGCATACAACTTAGACTCTTGAACTCAGATTCATTTTTCGGAATATTTTTTTAATCGTGCGTGGAAAGGTGTTCTAGTTTTACAATCCAATGATATCCGACAGATAAACGTGGTGTATGTGTTACTAATTGCAGTTTGATAACGGCCTGGTATATTCAAACCTTTCGTGATTATGTGGCGGTGTACGAGCTCTGTATAAATTCTTTGTAGCTTTGTGGGGCCCGATTTCTAACAGACGATATGTTCATTTTTGTACAGTGCATGTAAAATCTTCCACGTCGTTTCCTTCTGTGTGTGATATGTGTTCCACGTAGTTGGATCTTAGAACAAAGCCTTCAACTTGCACTATTGTTTGTTCCATGCCCATCAGGTAAGTAACTATGCGTGTATCCTTCTGATTTCCACCAACATTTCAACATTTCGCTATCTTCTCTCCTCGCCTATTATAATTGTGCTGTTTCTTCTCTGAAGTTGTAGTATGCACACAGTCTTTGTCAGAAATTCTTTCCGAACCTTGTACAACTTCCTTCAATAGTTTTTTTATGCAATTCTATGTATTTCTAAGGGTTGTATGTTGTAGTTTTTATTCTCACTTTTCCGGCTTTGTAATTATTTCACTTTACTGGTTTTATGAGACTGGACTTCACCCGTCTCTGTAATCGCTCCCTATCGCGTGTAGCTGCATTTCATTCGCTTCATTATGTAATTCTAAACGTTTCTATGTCTTGCATGCCGTAGTTTTTATTTTTATTTTTCCGCTCCCAATCGCATGTTGCATTTCAGCAGTTCTAGGGGAACTTGAATTTATAGATTTTTATCGGTTTTCGGAACCACGTGGGTCCGAACTCCGACTTCAGGGCTTTGCAGCTAGTCACCTGAATTAAGGCCGTGATTTTGTGTAATGAATCCGATTTTTAACGACTTCCCCATCAGTGGAGTGCGATCATGTAACGTAGCCGTGTGTCGCCGTTAGCGTGTTTGCTCGCAGTCTAATCTAAATGCAACTTAACTTTGTTATACTAACGCACCATCTCAAATCAGGCACGACAGACCAGTTTCGTTGTATATTGTGTTGTGTGGTACCTCCGAGTTTGGTGAATTTCGCCCTCGATAGTGGCACCTGCTTCTGCCTCGTTTCAGCACGCTGATTTTGGTCAGTTTCACTGTTGCATTGCGTGTGTGTGAGCGAGTAAGTGTTGTTTGTAAATCCCCCCCCCCCCAACCCAGTAGCATAAGTTCTGTGTAATTGATGTTAAATTCAATGCTGGGCATCGTCAGTATCAGTTCATGTAGATGGGGTGCATTTTTATTGTATTAACAAAATTGGTTCCCCCATTTGCTTGCGTTTGACCTGAATAAACAAGTTCAGTATAATTTTGACTTGCCTATGAATTGTAGTTTTCGAGCACCTTCCCCCTTTCATTTAATACTATTTTTCACCAGTGCTGAGAACAACCTCAGATGCAATTTTTTAAGGTTTAAGTGTTTTTCTTAGCCACCTTTATGAAATAACTTTAATTGTGGTGGCTTGTTCATTAATGCCTGTGTGTAATTTCGTGTGAGCTACTACGTATATTGGCTACTGTATCGTTAACTTCCTGTTATTGGAGTAATTTCAACCAAGTCAGTTCTCAATTTGGGCCAGGGAACAAGGTTTTGCAGCAGGGAATAACCGGTAGTCCACACGGACCTTTTGCTAATTTTGCTGCTAAAATTAAGCTTATTCATAACAGTAAACTCTTATCTGGGTACCTCCTACCAGGATTAAGCTTTTATTTCGTACAGTGGCCCACTTTTATCTGGCTTACCGCTTCCATGATTCACTCTTCTAGCGGATCATCTGTTCAATGAAATAGATTTTTGCTTTAAATGCGTGCGGGAAATTTTTTTTCCCTCCCAGTGGGTGAATGTGTGATATTAGCATCGAGCATTAATCTATTTCATTTTACGTTTTCAGTACTCGTGTGTTTCAGTATATTTTTATGTCATTTTGGATGTGTTTTTTTAATTGTTTTTGTAAAAAGAGCACAGCCACAGTGCATTGCGTTTGATGGTTTTAGTTCGTGTTTCGTTACGCGGTTTTTGTTAGGCTAATCTTGTGGTTGTTACTTTTGTTGTTCTAAACTACTTGTGACGATGGAGAATAGTTCTGCCTTGTGCGTTTCCACTCGCTCCAGGTGATTAAACCAAAGTGAGGACCGTGTTTGCAAAGTGTGGCATCACTAAAATGCTACTTTTTACTCGTTCCTGCTGCCTCTTCTACCAGTAGGCAGACAGAAAATGCTCCCTAAAATCGTCATAGTAGCGGCAATATTTCAAGAGAGATCTCATCCGCGTGGCTCTCGCACAAGCACTCAGTGTTCCTCTTCCTCCCCAGTATTAATACGGTGTTTTATCTGTTGTTCCTGTCAGACTGGTCCCTATATGCAATGCCGTAGAGTGTTGTCGGCAGTTACAGAAGACCATGAGACTTCATCGATAACATTGAGCTCACCGTCGTGGACTGGTTCGGCTGTTCCAGTACTCATCCTTTTAGGAATGAGTTGCGATTGCTCGTGATAATTATTTATCCAAAGATCTCCTCGACCACCTGTAATGCTTATGATAGCTGATGGTACGTATATTTCCTTTGTTATACTGATTAGCATTCTGCGATGGATAAGCCCTTCACCGCCTAACTGGTTATCTCGACTGCTGACTTCTCATTGGGCATGCAGAGGTTCGACTTCCTCCTCCTCGAAAGCCGAATCATCTCCGCGGTCGCAACGACAGGTCCGACCTCTACACAAACTGTGGGAGGCGTTTTCTACTTTCAGGGGAGGCGGGGGTGGAACGGAGACTTGCTCCAGACGCACGACGCGTTCTTCTATCTCGGCTGCTACATCGCAACGCCTACGGTTAACTTCCCACTGTTGTTCCTTGAACCAGAGTTAGTTGCGAACTCCTCCGATTCATTTACAACAGCGGGAACTGCTCCTTCTCCTCGGTCTGTAGAAGCTGCGCCACCGAGGTGGCCAGCGCTTCAATGTGCGTGCCTAGTTCATCGGTGCGCGTTTTCGCCCGACCGTCTACCAAATCGACTGTCTCGTTAAGAGAGTGGATATTAATATCTACACGGTCGGAGAGGGCAGCTATAGCTTCTGCATTCCCTGAAATTTTCGTCGTGTTTTCTGAGATACCATGTATTGCTTCCTGAGCTAGCCGCACTATATCGGTGCGTAACCCATCCAGATTATTGTTAATAACCTGAACGGTGTTACTTTAGGCCACCCTGCATGCGCAGAAATCTCGATAAGTTCGGCCTGGGCCTGGACTGAGGTATTTTGCACTTCCATCCCTGCTTTTAATTCCTGAACTGAAGCATTCTGCCCTTCCATTATGGAACCTACTTATGCTATCATTTATGCTTTCAGTTCCCTCATGAAAGCCATGATGTCGCTTAGAGTCGTATCAGAAACACACACGGGCCTAGTAACACTGGTTGAACTACTTTGCGAAGTAGCAGAAACCGGCATATTTGTATGCGGTTCGCTTTGTTCGCCCCTGCCGTCACTTCCGGCCACGTCCACGTTTAAACTAGTCGCGTTTTCAACGTGAACGCGGCCGTCTGTATTCGGTCGAAAGATCTGACCTAGACGTTTTTGAAACGAGCCAGAGTGCTGAATGATCTCTCTCCCATAGCGACAGTCACTGGAAGAGAGCAAAAGATGCCCAGAGCTACGCTCTTATTCAAGAGTTCGAATGGTTTCAAAGAAGTTCCTTCGAAGTTCGAGGTATGCATTGTTTTTAAATATTTAATTTCTTCTCTTAAATCTATTGTAACATCATTATAGTAAATTGCATGCCTCAGCGATCTGAACATCAGTCATTTTTGCATATTTCTACAAAAATCCAAATGTATCATCTAACAGCTTTACTGCTTCATATCGTGTTGTTAAGTTGGCGACTAAATTGTCAATAATGTCATAAAAAAGTTCGTTGAATAGATCTGAATTTAAAACTGTTACTTCATTCATGCCTTCATCAAGAAATGATATCCTCTTCTTAGTTAGCTTTATGATCGCGAACGGATGAGCTGCTGACCGCAAAAAAAGTGCCTTTAGCAACACCACGGAGCAATAGTCACATTACGCTAGAAACAGTGAGCACTATTGCGCTAATTCCGTATCTGCCGTATCAGTCACCTTGCAGCGTCCATGCAGTTGGACGGCCCGCTCAGTGCACACGTTGTTTTATTCATTCGTAGAACACCCAGTCTAAAACTGAACTGCCACGTTGAACTTTATATTAGGGGGGGGGGGGTGGGGGGTATCATATGATATCTATTACTATACCACACATACTTTTGTCATCTATAAATCTATAGGGTAAGGTGGTACAATTTCGATATAGGTACAATTAAGATCAACATAAGTTTTCGCGCCATTTGTCTGTCTCGTAGTGTCTCGTAGTGTCTTGTTGTGTTGCGTTGTAGAGTAGCAGGTTTCTACAGCTCCTCCTGTCTTTTCCAAGAATACACCGCTTTGCGGTAAGGAGATATAATTTTTTTCTTTTTAAAGAGGTAAGTGAAGCTACTTAGTCTAACGCGCTCTTATAAATCATCTAGTTAAGGGTGACTGGATTCGTTGCCAAAAATGCAATGCGAAGTATGCGTTGTTGCGTCACAGAAAAAGTGCTTTTTATGTGGAAGATGCCCGTAATCAAAATTGTACGAGGAAATGATCGTAATTGTACCTAGTGTGGTACATTTTCGATCGATGTTTCTCAATTCCGTAACCTTTCTTTGTGTTTATACCAACATTTGTAACAGTATAATATTTGTGTTACATATTCATTAAACATCCAAGAACAAGTGCCATAGTTAAAATTATTCCTTTTCACAATTTATTTCCAGTTATAATAACATATGTCCGAAATGATCGAAATTGTACTACCTTACCCTATCTATAAATGTGAATGTCTGTTCGGTGTACGTTTATCACGTCCGAACCAGAAGACATAAAGAGCTAAAAATTTGTACAGTTACTAATGTCTACCCGGGAAAGGTTTTAGGCACGGTTTTATGGTTATCGGATAGCTATTTATCTATATATATTAATGTGAATGTCTGTTCGGTGTACGCTTATCACGTCCGAACGACAAGACGCAGAGACTTAAATATTTGTACAGTTACTAAGTTATACCTGAGGAAGGTTTTAGGCACGGTTTTATAGCGATATGATAGATTTTTATGAATATGAATGTAATGAATGAATATAACGCGAAATGCGGAACAATAATTACTCTTTGAAAATTATATTTACTCTAAAAAAAATTTCAAATGTTTGTAGATCTTATGGGACTCAACTACGGGGTCATCAGTCCCTAAACTTACAAACTACTTATGAACTAGATACTACTAAGGACGGCACAAATATCAGTGCCCGAGGGGGGGATTCGAACCCCCGACCGTAGTGGTCGTGCAGACCGTGACTGGCGCCCCTCAGTCTCCTCGGTCACCGCGGCAGGCTATATTTACTCTTTGAAAATAGTTTTATTGGTTTCATTGTTGCTTGAGGGTTAATAATGATAAAAGGGTGGAGTATATTGGGATGGAAAGTTATTGGTGTATATAAAATTCTACGTCTGTGTGTGTTAATATTTCGCTCTGCAGCGAAAACTACAGAACGCAAACGAATGGTCTCTGTGTAATTGTTGTCCGTAGTCTCCCGTTGTACATCATAGCGGTTCCATGCCGATAGCCATAAGGGGGTAGAAGATATGGTGGTTGAAATTCGTCAAATTATAAAAAAAATTCGTACTGAAGGCCAGCGATGATGTTTGCAACTCTATAGCAAGGAGGTGACATACAGCGAAACGTGATGCCACAAACCATATCTTTGGTCTATGCGTGCTACAATGTCTTCAGGTCTTTCTCTGTAAGAATAAGCATACGAAGAAATACAAATAAATCAGTAAAAAAGAAATTTCTTTTAATACATCATCTGCAAGGTGATGAGGAATCGTGAGAATTTTCTCAACAGCTTCTTCAAATTGGGCAAGGAACATTCATCAATACACCAGGCAATTATTCAATCACGTTTCCAGACAACTTCTGGAGATTGAGTGAATCGATTGATGATGTAGTTAACAGCGTCTTCCATAACATAGAAATCAATTACAAAAATCATGAGTGGCTGCGAGAAAGAGCGATTTTAGCACCACGTAATGACCAAGTTACGAATCAAAACACAGCTATTCAGAACACGTTACCGGAAATTATTACAACCCACAAAACGATTGACACAGCCGTTGATAAAGATCAAGCTGTGAACTACCCTGTGGAGTCCTGAATTCGCTAGAGCCACCAGGAATGCCATCTCATAGATTGCTTTTGAAAGTAGGATCACCGATCATGACGCTGAGAAATTTGAGGCCTACTCAATTGTGCAATGGAACTCGACTGATCGTCAAATATTTACATCGAAACCTCATTGAAGCAACGATTTTGTCAGGAACATCAGCCGGAAAAGATGTTCTTAAACCTCACATTCATTTAAACCCTTCAGATATGCCGTTTCAGTTCAAAAGACTTAATTTTCCAGTTCGTCTAGCTTTTGCCATGACAACAAAGCTCAAGGACAATCATTAAACGTCGCAGGAATCCATTTACAGCCCTCATGTTTTTCGCATGGTCAATTATACGTCGCTTGCTCAAGGGTGGGCAACCCAAAAAATCTCTACATTTACGCCCCAAACCATACTACGTGGTTTATCAGAATGCCGTAAAATTAAATTAAAATGAATTTGGACATTACTCTCACCATACGTGTTGAGATATTGGAACACAGGCTATAAGGAATGATGTATGTATTATTTATTGTAAATCATTAAGCACTTCACATAATTTTATTTATTTATTTGAATGTTGATTAAAAATGTTTGTTTGTAAAGAAGGTATTGTATTTCATTTCATCCTTCAAAACCAATCTCATAGCACACTACTGAAAGATGGCTTATCTATCATAATCAACCAAGACGCGAGCGGAGCCGCGAGTTTAAGCTAGTAAGTGATAAATGTTCCCATGCGTGTAGATATTTTAAAACTCAATGTTACAAAATTTATTTTACAACAGCTGTCTGATATTCGCCAGTTCAGAAACCTGGACCCTCACGAGGTCCGGGTCCCCCAAAGGTCCGGACCCCGGGGATTTCGTCCCCCCTGCCCCCTCCCCCCCCCACTCTCCACGGCCCCCTGACGAGTATCAGGTCGCGAATGGTGTCCTCCGATATACTCATACACGCTGCATTTACTAGGTTCCAAAGTTCACCTCTGGTTGATTGGCGATGGCTCACAGCCTGCACCCGTAGTTTCACTGTAGCGCATACATTTTCGATTGTCGACGAGTCTGGTGATCTGGCGGGCGAGGACAGAACGTTAACATCCTATGACAGGATGACGGCATGTGTTCGTTTAATGGTCGGTTTCTGTAACAGTAGTTACCTGTCCCGTTATAGTTATCTGTGGGTTACCTGAACGTTAAGTACAAAATGGGTTTCCGAGATAACAGTTACCGTCACAGCCGTAGTTACCGGTCCGTTAAAGATAAATGCGCGTTCCCCTCGGGTTACCTATACGTTAACGTTAGTTTTAACTATGTCCGCTACGTTGTGCTAGTGGATTTCCAAACGCAAGTCTAGAAGTTATTTAACAGTACTGTAATTTTTTTTTTTTTTTTTTTTTTTTTTTTTTTTTTTTTTTTTTTTTTTTTTTTTGTGTGTGTGACTGGGTACCGTGTAATTTTCATACAATTTTAAAATTTTTGAAACTGAAGAATAGAAATTAGTTCGTCATCTTCGTCACCGCAGTGTTCTTATTCTTCTGATGCTTCGGACAGTCGTCCACTAGAAGAAAACTTAGCTATACTCGGCGCTGTTGAAAGACCACGACGCGTTTCTCGTGTTAGATGACAACAAATTGATCTGTTGAATGAGAGCGAATATAATATGCGTTTCAGAATTTAAAAATCTGACCAATGACATTACCGGGGTTAAATTTTACATCGCGCTCGGCGTCATGGATGCAACCCATCTCTCTGTTCGTTCCCACCTTTCCCTCTCTCAGCAAAGATTTCTAGAAGGTACCCTCTGTATTGTATCGTACAAACATTTATGTACCCAGTGATTTTCCTCTTGGTTTAAAGGTCATGGATGCAAAAATTCATAAAGATTGGAGCAAAACTATGCATTTTGTAATGTTGACAACGGGTGACATACATTAGCTGCATCTCCCTCGCGATTAGTCAGGTGACATCTCGACACTGAGCAACATTATCTCTCGCGATCGCCGATCTGGATGTAGAATTTTACCAGAGCCGAATAACAAAGCCATGTTCTCATAATAAAACTTTCAATTAAGCATAAAGATACATCACTTTGCAAACAGTGTTCCGCCATACAATTGCCATTACGATCAATCATTGTTTCAAGTGATTAGTGTTTCTTTATTATTATTACAACGTGGGGCTCGGGTACATGGATGGGTGGACGTAAATTGACCCGTCTGTGTTGTGAAAAGTACTTTCACATTCACAGAACAATGGGAAGAACTTAAATTCATAAAAATATACGTTGACAACAGAAATAATACGTATGATGTTATTGTTAACCTTGTCTTCGTTCTTGTTTGTCCTGTTTTTCTTTTAAAAAAATTTTAAAAAAAATACAGCTCTCTAAGTTGCCTTACCGTTTTCTCTCCTGTCTGTTTAAGGAATCGTACAGTTTTGTGACATCTTCCAAGACGTGTTGTTTTTCCAAATTAGTCAAACCATCTGCCTTTTCATTTACTGTAACTACTTTCCTTTCTAAAATCAGGTCGGTCAAAAGGTTTTTCTCAAATCGAATTAAATTTTTTCATCGCTTGACGCCCATTGCCTTTGAAAACAGAAAACTCGTAACAGCTATACAAACTAAGACGCGTTTTCGATTTCACTTAATAATCGATAAAATTAGAGTAATTGAGATTTTCGTTAGTAGTGCCATCTGTTATCCGTTGTGACGTATTATTTGCTTCGACAGTTACCTCATAGTTAACTAACGGTGGTTGAATTCAGCTACGGGAAACCCAAGGAAGTTATGTGGCAGGTTAAATTATAACATGGAGGTAGCTAACAGCACGGTAACTATAGCTTTCAAGAACCCGGGGATTAGACTCCTATAATCCCGAGCTGAACTATCCGCCATTTTTCCCCAAGCTGTAGGAGTTGCCACGTTCCGGACGAGCTCGCGCGTTACCTCGCGTTTCATTCAACTCGCTCTCACTCGCAAACTACTTACTGTATGAACGTGGAACTTTTATCAATGTGTTCGTTAAGAACTATACTTCATTTTCATTTTTGTTTTATTTGCGGCAATAATTAATTACGAGGATATACTGACAGTTTCCGAACATACACATTCTGACGACGTTACGGAATTTTCGGTATGCGAGAAACTTTTTTGCTATTGGAGTTGGGTGAACACATTATGCGAATGAAATGTTCAAAATACATCACATTTTCATCCACTCCAAACTGGAACTCTGTGAGTTATTTGTAACTTGAGATATAATGTCAGTTAAATATGACGCAACGGGATCCGCTCGCACGTCTAGTAATAAGTCGTTTTCACTACTAGAAGTCCTAATAATTAGGCACAGATTACTGCATAACACTCATACTTGAAGATACTAGTACCGACTTCTTAACCAATTAAATTTAATCGTTGCAAACTACAAAAGTGCTGTGTCTACATTTCAATGTAGGCCTAATATAGAATGTCAATTTTTCTGTTAAATGAAAATATATTCTAAATATCTCAGCACAGAGTGGTTTTATATGAGGAAATGATAAGTCAGCTCATTACTTAGTGAAGAAATCCTTGGTATCAGTCATTTTCTAGTATTCTCGTATAAAATCCTCATTAAATCTAATAACTTACATTCTGTTGGTGCAAGGTCATAAACTGAAGGACATGTAACTCCTATTATTTTCTGAAAACGGAGTTGTAGCTCCGAAAGGCATTGGACAACAAAAATAAATTAATAAACATTTGAGACTAATAAAGGACAACCTGTAAATCAATTAATAAATCTCTAAATTTAGTTATTTTCAATCAAAAATTAACACTTACCTTCAATAACGCGATAGTTAATGAAATTTTGCGTAGTAACCTTATGGCAAAGTACACCCCTGTTTGCATGTTTTCATTTGCCAAAATATCATTTTGATACCTCTAACCGTATATGAGATACGCGATATTTCATTCTGACCCTATCGCCATCGGAAATAAGTTCGCTATATAGAATAAATTTTAGCTAGTACTAGATAGAGATCTGCTCCTAAGTGGAAAATAAAATACAGTACGTTAGGAAAACATCAAATCAGCAACATATAGTGTAATAATATGCACCAAACGGAAAATCATAGCAGTCTCTACCTATCACTGCAGACTTATGCTATCTTAGCGCAGTCTCTTACTTCAAAGACAATATCTTACTAACTGTGACTATTAACGAAATGATGCGCACTTCGTCACAATGCTTACATATAGAAATTTAAGTTATGTAAAAATTAAATTTTTCTACCGATTAGTTTTTGTGAAATCGTTTGTGTAAGAAGGCGGGGCATGCGTCTCTATGCTGTTAGCGCAGCGCGATTGCAACCATGTTGGTGAAAAAATGGCGGAAGATTCAGCCTGGGTATTTAGGAGCTCTATGTTCGTTGATATGTGGTCGTGCATTGTCTTGCTGAAAGGTGGCGTGCGGGGGAACCGTACACACAGGGTGTGGCCACGGGTAGCAGGATGCCATTCTCTTAAAAGTATAACAACCGGTCTATCAAACCCTTGAAATGAATAAACGCTGTGCTTTGTTTCAGGTTACCTTCACACTCCTGGACGGAATGATCGTAGTGTTACTGACGACGATCAGTTCCTTTCTGACTACCGCGTCCTGCGAGAAGCAGCTGTCACTGCGGCGTCCGGCGCTCCTCGACGGCTCCCAGGAGGAGACGGCAGCTCGGCTGGCCGCCTGGTACTTCAGGGGGAGCCACAAAGTGGCCGCCGTTCCTGTCGGGCCCGCAAGTGGCGACCTGCTGCAAAAAGTCGTGGCCGGCGTGGACAGCACGGCTGCTATACCGTTTGTAGTGGCGTCCACTGTTACCGACGAGCACATCGTGGGGGACGACGTGCTGGTGTTCCTTACTGGCGACGTGGGCGAGAGGAATATCTCCAGCCAGCTCAGCGCTCTGCTGCCGAATAACAAGTGCCTGATCGTCAGCGCAGTCGCTGCGGACGAGGAGCGTGCTTCCGCCAACCACACGCTGCAGGTCTTGTTTATCATCAGCTTAGTTGTTTATCGTATTCCACTTTCCTTACGACAACAGTCAATCGTTAAACTTAATTTTAGATGATTTAAATGCATGTAACTTTTCATGAGAGTCAATTATATTCTTTTCCATTCTGTTTACATTACTGTACATTGAATTAAATTTACAATGTAGGTAATAATATTTTTCAATTGAATTAAATTTATATTGTACATAATAATATTTTTCATATCTTTATTTGTTTCTCTCTACTATCACTATCACATTTAGTTAGCTACCTATACTTTTATTACATTACTAGCTGTAAACCCAGCTTTTCCCGGGTGTTCATTTATCCTACACTCTCGTAATCACATCCCCTTCCCCCTCTCTCTGCATCCACCTCCTTCTCTTCTATCTCTCTGTTCGTTCCCACCTTTCCCTCTCTCAGAAACGTTTTCTAAAAGGTACCCTCTGTCGTGTACCATAGAAACATTTATGTACCCAGTGATTTTCCTTTTGGTGTAATGGCCATGGATGAAAAAAAAAATAATAATAATATTGCCGGCCGCGTTGGCCGAGGGGACTGCGGAGCACCAGTCACGGTCTGCACGGCCACTACGGTCGGGCGTTCGAATCCCCGATCGGGCATGGATATTTGTGCCGTCCTTAGTGTTAGCTAGATCATAAGTAATTTTTAAGTTTAGGGACTGATGACCCCTCAGTTAAGTCCCATAAGCTATACAAACATTTGAAACATTTGATTTGAATGAACAATGGGAAGAACTTAAATTCATAAAAATATACGTTGACAACAGAAATAATACGTATGATGTTATTGTTAACCTTGTCTTCGTTCTTGTTTGTCCTGTTTTTCTTTTAAAAAAATTTTAAAAAAAATACAGCTCTCTAAGTTGCCTTACCGTTTTCTCTCCTGTCTGTTTAAGGAATCGTACAGTTTTGTGACATCTTCCAAGACGTGTTGTTTTTCCAAATTAGTCAAACCATCTGCCTTTTCATTTACTGTAACTACTTTCCTTTCTAAAATCAGGTCGGTCAAAAGGTTTTTCTCAAATCGAATTAAATTTTTTCATCGCTTGACGCCCATTGCCTTTGAAAACAGAAAACTCGTAACAGCTATACAAACTAAGACGCGTTTTCGATTTCACTTAATAATCGATAAAATTAGAGTAATTGAGATTTTCGTTAGTAGTGCCATCTGTTATCCGTTGTGACGTATTATTTGCTTCGACAGTTACCTCATAGTTAACTAACGGTGGTTGAATTCAGCTACGGGAAACCCAAGGAAGTTATGTGGCAGGTTAAATTATAACATGGAGGTAGCTAACAGCACGGTAACTATAGCTTTCAAGAACCCGGGGATTAGACTCCTATAATCCCGAGCTGAACTATCCGCCATTTTTCCCCAAGCTGTAGGAGTTGCCACGTTCCGGACGAGCTCGCGCGTTACCTCGCGTTTCATTCAACTCGCTCTCACTCGCAAACTACTTACTGTATGAACGTGGAACTTTTATCAATGTGTTCGTTAAGAACTATACTTCATTTTCATTTTTGTTTTATTTGCGGCAATAATTAATTACGAGGATATACTGACAGTTTCCGAACATACACATTCTGACGACGTTACGGAATTTTCGGTATGCGAGAAACTTTTTTGCTATTGGAGTTGGGTGAACACATTATGCGAATGAAATGTTCAAAATACATCACATTTTCATCCACTCCAAACTGGAACTCTGTGAGTTATTTGTAACTTGAGATATAATGTCAGTTAAATATGACGCAACGGGATCCGCTCGCACGTCTAGTAATAAGTCGTTTTCACTACTAGAAGTCCTAATAATTAGGCACAGATTACTGCATAACACTCATACTTGAAGATACTAGTACCGACTTCTTAACCAATTAAATTTAATCGTTGCAAACTACAAAAGTGCTGTGTCTACATTTCAATGTAGGCCTAATATAGAATGTCAATTTTTCTGTTAAATGAAAATATATTCTAAATATCTCAGCACAGAGTGGTTTTATATGAGGAAATGATAAGTCAGCTCATTACTTAGTGAAGAAATCCTTGGTATCAGTCATTTTCTAGTATTCTCGTATAAAATCCTCATTAAATCTAATAACTTACATTCTGTTGGTGCAAGGTCATAAACTGAAGGACATGTAACTCCTATTATTTTCTGAAAACGGAGTTGTAGCTCCGAAAGGCATTGGACAACAAAAATAAATTAATAAACATTTGAGACTAATAAAGGACAACCTGTAAATCAATTAATAAATCTCTAAATTTAGTTATTTTCAATCAAAAATTAACACTTACCTTCAATAACGCGATAGTTAATGAAATTTTGCGTAGTAACCTTATGGCAAAGTACACCCCTGTTTGCATGTTTTCATTTGCCAAAATATCATTTTGATACCTCTAACCGTATATGAGATACGCGATATTTCATTCTGACCCTATCGCCATCGGAAATAAGTTCGCTATATAGAATAAATTTTAGCTAGTACTAGATAGAGATCTGCTCCTAAGTGGAAAATAAAATACAGTACGTTAGGAAAACATCAAATCAGCAACATATAGTGTAATAATATGCACCAAACGGAAAATCATAGCAGTCTCTACCTATCACTGCAGACTTATGCTATCTTAGCGCAGTCTCTTACTTCAAAGACAATATCTTACTAACTGTGACTATTAACGAAATGATGCGCACTTCGTCACAATGCTTACATATAGAAATTTAAGTTATGTAAAAATTAAATTTTTCTACCGATTAGTTTTTGTGAAATCGTTTGTGTAAGAAGGCGGGGCATGCGTCTCTATGCTGTTAGCGCAGCGCGATTGCAACCATGTTGGTGAAAAAATGGCGGAAGATTCAGCCTGGGTATTTAGGAGCTCTATGTTCGTTGATATGTGGTCGTGCATTGTCTTGCTGAAAGGTGGCGTGCGGGGGAACCGTACACACAGGGTGTGGCCACGGGTAGCAGGATGCCATTCTCTTAAAAGTATAACAACCGGTCTATCAAACCCTTGAAATGAATAAACGCTGTGCTTTGTTTCAGGTTACCTTCACACTCCTGGACGGAATGATCGTAGTGTTACTGACGACGATCAGTTCCTTTCTGACTACCGCGTCCTGCGAGAAGCAGCTGTCACTGCGGCGTCCGGCGCTCCTCGACGGCTCCCAGGAGGAGACGGCAGCTCGGCTGGCCGCCTGGTACTTCAGGGGGAGCCACAAAGTGGCCGCCGTTCCTGTCGGGCCCGCAAGTGGCGACCTGCTGCAAAAAGTCGTGGCCGGCGTGGACAGCACGGCTGCTATACCGTTTGTAGTGGCGTCCACTGTTACCGACGAGCACATCGTGGGGGACGACGTGCTGGTGTTCCTTACTGGCGACGTGGGCGAGAGGAATATCTCCAGCCAGCTCAGCGCTCTGCTGCCGAATAACAAGTGCCTGATCGTCAGCGCAGTCGCTGCGGACGAGGAGCGTGCTTCCGCCAACCACACGCTGCAGGTCTTGTTTATCATCAGCTTAGTTGTTTATCGTATTCCACTTTCCTTACGACAACAGTCAATCGTTAAACTTAATTTTAGATGATTTAAATGCATGTAACTTTTCATGAGAGTCAATTATATTCTTTTCCATTCTGTTTACATTACTGTACATTGAATTAAATTTACAATGTAGGTAATAATATTTTTCAATTGAATTAAATTTATATTGTACATAATAATATTTTTCATATCTTTATTTGTTTCTCTCTACTATCACTATCACATTTAGTTAGCTACCTATACTTTTATTACATTACTAGCTGTAAACCCAGCTTTTCCCGGGTGTTCATTTATCCTACACTCTCGTAATCACATCCCCTTCCCCCTCTCTCTGCATCCACCTCCTTCTCTTCTATCTCTCTGTTCGTTCCCACCTTTCCCTCTCTCAGAAACGTTTTCTAAAAGGTACCCTCTGTCGTGTACCATAGAAACATTTATGTACCCAGTGATTTTCCTTTTGGTGTAATGGCCATGGATGAAAAAAAAAATAATAATAATATTGCCGGCCGCGTTGGCCGAGGGGACTGCGGAGCACCAGTCACGGTCTGCACGGCCACTACGGTCGGGCGTTCGAATCCCCGATCGGGCATGGATATTTGTGCCGTCCTTAGTGTTAGCTAGATCATAAGTAATTTTTAAGTTTAGGGACTGATGACCCCTCAGTTAAGTCCCATAAGCTATACAAACATTTGAAACATTTGATTTGAATGAAATAAATTCATAAAGACTGGAACAAAACTATGCATTTTGTATAATTCCTTAAGTTAAGTACCCTCCACCGCGCACCGAACGAAATTTTATACAGACAGTGACATTACTCTTGTTTTTAAGGTAGAGTGTGCAAAATTTCATCAATATCGGAACGAAACTATAGATTTCTATGCAATAGAAACGCAGGGGCAAACTGAAAAACGCTTTTTGTTGTCCCCAAATATTCCAGTTTTATTTCATACAACCCTAGTTCTGAGAATAACGAAAACTACAAAAATAGGATCTGTGAAATTGGTCGGCCGTTCTGAAGATATGGCGAGACCAAGGTATTTATGGATGCATTTTATGTTGCAAAGTACCCTCCCCCATGCACCGTATGAAACTTTAAGGTAGACGGTGACGTTCCTCTTTTTTTGAAGGTCAAGCGTGCAAAATTGGATGAAAATCGGACTGAAACTGTAGATTTCGTGAGTCTTATGCTCCGCTATACACCTATCACAAAATACTTTCTTAGCTGACGTTTTCTATCTGTAAACTATATTCCTGCCAAATTTCAGCTTCATAGGGGAAGTAGTTTTCGAAATTTTGTGTGTAGTCAGTGAGTGAGTGTCCTTTTGCTTTTCTATAGATAGAGATTAAGAAAACAGATTGCTTGGTTTTGGATGCAAGAATTAAGGGAGACTTGCAGAAAAAAATAGTAACGTGCAAATCAGTAATGCTAACTTTATTTGATACAAATTCGTGCCTGATGCGACAGTTTTACGGCATCTACAGCGAAACTGTTCTGAGTGGTAGACTTCTTTTCGTTTCATCATTTTGTGGACGGTGGGGGGAGTGGGGGGTTCAGTTAGAAAACGCTTCATAAACGTCCGAAATTACATGCAAACTTTGTTGCAAGTCTTTATCTACTTCCATTTTCCAATAATTGACGCATAAATCTGGGTATTCTCACGATGTTGTCTCATTATTTATGACGTCATATCTCCTGAGCTATGTGCCGTGCTCTTTTGTTTTTGTGCCAGGAACCTTCGAGGGCGTACGGTGAACAGTTCACCAAAGTACCATTGCAGTCGAATGAATGGTTTACGAACCCATAGAGGACATTCATTTACATATATCCACCTGTCCTGTCAGGTCACCCTTTACTATGACAGAGACAGACACAGTTTTTACGTTTTTTCAGCACATGTCAGTTTTATAGATATCATTATAGGTACCTAATAGTATTATTACTGTTACAACAGAGTATAGTATTACCACTTCAAGTATACATTGGAAGAAAAAAAGTTGTACCGCGTAGGAGTTACGTAAATAGTGCCAAATTGCTACAGGTATCGACGAAAAAGGTAAAATAATAGATTCTAGTACCGCCTGTGGTCGAATTCGAGAAGCTGTGTTTACAAAGCAACAAAACCGCTTATTTTTTAAGGTAATTTCAGTTTATTGGTATGCAGATTCTTAGTTCCTATCTGAATCCATAAAGGAAAGTAATTAAAAATTAGTAACTTACTTTAGTTCTCTGGTAGTAGCAGTAAATAAACACAAAGATATTGTTTCAGGGTAATACGCGAAATAGCGACGCCAAGAAGTAATATTATTCCGTTAATGCGAAATTTTTGTTTCCTCTGGTGACAATATGACCGACCTCGTAGTTGCGCCCGTTCCACGGCTTGGTGGCTCTCGTTAGACCTGTAACTCTCGCATTGGATCGTCGCATGATATTAAACATGTTCAAATGTTTGTTAAGTTTAAGGGACTTATCTGCGGGGTCATCAGTCCCTAAACTTACAAATTACTTATAAACTACCTTATACTGAAGACGACACAAACAATTCGAATCCCCGACCGTATCGGCCGTACAGACTGTGACTGGCGCGCCGCAGACCGCTCGGCCATAGGTTAGACTGATGGAAGACATTGAGAAGGTTCAGAGAAGGGCAGCTCGTTTTGTTTTATCACGTTACGGGTGGGGGCGTCACGGAAATGTTGCACCAATTGGGGTGGAAATCATTAAAAGAAAGAAGTTATTCATTGCGGTGTGATCTGTTTGCGAAGTTTCAATCACTGACTTTTACTTCTGAATGTGAAAATATTTTGCTAGTACCCACCTACTTAGGGAGACATGACCGTCCCAATAAAATAAGAGAAATCAGATCGAAATCGGAACGATTTATGTGTTCTTTCTTCCCGCGCACTATTAGAGAATGGAACGGTAGAGAAAAGTTATGAAAGTGGTTAATGAACAATCTGCCAGGCACATAAATGTGATTTGCAGAGTATCTATGTAGATGTAGAATAGACACTCAAACTCCAAATCAAGCAGTAGAAATATATGTAAGAATCTCCTTCAAGAAGTCAAAATAATGAAAAACATTACAAAATCACTAAAACGTCTTCAAGTGAGACAACAAAAAATAGAGGTCATGAAACAACGGAAATATTTTGGAGAATCAATCAGCTGGAATGCCCTCGAGAAGAAGACCATATTATCTATAACAAGTAAACTTCGAATGTCCTCCCAACTCATGAAAAATACAATATAACAAGAAATCCCTCTCATGGATTGCCAAAATAAGGCATTACAACATTGCAATCAAACCGGAAGCCCTGTATACAGCTTAGCGCTGCCCATCATGAACCACGATCAAGTTGAAAGGCTTGAGATGAAAGAAAGAAAAATATATTTGTCCCCAGTTACATAACAATCACCCAATCGACTTGAGAAATCAAACCATTTACCAAACGACGAAAAACCTTTCGGACACAATGAAGAAAAGAACAATTGATTTTTATGGTCACAACCTCAGAATGAATCGAAATAGATTAATCAAAAAAAATTTCGACTTATTCCTTAACAGATAAACGAAACCTTATTTGTTTGAATATACTAAGTAAGCTGTGGAAGAAGTTCAGATTACAGAAAGTATTCTCATAGATAAAACTGCAAAGTATTTTACTGAAGACAGAAAAGAGAAGTTCCGATCCAAGATCAAAACGGAACGAAATATCCAGCTCTTTGCAGAAGAAAAGGAAACAAGTTGAGAAACAATGAAACAAGATTTGTCTAATAAAAAACACATAACACTAAAAAGTTATTGATTTGACGTGCCCCAAATTAGGGTGAAACAAAAACAAGATAAAAGAATAACAAACGTTGCTAATGCTACTATCAGCATGTAGATTTTTCTGGAGCAAATACAGTAGCTGCAAAAGATTATACAATTAATTATTCGCAACGCTCATACTGATAATTCTATTATGATTACATTTCGTAACTACTGCGATTATTAATGTCATTCAACCTTTTGCTGTTTCTTTACAGTAATCATAAAAAACGCACACATACACAAATAGCCACTGTCCAACGTTGCCACACGTTCTTGATATCAGAGAATATTACGAAGTTTTGATCGTGTAACGGGAATCAAGAAAATAATCTGGAACTTCTCATTTTTGGCTCAATGGATGAAATGCTTCGTTTACAAAGGAGCCAAATTTTGGAACTGATGAAAAGATTGTTCCTCTCATTGCTTTTCATTAGTATATTTTAATTCTTTGACAAAACAGTAAGTATTATTTTGCAGAGAAAATGTCACTATACAACACCCAAGTGCTATCGTTCTTATCTTTCAGATAGTTTTGTGAAGTAATACAACAGATCCCTTTTATGTTTCTTGTCTGATGTGACATATTATATGATGTTGGATAATCGTAAATCCTTTCTGAAAGAAGGAGCAAATACTTACTGTAAATTCAGAGTTAAATTACTAATAAACAAAATAACATTAATTAAAGATTTACACTATTTGCTTTTTTTTAAATTTCAGACCTTAAATGTCATAGGGAAAAATTCTGAAAGCAATAAAAATTCTAAAATAAAAGAAGATGGGCCACAACGAACTACCCAAATAGAACGAGAATCGGTAGGTGTGATATATATGCAAATCATTACAATTTCAGAAAAATTGGAATATTAACTGAATAAAAAGAGATTCATGCTAATCTCGTCATCAGGAAAAACAAGACAGTCTACAGAGTTACATCTTTATTCGGGTAAGGGGATCAGAAAATTTGTGAAGGGAGATGGATGTAGCGTAGTTTAGTGAAGTCCTATGGAAAGATAAACAGGACTTCTGGTCAGGCGAGTATAGGTTTATAAATACAAAATCTGCTGGGAGTAATGCAGGAGTATGTATAAGAAAGACAAAAATAACAATCCGGATAAGCTGTTATGAACTACATAGTGAACGCATTATCGTAGCCAAGACAGACACGAAGGCAACACACACCACACCGGTACAACCTTACATGCAAACTAGTTCTGCCGATCGAAGAAAGGTATAAGGAGGTAAAGAGGAAGGGAGAGAAAATCTTGATTGTGATGGGGAACTGAAGTTCAGTATTAGAAGAGGAGCAGAAGGAAAAATAGTAGATGTAAGTGGACCTGGGAAAAGGAATGAAAGAGGAAACCACCTGGTTGAATTTAGCACCGAACATAATGTAATCATACAAACACTAGAATCATGAAAGAGGGCTGTTTACGTGGAAGAAACCAGGAGGCAGCGGAAGATATCAGACTGATTTTATAACGGTAAGACCTAGATTTCGGAACCAATTTTTAAGCTTAAAGACTATCCAGGGGCAGATATAGATTCTAACAAATCGTATTGGTTATGAAATGTAGATAGAAATAAAAGAAACTGCAGAAAGGTAAGAAAATAAGAAGGTACCTGGATAAGTTGAAGGAACCTGAGTTCTTTAGACAACAACTGACGGAAAGAGGGAAATAACATAGTAGAAGAAGAGTGAGTACATTTGAGAGATGAAATAGCGAAGGCAGCAGAGGACCAAATCGGTGGAAAGACAAGACAGAGGGAAAAAAACCTTGAATATCAAAGGAGATACTGCATGTAATTGGAAAATTAAGAAAATATAAAAATTCATTGAATGAAGCAGGTAAAATGGAATACAAATAAGATCGACCGAAAGTCCAAACTGGCTAAACATGAGTGGCTATAGGGCAGTTGAAAGTCTGTAGAAGAATTTATAACTAGAGGAAATATAGTCACCACCTTCATGAAAATAATAGATACATTTCATTTGGAATAAAGAAAAACAGAAGTATGAATATCAAGAACACAGATGGAAAACCAGTACTGAGAAAAGAAGGGACAGCTAGAAGATTGAAAGAATACATAGGGAGACTCTACTAGGCAAATGAACTTCAAGGTGGTATTGTAGAAAGGCAAGAAGATGTAGATGAACATGCGATAGGATATATGATACTGCGAGAAGAATTTGACAGAGCTCTGAAACACCTGGGTCGAAACAAGGCCCCAGGAGAAGACGACATTTTCTCAGAGTTACTGATGTCTCTGGGAGAGCCATTCATGACAAAACTAGTCCACCAGGTGTGTAAGATGTACGAGAGAGGTGAAATACCCTCAGATGTGAAGAAAAATGTCATAATCCAAGCTCCAAAGAAAGCATGGACAGAAAATTGTGAAAATTTCAGAACTATCAGTTTAATAACTCATGGTTGCAAAATTTTAACACGAATTATTTAGCTTGCAGAAGAATGGAAAAACTGTTAGAAGCCGACTTGGTGAATATCCGTTTGGATTTTGGAGAACTGTAGGAACACTTACGACTTATATTATTTCAAATTCTAAAGTCATCTGGAGTTAAATATATGGAACGGAAGGTTATTTACAACTTGAACAGAATCCAGAGAGCAGTTATAAGAGTCGTAGGGTATAAAATGGAATGAGTGTTTGGGAAGGGTGTAAGACAAGTGTTATTCAACTTGTACACTGAGCAAAGGAGGTTGGAAGGAAACAATAAAGGTGGTGGGTGAGTTTTGTCACTTGGGGAGTAAAATGACTTGCGATGGTCGCAGTTAGAATAATACAAAATGCAGAATGGCAATGAAAAGAAAAGCGTTTCTGCAGATTACAAAAATGTTAATGTCATATATTAATTCAGGTGATAGGGACTATTTTATGAAGGAATTTGTGTGCAGTGTAGCACGGTATGAGAATGAAGGATCAATAGTTCAGGCAGGAAGTGAATAGAAGCTTTTGAATTGTGGTGTTAAAGACAATTGCTGACGGTTAGATGGGTACGTAACGTAGCTAAAAGGAGGAATGAACAGATTTGGGGGTGAAAGAAATTTCTGGCATATCTTAACTAAAAGAAGGGATCGATTGGCAGAACACTTTCTGAGACGTCAAGGAATCGTCCGTTTGGTGTGTAAGTGTGTGCGGTAAAAACATAGAGAAGAATCTATAAGCATGTTGTACGCAATGTAAGTTGCCATTCTTATGAGGAGATGAAGTGGGTTGCACAGGATAGATTAGAGTGGACAGCTGCATCAAGTCAGTCTACAGACTGAAGACCATAAGAACAACAACCTCAGGAAGTCAATAGCGCATCATGTGATATTTATGCAGGGCTTGTTGGATGTCCTCCTGAAATATATTATGTCGAATTCTACCCAAGCGGCGTAGTAGTTAGGAAAATCTCGAGTTGGATGTCTCTGTTAACTGTGCGTAAAACATCGTCAGCTAGATGCGGGATCCGTGCAAGCGTACATAGTGGTGAGCGGGCAGGTATTCCCAGGTATTACTTTGCTGAACTGGAAGCCCAAGGTGGTTTGCCATGAAAGGTAACAGGACCTGCTACTAAATGAAATGGAATCTCACACTACTACTTCTGGTTGTCAGGCCATATAGCAGACTAAAATGAGGTTGGCATCGCATGGGGTGAATTTGAAGCGGAGCTCGTTACTGGAGACAACCCTACTCCAATTAGATAGCAGGTCATATGTGAAAAACCACAGAAGTCATGGTACTCACCACACAGGAAATGCCGTCAGTTCACCCCACTTACAGTGGACTGCCTGTTAATGGCTGTTCTGTGAAATGAGGACGACTTGCATGTTCGATGGATGGGAATAATGCATCCGGGGCTTCGTGTATCTCACTATTGTCGTCTCTCTTGGTGGACCACTTTTTTAAATTTCTTTATTTATAATATTACAAACTAATCGATTACCTATGACAAAAATGGGTCATTTAATTATACAAAAGTTTTAACAGGGTATTAGTGACTTAACAATACTACGTTTAAGCAAACCACTGGAAATCCTACTGGTGTTAGTTAATGTGTTGGTGTAGTGTGTTCTGGTTCCTAATATGCTTCTGCTGTGGCGTTACAGCTGTGCTAGCGAGATAAACGTACTTGAAATGGTCAGCTCACCGAGGGAAACCCAGTGGGCATGCCCCTGGCACTGGGCGGCTAATTAATTTTGTCACCACAGCACCCCCGCAAAAGTTATCCCCATTTGTGTTTTAACCTACAAAATTACAAAAAAAACTACATCTAACTTACGTCTAAGTGTCAAAATTGGTGTTTGCCACATCCAACCCCCCGAATCCAGGGGATAGCGGATACTGCCATTTCTGGCGACCAGTCCATCCCCTGGTGGCATGGCAGATGTGGCTGTCTCAGTCGGGTGTTATGTCACGATCGGTTAGTGATTCTGAACGAAGTCCTAAAGCACTTTGCTGGAGATATTATTAGTAATTTGGTCAAGTGTTCGGAACGTGTCCTGATGAGCTAGTAGGGGTTATTCCTGGGCAGAGCCCTTTTCAGATCCGCAGCCACGCTGTCAAATGCAGGACATTCGTAAATTACATGTTCGGGTGTGCATACCTCGGCGCCACAGGAACAAGCTGGTGTAGCCTGTTTCCTAAAACGGGATAGATATGTCGAATAGGGTTCATGCCCCGTGAGGAAGTGCAGCATCACCGTTGAGGGTTTGAAATGCCTCATCTTTAACCTTTCCTGGATATCTGCTAGGAGAGCATGAGTTCTCCTTCAAGATTCCTCCTTATCCCACGATTACTGCTGGAGTCCTTTATGTCTGATTTCTAATTTGCTGAGTAATGGTTCCCCCAGAATTTTGTCCACATTTCTCCCATCTCCTTTTCTGGCCAAGTACCAAGCTCCCTGTTCCCTGACCTTGATGTCGAGAGGGTATAGCTCCATCAACACCAAGAGGGCCCCGCTGGGTCCTGTAGGCTCCAAATGATATTTCACTGTATCCTTCTCATGGCCATGGCAGGCATCACCCTCGAGAGCCTGTAGGCCCACACTGGAGATTCGTAGCCCATGATAGACGTCAGTATACTGTTATGATACAGTTGTATGAGATCGGGAGGGAGGTGAAACCTCCGATGCCCGATCCCAGCCAACCTATGTAACGCTGTCAGTGATCTTTCAGCAACTACGTCTATGTCAATAATGATGCCGAGGTACCTGGCTTCTTTGCACACTTCTAATCACAGCTGTTCCATTAATTCTTACTGTTGGGTTTCTGGTCAATTGGCCCTTTAACAGTAGGTACACCGACTTTGTCGGTGCTATCTGTAGTTTGCTCTGTTGCACCATGCAGTGAGAACCTGCAGAGATCTCTCGATCTTGGGCTCGATGTCTTCATGACTTCGGCCCCCGACCATGAGGTCGTCTGTGTAGGCTATCACCTCTAGTACGTCAGGATGTTCTTGAAGCTCTCCGAGGAGAGGTTCCATGTTCAAATCCCAGAAGAGGGCAGAGCCCTGGGGCACTCCTTGGTGATCGTTTTGCTTACTCTCCCACTAGGGGATGATACAACCATGTAGCGGCCCTGGACACTCTATCTCCCGAAGATAGGAGAAGAGCGAAGGCCACCACAGGTTGTCAAAGGCGCCACTGATGTCAACCATGATACCCACGACGTATTTGCATGGCGCGTAGGAGCAGACCTCGGCCGCCAGGGTGATCGCGTCAGACGCAGACCTTCCCTGAATCTGAATTGCCTACTACTCGCACCACACAGCATACGAAGCACGGACAGCCTGTCAGCCAGAAGTCGCTCAAATAACTTACCCAAGATATCTAGAAGACATATGGGGTGATAAGACTTGGCCAAGGCCGGGTCTTTATAGGCCCCTTTTTCATCATGACCACACTGGCCTTTTTCCAGATCCTTGAAATCTGCCAATACGCAGACATTCATTGAAGAATTTAGTGATTTGAGAGACCAACTGAGGCGCGAGTAATTGCACTGAGATACCATCAGGCCTAGGAGCCTTCCCTTTCTTGAGGGCCCTTATCTGATTAGCCACCTCCTCTTCCAAGAAGGGATAGACAGGAGTGTTGTTGGTGTACTCTATGGCGTCCCTCTCTCTGATTTCTTTCTGCTCGTCAGTGTCAGTGTTGGCGTCGTTATCAGGGAGGAGGGTTCGGAGAAGGACCCTGGCAGTTTCCTGTCAGGACTCTGTCATCCGGTCCCCATCCCTGAGTGTCGACAATACCAACGCGCCACGTATTTTTTCGCGAACGAGCTTGTATGGGACGCCCCAGGGATCAGTGGCCAATTGATTTTTGACAAAAGTCTCCCAGCTCCTAAGCCGGATATCTTTCAGCACCTGGGAGAAAAGTTCTTTCTCCTGCCTGTACCAGGCAAGCCAGTACTGGCGCTCTTGCCAGATCACAGCTCACTGGTAGTACCTCCTCGTCCTTCTGACAGACTGTCGTAGTTGGGACCATGGCGACGGGGACGCCGCAATGACCCTTCTCCTCAGCGGTACAGCGGCTTTGATCGCTCGGGCCACCGTACTGGTAAGATCTTGTGCAAATTCGTCTACATCAAAGTCACCCTCTGGCAATGCAGGCACAATACACTCCACCGCCAGGCGTTCCCAGTTTGTTTTATTGAAATTGCGCTGCTACTCTCACTCTGCATTCCAGCCACACTCGGCTTGTTTAAGTCTGAAGGTGTTGTGGTCACTTGATGTGATACGACCATGAACTCTCCAGTTGGTCATTTTATCTGCCAACTTTGCTGTCATCAGTGTCACATCAATATTGGTTCCATCACCGCCCGATCCAACAAAAGTTGGCGGGTTGCCCAGTCCATTTGCAACAACCATCTGGAGAGCCATGATAGCCTCCTGTCTTCTTTTGCGTCTTGAGTGCGGCTGTTCCACAGGGGGGGAATGCGTGTTCAGGCCCGCTACCACAACCGCCCTTCGACCATGCAACGGCTGCATGACTTGTGTGACGTGATCCAGATAGGAATCAACTGGATCCCCATATTGAAAATACATATTTACACAACCCCCATGTGGGAGTGAACTTCAATGGCGCTGCAGTGCTCGTTGGATAGCTGCTATACGACCCTGACTCTCAAAGCTGTATTGCAGATCACTGTTGCAACCGTATGGTGGGGCCCTGGGGCCACAATTTGCCAAGTGGTTGCCCCAAAAGGGAGTTTGCCATCCATGGTGTAGGGCTCCTGTAGACAGAGGACATCTGGACTCATCTCGTCCACCACTTTACAGAGCTCTTGTATCACAAGTATAGAATTGTGTGAATTCAGATGCGCTACTTTCAGCGTCTTTAGGGAAAGTAAGTATCTATATTACAGTAAGACCAAGATATCGTGTGGTCCAATGCAATCCTTCCAGAAGCCAGTACGGCCTGATGATATATTTCGTTCAAATCAATACTTCTCCCCTCTCCTCTGATAAACTTTTTCGATGAGATGTTGAAGAGCTCCAAAGTTCGTGGGCAGACTCATTGTCTTGAGATGAATTCTGTCCAATGCCTCCATTCTCGCGAAGGTGACTTTCCTGCCATACTTGTGCCTCACACAGACGACGTGGCGTAATGCGGTGGTTAGCACAGCCGGCTGTTCCAGGTTGGCGAGTTGTAATGCCTACTCTAAGTTTGGGCAAAACCCTTGAGGATCCACATCCGGTCACGTCTTGGGAGAAGAATCCTCCTTAGATACTGCCGGCCCTGTGTTCTGTTCCTCCATTTCTGAAGAGGATGTGACGTCATTCTAATGTATCTCAGAACTGGTTTGAATGAGTTTGAGTTTGGTGCCTGTGTCCTGCGGTGACCCACTTGTTGCCTTGATCGTGTTGGCTGGAGGTCCCCTAGGTCAGGGGAGGAGGACGCTTTAGGTGCAGGGGTCTCAGTTTGTGTGCTCACGCTTGTTCTCACAGTGTTTTGCACTCGACCTGCTTTGTGGTGCAGTAGAAATTCCTTGAAGACCCTTGCCCTTTCAGCATCCCTCCTCTTCTTGCTGGGGGACATGTTTTTTCTTGGGCATCCCTTCGCAGATTACGGCATCAGCCATAATCAATGCGAGCAATTAATCTTTGCTCATGCATTTTATAGGTGGGACAGTTTCTCCACTTGGCCTCGCAAGGCTTTTTCCCTCGTCTTTTGCAGGGAATATACACCACCTGCTTTTTACAATCCTTCCGGCGTTGTTCCTCCGAACCACACGTGGAACAAGCCGCCTTGTTGCTGCAGTACTTGTGAATGTGGTCGAGATCGCCACATTTGTGGCACCTCGGGAATACCACGTAGTCTTTTACATTCATGGCGCAGAAACCGATGTATTATCTCACAATGTTTGTTAACTTTTTCCTCATGGCCCCGGACACTTCCTCCACATGATGGACGGTGTCGCGTTCCCGGGGTCCAGTCTTAAATTTAAGTTTGAATTCTTGTGCGAATGCTTCAGGATCAGTATACTCGAAATTTTGCAATCTTATTTTTTCCATGAGTGTCTTCTCATTGTTAGCTACTAGGACATCGTATAAGATGACCAGTGGTTTGCGCTTCCAAGGACCATCACAATTTACTTTAGAGCACTTAGACACGTTGGCAAGAATTTTGTCTTTATCAGATTCAGAAGCGACATCTACTATGACCACAAAAAATGTTCAAATGTTTATATAGCTTATGGGACTTAACTACGGGGTCATCAGTCCCTAAACTTACAAACTACTTATGAACTACTTACGAATTAGGACAGCACAAATATCCATGCCCGAGGGGGGATTCGAACCCCTGACCGCAGTGGCCGTGCAGACCGTGACTGGAGCGCCTCAGTCCCCTCGGCCACCGCGGTCGGCTCTATGACCACATTTTTTGTGGCTTTCACCTTATTGATTTTGATTTTCTCCTTCAAGGGGTCGACATTGGTGGAGAAGATCTTCTGGACCTTCTTGATATCTTGCCCAGGACGCGGCCTTAGGAAGACCTCAGACCCAGGCTTCTGCATCACCTTGGCGATATTATCCTTGGTCGTGGGTGGCTTCGGCGCGGATTGCGCAGCCACCCCAGCGTAGGTTCGAGGAGTCTGCTTCCGCGATCTCTTCTTTTCCTTTTCCAGTTCCTCCAGGCGTCCCTCCATGTGAGCCTGGACAATGGCCATGGAGTCCAGTCATCTCTTGTTTTGGACCTTCGATTGGTTTATCTTCCCACCCTTGTAGCTCGTGTCCAAGATCGCATTGATCTTGGCATGCCACTCAAACGTCGAATTCGGCAGTTCTGTAGTGCCCTACCTTCTGCGTGTGGTGACACAAGGGCCGACAGGCGGGGTCGCAGATCCAGCGCTCATGACTTCGTTTTGGCTCCGGCTCGCAGACGGAGTCAAAGGCAGCGCAGCGACACTTGTGACTCACTTTCCTTTTTCTCGGCCAAGTTGCCAGGAACGTGAAGTGATTGGAGGCCCGTCTCTTGCCCCGGACCAGCCTCTCTGGCTTGGGGGACCCATCGGCCACGCTCAGGGCCAAGGGTTCAGTTCCTGTGAGCTACCGGGTTTAGCAGGCCATCGCCAACGAACTGGTCCCCCTCAGTGGCCCATCATCAACGATTTCATCTGACCCAAGCCGGCAAGTACTCTCCACATTTCAGAGACGCAGATGCACTCCTCACCCTTCGCCCCTACTAGCCTGAGCTCCAACCTGAAGGCCAAGGATCCCCTCCTACTCAGGTGGTGGACTGGTCACCCAGTCATACAGGGGTCTGGACCCAGCCACACTGTGTCACAACAGTGACGGTTTGGCGGAACATGCCCCGCATTGCCAGGGACCCGGCGGAGTGCACTTGCTGACGCAAGCCAGAATCCCATGCCGATAAACGAGGTCCCTGCAGGCAGAGGAGCAGATGGTCACGCTCCCCTGCAAGGGAGGGGAGCAGTGGTGGTAGCAACAGGCAGCAGGTGAGCGCATCAATGATGCTCCCCCCCCCCTCCCACCGCCCGGCCGCCAGCTCACAGCTCAAGCCCCCTGGGGACAAGTCCCTGACTTAGCTCCCCGTGCGCCACGCACTCTTCGCTTTCGCCTCGGGTTGGGTCGCAGCTCAGTCCTTCGGTGGCCAGTGTTGCCCAGACTTGACATGGTCCAGGTGGTGCTGCTTGCTCCCCACACACCTCGTAAAGGCGGAAAGAGCCATTTGGGAAGGAGAGGCTGTGTATGACGCTTCACTTCCCCAGAGACGACCCTCAAGACTGGAGAACCATGGGTCCGAGAACCGATCCGACCCAAGGCCCTACCACTCACTCTCGGGGCGGCTCGCGACGGTTGGTGATCCGCTTGCTTCATGAACGTGTTTTCGGCCACGTCTCATCTACCTGTGGCAACATCCTGTAATAGTGATGTTACGACTATGTCGAGCGAATCGCTTATTACGGAAACCGTTTCTTCGATCCCAGCTATACTTCGTCTTTGAGTTGGTGACTATAGGTATACTGTTCACACGGCAGTGTAAATTTTGTAGATGCCATTCCCCTGCCGACTATTTACTACACACGTCTTTGTGTATTATGTAAATGTGTGCCTTGTCCGCGCACTGCTGCAGGTGCTGGAGGAGCTGCTGTTCGCCAGAGGGGTGGTGCATGTTCTGGTGTACGCACCGCGGCTGCTGCCGCGCGGCGGCGACACTGCGCGGCTGGAGCCGACGGCGAGCGGCGCGGCGCGCGCGCTGCTGGCGCCCAGCGGCCGCGTGCTGGGCGCGGGGCTGTCGCCGTGGCGGCTGCTGGGGCTGGATTCGCTGCGCGGCGCGCCGGCGCGCGTCTCGCTGTTCGAGAACCCGCCCGACGCGTTCCGCGAGGCGGGCCGGCCGGCGGGCGTCGACGCCGAGGTGCTGCGCCTGCTGGCGGCGCGCGCGCGCTTCCGGCCCGCGGTGGCGGCGCCCGCGGACGGCCAGGGCTTCGGCCACCGGCGCGCGGACGGCGGCTACACGGGCGCGCTCGCCGACCTGCTGGAGCGCGGCGCGCTGCTCGCCGCCAACGCGCGCTTCCTCAAGGAGTACGCCGCGCCGCGGCTGCAGTTCGTGACGCCGCCCGCCTACGCGGACCGCCTGTGCGTCGTGGTGCCGCGCGCCGCGCCCACCAGCTCGCTGCGGCTGTTCGTGGCCGCCTTCCCGCGCCCCGTGCTCGTCAACATGGCGCTGGTGCCCGTCCTCACCGCGCTCGCCTCGCACGCCGTCAACTGCGCCGTGCACAGGTCGGTCGGGTTTGGGAGAGCGCTCCTACAGGCGAACTGCGCGAACTAGTCTTGTTTAGTTCACAAACGAACTACTTCGGAAGGGCGCTCCCGCAGGCGAACTACGCGAACTAGTTCGCAGATCCCTCGCCTCTTAGTTCGTCCGCTCCTTTTCCGAAGACTGACGGGTAAAAGCGAGAGGACGCGAGAGCGCGCAGAATCGCGTGATTCACTTCTGCCAGTTGCCGTCATTTCGAGAGCTGAGATGCAGCTCAGCTGTAGTTTGAGTAGCGGTCGCAACACCCAAAACGAGCAGACTAACTGAAAAGAGCCACCTACTTCGCGGCCAAGCTGCGAACTAAAAGAATAGCTACCGCTCGCGAAATAAAATATGCGCGATAGGTCGCGAACTAAAATATGCGCGATAGGTCGAGACTAAAGATGCGCGATAGGTCGCGAACTAAAATATGAACGATACATCGCGAACTAAAATATGAAGGATAGGTCGCGAACTAAAAGATGCGCGATACGACGCGAACTAAAAGATGCGCGATATGTCGTTAACTAAAAGATGCGTGATACATCTCGAACTAAAAGATGCGCGATAGGTCGTGAACTAAAAGATGCGTGATAGGTCGCAAAATAAAATATGGGAAATAGGTCGCGAAGTAAAATATGCGCGAACAGTCGCGAACTAAAATATGTGCAAGCGGTCGCGAACTAAAATATGTGCAAGCGGTCGCGAACTAAAACATGCATTACCGGTCGCGAAGTATTATTCCAAACGTATGTTTCTTCTTAGTTCGTTGGATTCTTTTCCGAAGACCGACGGGCAATAGCGAGAGGGCGCGCAGCAGAATTAAAAATCACGTGTTTGCTTTCTGCTGATGAGTCATTTCGAGGTAAGCGTCTGCCTGCTAGATTACTTAATTCAGTGCTACAAAATTTCTGCTTTGAAGTATTCTGCACTCTGCAATATCTAACTAATAAATTCCATAATGCCAATATATGTAGAGATAACTCTAAACTTAAACGCGAGTAATTATCCATAAACTGTTTCTTTTGGTTTACGTGATATCGTTAGCGGCTCAAGCAGCAAGTGCATGAAGCAGCTAGATGGGGG
Organism: Locusta migratoria; assembly: GCA_026315105.1. NCBI lineage: Eukaryota > Metazoa > Arthropoda > Insecta > Orthoptera > Acrididae > Locusta > Locusta migratoria. The sequence continues at coordinate 86,816,291 of CM048745.1, forward strand.
AACTTCTCCCTCCACCTGCATGCACTGACCACGCCGCTCAGCCGTCACTGGGAGCGCACTAACTAAAAGAACGAACTCTGCCCCGAACTAAAGTGAGCGCTCCCAATTGCGAACTATTATGCGCAAGTCTACAAACGACCCCTAAACGTTCGTACCCTCCTTGCTAAAACGTAATTTGTTTTGCACAGACAGGTATTTCCATTTTGAAATCCATACCCAGACACTTTCTGGTGTAATACCGATCGAATATCAGTTACTGGGATGCCGATCTCCAGAGTCGGTTTACTGGTAGCCTGACTGGGAAACCTAACGACCAGTTTGTTCCCCGGCATTCCGATGTGTTCTGGTGTCCAGACGAAGGTCAGCGAACGTCCAGATCGATTAAGGACTCAGATAGACTCCTGGATATCGGCAACAAAGGATGGCTTGAAATCTGCTCACAGAATCACTACATGTGACGAAGGAGTCGCTGCAGAAGGAGCGGATATGCTCAAGAGATCAACCGGTAGCTACAAGCTTTGCAGTGTAAACACTGCAGCCAACCGCTAAAAAGCGCAGTTTACTAAGGTCCACATGAGTATATGCAAAGCGGACATGACCATCAATCTTCGAGCCGTTGGTATAATTTCAGAACCCCGTAACGCACCGAGAATAGACAGAAATGGACGGTAGACAGGATCAGGGAGCACCGAATCTTTGAGACGTTGTGACAAGTTTTGGTTGTGGTATACAACAGGGAGGTGTACGAGAGCGATCTCCGATTATAGGTTTCAGCGCCAAGATTCTGTGTAGGAAAGAAGGGAAAAAACACCAACTGCGATCTTTCCTTCTGACCTTGGCCGTCATTGCGATAAATCCAATGTAATTTGGATACTTCCCTGAGCAACGAACATGTGCGATGTAATTTCAAGCAGTTGGTAGCGCCGGATTCGTAATGGAGGGACCCCAGTCTCTGCCAGTGAGCTATTCACCGGACTTGTCCATAAAGCTCCTAATGCCACTCGAACCTCGCAGTGCACTGTTGAGACTAAAAATCAGAGATTGCGGAATCGTACGCTAGGATCCCATTTTCAATATCAGTATGCCTCACCGATACACCACAAAAAGCCAGAACAGAAATGTGGCGAAAATAAAATGTCCATCTCCATGATTGGCTTGTACCAACGGATGAACTTCCCCCAGGACATCGTGAGAAGAGGAACGTCTGGAGATCCTTGAACAGACTGCGTTCCGGAGTTGCAAGAACAATGAGCAACATATATATATATATATATATATATATATATATATATATATATATGGGCTATCAGATGAATGCGTGTTGTGCGATTATGGGTAAGACCAGACTACGTCCCACCTTATGCAGTGTGAGTTATGCCCAAGCACCTGCACAGTCGAGGAGCTCTTGAAGGCTACTCCCAATGCTCTGAACGTGGCCAGTTTTTGGTCAAAAATCTCTTAACATTACAATTGCCTATTGTACATGACATTTATCCTAAAGTTTAGCTTATTACTCTCAGGACATGGCCAGCTTTAGCCGAAAACGTCTTAGCCCTACAAAATACATGTTCATGTAACATCTATGAAGAGCCTAACAAACCTATCTATCCAATGTCTAATGTACGTATAAAGTTTGATGCTTCAGACACGATTAAATAAATAAATTGTCAATATGGGACTGTATTACTGCTTTATAGATCCGCAAAAGGGTGGAACAGTCTGCACCCCAGCTGGTTCTTCTCAGGCAGTGAAGAGCGTTTAGATGTTGCCAGCACTTTCGCTTAAGCTGAAGAAGATGAGGGGGCGTAGAAAATCAGTCCTAAAAAGCTGTATGTTTCCACTATATACAGCAGTTCGTCATTTAGGTAAAGATCCGGATGGGGATGGACAGAACGACGCTGTCAGAAGTGCGTGAATTGGTGGCTGAACACTTGAAACCATAGGCCGGGGACTCAAGACTGCGCCTGCAGTCGCTCAGCGACAGTAACAGTAGTGAAGTAAAAAAATATGCAAAAGTTGTCAGCATATAGCGAGGGCAATACTAAGAACGCCACATCTGCTGCTAGGCCATTAATGGCCATTAAAAACAGGGGGACGCTCAATACAGTATGAGTATGAGGTGAACTATGCGATGCACTAACTATGGAAGAACATAGTGACAGAAAGTTCTGGATGAATACAGACACGCAATAATGGTCAACTATTTGTAAACCTATTGGACCAAATTGCTATGCTCATGAGCCCATAGACTTACAAACTACTTAAACTAACTTACACTATGGACAACACACACACTCATGATCGACGGAGGACTCCAACCGCCGTTCGTTCCAGATGCAATTGAACATGAGTAGAATATGTTGCTTGGACTTGGATGACAGGTGTTTCAACACTAATAGAGGATGCGGTCTGACCAAGGAGCTGTGTCAGGGTATTGTGTAAGAGCACTGAGACATTTCCATTCCAAGTGCCAAGTCGAAAAGGACAATTGCTTTTGTTCCTCCTGCTCTTTGAAGGCTCGAAGGTCTGGTGAAAATTCACAGATGCAGAACTCTGAGCATAGTGCTCAGCAACGTGTTCGGCGATTGCATCTGGATTTGTACAAACTTCTCCTCCGTCCTCTGCAAGAGGGATCCCAAAGAACTCGGGATTACTAACTCGGCCGCAGAAATAGTGGCCATGGTAAGACTTTCGGCCACCATGTCTAAGTCACCGTGTGTTAGAGAAACAACTGTGGCAGCAGAAGCGTCACATATACTCCTATTAAGACCCATGTGGGCAAGCGTCTAGGTGACTGACACTAGGGTGGTGACAAGACCCTTTAGTGATCACTACCAAACAAGTCATCATGCATTCTGCAGTGGATAGATGGTGAATAATGTTCAATGATAGGTCGATAGCCGAGTAGGTGCCATGTCCCACACTAAAACGTGTGGGGGCACCAGTATTTAAAAGGCAGAGGTAGAGCTGAGATAGTAACGTCTCGACGACTCTACCTTGGCCAGTTTTAGCAGTACCACACCAATAGGGATTAAGGAAGTTGAAATCAAAGGTAGGGCTACATGAGAGATCAGTGAGGCCAGGACGTGATGGCATACTTCACTATCTGGGGGGAGATAGACACTGCAGATGGTAATATCCTCTGTAGTCCTCAACCTGACAGCCACAGCTTCAAAAGGTGTCTAAGTCATGGTCTGTGCGATTCCTATAATAATCCTGATAGCCTCATAAGGCAGGGGTGAACATTGTAGGAAATCAAGTTTCGTGTAGGGTAATGCAAATGCAAGTGAAGTGCTGAAAGGGGTCGTAGCTCAGCTAAGCGAGGGGAAAAAACTGCCACAATTCCACTGAAGTGTTTCACTTTCACCAAGACGAAAGGCCGTGATGAGACAGATAAAGTAGGTTATCCTACAGGATCACCTGCCACCACTGGTTGAGAATCTACACAACCAAGGACCATTGGTTATGTTGAGCTAGGATGCGAGGAGCTCCACCTCATCTTCAATAGCAATAAAGATGTAGGAGGCTGTGGAATAGGAACCACCGATGATTCTTTTTCTTCGTTTTCTTTGCCTCTCACTGACGCTTTGGTTTCAAGGGCTGGGAGGGCTTCTCTGAAGTGGCTTCAGGGACTGATGACGACTGGGAAGCCTTTCACCCAGCAGTTTGTGGATCCTTCAGCCATCAGTTGGGATCCTCTTTTCCAGTGGTAGAAACTTTGGAAGGAAGTGTCCTGAGGGTCTACTTCCTTTGCGAGAGAAAAAGCTGTGACTTCTCCAGCTAGAGGATGTGGACTGGTTACTCAGATGGTTGGGGGAGGTTGCTCCTACAGAAGTTATTGGGGGTGTAGCAGGAGGGGGTTGGAAATTTATTACCATCATCCCCAGAATGGACGGTAACGATTTAACTGCAGCAAATTGACACAAGGTGAAGTCGCTCGTATTTTTCTTTGCCTCTGTGTACGTCAGTCTATTGAGGGTCTTAATCCCCTTGATGTTCCGCTCTTTGCAGAGGATGGTACAGTCTGGCGAGCAGGGTGAATGATGCTATCCACACTTGACACATATGGGTGGGACTGGGAGGGGGGGGGGACACATGGAGTGTCCAGATGTGATGGCTGTCCGCATTCCCTGCATGTGTGGCTGGAGGTGCATTGTGAAGATTAGTGCTTGAATTTCCGTACTTGAGGCACAGCATAGAGGGAAGAATATACGGCACACTGGTGAATCATATCCTTGACCTTTTTCGGAAAATGTATCACCCTCAACATGTGACGTACCCATATACATATATTTTCCCTCATTTAATTTTTCTTATATTCACCTCAATTTTACCTTACTACCTCTGGACGTGCGCCTACCCGAGCACTGTCTTGACAGCCAAAGCTTCCATGTGTGCTACATGAAATAGGGTCAGCATTACTACAGGCTTTATCCTCACTGAGCAGCCATATCGGTTTCAGCCATATTTGTTAAAAGAAACAATCTAATAGCAAATTATGACGCAACGGATAACGCAAATTTTATTGTAAATGAAACCAATATGCTTGCTCAAGGGGGAAAGGATACGTCGATGTTTAACGTCCAGGGAATGTGCTACCCAACAGTTACGATTCTTTAGTAATTATTTGAAATAGATATTTTCTTGCCAGCATAATGAGGAAGATAGAAGACTGGGCTCTCCTAATTATCATACTAGAAACCTTGGATACTTTTATTTGACAAATGTGAATTTATTTAACAAAAATTTATGTTAAGCCCAGCAATAGAGAGGGGGGGGGGGGGGGTAGTAAACTTTATGCGTAAAAATTCAACTAGTAAAAAATATAGGTCTCTTACTGAAAGAAAACATTTGAAAAAATTATGTGTCACTACTGGGAAAGGGAGGGCAGGAATTTCCGATACACAAGCCGTCACTAACACACACACAATCTGAACGTTGCCATGCTCCACGATGCAACATGCTACATTGACCAGAAATATTAAGAATTATTAATTATAACACAATATAATTTCAAGTAAGTGCACTACCTCGGCAGGGTGGTCAGTAAGGTGACATATTAAACTAATTAAAATTCACTGGTTTGTTCACAGACGAGTCACGTTGGTGGTAAACCCGCAAGAGGCACATCATCACTCATTGTAGTTCACGAAATCGTGCACGCTCCAAAGGAGGAAGCACATCATTTATCTTTCGCTACACTTCGTTGTTCCACGTGGGTGGCAAAACAAAACACATCGCCCTCGCTTTTGTAACTCCCCCAGAATGGCTCACTGTACCACTACATTGTCTAGAAAAACTCCTGATCTCCACACTAAATGAAGAGATTAATTAAATAAGCACGCAAGTCCGTATAAGTTTTCAATGAAATTTTAGTAAAGAATTGACTCTAGCCTCTCTCCCTGCTATCACCATAACTATCGCCATCCGCAAACCATTTTAAGACATTAAGGTGATCAAATTCGAAGCATTTTACCACAAATTGCAGAAATTGTGCAGTCACTGCCACACGCGTCCAGCGAGGTCCAAGGTTCCGCCAAGTCTCCTAACATGGCTTCCTAACTTGCTATAGACACCCCGGATAAATTGCATACCTCGTCGGTTTAAGTCGGCGAACATCTCTTCGTCGGGCTGTAACAGGAGATCTCGATGGGAAATTATTTCCTGGACTATGTTCAGTGACTTATAATGCCCGTAACTTGGCAGGACATGCTGCTTCTATCACTACTGAACCACTTCACATCTTGGACATACCTGAGACTTCCCCATACTTACTCTCGACATGTTTAACAAAGTAAAGAGGCCTTCTTGCCAGGGATTATACGCCATGAGTTTGCACATAAAGAATAGGGGTTAGTATATTTCATCCATATATTTAGCCAAACAATCCTCCCATGACGTCGCAGCGAAGGGAATTATTTGGGGTCATATATATACCAGCTTTATGTCCTTCCACGCTTAGCGACGCTAGTGCTCATTCAACCACCAGCATTATTCTTCACTCGTTTCATTTTGGTCCTGCGAGTAGATAGGGAAAAATGGTCCATCCAGACAACCCCACATACCGGGATAAGCAACTCAGGTACGGCTGATCCTCAGTGGTTGCCCGCTAGCGACTGTTCCACCTCAACAGACATGTGTCTCCTCGGCGCGCAGCATAGATTAGATTAGTTGGTTCGTTCCATAGGTCCGTGTTGAGGAGATCCTCGTGGATGTGGAACATGTTCTTTAAAAAAAAGTTGATAATGTAATAATACCAACACAGATACATTTCTTACAAGCTGTTCATATAGTATTACTGATAGTATGAATACAGATAAATGTATCATTTGGTTCTATTTAAGAGTTCATCAATGGAGTAGGAGGAGTTGGCCACTAGAAAGTCTTTTAGGCTCCTCTTAAATTGATCTTTATTTGTAGCTAAATTTTTTATGGTTGTTAGTAAATTATTGTAAATATGTGTTCCTGAGTACTGGACCCCCTTTTGAACTAAAGTAAGTGCTTTTAAGTCCTTGTGTAGCTCATTTTTGTTTCTAATATTGTAGGTATGAACTGAAGGTTTTTTTTTTGGGGGGGGGGAAGGGATATATTATTTATGACAAATTTCATTAAGGAATAAATATACTGAGAGGCAGGATGTCCGTGAATTTACACCACAAATAATACGTATTATACGTTTCTTTTGCTTGACTTGACTTCCCCCAAAATATTATACCATTTGACATTATGGAATGAAAGTAAGCAAAATCTGCAAGCTTTTTTGTTTTTATGCCTCCTATGTCTGATACCACTCGTATTGCAAATACAGATTTGTTAAGTCGTTTCTGCAATTTTTTGTGTGCAACTTAATTTGTTATCAAGCTGTAGTCCCAGAAATTTTATAATGTGAACCTCTTCTATCTGCTCTTCTTCATACTTTATGCACATACTGGATGGGAATCTGTTACACGTTCTGAACTGCATCTAGTGTGTCGTTTCAATGTTTAATGTCAATGAGTTGGCTTTAAACCGTTTATTAAAATTTAACGAAAATATCATTAGCAGACCTTTCTAGAACTATGCTCAATATGCTATTTATTGCAGTACTTGTATCATCTGCAAACAACACGAACTATGCTTCTGGCAGTGTAACTGATGAGAGGCACACAAGAAAAAGCAATAGCCCTAAGATGGATTCTTGTGGGACACCAAATGTAATTTCTTTCCAATCTGATGATGACTGTTGGCTTAATTCACTAGTCCACTGCACTGACTATCTTTGTTTCCTGTTAGCAAGGTACAACGTGAACCATTTTGCAGCAATTCCCATGACACAATAGAATTCTAATTTCCTTAAAAGAATGTTATGGTTCACACAATCAAATGCCTTTGATAAAACACAGAAAATACCTGCTGCTTGTAATTTATTAACTATTGAATTATGTACATTCTCACTGTAGTTGTAAATAGCCTTCTTGATGTGAGAACCTTTCAGAAATCCAAACTGTGTTCTAGGCAATATGTCATTTGAGGTTAAGTGGTTGAGAAGCTGCTTGTAGATTAGCTTTTCTAGAATTTTTGAGAATGCCAGTAAAGGTGATGTCTGTAGTTTGATGGTATCTGCATAGCCCCTTTCTTAAATAGAGGTTTAATATCTGCATACGTTAACCAATCAGGAAATGTTCCAGTTACAATAGACTGGATACACAAATAACTTAAAATTGTGCTATATTCACAAGAACACGCTTAAATTAACTTTGTTGATATTTCATCATAACCACAAGAATGCTTTGTTTTTAAAGATTTTATTATGGAAGTTATTTCTTATCGTGAATTGAGTGACATTCATGTTGCTGAATTTATTTGTAAATGCTAGTTTCAAATATTTAAGGGCATTATTTATCGATCCAATACTATCAGTAATAGATATAAAGTACTTGTTAAATAGATTTGTCACACTAAGTCCATCAGTTACTAATGTAACATCTACTTTTAATGCTATCTGCCCCTGTTCCTTTCTGTTTCTACCAGTCTCCTCTTTCACTATATCCCATATTGCTTTTATTTTGTTGTCTGATTTTGCTATCTTTTTCTCATAGTGCATTTGTTTAAATGCCTGAATAATTTTTTTAATATTTCACAGTATTACTTATAGTTAGATAAATTATCATTATTGGAACTACTCTCAGTTGATAGATACAGTTTCCTTTTCGTCTTCCATGAAATCTTTATTCCTTGTGTAATCCATGGTTTTATTATAGACTTCTGTTTAATTTGAGTTACTTTTATAGCAAAACAGTTTTCAAACAAAATACTGACATTATTATTGAATATATTTTTCATCCATGCCTTGAGCACTATATACATCTTTCCAGTTCATATGTTTGAGCAGTTTTCTAAAATTTTCAATTTTTGGTGGATTGACTACTCTATTGTATGTAGATTTAGCAGTCTTCATAATCTGCTTACAATCAATGCAAGACACTAAAACTCATTGCAGATCAATTTGATAGTGCTCTATTGCACCTGCTTAGGCATACACTGACTTCCACGTATTTACTGTGTGAGAACCAATACTACGAGCAAACTGAAGGTGTAGCTATGGGTAGCCCATTGTCTCCTGTGGTTGCCAATATGTCTACAGAGAGATTTGAGGAGATGACATTAGAGACACACAGATTAAACCCACATGCTTCTACAGGTATGTGGCTGACACCTTTTTTATCTGGCGTCATGGGAAGGACAAGCTCAATGCATTTCTCCAGCATCTGAACTCAAGCGACACAAGTATCAAGTTCACCATAGAACGGAAAAGAATATCCAGCTAGTAAGAAGGACGACAGATGGATCAATTGTCCACAGTGTGTTTCAAAAAACCCACACGTTCTGATTTATATCTGCCCGGAATCCTGCTCTAGAATTATTAAAGAAGCAACGAAAACAGCTGCAGCATAATACGAAAGTAAGAACTGAAGATGTGGATATGGAAAACGGTGGCCAAAATGTGCATCATGGACATGGGAAAGAAGATAGAAGCGGTATGAACAGGGGTTTAAGGTTACAGATCAAACATGGCGGCTGTTGCCAGCAGTAGTCACTTTTTACTGATAGTTTATTAGCACGACTCGTCTCGGTAACAAGCTTCCATCATCAAGTGCTTTTTTACAGTTAAAAGTGCGTTATTGTGTGGTTATGTTCATACGTTGTGTGTGCCATAGAGGTTATGTGTCGAAATTCAACCTTGTTCACGAAGATCTCTCTGTTTCAGCTTGTATATTACAAGATTAGAGTATTTGGATCTTTATATATGAGTACATTTACTTCGTTTTGTGTGAGTCTGGTCATCTGGCACACAGAATATAAGAACACTGTTACAAACACAGTACATGCCGACATTTTCGTGTCAGATATTCACATAGTTCCAAAGTTTCTTAGAAGCTAAGATACACTACTTACAGTAATATGTACAGTGAATTTGGTGCTTATATGTAAATGTAATAGTACAATTACGTTGACCTAATTTTTCTAATTAAATATAGTCAACATTGGCGAATTTTTTTGAAGAAATTAGTATTATTGCTCCCACGTTTGTCATTTACGAACCGGTCACAACGCACTTTTCTGTGAATAAAGATCTGTAGCCCCGCATAATGGCAGAATGGTCTAAGGCGTCATGCTATGGACTGGGCGGCTGTTTCCCAGAGGTTCGAGTCCTCCCTCGAACATTGATGTGTGTGTGTTTTCCATAGTGTAAGTTAGTTGAAGTAGTTCTTAAGTCTAGGAACTGATGATCACAGCAGTTTGGTCCAATAGGTTTACAAACATTTGAACATTTGAAAGATCTCTATTTCTTCATACAGATCCATTATATGATTTGGGCACGTATGTTAAAACACACGCCCTAATTCTTAATTTTATTCCTCTTTGTCGAGGTATGATGCATCTTTTGGTGCAGATTCACAGGTGTTCTGTACTACTCCGAACCATGGAGTACAATGGTCATTGTAGCACAAGTGAGGAACTGGGTTCGATGGGATATGTGCTTGAGTACTCCGTGCGGCTGAGTGAAGCCCAAGTGCAAGGGTTAGAAAAACTGCCCAGTAAGATGGGATACCTGGGTTCGAGACGGGGGCCCAGTACAAATTTTGCATACGTCCATATATTTTTTTTTTTTTAGAACACCTGCAGGTGAGACAAAAATACCGCAGCTGCAGCAAAGCATAGCGATGTTTCTTTCAGGCGTTTCAAACACAACAGACACACAGTTCTTAATTTCTGTTTTACTCGGTTACTTACCTTCAGTTACTATGAACCCTACCATTTCTGATAGGAAAATCGCGAATCCAATCACAGAACTAAGACGATAGTACATAAGTAGGCAATTTGATTGGAATCAATTTGCGAGGTACCTTCCAGAAATACAGAATCGATTTTTGATCCCTTGTTGATGGAACTCATCACTTCGTGTTAGTAAAGATGTTGCTGCGTTTCACAAGAACGGTACTTTCTGAATCAGTGTTTACTGTGGATCTTTCTCTTCCAGATCGTCCATAATGTTCGGACAAAGTCTGTCTTCCAAAATCCTGCGGCAAATCGACGTCAATGATACGGGCCTCGAATTTTTTGGATCACTCTTATAGCTTTTCTTTAATATCGAAGAGACTTGTGCAGTTTGTGCAGCAGCTTTGGGTACAGATCTTTCGCTGAGCGAGGGGTTGTAAATGATAGTAAAGTATTGAGAAATTGGAACAGCATGCACAGAAAGGAAACTAATTGGTATACAGTTTGGACTAGAAGGATTGCTTCTGTTTATGTTGAAAGACGGCTGTCTGCCGTCTTCGCTAGGTTTTGAACATTGTAATTTATCTAAGCTCACCAGACGGGCTTTTTTGCTCAACGAGAACTCCTTTCGTTCGGAGGGATGAGGAATAGCATTTCATTTCATGTTTTTAAATGTTAGTTTCTGTAATATTGTTGGGATTTTATTATGCTAATAATTTATCATTGTATCTATGTTTCTAAATGTTAGTTTCTGTAATATTGCTGAGATTTTATTATGCTAATAATTTATTATTGTGATTGTCAATGTGGCAAGATAAACGGTTTCTCCGTGACGCCACTGTCCCTGTGAGAATGTTCAAAATGTTCAAATGTTTGTTACGCTTATGGGACTTAACTACGGGGTCATCAGTCCCTAAACTTACAAACTACTTATCAACTACCTTATACTAAGGACCCCACAAATATCCATGCCCGAGGGGGGATTCGAACCCCCGACCTTAGTGGCCGTGCAGACCGTGACTGGAGCGCCTCAGTCCCCTCGGCCACGGCGGCCGGCCCGTGAGAATGTGAACTTGCTTTATTCTGTATGTGCATGTATGAAAATCTTCTAGGATTCCAGTCTGAGTGTATGTATGAGAATTTTCGTCGTCGGCTGCTGGTTGCTCAGTACTAGTGTTTCTCTGGCTTCGTATCGATAGGTAGTCGTTAACAACATGCTTTTGATGCTACCAAACAGGTTCCTCCACCCTTTAGTTACAAGTTGGGTTGGAAATGCCCAGTTAGCGAGCCTCGACAGGACGCGCGAGTTTCAGCTCTCCCCACCATCTCGGTTTTTCCAGGGGATTCTACCGATTTTTGGTGGATTTCCGGTGGTGGAGGGGATGGGTGGCCGATCTGGACATTCTGTGGCTGCGCTTGAAAGACGACCATCTGTCGTCTTCCAAATATTTTTGTATATTTCTATAAAGTTATAATTTATTTAATGTCGTTAAGATTATCATTTTGTTAAAACTTGAAACCCACTCTTCTCAAGGCTTGAGGAATAGTATTTTTATTTCATGTGTTAAAATATTAATTAATATTGCTAGGTTTTTCATATTTTGTTATGTTAATGATTTATTATTATATTAATTAAAGTCGCATAAGTACGGCTTCTTCGTTATGCCACTGTCCCTGTGAGACAGTGCAGTTGTTTTACTTTTAAGTGGGTGCGAGAATCTATGGCTGTCTGAATGTGGGGAGTGATAGCTCGCTTTGCATCGTTCTCTCTGCTCGGAGTCGATAGCTGCTGAGGTTACCAAAGAAGTTTCCACATCCTTGTGTTGCGAGCTAGTCAGCGAGCGTTCTTTAGCGCGAGTCTCGCTGTCCGTCCCCACCACTGCTGTTTCTTGGATTTTCCGGCTTCCAGTGGCTTCCCGCGCCTCGGTGACCGCTCGGTCTGATCATTGTGGGCTGGTCGTCTGGTGAGGTAAGGTTGGTTCTGCTCTTGTTTTTGGAGATGGTAGCGTTTCACTGACTAGCACGTTTAACTTAGATAAGTGAACTTAGAATCATTTTTTATATATATTTTCTCCGATCGTGTGCGGAAATGTGTTGTCGTTTTTCAGTTCAGTGAATCCAATAGATAAATGCGGTGTGAGTGATTCTAGTTGCAGTTTGATAACGACCTGGTATGTTAAAACACTTTGTGATCATGTGGCGGTGTATGAACTCTGTGTAAATACTTTCTAGCTTTGTGGGGCCCGATTTCTAATAGGTGATATGTTCATTTTTGTACATAGGATGTAAAAATCTTCTCATCCTTTCCTTCCATGAGTGTTATGTGTTCCACGTGGTTGGATCATAGAAAAAAGCCTTCAGATTCCACACTTATTTGTTCCGTGTCCATCAGACAAGTAACTACGCGGGTATCCTTCTGATTTCCACTAATATTTCGCGATCTTCTCTCCCTGCCTATTTTAATGTTGCTGTTTCTTCTCCGACTTGTAGTACGAACTCTGTCTTTGTCAGTAATTCTCTCTGCGCCTTGTACAACGTCCTTCAATAGCTTCCTCATGTAATTCTAAACATTTCTATGGATTGCATGCTGTAATTCTTAATTTTATTTGTCCGACTTTGTAATTATTTCACTTTTATGAGTTTTGGAGACTGGGCTTCATCCGTCTCTGTAATCGCGCACTATCGCGTGTAGCTGTATTACATTCGTTTCCTTATATAATTCTAAGCATTTCTATGGGTTGCATGCTATAGTTAATTTTCTTTATTTTCGGAAACTGAATTTACACAATTTTATTGGTTTTCGGAACCACGTGGGTGCGAGTTACGATTTCCGGGGTTTGCAACTAGTCGCCTGAGTTCACGCCACGTCTCATACAAAACCTGTACCTAGATCGATTGCTAATAGACTGCAACTTAAGAATCCACCGTGATTTTGTATAACGAATCTGACTTTCAACCACTTCACCTTCAGTGGAGTGCTTTCATGTAACTTAGCTGTGTGTCGCCGTTAGCGTATTTGCTCGCGGTCTAATTCAGATGTAATTTAATTTGGCTAAACACACGCACCATCTCAAAACAGGCGTGACAGACCAGAGCCAGCTACAAGGTTTTTTGAATATTGTGTTTTTGCTACCTCCGACTTGCTGAATTTCGCCCACTATAGCGGCGTCTGCCTCTGGCACCGTCCGCATTAATCCATGTAAGAGATGCATTTTTATTGTATTAACGAAATTGGTTCCCCATTTTGCTTGTTTTCTATCTGAATAAACAAGTTTAAGTTCAGCATAATTCGTAAGTTGCTTATAAATTGTAGTTTTAGAGCACCTTCCCTCTTTTATTTAACATTGTTCCTCACAAGTGTTGAAAACAAGTTCAGATGCAATTTTTATTAATGTCAAAAAACCGTTGCGCCATAAATGTTTTCTTAGCTACCTTTATAAAATAATTTTAATTGTGGTGGCTTGCTTATTAATGTCTGTGTGTAATAACGTGTTAGCTACTATGTATATTGACCACTGTAGTAGTAGCTTCCTGTTAATGAAGTAATTTGAAACGACTCAGTTCTCAATTTGGGCCAGGGAACAAGGCTTTAGTATTCAAGTTACGTGAATAAAACTAAACTACACATCTAGTCTAGTTTTATTCACGTAACTTTTAATGTCAACCCTGCGCCATCTGGTGGCGAATGGGGCCTAGGTTACCTGTTACGGTGTTTCCCCCCTCTCACCACAGTTGGGCATGTGAGTCTGGTTCAACACTGTCACTAGACGTCCATGGTGATATTTTAAGTTGTAATCAAGCATCTATACCAGGGTGGATGTATTTCCTATCGTTTTTTTTTTTTTTTTAATTTTTTTATCTGATGATGATGTTCTCGAAACGCGTCGTATGAAATAAAGCTAATTACGACCAAGACTTCTCAAAATTTTTTTTCATGCATGCTAACGTATGGTCGCTTGTCCACAGAATGGAAGGTTTCATGAACCAAGTGAAATTTCCTAGTTTATTTACTCCGACTTCGAATTATTCAATTTTTTTTTACTTTGGACTTCGTCCATCCGTCCATCCGTGTAAAACCTTCCCAATCGCGTCTAAATATATTTCTTTAGCTTCCTTATGATATCCTACGCATTTCTAAGGGTTGCATGCCGTAGCTGTTTTTCTTTAGTTTTCGGAAATTAAATTTTTGTATTTTTACTGGTTTTCGGAACCACGTGGCGTCGAAGAAGGAAGCGAAGAAGTGTTCAGTAACGGTGAGAGGCTTGGGTGGCAACTGTGTAGATGAGCGTAAAAATACTGAAGGAAATCAGATGACAAAGTAGGGTTGGGTTTGTGGTTGTAGCAATACAAGGGAGGAGGAGCAGTGGGAGGTAGGACAGGAGATGGGAACTCTGAAGTTGGAAGGACAGGCAGGGGATGATTAGATTTGGTAGGGTGGGTGAATATCATAACGGTTTGGGAGGGACAGTTTGTTGAAGTAGCGGTAATATGGGAGATAGAGTGTGGGTAGGTGTAAGGAATGTGGGTTCAAGATCAGAGGGGAACAATATGATTACTGGATATACGTTTTGAGATAGTATAGGCTATTGGAGATGCAGAAGTCTTCATTATGGTTAAAGAGGGGAAACTGATGAAATAGTAGAGGACACATGGCGTTCGAGGATTTGGAGGGATTTGTAGAATAAGTAGAGGACAGCTTGGATCTATGTCTTGTAAATGTGAAGGATAGTAGAGCGAGTGCAATCCTGAAGAGTGAGAAATTAGTAGTTTCAGTAGTTCTGGCTACTGTGGGCTTGTTTTGGGAAGTTTCCGTGTTAGTTGGTGGTAGATGGTTATTCCACGATATTTTTGTTAAGTGAATAGGGTAGCCAAAATGGTAAGATGGAATTCGTGGAGGTGAAACATGCAGTTAGTTGTGTGGGTTTTGAAAACGTTTGAAACATGTCCACGAATGTGTGGTCGTGTTTCATTTTCAGTTTTGAACTATAAGAAGGTCTACTTTCATTACTCTAAAGTGCTTCTCCACCATTGCTTTTGTTTATCTGTACATGATTTATTTTGTTCCTTTATTAATGGTCAATGCCCCATATTTATATACGTTTCCATCCTTGTGGTTGAACTTTTTTGTTCGTATGAATGTGGAAGGTTGCTTTTAATACTGACTGACTGCCGCACAATGGGTTATAGTCACCGTTTCTTGCGTCAGGCCTCGTTTACTATAGTAAAACAGGCGTGGTTTCCTATGTCGTCTGCACTGCCGTCTGCTATGTAGCCAGACACACCCTTACTTGACAAGATGGCGAAGTGGCTTGTTTTTAGTGTGGTACCAACATAATCATGGACCATAGAGGTAACAAAAGAGACCTCTCTGAAACAGTTGTAGAGGGAATTATCTCCCTCAGGCAGTGAAGGTTGGTAGACAGTAGACTTTGAACGCACCCTAATGTCTGGTACGGCCAGGGGACACTCTGCATGTGACCTTTGGGCTCGCTCTTGCTGCGAGTATTTCGTCCAATCATGCTGAGGGGATGGCATGCTATTAGAACTTTATTTGTGATCAGGTATTCCTGGGTTAATATTGAGAGTTTTTCTTAATAATTCTTTCGCTATACAGAGCGAAGTGTTTCTTATTTTTCAGAACATGGGTAATTTAGTGTAAATTTAGTATTTGTATTTTCAATGTGGTATTCATTTTTGAGTCTTGTTTTCTCCAGTTAGAATACACGTGTGTGGCCTTCAGTCTTTGCCTAAACCTAGTGCATTTGAATTAATTGTTGCTTTTAAGTAACGTTTTCGTGTGGTGTCTGTTTCCGTGAGCATGCTAAATTCTCTCTCGAAGTTTCTCGATTGATTCCGTCTCTCCTATCTTGGTATGACCGATAACACAGCATGCTTTCCTAACGGTCTTTACTTCGGCCTACAGCCACGCTCTTTACTGATACCAGCTTTGTTCAGTTGAATTCTCGTTGTGCTTTACTTGTTTATTTTTAAATTAATTTCTTTTTGTAAATTATATGTAATTCACCTTGTTTGTACACCATGTGGTACTTATGGATAGTATGCTACTGCCTCCCTGCACATGAGTTCGTTCATGCATAGTATACTTTTAAATTGTGTTTGAAGACAACCGTCATCTCGTCAAAACGCCACAGACACTCTGAACTGCCACTATCCTGATTTATTCCTGACTGAGTGTCGCAAGCACTATGGGTGTGACTGTCAGGGAATGAGTGTGCATTCTTTATCCCCCTGTGTATTTGCAAATATCCTCCCACATTCCCTCCATATTCAGAAACGGAAGAAACCATTTTATTACGGGCAGTAACTTAATAATTTAATTCAAGTTGTGCAAATTGTGTTTGGCTTCATCGTGCTTGTTTGGTCTACCCACATTTTTGCTTATTTATTTTATTATTATAATTATTATTTTTTATTGTTTATTTATTTATTTTTAATAGATAATAATCTGAAGTATCAAACTCCTCCTTTATAATTTCATGCTCCCCATCCCATGTTCGTTCATCTATTCCTTCTTGTTTATTATTTTTGTGTCGGGCCCGGTAGTCTTGGGGTAAAGCGCTCGACTGCTAACCGAAGGGTCGCAGGTACGATACCCAGTCGGGCCTCGGAGTTTTTCAGTCTGTGTTTTAACCCATCCTTCACCTCTCAACGGTGTGAGAAGTCGCCAGAAACGACACGTGGTTCGGATTCCACGCTAAGCTGTAGGTCCCCTTTCCCAAGTTGGATAACTGGGCTAGGCTAGGGACACGCAAGTCGCCGAAGTGGCGTCCAATTGAAAGACTTGGACCAGGCCAATGAGCCATACAAAGTTATTATGATTATGTGTGCGTTGAAACGTTGGCTGCTCCCTTAAGGAGTAAGCAGTTAGATAAATTTCCATTGGACAAGACGTGTGGCCATTTGCAAAGTAATTTGGAGCAGCAGTGAGCGTCTTAACTTTCTTTTCTGGTCTCTATCGGCGGCAGGTACGCTCCAGCACCAGACGGCGCGCCGCGGCTGTGGTCTAGCGCGGCGACGGCGGTGTGCCTGCTGGCGACGGCGCCGGTGCCGGGGCTGCGCGCGGCGCGGCGCAGCCCGCAGCGCGCGCTGGCAGCAGCCAGCCTGCTGTGCGGCGTCGTGCTCATGGTGGCCGTGCAGGGCGTGCTCGTCGCCGTGCTCAGCCTGGGCGCCCGACACGACGACATCGACTCCCTGCGGCAGCTCGACCGCTCGGGCCTCCGCGTCTGGACCAACTTCCCGGACCTCGACGACAGCTTCGGCGGCGTCGACGACCCCGTCATGGCCAGTCTGCACAACAAGCTCGAGGTACTTGTTGTCCGGTCTGAAATGGAGACACTTACCCTGCAGCCCTTCCTCTCTTATCACCTATTAGCTGTAAACCCGGCGTACCCTCGAGTTTATTGATTCTACCGTCTCTTAGTCCACATCTCCTTCCCCCTCTCTCTCTGTATCCACCTCCTTCTCTCCCATCTCTCTGTTCATTTCCACCTTTCCCTCTCTCGAAAAAGTTTTCTACAAGGCATCCTCTGTCATTTACGGTACAAAAATTTATGTACCCCTGTGATTCTTGCATTTCTCCCAGCGTAATTGATAATAAAAATATCCACGGGTGTACTGCCGATCTATAGTGTCCACTGGGCACAATATTTCAGCGATCATACATGTCACCATCATGAGGTGAACTGACGTACTGAGCTCCTGTAAACGCGCCAGCACGGAGATCCGCACGGTACGGCGGCTCGAAGGGAACTGGGTTCTAGCCCAGTAGCGACCCCTCCGTGGACCGCGCCCCGTACTGCGGTCATGCAGTGGAACCGATTGCAACGGCGTCTGAGATGACTTCGATGTGAGGGCTCTGTCCACCATGGTCGTCACTTCGTTACGTTTGCTAGATTTACTCTTAATTAACCCAATCGCTGGTTCCCAAGCGAATTTCAATGGCCTCTCTAATGACGCAGTCCCAGTATCTCGATGTCTGTACCAGAATGCTAGTGCGTTCATACTCCATCGTGTGATTCTCCGATTCCCGTGATTTGTCGGAGAATCCGACAGTCCATCAGTTCACCTGATGATTACAGGAATTAGTGATCATGATATCGTCATAGCGTCGATGGTGACCAAAGTTCATAAACCAGTCAAGAAGGCTAGGAGCGTGTTTTTGTTGGGAAAAGCCGACAAGCTAATGTTACGATCGCACTTAGAAAATGAATGGGCATCGTTTAATTCTGGGACTATGGATGTAGAGGAATTGTGGACTAAATTTAAATGCATTGTAAATGAAGGGTTAGAGAAATATGTGCCAGTAAAGACGATTAAGGATGGAAAAGATCCACCGTGGTATAATAATAATGTTAGAAAGCTGCTGAGAAAGCAAAGGCTGTTGCACTCTCGATTCAAAAAAGAACACGCAAATGATGACAGGCAAAAGTTAGTAGAGATTCGTGCGTCTATAAAAAGATCGATGCCTGAAGCATACAATAATTATCACAGCCATACCTTAGCAAAAGATCTTTCCGAGAACCCGAAAAAATTCTGGTCCTATGTAAAATCGATAAGCGGGTCAAAGCCCAGTGTCCAGTCACTAGTTGATCATTCCGGGGCAGTAATAGAAGAAAGCAAACGGAAAGCTGAAGTTCTAAATTTAACCTTTAAGAAATCTTTCACGCAGGAGGACCGCACAAATATACCATCATTTGATCAACGTACTAATTCCGAAATGGGGGACATTGCAATAGGTATTTCCGGTGTAGAGAAGCAGCTGAGAGAGCTAAATACGAAAAAGTCTGCTGGTCCGGATGGAATACCAGTTCGGTTTTACAAAGACTATTCTGCGGCATTGGCCCCCTACTTAGCTTGCATTTATAGCGAATCTTTAATTCAGCGCAAAGTTCCTAGTGATTGGAAAAAAGCGCAGGTGACTCCAGTGTATAAGAAAGGGAAGAGAACTGACCCATACAATTACAGGCCAATATCGTTGACATCGGTTTCATGTAGAATTTTGGAGCATATTCTCAGTTCGAATATAGTAAATTTCCTTGAAACGGAAAAGCTTCTTTCCATGAATCAGCACGGGTTTAGGAAACATCGTTCATGCGAAACTCAGCTTGCCCTTTTCTCACATGACATCTTGCGAGCCATGGACGAAGGGCAACAGGCGGATTGTGTTTTTCTCGACTTCAAAAAGGCGTTCGACACGGTGCCACACTGCAGACTGCTAACGAAGATACGAGCTTATGGAATAGGTTCACAGATTTGTGACTGGCTGGAAGACTTCCTAAGTAATAGAACGCAGTACGTTGTTCTCGACGGCGAGTGCTCATCAGAGACGAGTGTATCGTCAGGCGTGCCCCAGGGGAGTGTGATAGGACCGCTATTATTTTCTATCTATATAAATGATCTGATGGACAGAGTAAGTTGTAATTTGCGGCTGTTTGCTGATGATGCTGTGGTGTATGGGAGGGTGTCGTCTGTAACTGACTGTAATAGCATACAGGTTGACTTAGACAAAATTTCTAGTTGGTGCGAAGAATGGCAGCTAGCTCTCAATGTAGAAAAATGTAAGGTGATGCGCATGAGTAGAAAAAACAATCCTATAATGTTCGAATACAGCATCAGTAGTGAGCTTCTTGATGCGGTCGCGTCGTTCAAATATCTAGGCGTAACATTGCAGAGCAATATGAAATGGAACGAGCATGTAAGGACAGTTGTGAGTAAGGCAGACAGCCGACTTCGGTTTATTGGGAGAATTTTGGGAAGATGTACTTCACCTGTAAAGGAGACCGCGTATAAAACGCTTGTACGACCACGTCTTGAGTATTGCTCAAGTATTTGGGACCCGCAGCAGATCGGTTTGAAGGAAGACATAGAGGCGGTTCAGAGGCGAGCAGCTAGATTTGTTACCGGTAGGTTCGACCAATGCGCGAGTGTCTCGGAAATGCTCCGGCAACTCAATTGGGGATCGCTGGAAGAAAGACGACGTTCTTTTCGTGAATTTCTGTTAAGTAAATTTAGAGGGCCGGAATTTGAAGCTGAGTGTAGTACGATCTTGCTGCCGCCTACTTACATTTCGCGTAAAGATCACAAAGACAAGATAAGAGAAATTAGGGCTCGTACGGAGGCATATAGGCATTCTTTTTTTCCTCGTTCAATTTGGGAGTGGAATAGGAAAGGAAATGCCTAGTAGTGGTACGGTGTACCCTCCGCCACGCACCTTACGGTGAATTGCGGAGTATGTATGTAGATGTAGATGATGGCGACATGTATGATCGCCGAAATTTTGTGCCCATTGGACACTATAGACCGGCAGTACACCCGTGGATGTTTTGATTTATGTACCCAGTTGGTTTAAAGGTAATGTATGCAAAAATTCATAAAGTTAAGAGCAAAACCATGCACTCTGTAAAATTCCGTAAGTTAAGTACCCTCTACCATGCACCGAAAGAAATATTATACAGACAGTGACATTCCTCTTGTTCTTAAGGTGGAGTGTCCAAAATTTCATCAATATCGGAACAAAACTATAGATTTCTATGCAACAGAAACGCAGCGTCACACTGAAAAACGCACTTTCTTGTTCTCAAATATTCCAGTTTTATTTCATACATCAGGGTCTGTGAAATCTGTCGAGCCATTCTCAAGTTATGGCGCGACCAAAGTTTTTAGGGATCCATTTTTATTATATATTTTTCCACGACGTTACAGCGTTCATTTTAATGAAATAAATCGCAATTTTCGATCAGTTATGGCTTCACTCCACTTTGCTACATTTAGAAACTGATCTTCCCCAAGGTCGGATTCCATCAGTTTTTCCATTCGTCTGGAAATTATTCGTGTCAGTATTTTGCAACCCTGACTTATTAAACTGATACTTCTGTAATTTTCACATTTTTCTGCACTTGCTTTCTTTGGGATTTGAATTACTATATTCTTCTTGAAGTCGGGGGGGTAGTTCCCCTGTCTCATATATCTTGCGTACTAGGTGGAACAATTTTTTCACGACTGGCTCTTCTAACAGTATCAGCACGGAATGTCATCTATTCTAGGGGCCTTGTTTCTACACAAATCTTTTAGAGCTCTGTCAAATTCTTCTCGCAGTATCATCTCCTATCTCATCTTCCTCCACTTCGTCTTCCATTTCTACAGTACTGCCTCCAAGTTTATTTATTTATTTGTATAGGCCCTCTATGTATTCCTTCCACAGTTCAGCTTTCCCCTCTTTGATTAGTACTGGTTTTCTGTCTGAGTTCTTGATATTCATACAGTTGCTTTTCTTGTCTCCAAATATCTCTTTTATTTTCCTGTAGGCGGTATCTATCTTTCCCCTAGTTATGCATTCTTCTACGGTTCTGCATTTGTCCTGTAGCCACTCCTGCTTATCCAGTCTGCACTTCCTGTCAATCTCATTTTTGAGACGTTTGTACTCCCTTTTTCCTGTTTCACTTGTTGAATTTTTATATTTTCTCCTCTCAACAGTTAAGTATATCCTGTGTTATCCAGGGATTACTATTAGGCCTTGTCCTTCTGCGTATATGGTGCACTGTAGCCTTCACTACCCTATCTCTCAGAGATATCCATTCTTCTTCTATTGTATTACTTTCCCCCGTTTCAGCCAATCCTTGCCTAATGCTCCCTCTGAAACTCTCAACCACCTCTGGTTCCTTCAATTTGTCCAGGTTCCATCTCCTATCCTTTCTACCTTTCTGCAGTCTCTTAAGTTTTAATCTGCAGTTCATAACCAATAAGTTATGGTCGGAGTCTATATCTGCTGAGAACAAGATCAGATGCAATTTATTTACGAGTAAATTCCGTTGCGCCATGGTTTCCTTAGTCACCTTTCTAAGGTAACTTTAATTGTGGTGACTTGCTTACTGATGGCTGTGTGTAATAATGTGTGAGCTGCTATGTATATTGACCACTGTAGTATTAACTTCCTGTTAGTGAAGTAATTGGAAACGAGTCAGTTCTCAGTTTGGGCCAGGGAACAAGGCTTTGTAGTAGGGAGTAGCCAGTAGTTCACACGGACCTCATTTGCTAATTTTTAAAAAAAAAATATTTGTAAATCTATCGGACCATCAGTCTGTACCTTACAAACTACTTAAACCTAGCCAAACTATCCTAAGGACAACACACATCCATGCCACAGGGAGGACTCGAATCTCCACGGCGAGCAACCGCGCGCTCCGCAGCGAGACGCTTTAGACCGCTCGGCTACTCCACTGCGGCTGCTAATTTTAGTAATAAAACTAGGTTCTTGTTACGTACAGTGGTCGACTTTTAACTGCAGGGTCATTAGTCCCTAAACTTACAAACTACTTATGAACTGTGTTGTTGTTGTGGTCTTCAGGCCGGCCGCGGTGGCCGAGGGGACTGAGGCGCTTCAGTCACGGTCTGCACGGCTACTACGGTCGGGGGTTCGAATCCCCCCTCGGGCATGGATATTTGTGCCGTCCTATTTCGTAAGTAGTTCATAAGTAGTTTGTAAGTTTAGGGACTGATGACCCCGTAGTTAAGTCCCATTAAAAAAAAAAAAAAAAAAAAAAAATGTGGTCTTCAGTCCGAAGACTGGTTTGATGCAGCTCTCCACAATACCCTATCCTGAGCAAGCCTCTTCATCTCCACATAAGAACGGCAACCTACATCTGTCTGAATCTGCTTACTGTATCCGTCTCTTGGTCTTCCTCTGCGATTTTTACCCCACACACTTCCCTCCAACACTAAAGTCACAATTCCTTGATGTCTAAGAATGTGCCCTACCAATCTATCCCTTCTTTTAGTCAAGGTGCCAGAAATTTCTTTTCTCCCCAGTTCTGTTCAGTACCTCCTCATTAGTTACGTGATCCACCCACCCACCCAACTAACTTATACTAAAGCCAACACAAACATCCATGCCCGAAGGAGGATTCGACCCTCCGACGCGGGAGTCCAAAAATGTTCAAATGTTTGTAGAACTTATGGGACTTAACTACGGCGTCATCAGTCCCTAAGCTTACAAACTACTTATGAACTAGCTTATCGTAAGGACGGCACAAATATCCATGCACGAAGGGGGATGCGAACCCCCGACCGTAGTGGCCGTGTAGACCGTGACTGGAGCGCCTCAGTCCCCTCGGCCACCGCGGCCGGCGCGCGGGAGTCCGGACGATCCGCAACGAGGCGCTCCAGACCGCTCGGCTACTCTCGCGCGGCAGCAAGTCGGGAAAAATGTGCAATTGATGTCAGTGAGTTCAACACCACCTAGAAGACAACACACTCGGTAAACATTGCCAGAACGACCGGCCGACGCCCATTAAGAGTACCATGGATGAGCGCTCCCCCAGATATACCAACACCACCTAGAAGACAAGGCCTTACAACATGCGGTGCCTACGTCACACTTAGAGGCCGCGCCCGCCACCTCACTGGCTGTTGGCTGGGGCACGCCCACTGCCGCGTAGCGGGCGGCCAGTCAAATGGCGGCCGCGGCCTCTAAGTGTGACGTAGCCACGGCCTGTTGTAAGGCCTTGTCTTCTAGGTGCTGTTGCTCTAAGTGTGACGTTGGCACGGCCTGTTGTAAGGCCTAGTCTTCTAGGTGGTGTTGCTCTAAGTGTGACGTAGGCACGGCCTGTTGTAAGGCCTTGTCTTCTAGGTGGTGTTGCTCTAAGTGTGACGTAGGCACGGCCTGTTGTAAGGCCTTGTCTTCTAGGTGGTGTAGCTCTAAGTGTGACGTAGGCACGGCCTGTTGTAAGGCCTTGTCTTCTAGGTGGTGTTGCTCTAAGTGTGACGTAGGCACGGCCTGTTGTAAGGCCTTGTCTTCTAGGTGGTGTAGCTCTAAGTGTGACGTAGGCACGGCCTGTTGTAAGGCCTTGTCTTCTAGGTGGTGTTGCTCTAAGTGTGACGTAGGCACGGCCTGTTGTAAGGCTTTGTCTTCTAGGTGGTGTTGGTGAGTTGCTCCATAAGGTGAGGCGGTCCGCGAGTTTAAGCAAGTATGGGAATCCGGCCCGGGAAACGTCGGCCACGCCTGTCGTACGAGAAGGTGTGAGGTGCTCGGTGTTTGCGTGCAGGTGGTGGAGATGAGCAGGGAGCAGATGGTGGCGCGCGTGCGCGGCAGCCGCGACGTGTGCTTCCTGGAGCGGCGGTCGGTGTCGCAGGCGCTGGGCGTGGCGCGGGACCCGGGGCTGCACGTGTGCGCAGAGTGCGCGCGCCGCTACCTGCTGGGCTACGCGGTGCGCCGCGGCTGCCCGTACGCGCCGCGCCTGTCGCAGCTGCTGGGTCGCGCGCTGCAGGCGGGGCTGGTGCAGCACTGGCGCCAGCGCACTGCCGACCGCCTGGCCGGCGCCGCCGCCGCCGCCGACGCCAGCGCCCCTGGCGGCGCGCGCCGCGACCGCCCGCTCACGCTCCAGGAGCTGCACGCCGCCTTCCTGCTGCTGCTGGCCGGGCTGGCCGTCGCCGCCGCCGCGCTCGCCCCAGAGCTCTGCCTGCACCGCAGGAGGCGCCTGGCCCAGGCCCGGCGCGCTCTCAGCCAGTGTCGTGCGAAAGCAGAACAGAATCGCGCGCAAACGTCAGGAACCAAAGTAAAGAACTGGCACCGCTACCTCCATTGCTACAAGTTCAGTGACGTGCCTTCAGATCGGACAAAACAAAAATCACGTGCATACGTAGCAGTAAGGAAAGTTGGAATGACGGAAGCTGCAAAAATAAATAAATAAATAAGGGTATTAAATTGAAGTAGAGGCACTGAATTAAAACTGATACCACGGCCGGCATTCGCACCCGAGACATCTTCTTTCCGAGCCACCAAGACCTCCAAAGCACTAACTTCAGTTCTGCTTCACGGTCCTCTTTATAAATACGTATTAACATAGCCGAGGCTCTCCAATAGTGGAGTAGCACCCCAGCAACAAATATTAATGGATACAATTCTGGCTTCTACCTCAGGTACAGGTGATGTAAATATCAAATACTAGCTGAAAACCCGGCGTTGCCCGGGTATGTATTTATTTATTCGAACCTTGAGTTAGTACTTTTCCTATCCACTCTCCCTCTCTGTCCCCCTCCTTTTTTTCTAAAAACATGTTACAATGTTGTGCAAAAGCAGAAGAGAACCGTGAGCAAACGTCAGGAACCAAAGTAAATAACTGGCACCGCTACCTTCATTGCTGCAAGTTCAGTGACGTGCCTTCAGATCGGACAAAACAAAAATCATGTGCATACGTAGCAGTAAGGAAAGTTGGAATGACAGAAACTGCACAAGTGTTGTGCAAAAGCAGAAGAGAACCGTGAGCAAGCATCAGGCATCACAGTAAATAACTGGCACCAGTACCTTCAGTGTTGCAAGTTCAGTGATGTGTATTCAGATTGGACAAAACAAAAATGTGCATACGTAGCACTAAAGACAGTTGGAATGACGGAAACTGCACGAGTGTCGTGCAAAAGCAGAAGAGAACTGTGAGCGACCGTCAGGCATCAAAGTAAATAACTGGCACCGCTATCTTCATTGCTGCAAGTTCAGTGACATGCCTTCAGATCGGACAAAACAAAAATGTGCATACGTAGCACTAAGGATAGTTGGAATGACGGAAACTGCACGAGTGTTGTGCAAAAGCAGAAGAGAACCGTGAGCAAGCGTCAGGAACCAAAGTAAATAACTGGCACTGCTACCTTCAGTGCTGCAAGTTCAATGACATGCCTTCAGATTGTACAAAACAAAAATAATGTGCATACGTAGCAGTAAGGAAAGCTGGAATAACGGAAATTGCAACTGTATAAGTGTTGTGCAAAACCAGAAGAGAACTATGAGCCAGCGTCAGGAACCAAAGTAAATAGCTGGCACCGCTACCTTCATTGCTGCAAGTTCAGTGACGTGCCTTCAGATTGGACAAAACAAAAATCGTGTGCATACGTAGCAGGAAGGAAAGTTCGAATGACGGAAACTGCACAAGTGTTGTGCAAAAGCAGAAGAGAACCGTGAGCAAGCGTCAGGCATCAAAGTAAATAACTGCCACTGCTACCTTCATTGCTGCAAGTTCAGTGACGTGCCTTCAGATTGGACAAAACAAAAATCGTGTGCATACGTAGCAGGAACGAAAGTTGGAATGACGGAAACTGCACAAGTGTTGTGCAAAAGCAGAAGAGAACCGTGAGCAAGCGTCAGGCATCAAAGTAAATAACTGCCACTGCTACCTTCATTGCTGCAAGTTCAGTGACGTGCCTTCAGATTGGACAAAACAAAAATAATGTGCATATGTAGCAGTAAGGAAAGTTGGAATGACGCAAACTGCACGAGTGTCGTGCAAAAGCAGAAGAGAACCGTGAGCAAGCATCAGGCATCAAAGTAAATAACTGGCACCAGTACCTTCAGTGTTGCAAGTTCAGTGACGTGTATTGAGATTGGACAAAACAAAAATGTGCATACGTAGCACTAAGGATAGTTGGAATGACGGAAACTGCATGAGTGTCGTGCAAAAGCAGAAGAGAACCGTGAGCAACCATCAGGAATTAAAGTAAATAATTTCATTCATTGCTGCAAGTTCAGTGACGTGCCTTCAGATTGGACAAAACAAAAATCATGTGCATACGTAGCAATAAGGAAAGTTGGAATGACGGAAACTGCACGAGTGTCGTGCAAAAGCAGAAGAGAACCGTGAGCAACCATCAGGAATTAAAGTAAATAATTTCATTCATTGCTGCAAGTTCAGTGACGTGCCTTCAGATTGGACAAAAGAAAAATCATGTGCATACGTAGCAGTAAGGAAAGGTGGAATGACGGAAACTGCAGAAATAAATAAATAAAAAGCAACTTTTAAATTGAAGGAGAGGCACTGAATTAATATTGATGCCACGGCCGGCATTCGAACCCGAGACATCTTATTTTCGAGGCAAGCAGTATTTCCATCGAGCCACCAAGACCTAAGTGTGCGTTCACACTGCGCGCCGGGCCGGGCCGAGCCGAAAAAGAGGGGGAAAATCAACTTTTCCGATTTTCAAGTTGCAAAAAATTTTGACGGTATATAAGACCACGCCACATCGTTTTATGAAGTTATTTTTTTTCCTTAAAAGCTTTGCCTTGCCTGTGAAAAAATAAAAAGTCTAATTTTCATTCCGCGTGAGTTTTTAGTTTTGTAAAGCTCCTCACTCAACTTTTATGAAAGTATGCGATTAAAAAATCTGATTTTTGGGCACATGGTAGGACAACATCTTAGCTTTCGTATAAAACCTTCACCTTTTCGAAATTCGTCATAGTCGTTTCCAAATGAAGCTTTTTGTCAAGTATGCGTACTTGATTTGCAAATCGTGTATTGAAAAAGTTCTAAAGCGGGCAGCTTATTGTTCTATGCATTTTAGACCATACATTACAGTGAGTGAAATTGAGGTAAAAGTACAAAAAAGTTTTTGAAATGGTAGCCGCACTGATATCTACCACCAAACACAAATAATTGCGAGTTATCAGAGCGGCGTCATTCCGCGGTCGCAAGCCTCGATCTCGGCGGGTGTTGTACATAGCGCGAAGCACGACAGCGCCGAAAAAATGAATTGCTGGCCACGTTCGTCGCTTCCTCGTGATTTTTTAATGATCCGTAACCAGAAAGCAAGTATAAATTATTTTTTCTTGGGTTGCAACCGATTATAATTGACAATGTCCTGCTATGGTTTAACATGAGGTCATACTTTATGAAAGGCCTACGACTGATTTGTCCACATTACACAATAAAATTAATGGAATAGATATTTCGTGAATGGAATTAGAAGTGAAGAATAACTTAATGTTAACTGTTACGTTGGTAGATGAACTGAAATAATTTTTTTTTTTTTTTTTTGACATTATACTTATTAGGTTTCTATTTGGAAATGATAAAAGGAAGAAGCCCAAAGTTATACTGAAATTTATAGGTATTTCTACACCTAAGTCAAGTATAATCTTTTTTCGCTTTTGTAGTTCTCAGAAAGTTAATCACAAGGTAAAAATAATTCTATACGGCTTATCCCACAGAAAAGCAATATCACTCAGGCCCGAGATTAAATTAAGAACGACCTAAGTAAGAAATAACACAATATTGAAATTAAAAATATGTTGTTACCTCCTCATAAGGGATGTTGCAAGTGGTGGCTTACGTGAGATTTACCTGTTTTATGTGGGACATGCTATACTGTATTTCAACCCATCTCCACTTTCAAAGAACTCAACACATGTTTCAGAATTTTATTATTTATTTATTTTGTTAAGAAGGTGTCTGAGGGAAACTGCGTTTCTACAAACATTTTGCTGAATCATTATCTGACAATATTGTTTGTATCAGTGGTAATTCGATTTTTTAAAAATGTTAACTTTAAGAAAAACCCGAGGATGAGATGCATGTTCCACTTTAAATCTTGCTGTGTTTCGTTTTTTTGCTTCCTGGTGAGCTTGTCCCCAGCAACAAGCTATCCTCACCCACAGTCGGCTGAAGATCGAAGGAAACACGTTGGTGACCAAAACTTCTTCACTGCCGACTGATTTCGTTATTACATTTCTTTTGTTGTCACACTGTAGTGACCTATCTGATTTTAAGCACATGAGAAACAGGTGGTAATGGATTCATCCCATGAATTTCGACTGACATTTAGGAAAGTTTTTCCTTACGAGAACAGCTAAAATAAATTCTGAATTTTGTATTCATTTTACAGAATTAATAGTAATAAAAGAAAATAAATAATCAACATATTTTCACAATTGTTATTTAAATGAAAAAAAGCTATCATGCTTTTGAAAACACGCTGTAGACGTGAGATACTTGTGCTGCAGAAGCAATACCACAGCCCAATCGGCTCGCGCCGGAAATATTTAACATTTCGAATGTCGTCGGCTCGGCGTGAGCCGGCTGAAGCGGAGTCCTCTCGGCCCGGCCGGCAGTGTGAACAGCGCAATTTAACCCTCACACCGCATACTGGGGTCCTAGGGACCCCAGCGTAATTTGTGTTGTGTATTACAAAGAGTATGTTGGCTAAGAGTTTTTGAAACTTTGTGTATATTAGATTAGTAACACTGCCTGCACGTACGTGATGTTAACTTAAACATTCGCATTGTTGTTGCGCTAGTGTCAAGCTGTAAAGATTGCTGAACGCCCGTGGGGACTTGATTACCCCAGTGTGCATTCCGTGTAGCTCATTTATGTATACTGAAAATAAAAGCTTGGTAAGTATACAATACTGAAATACATATTGTGTGTAACATATTTCTGTGTCCTTTCAATGTAGCCCTACATTATTTTATTTTACATTATTTTTCGGCGACAATTAGTAAACGACTCATAACAGATGACGATATATATAGTGCATTTACGGACGAGTTGGACCAGGGAGACGATTCATTTGGAGGCCCAGATTCCGATGACGATCCTGATTTTGTTGCAATACAGGAACCATCAGGTACGGAAGAGAGTGGAGAAGACGATGATGATAGTCAAGGTAGTTCTTCCAACTCAAACATCCTTCTAGGTAAGAATGGCTATAAGTGGTCTTCATCTGCACCATCTAATTGCGCCTCACCTAAGGGCTAGATTGGATGTACCTACACTACTAAGGAGTGTGAAGAGAAATGTAGAAGAAATATTGGAAATAGATACTGTGGAACCAGACAGACCAGAACCTCTAAACAGCAAAGTGAGATGTTCAATATGTTCCAGAAAAAGGGACAGAAAAATCAAAATGTATTGCCAGGATTGTAAAAGGGTGATCTTTGCTGAACATAGAGCCATAATTTGTACCGAGTGTGCTCAGTGACAATGTAAGTGGTGACTGATATGTTAGTTACAATTTTTTACTTGATTCTAATATACATTATTTTCATCTTTCTTATACGTTTTTGCACAAATGTGCTACAATAGTAATTCTGTAAACATCCTATGCCAAAATATCCTGTAAACATCAAATAAGCCATTATATTATATTACTTTGTACCTTTAAGTTCAGACTCAAATGTTCAAATGTTTGTAAATCTATCGGACCAAACTGCGTGGTCATCAGTCCGTAGTTTACAAACTACTTAAACCTATGTAAACTAACCTAAGAACAACACACACATCCATGCCCCAGGGAGGACTCGAACCTCCACGGCGAGCAACCGCGCGCTCCGCAGCGAGACGCTTTAGACCGCTCGGCTACTCCACCGCGGCTAAGTTCAGACTCAGGTTGAATTTAACATTATGTTGAAGTTAACATGTACCAAATTTGTAAATACCATATGTTACTCATTTTAATAACTAAATAAAGTCATTAAGAGAGTGTGTTGCATTATATACTTTCAAATGTAAGAAAGCTAAACATATAGAAATAAAACATTTTTATTAATAATACTATGCACATTTTATAAATACCATTCGTGAATCATAGTTGTAATAATAAAAACTACAGGTAACTAAATAGTTATTTACAACGTTCCAGATGCATAAGAAATTCCAATGTATATATTAATGAGCTTGGAACACTTGATATATAATAAAATTTTTCTGAGGTCCAGTAGACCCCAGTGTTCAGTGGAAGGTAAATGAAAACAAGTGTGCCGCGTGAGGGTTAAAACAATGTGTTTAATCTCCCGGCTCGGCTCGGCTCGGTCCGGCTCGGCCCAGCGGGCAGTGTGAACACGGCCTAATGGATACAGTAATTGCACGGGCTGTCCTAAAGGACGTCTCCCTCCACATCTCTTATGATGACACTAGATTGGGACACTGGTTACGTGACATGAGTTGCCTGCAATTGGTTTCGTGTATGTCTGTCGACACGGCGCCAAAACTATACAGTTCAGTTTCCTTCTGCTGTGAGTGCCGTAGTCGTTGTAAAATAAAAATTTTGTCAGCTGTGACGGAGCTGTTCCTTGCCTGTGGGAAATCACTGCATAACATTAAACAAATAAAGAATAAGAAACGTGTTTGGGTTTGTGAATGGATTAAAAAACATCAGCTCGGTTGCTCAGCAATGTTGCTGAAAGAAATTGTCGTTGAAGACCCTAGAAGTTATTGTAATCATCTTAGAATGTCATCAGAGCAGTTTGCATTTCATTTAAACAGCATCAGTAATGCAATACGGAAACAAGATACTATCATGCGTGAAGCATTGTCACTAGAACTGAAATTACATTACGTTTCTCGTCTGCTTCGTGTTACAAAAACCACAACTGATTAATCAGAAGAATTCGGGCTTTGTAGTTTACCAGCTAGGAATATGGAGAAATACAAATACTGCTAGATTAATTGATGTAACGCTGCATGTCAGCGATGATAATTATTCAAAGCAGGCTGCATTAAGAAAAGAATGGTTAGCTAACCACTTCCTTGCAGAGAGGTCTGCATCACGAAAGTATCAACACGTTTAAAAGTATTTACAAAAAAAATGTGAATTTAAATATCTGTCACATTTTAAATAAATATTTACAAAGAATTGTGAATGTAAAACTATCATGTTTTAAACAAATATTCTAAAATAAAAGAATTCAGCTTAAAAGGTTTGTATAGCCTTTTCTTCTGTATACATTAAAAGAAAAGTCTGTCAGTTCAAACCACGGGATCCAGGTCTGATCCAGACCCAGATGTTTTACTAAATTGCATTCTGCATAGTTCGTTTGTATAGGTGTTTCGAAGCGAAAGTATTTTAGTCTGAAAATAACTTATTGTTAACCTATCAATATTTAATTCTCAAATGATTGCTTCAAGAGCAACAATACGCAACTGCTTATACCATAAACACCTATGCTTCGCATATATGTCCAAAAGCCGAAAAATCTCTTCCGTTCCCTACTTAATGTTGTGTTTTGCTGCGTTTGGGTTATCACCTAACCTAAAAACTCGCGCAAGTAGTTTCGCTAAAGTTGGAACGTGCCGAAACTGTTTAGTTTCGCCGAATAGTTGCGTGCACGCTTGCCGCGCATGCGCACTGACCAGTAACGCAGTTTCATGAAACTAGCCTTAACTTCAGTTCTGCCTCATGTTCCTCTTTATAAATACGTATCAACAGAGTTGAGGCTCTCCAATAGTGGAGTAGCACCTCAGCAATCAATGTTAATGGAAACGATACCTCAGGTATAGGTGATGCAAATATCAAATCATAAATCAATGTCCAGATATATTTTGTCTCATTGCCTCGGCAACATTGATAGGCTATGTATTTATATAGGGAAACGCGAGGCAGAATCTAAGTTCACGTTGCAGAGGTACACGTGATTCGAGACAGTCCGATCAGTTCCGATATTCATTTGGTCGTGGTGCCTCAGTGATTAAAATGCTTGCCTAGAAATTAGGTGGTCCTGGGTTCAAACCTAGGCTGTGGAAAAAATTTCATTTCAGTATCCCTACTTCAGTTCACTATCTTTCATACATATTGAGACAAAATATGTCTCTGGACACTGATTTATTACTTGATATTTAGTAGCTTTTCAAATATTAAGCTTGCTTGAATTTTCTGCTGAACAGGGTCCAATATTTGTTAAGATATTATAATCACAAACATTTTTTTTTTTAATTTTAAAAATAGTATTTAGGCTCAAAACTCATCAGTTATAAAAATCTGTAGTTTCATTC
The DNA here is from genome assembly GCA_026315105.1 of Locusta migratoria. Classification (NCBI taxonomy): domain Eukaryota; kingdom Metazoa; phylum Arthropoda; class Insecta; order Orthoptera; family Acrididae; genus Locusta; species Locusta migratoria. Next base: position 86,849,095 of record CM048745.1, read on the forward strand.
TTCTGTTGTAATACTTATCTCTTTCATTTGCTAGCATTTTCATACCAAACATTTGTGTTTACAAGTCAGTTTCTCTTCTGTTGTTGCTGTTGTGGTCTTCAGTCCGTAGACTGGTTTGATGCAGCTCTACACGCTACCCTGTGTTCTGCAAGTCTCTTCATTTGAGAATACGTTCTGCAACCTACATCCTTTTGAATCTGCTTACTATATTCGTCCCTCGGTCTCCCTCTACGTTTATTACCCCACACGCTTCCTTCTAATGCTAAGTTGACAATTCCTTGATGTCTCAGAATGTGTCCAACCAATCTGTCCCTTCTCTTAGTCAGGATATTCCAGAAACTTCTGGATATGCCAGGAACTCCTTTTCTCCCCGATTCGGTTAAGCACCTCCTCATTAGTTACGTGATCTAACCATGTAATTTTCATCATTCGTCTGTAGCACCACATTTCAAAAGCTTCTATCATCTTTCTATCTGGACTCCTTATCGTCCATGTTTCATTCCCATACAATGCTACACTCCATACAACTGCTTTCAGAAAGGACTTTCTAACAATTTAATTTAATATTGGATGTTAACAAGTTTCGCTTCTTTAGAAACGCTTTTCTTCCCATAGCCATTCTGCATTTTATATCTTCTTTACTTCAGCCATCAGAAATAATCATGCTGCCCAAATAACAAAACTCATCTACTACTTTTATTGTCTCATTACCTAATCTAATTCCCTCAGCATCGCATCAGGCAAAGCGTTCGCCAGCAACATATAGTCGATACATCAGGTTCTGCCTTATAGTGGGGATTGTATAGTTAGAAAAGTCAACCCTGCACTGGCATTCTGACTCGATTATCCCACTAAGAACATATTATTTCACGATAGGGGTTTCTGACTTGCCAGTCGTAGGTCATTTCCAGTTTCCTAACAATTTGAGTAACTTCATATGCATTACATTGTTCTTTCTTATTTGGTTGTAAATGTATTCTTGTTGTTTATGATTTTAGTATTGGATTTATCATTGTGTGTTTTATCCTGCTTAAAAAGTGTAATAAATATTGTTGGATTTGAAAGCTGTTTTTTCAACATTATTAGTAGTCAGATCCCAGTTAGTTCGTTAGATATTTGGTGGGGACAAATTATTTATTATATTTTATGCCACGTGCAGGAAGTGGAAGAGTTTCATTGCAATTAGAACTGAAACATGGCAATATTTTTATTTGATATGATGTTAAATACCACTAATTAATTCAGGATCAGCGGCTCCTGTCTTCCTATTGTATTAACCCACATTAACCTTCCCCAGCCGGAATCGTTCCTATTCATTTCATTTTTATTTCCAACAACACCTTACACCTTCATCTCACAAATCAATAAATTAACGATATTCGTAATTTGAGGTATGCTGTAACATCATTGGAAGAAGTCACAGGCCTAGAATTAGGACAAGATCTAACTCATTATCTGAATGAGGCACGTTTAAAAAAAAAATGTTAAAATAGTTCAAATGTACAAAAAATTGTAAATATTACACAAAAAGAAACATTAATTCTAGCTCGGTTTAGTTTAAAACAGCTGTAAAAATTCATAGTTCTTGGTATAACACTTGCAAAGATAAGAGAATTTAAAGTTAGTAAAATTAACATTGGCAATAAAGGACACTGAGACTCCCCTTGACAGTAGTAAAAAGAATTAGATATTTTAATATCTATAACTGATGTTACCTTTAATATTACACATTAAAATCTCCAACTGTCGTAAGTTAACATCGAAAAGTGCTCAGCGTGACGATAAGGCGCTAAGGTAAAATTCATAAGAAACCAATGTTAAAAAAAAAGCAGTATCTAGGGACGTTCACATTGTGCTGCTACCTATCGCCAGGTACTCAATATCAGCTACCTCAGTAGCATTAGACCTCACGTTAGAGCCGAATGGGGCACTCTGCAGAATTCATGGACTTTGAACGTGGTCGGGTGACTGTGTTTCTCTTGTGTCCGAAATCTGTACGAGAGATTTCCAAACTCCTAAACATTCCTAGGTCCGCTGCTTCTGATGTGATGGTGAAGTGCAACGTGAAGGGACAAGTACGGCAATAACACACACAGACATACTGACAGCGACCGCCGACAGGTGAAGTGGGTAGTACAGTGTAACAAGAATTCCGAACTACATCAGGATCCACTTCAAGTGCTGTGACATTCAGGGGGAGGTTGGGGCCGGGGTATATGGGGTGCAGCCAAGACTGGAGGGCGTCATCTCTCTAGGGAAACTGGTCTCAGTACTTCAGGACGAAATCACTGCCATCAGGGCGTGTGTGGAGGAGAATTTGCGTAGGTGCTACAAAGATCGTAGCATCTATATCTATTCAGACAGACAGACAGCCCTGAGATCACTGGCAGCTCCTGCAACAAGGTCTAAAATTGTTGCAGAATGTCACAGGGTTCTGGTGGAGCTAGGGGAAAGCAATAGAGTAAACCTATTGTGGGTCCCTGGCCACTCGTGGATCAGTGGCAACGAACATGCCGACAGATTAACCAGGATGGGGGCAGAGACTCCATTTATTGGGCCGGAACCTGTCCTGACAATCACCAAGGCATTGATCAAATTGGAGCTATGTAACTGGCTCAGAAGACAGCACGTAGAATATTGGACCAAAAACAAAAACATGGCAAGGTAATGATGCCAAAGCCATGTTTTAAAAGAAGCTCTGCAATCCTGGGTCTGAACAGGAGAGAGATTAGACTCATGGTTGGATTGCTGACAGGCCATGGGAATTTCAAAAAACACCTACATAAAATGGGAATAACAGAACAGGAACCTAAATGTAGGATCTGTGATGAAGGTGATCACATCTAATCTTCGAATGCATTGCATTGGAGAGTAAAAGGCACAGAACATTTGGGACAAGCAGACCCGAAGGAATGGTGTCTAATAAAGAACTGGTAAAGGGACTCCTTGCACTGTTCAAGGGCATTGGTTGGCTTTAGTAGATATACAGGGAGCGATGCAGCACAATAAACTTAGTTTCGGTGCGGGCAGTGGCGGGTTGGACCGAGACTGTTTTGGCTTCCCTGAAAAAATCAAATCAGGGGGGAGGTGAGAAAAATCAGATTTCATGATCACATAAGTCACACATTACGCAGGTCAAGGCCAAACCGACGCCTCGCTTGGTGTAAGGAACGTAAACATTCTACAATTGAACAGTAGAAAACCTTGTGCGGAGTGACGAATCACGGTACACAATATGAAAAATATGTTGCAGTAAAGACGATTAAGGATGGAAAAGATCCACCGTGGTATAATAATAATGTTAGAAACCTGCTGAGAAAGAAAAGGCTGTTGCACTCTCGATTCAAAAAAGAACCCGCAAATGATGACAGGCAAAAGTTAGTAGAGATTCGTGCGTCTATAAAAAGATCGATGCGCCAAGCAAACAATAATTACCACAGCCATACCTTAGCAAAAGATCTTTCCGAGAACGCGAAAAAAATTCTGGTCCTATGTAAAATCGATAAGCGGGTCAAAGCTCACTGTCCAGTCACTCGTTGATCATTCCGGGACAGTAATAGAAGAAATCAAACGGAAAGCTGAAGTTCTAAATTTAACCTTTAAGAAATCTTTCACGAAGGAGGACCGCACAAAAGTACCATCATTTGATCAGCGTACTAATTCCGAAATGGAGGATATAGTAATAGGTATTTCCGGTGTAGAGAAGCAGCTGAGAGAGCTAAATACGAAAACGTCCGCTGGTCCGGATGGAATACCAGTTCGGTTTTACAAAGACTATTCTGCGGCGTTGGCCACCTACTTAGCTTGCATTTATCGTGAATCTTTAATTCAGCGCAAAGTTCCTAGTGATTAGAAACAAGCGCAGGTGACATCCGTTTAAAAGAAAGGAAAGAGAACTGTCCCACACAATTACAGGACAATATCGCTTACATCAGCTTCCTGTAGAATTTTTGAGCATATTCTCAGTTCGAATGTAGTAAATTTCCTTGAAACGGAAAGCTTCTTTCGATGAATCAGCACGGGTTTAGGAAACATCGTTCATGTGAAACTAGGCTTGCCCTTTTCTCACATGACATCTTGCGAGCCATGGATGAAGGGCAACAGGCGGATTGTGTTTTCCTCGACTTCAAAAAGGCGTTCGACGCGGTGCCACACTGCAGACAGCTAACGTAGATACTAACGTGTAACTATTATTTCAAACTGCTGTACGAACTTCTTACAGCTTTCACAATAAACATACCGTTTACTGCATTCCTCTATCGATCTTTGTTTTCAAGATATTTAATTTTGAAATCAGGGAGTCCTTTTCCAGACACCCTGTATAATATTCCTGTAAACTAACGAATTTATTTGCAACAGCAAGACAGTGACGTAGTTTATAGACAAGTTCCTGCAGTGGTAAAGGGTAACGAAATGCAGGTGGATTTGTAGTGTATCAACGCATGGTGCAGATAATGACAATTTAGCCTCAACATAAACAAGTGTGAAGTGCTGGGTTTACATAGAAAGATTGATCCTTTAGTATATATCTACACAACAGGATGGTAAACACTGTAAGCAGATACTTCCATAAGATATCTGGGAGTTGACATAAGGGGAGATTTGCAATAGAACGACCATATAAAATCAGTCTTGGTTAAGGTAAATGTCCGACATAGATTCATTGGGACAACCCTTAGGAAATGTAGTCCGTCAACAAAGTAAGTAGGTTACGAAACTCTCGTTTGGCCAGCTCTCGAGTACTGCTCATGAGTATGGGATTCGTACCAGGCAGTAGCGTATATAAGGGGGAGGGGGGAGGGGGCAAAGGGGCTTGGGCCCCTCCCGAAATCTTCTTTATATATAAAGCAGAGTATCGTATGTTTGTATGTACGTATTCCATAAAAATCTGTACTTTTCTACCAAAGTTTATGAAATTTAGCCCACGTAACCTTCAATCGACGTGCCGGTCGCCGTAAGGGTAAGGATCATGTACAACACATAGTTCACGAGATATGATGTCATAAACAATTAGGTGTCATAAAAACTGCTACATCACGTTACAATGTTGCACATTTCCTCCTAAACCACAGGGACCAATTTCAACCAAATTTCATACACATATTCCCTTCGGTGAGATAACAGTTTCTGCAGGGTTAAGACTCACATACGACACATAGTTCAGGGGATATGACGTCATAAACAACAGGAATCGCAAAAAACTGCCACATAATGCGAGGAGAGAGTATTCACACACTGTATGAGAATGAGAGTACTTAGCGACCTGCAACAAACTTTAAAGATAATTTCAAATCTTTATTGTATTTTTTTCTCGCTGACAACCATAGCAAAATGATGAAAGGAAAAAAGTTTCTCGCTTACTACTTTTCCACTGTTCATGGAGTAAACCTACGGCATTCGGTACGACGTTACAATTTATAATTTGTACACTACAAATTGTAGTAGCAGGAAATTTTACAGACAGTATACACACTTTTAGCTGAATGTACCTTCTAAATTGTATCAAATTACGACACGTAGTTTATGAGATATGAGCACGTAAACAGTAACGGTCATGGAAACCGCCCTATCACGTACGAAGTTTTAATCTATTACTTCTTTACTACTTAATTGTAGTAACAAGAGATTTTACAGACATACAGCACATATACAAATGAATATATACCTGAAAAATTATACAATTATACAACATTCAACTCAATAAATGTCATATTGCACGAATTTTATATGTCACTAGTCGACCCTGCAATGCTTCGCAATTGCTAAATATGTATGTACTCATACTTTGAGCGTCAAATGTCCAAAGGTTATCGCGATCGTAGGAATGATATTGGTATCCCAAAGAAAGAGCTCTTTCCAGTTTTTCACAAATTTTCTGTACAACTATTCCAAACTTTTACTTCACTCAAATCTTCCTCTCACTTTGAACGTCGAATGAGCAAAATTTTATCGCAATCAGATGAATGATATTGATATTTCATAGAAAAATCTCTTTATTTTTTCTAAATTTTCCAATTTGTCGGGAAACTTTTCCCAATTTTTATTTCTTAACTATGTTACTCTCATTGTGAACGTCAAATATGCAAACTGTTATCGCAATCCGAGGCATAATATTGATATCCCATTGAAAAAAGCTCTTTCAGTTTCTCGCGAATTTTCAAATTTTCCTGGTAACTTTCGCAAATTTTTAGTTCATAAGAACGTTCAACTTTCATTGAACTTCAAATGATGAAAATTTTATCGCAATCGGATGAACGGTTCTCAACGTATAGTGTTGAGAACATTTAGAAAAAGGAACTTGGTTCGAATTTTGACTTTCCTTTTTAATTGTCCCTATTTTTTTTTTTACTGAAAACTTTTCCAAGACCATACTGAAAGAATAAAAAAAATGAATTGCACCTCTCCGTCGTGCGAATAGTCAGTTATAGTGCTGAATTCAATCAAAAACACGATGGAAAACGCACTTTCAGTTTTTCTCAAATTTTCTAGTTTTCAGGTAGATTTTCCAAAATATTTATTTCATACAAACCTTGTTCTGTGAAGCCGTACTCAAGTGATGCGCTTACAACCAAGTGGCAATTGATTTTTAGTCATACAAAAAAATTGCTTTCGGTTTTCCCTAAAATTTCCTACTTTTCGGGCGACTTTTCAGAATTTTTAATTGATGAAAACCTTCCTCTTGCTTTCAACATGAAATGTACAAAATTTTATCGCAATTGGACGAACGGTATTGATAGCCCATTTTAAAAAGCTGTTTCAGTTTTTTCAGATTTTCCTCTTTTCCGGACAACTTATCCATATTTTATTACCGTTTACACTTTCCCTGGACTTATACGAATATTTCATTACTAAAATTAGCCAAATTGTTTCAGCCGTTCTCGAGTTTTAGCGAGACTAACGAACAACAGTTCATTTTTATACATATAGATTTGCATTTTGATTACTATCTTTCTTCGTTGGGATACTGCACTTATAATTTTGTACATTATGCAAGACAGCCGTATTTGTTATATATTCTCCGATAACTGTAACATGCTTTGAAAAAAAATATGGGCAGAGAGAAAAGGGGTAGGAGACGTACTAACTCAAGGCAGAAATAAACAAATAAATACTCGGGATAACGAATATTTTAATGAATGATGTGTGAAGGCATCGTCGTCGTAGACAGTCAAACTAACGTGTATTGGTGACGGGAGTGGGGTGACAGTGTTTTACGGTTTGTATCACTTAAAAAAATAGCTATGTTTTATTTACGATTTAACGTCAGCAATAAAATAGCTTCATCCAAGTAAAGTTAAACGAGCTTCAGCGCAACTCAATATGAGCAGCAAAATTTACAAAACATCATGGTGTGTCTATTTAAAAATACTTATTTTTCGATTACTCTTGGCACCTCCAGAAAATGTATGGTATATTCGCCACTGGTACCAGGTAAGGTTAATAGAAGACATAGAGAAGATCCAACAAAGAGAAGATCCAACGAACAGAAGCGCGCTTTGTTACGGGCTCGTTTAGTAAGCGCTGAAGTGTCACAGAGACGATTTCCAGTGGCAGACGCTGCAAGAAAGGCATTCTGTGTCGCAGTGCCGACTTTTGTTAAAGTTCCGATACCGCAATCTTTCATGAAGTCTACCTATATATTGATTTCTCGTACGTATATCTCGCAAAGCGACCTAAGGATAAGATCAGAGGGATTAGGTCACACACGGATGCATAAAGGCAATCAGTTTTCCTGACAACCATATGCTACTGGAATAAGAAGAAGTGACAATAGTATGAAAAATACCCTCCGCCACACACCGTAAGGTGGCATATGAAGTATAGAGGTAGATGTTGATTGCAAAGTACCGTAATGCTTAGTTGTTTTCATCTCTTTTGTGTGGGATTATAACATAAACTACTAGCGCTAAGTGATGAATGCAGTTGTCATATATGTAGTCAGTGTGGTAGACGGAAATTTGGTTCGAGCCATGATACGTGTTTGGATAGCGCATGGTGTAACACCACATCGCGACCATAGCATTAGAATCACGGTATTTGAACATTTTCTTCGTTACGTACTTGATTTTAATAATTTATTAAGAGGCAGAATTTTCTCATTTTTCAAAATTTTGAGTAAATTCAAATTATATCAGCGTAATTAAGAGTAATAGTATCCAGCGAATACTTAGGTCAAAACATCTCGTATATCAGAGATCATTTGTCAGATTGCTATTATAAATAGTACCCGCAGTTGAGTTAGTGCTCAGTTCTCTATGTGCTCAGCTTTCTCTATGTATGAGCTCTCAGTGCTTAGCTAAAATATTATACGCGGTTAAATTCCAAGATAGGAAAAAAACCGAAAAAGTAAATTTTAATATAAACTTTCATATTTTGATCATACGTGAAAGCGAACATTATCTTTGGACTTTGATCGGGATAGGCTAGGACGGAAAAATTAGAAACTTCTGCCTCCCGTAATAAACTGATGAACATTCGTGAGATGAAATTTGGACTTATTAGCAAGTTTAATGCAATAACTTTTCAAACACGTATCTGGAAAAATTAGAATTTGTAATCAATGTATAGGATCCAGAGAGATTAATACAAACAAACTTTGACGAAAATAATCACGAATTGTGAACTTTGTGTACTGTGAAGGTGTTATGAATGTAATTATTGATTTCAGAATAGAGAATCTATGAACCTTAATAAAGCCTTAAACAGTTATTAGAGTATTTAGTTCCCTAATATTGTCGCAGCATATTCTAAAAGTGAAGGAATATATCTAACAGTTTTGGTCAAGAGAAACTTCTGGTGAAATTTTCTAAAGAATAATTCTATGAAGGAAAAGGATCAGGCAAAAACAGTATCTTTATGACGGGTGTCAAATTATATGAACTACCGGGACTCAATAATTCAATTTTTTTATTCTTTGGTTTATTAAATACCAGCCCCTGAGAAACGGATTATCATGCTCAAACGTTACAAAAGGTCTGTAAGTTTAAATGAAATCCAGAAAAAATATTTACAGTGAAAAATTCAACAAAGATATACATTTTATTAACTGCGAAGAAGTAGGTCTACCAACTTAATTTTCATATTGAGGTGACAAATAGAATTTTGAACCTATACATCCAATGCAACTGTGAAAATCAAGACGTAATCTACAGCTTAAAAGTCGCAAGTTAAAACCCTGATATAAAACGAAGTCAACACAACTGTCGCCCCAGTCACAAACGAAACCATGTCGCCGCCCAGTCACAAATGGTAGGGCACCTACTTGCCAAAAGCAGGAAATCTGGGGTCTAGTCGCGTTTCGGAAGTACAATTATACCTTACATACCGCAGCTGTGAGAAATTCGTTATTGCGAAAAATTTTCAACTACTTGATTCGTCACCATCCGTGAAGATTCATACTTCTCCATGTTTCTTTCAGGATGTTTTACGGATAGCTTTCAGATACAGCAGAGAGCTTAGCCTTGGCGCGAGAAAACTGCAGTATATGTTTCATTAGAGGACTGACGACAGAATTGTAAATTATAAAAACAGCTCAATGCCATAAGACATCATTGTTGCTTAATGAAGCTTGCATTTACTTTCAACCAAACTGTGAAAAGCTATTTGTCAGATATATCCAGACAGTTAAATTGAGGTATGTTTGACATATTGACAATCACAGGAAGTAGTTTGTCGGTAGTTAGCTTTGCAAATACCTTGAACCAAATGTGTCCAGGAGTCATCTTTTCCATGTTTTGTAATCATAATACATATTTTAAAACGAGGTTTTAAGACTGAACAGAATAAAAATTTAGTTATTTTCATTCTCCACTCTCTTCTCAACCCATTTGTAAATTAGAATCAATGATCGGGAACTTAAATAGTCTCAATGTAAGCACATTCGCAGTCTTTTAATAACAGTACATTCTAAATCCTCTTAGACAGTCTCTCCTCGAAGTGAAGTCTCCATACACTCCATCTCCGTCTCTCTCCCACTTTCTTTATATACGATTAGCATTTACTCCTGTATTTCTCTGCCACTGTCTCCTTTTCAGTCACTTTCACTGTCTCCATGTCTTTTCTTTGATGACCCATTCACCTCCTATCAAAATGCCATTGTGCCTTTTTCTCACAGTCTGCTGTCTGTCTCTTCACTCAACATTGCCTCCTCTGTAAACATGTCCTTGTGGGTGGTTTGTTCGGGTGTGAAGCCCCTAGACCGGGAAACTTTAGCATTTTGTTGAAAATGCAATAAATTACCGTTGTTAATGTACACCGGTCTGGAATTCAGACTCCAAATCTTACGTACGGTCTCCGCTCATCTCTGTTTTTCGTTTTCACAACCTCCTCACTGTTTTGCTCACACTGCTACTTCCTTCCACCGTTTATCTTTCTTACTGTCTGCCTCTATCAGCACTGACTATCAGTGCTCTCTTCCTCTCCTGCTAACACTTTTTTCTTTCTTCCAGCTGCTCTACTTCAGCCCAAAAAAGAACGAATGTGTTTACAGCGAAAATTTTTTGTGATGGAGGCGGAAAGAGGTCTGAGCCAGGTGGTTCCCCACTTCTTGTCTGAGTCTTTTAAACACGATCGTATTTGCCTTTTTGGTGATCCGACAGGAGAATTATCAGCTGGTTTTCTTCTGTTCGTTGCTACAGTAATACTGTAGCTCAGTAATTTCAAATGCTTCGTCACATTTATATACAGGATATAATTATACACTTTTGCTGTCTTCAGTATCCTACAGATCTGAAAACTCGTCCCTGTATTAATGTTGATTATGTGAGCTGCCTTCCCTTTTGGATATTAATACCTCCTGAATTATTCCCTCTGCTGTATTAGATCATATCCTTAAACTTCATTGTAGATGTAGGGAACTGCACATATACTACTATTGCTTTGTGTTTGTTCTTCTTAAGGGAAAATGTTTTGTTACATATAGCAGTATCATCAGATTTCCTGGACGAGAAGTGTCTCAAAAACTTCATGTAAATACTCATCGCCGTAGATCAAGAATTGCCTTTGCGGTCTCACTCATGACAAAGTCTAGTTTTCGCCGATTTCGGTGATTTTTTATCTTTGTTTTTAGTATTTTTAGTATTTTTTGGTCCGTATCAATACAAACTTCTTGCCTGTTGTAGTGTTATTTTTTGTTACACCATGTATTTTCTGTTGTTTGTTAATTTCTATGTTATTGTTGCTAATTTACATGATATTTCTTGCTAATTTCGGTACTATTTTTCCATATTGTCAACCAAAGTCAATGTTAATGGTGTTATTGTATTTTCTTCTTGTGATTGTGTTTTTTTTGTTTTCAGTTTTTCATTTCATAAACTAAATTAGGCCCTTTTTTTTCCAAATGTCAGCTTCTTTTAAATTGCAAGTTATTTTTGGTAAATTTGGTGCTGTTTCCTCGTCCACATTTGATGTTACTATTTAAAAGTTTGCCTTTCTTAGAAGATTTAAGTCGTTTTTGTTACGTTTGGTATATCTTTTGCCTAATTAGGTGTCTTTTGCTAAGTTATATGTGTTTATTGCCAATTTCTGTTTCTTTATTCCCCAATCCGATATTTTTTCCGTTTCTCTGCTTTTGATGTTACATCCTAGTTCATTACCCGGGAAATTAACTGATGTTTGCGTAAGGAAAAAGATATATAATGTAATTTCGACTTTAAACAAGTAATAGTTACGAATACTGGCAAACTTCTGTTCTCAGATCTAATATATAAAAATTAATTTTTATATGTTTGTTTCTATGTATGTTCGTATTTTATGCACTGCCGTACAGTTACTTTCCATGAAACTTCGTGAACACATTGGTTGCACTTTCGTGAAGGTAGTAGACATGAGTACATCACTGTACGACACATAGTTCTGGAGAAATGAATACTGAGATGCGTAAGAAAGTATGAATGGTGTTTAAATTTATAACTGCTTTGCTGCGACATCTATCCGCAACATATTTAATAAACAGTATCTTTTTATGTCAATGTAGTACCTAAAATTATTTCATTGTGCGACTTATAGTTCAGATGACGTTACAAACAATGTTTATGTATTGTTTCATTACCTAATGTTGTTTCTTCAGTATAGAGCGATTTTCTTACACTGCATTCCATTACCCTTCTCTTTCTGTTGTTCTAATGTTCAACTTATACGCACTTTTCAACGCAGTGTCCATTCCGTTCAACTGCTCTTCCAGGTCCTATGCAGTCTCTGACAGAATTACAATGTCATCAGCAAAACGCAAGGTTTTTATTTCTTCACCCTGAACTTTAATTCCTTCAACAAATTTCTCCTTCTTGCTCAATGTACAAATTGAATAACATTGCAGAAAGGCTAAAACCCTGTCTTACTCCCTTCCCAACCACTGCATCCCTTTCATACCCTTCAACTCTGGTCTTTGTACAAGTTGTAAATAACCTTCCGTTCCCTATATTTTACTCCTGCTTGCTTCAGTATTTATAAAGAGTGTACTCCAATCAACATTGTCAAAAGCTTTCTCCAAATCTACAAAAGCTAGAAATGTAAGTTTGCTTTTCGTTAATCTATCTTCTAAGATAAGCCGTAAAGTGAGTATTGCCTCCCGTGGTCCTACATTTCTCCTGAATCCTGATCTTCCCCGAGGTCAGCTTATACCAGCTTCTCCATCCTTCTGCAAATAATTCTTGTTAAAATTTTGCAATCATGACTTATTACGCTGATGGTTCTATAATTTTCACATATGTCTGTGCCTCATTTCTTTGCAATGGGGGTCGTTACCTATTTATTAAAGGCTGAGAGTATTTCCCCTGTCTCATACATCTTACGCCCAGGTGAAATAGTTTTGTCATGGCTGGCTCTCCCAGAGACTTGAGTAGTTCTGAAGGAATGTCCACTCCAGGGGGCTTGTTTCGACTTAGGTCTTCAATGCTCTGTCAAATTCTTTTCTCAGTATAGTATCTCCTATTTCACTTTCATCTACTTCCCTTCCTACAACATTGTCTCTAATTTAATTTCCTTTGTAGAACCCCTCTTTATACTCTTTTCACCTTTCAGCTTTCTCTTCTTTGCTGAGAACTGGTTCTCCAACTGAGTTATTTATATTCATATAGCTGCTTTTCTTGTCTCCAAATGTCGCTTTCCTACTACATCAATTCAGCAGCCATGTTGGCCATTTCTCCAAATGATTGTTTGTAATAAATATCTAACTACGAAAGAAATTTTTGAGAAGTGGATTTTTGATAAGAAAGATGAACTGAATTTGAAACTGCGTACTCGCGATTAACTAAGAGAAAATAAAAAGTACCAAATAAGCGTAATAATAAGTCTGACCTTACCTGTGTTGTAACTATTCGTTGGCCGCGGTTGAATTACTCCTGCTTGCGTGATTCCAAATTTTAGTTTAATGTCTGGCGTAATAATTTTTATATAGCGTACAGTCAGCAGCTCAGCATAAAAATAGACGCAATATCGAGATTAGATAACATGAATTGGTGAAGTGTTACAAAATGGTTTTTTTTTTTTTTTTTTTTTTTTTTTTTTTTTTTTTTTTTTTTTTTTTTACACAATGAAATTATTTCACATAAATTAAATTTCACTTTCACCTTTCTAAGTCCTGTCACGCACACGCCAATTCTTCTGTAATGACACTTTCTTCTCTTTCTTCCTTTTGGCCGGTGTTGTCATCAAGATTAAAGTTAAGTACTGTTATCGAAATTTAACAAACTGTGAAATATTGCAATGAATATTAATTTTGAAGAGAGACAGACACTGAAAAAAAAAAAAAAAAAAAAAAAAAAAAAAAAAAAAAAAAAAAAAAAAAAAAACTTGAAAGATTCCGCCATCAGGATTTAGCGGTAGTAGTGGTTAGCATAAAGACAACACCAGAAAGCATCATTACAAAATAAAGTGGCGGAATCCGTTCTTTACCTTTACCAGAAGAATTCAGATTGAATTGGGTCCATCGCACTTGAGTCTAACCTATATTGGATAGTTAATTTCCTTTTTGACTGTAAAATGATGCTTGTTTATGTAAGTTTCGTATGTTAAGTTTCATGACCGTGTTTAATTCCAGTTACTATTAGTGGTTAAAACTGCAAAATCTCGGACTTCTTTTAACAAACAAAAGCAAAATCGCAGGCTTAGAAACCGTATCATCACAAAATATGCACAAGTGAAATTTCCATCTGCAATTTCTTTCACAATCGCGAAGCGATCTACAACAATGGTCAAGGATCATTTTATGAATTATGCTGGAAACAAAGATTACAAAAATGAATGAAAAATGGGGAAGGAACTCCTTTTAAATCACATGTTAACTTCAAACGACTTAATGAATTTATTGGAATTAATTGTTTTTATCGCTCACACTTACATGATCTATATGGAGAGGCCAAAAGAGAGACGTCTGATCTATTCGACAGAAAGAAGACGAGAGACGACGAGCGATTCCATTTTCTCTCCAGCTCGTTCAAAAAATCTGTAAGTCTCTCTTAAAACAAAATAATCAGAGATTTACTGGCAGAGAAAACGGATGTTAGCGACAAGCGTCGTAGATATGATTTCAATAAAAAAATATTAAATGTAATGCTAGATAACCACAACAACAACATAGAACAATAGGCTATTATATTTCGCGATATTTCGTAAAAAAAAAAAAAAAAAAAAAAAAAAAAAAAAAAAAACCAATGTCACGTTATTTTTCGCGCTGCCGTTTACGCGAAACTTCTGTGACTCTAGCAATAACACATCACACCGTTAAATTCTATCGGTGACAGAGATTGTATTTTAGTGCACTGCATCCACAGAAATACATTAATACAATAACGTAGGCGCATATCTTACTAAAGCTTGACGCTACAACAACATGTTACAAAACGTCCAGAACTTTCCATACGGTACTTTGCAGACACGAATCTTTAACTTCCACCACTCTCTTAGAGGATAACCCTAATTTTCGAAGGGCATGTCAGCGTGGAGGTAGGCATACATTCCATACTTCACTGATATGTAATATCATATTGCTCGACATGAAAAGTGTCATGCTGGAGTACATTTTTCGAAGTGTTCATATCCTATGAGAAGGCATTATGTATCGTACTATTCCACATATGTGCGAATATGTCAGATTCATTGACCTGAGTGTTTTGAAGCTGCCAGATAACTTGAGAAGCCAGATCTCATCTCCGATGAGGCATATTCGCCTTTTGTTGTGATAGGATAGTTTGTTCCTTCTGGTTTTAACATACAACCTCTGACAAAGTTCGTTGAATAGTCCTGTAACAATAAAGTAATTCCTTAACTTCTCCCGGCGAATAACAACTTCGAAAAATTTACGGGTATGCAGCCAGCTATGAAATTCGTCGTCGGGCGATATTTCGGCAGGAGACCACCCTGCCATTTTCAGGGCGAAACTGCAGTGAGGAAGCAATGTGTGGTGTCGCACAAGTACAAAGTGCGCGCCACCTACTTTCGCCGCGCGCCGCCATGCACGCACGGCGCGGCGTTCTCACGACGACAGCCACGAGCGCCCTCTGCTGCAACCCCGCTCGTGGCCACCACGGAAAGACACCGGTCACTTCGGACTGAGATAGCAACGAGTTAGGACCTTCGTAATCCGATAGGCACGAGTGAAGACTTTGCTATTGTACAGGCACTAGGCAGGCCTCTAACAACTATGTATCAACATTCTGCAGTACTATGTAAAAGTTAAGTATTGTTACATTCTGTGCAATATATATATCTTTCTAATTTACTCTAGTGTTTATAGTTTCTGGCTGCTCCCCTCCGTACCTGCACCAGCGTGTCGGTCTCATTCCACTCGGCCACCGACACCTACGACGAGGCTGGGACACAAAAGCGGCGACGAAGTCGGGATACAAAACAATGTGCAACGATCTTTAAAACCTCGGTTTTCAATCAGTAAACAGGAAAGACTACACACACCGAGCAAGCAAGCACACAGCGCCGACACGACAAAAGACGAAACCGGTCAGAATATCGATAATAAACATCAGATCTCGACGGTTGAGGTCGAATTAGTTTTGTATCTCTGCTTTTTGACAAGTGAGAGAGCAGGATCCCATGCGGAATTTAAGCAAAATCCTCCATCCCTATTCATAAGGTTGTCACCTAAGTTTTATTTCAATGACTTGCTTGATAACACAGTCCCAGTCACTGGAAGAGCATGCCAAAATTTCGGTTTTGTTGTATTCCATGGTGTGACCTGTGTCAAGGCAGTGTTCGGCCACAGCAGATTTGTTTGGCTGTTGTAAACGTGTGTGACGTTTATGCTCAATGCAACGGTCCTCAACAGTCCTAAGAGTTTGCCCAACATATGACGTGCCACAGCTGCATGGGATACGGTAACAACCGCCTTGCGCAAACCGAGATCATCCTTAACGGATCCCAAAAGTGACTTAATTTTAGATGGTGGAAGAAACACACATTTCACTTTGTTTTTCTATATTTTATAAAAGGTTGTTAATAATGGTTTGAATCATAAAACAATGAACGTTTTTTCAGTATTCACTTCACTATTACTTGACAACGGTAGTCTTTAATTGTTCAGTTTGTGAAGAACTACGACGCTGTTTTTGGAAAGTCATCTCCATAGCTACTAATGGTTTTCCAAGCTCCTAACCAGCTGAACCATCGTTTTAAGTGATGACAATTGGCACAACACGCGAAGTTAGATGTTCTATATAACGGAATTAGAAGACAATGAACAAAAGTGTCACAACAGGATTCGAACCACTGACTCCATGCTTTTGAGACCAGAAAGTTACCACCTGAGCTACACTAACACATACTGTAATTGCTTTAATTTTTGAATGCTTTGGTGATGCGAGTGTCAACAGCCGTAATATATTTCATAAAATGGATTCTTAAAAAACCATCGGCTGTTTATTCAAAACCTTATAAATCTACGAGTTTCAGTCAAAAGACCATCTTCATGGGTAAACTATACAAAAACTACAAAATAAACGTAATTAATGTGCACAAACAAAGAGAGAGGAAATAAGCAGCAAAATTACATATAAAGAGATTGAAACGGGAGAATCATGTCCATTTAACATATATTTAAAATACTTACAAGGTGTTAAAACTGATTGGTACAATGCAAATGTCCAAAGATGTTCATCCAAAGATACTGTACATCCATTAATGGTAATACCAATATCGATAACATATGTTTCATCGTCTCTGACTCGTGCAATTAGCACAAGGCACTCCCTCCAATTTTATTCACAGTCTGTTCTTACCTTTCATGTTGTGTTTGGCTGATAGGTTTTATCTAAGATGACCACTGTATTTTCAACACTTTTACTTATACTGGCTCCTGTTTGTCTCAGCTAGATGTATTTTTATTTGATGCATTTTACCATTCAGTTTTAACACCTTGTAATTATTTTAACTATATGTTAAATTGACATGATTCTCTATTTTCAATCTCTTTATATGTAATTTTTCTGATTATTTCTTCTCTTTGTTTGTGCACATTAATTACGTTTATTTATTTTGTATAGTTTATCCATGAAGATGGTTCAAATGTTCAAATGTTTGTAGAGCTTATGGGTCCTAACTACGGGGTCATCAGTCCCTAAATTTACAAATTAGTTATGAACTAGCTACAACTAAGGACGGCACAAATATCCATGCCCGTGGGGGGATTCGAACCCCCGTTCGTAGTGGCGGACGGCACAAATATCCATGCCCGTGGGGGGATTCAAACCCCCTTTCGTAGTGGCGGTGCAGACCGTAACTAAAGCGCCGCGGTTCCCTCGGCCACCGCGGCCGGCATGAAGATGATCTATTATAGGTAGATATATAAGGTTTTGAACAAACAGCCGATGGTTTTTAAAAATGCATTTTATGAAAAGCTTTCATTTTATTACATACGTGTACTTGCAACATTTGAAAGTCGATTTTGTCGAGAATTTTTGAGAGTTGCGTCGAATGGCTTTGGGTGAGTGTTATTTAAGTTAGTTATGAACTTCACGTACCATAAATATCAAGAAATTGTAAAATCCGATACCCATGTGGTCTCCTGTCAGACCAGAAACAAGGCAGTAAACAATTGCTTCATTTGACAGGTGTGACACACACAATGTTCAACTGGACTACGGTGTGGGCAGTACAGGTTGCCAACATAGTCCGCTACGCAGGTGCAGCGTTGTGATTCGCCTGTGTTGCCTCATCGACCGTTCTGACTTCATTCACCGAGCTTTATTGTCAGAGGAAGTAGTTGAGTGGCTGTAGGGGTTGTAGCTATTTGGTTGTACCTTATGACGGTGCTGCGTGACGCCTGCAGCTGAGGGGGGCTGCGGTCGGGTCGCGGTTTGCTAGAAGAGGCGGCCGCAGGTGGCTCTGAGGAGGGAGAGAGAGAGAGAGAGAGAGAGAGAGAGAGAGAGGGAGGGAGAGAGAGGTAGGGGGAGAGAGAGAGAGAGGCGCTTCCTTCCTGTCTGGCCACTTCCGGTGTGGCGGCGCATCTGCCGGCCGGTCACGTCACCAGCGCAGACCCTGCTGGACGCGTCTCCCAACAGACTTGCGCATAATAGTTCTGCCGCGAACTAGTTCGTTCTTTTAGTTTCTCCGCTCCAGTGACAGCTGAGTGGCGTGATCTGCGCATGCAGGTGGAGGGAGAAGTTCCCCCCCTAGCTGCTTCATGCGCTTGCTGCCTGAGCCGCTAACGATATCACGCGGGGAGAAAAAAAAAGTATGTGGATAATTTCTCGAGTTTAAGTTTAGAGTTATCTCTGTATCTTGGCATTATGGAATTTATTAGTCAGATATTGTAGAGTGCAGAATACTTCAAAACAGAAATTTTGTAGCACTGAACTACGTAATCTAGCAGGCAGACGCTCACCTCGAAATGGCTCTCATCAGGAGAAGGCAAACACGTGATTTTTAATTCTGCTGCGCGCCCTATTGCCAGATGGACTTCGGAAGAGAATCCAATGAACTAAGATACGTTTGGCATAATAGTTCGTGACCTGTAACGCATGTTTTAGTTCGCGACCTATTGCACATATTTCAGTTCGCGAGCGATCGCGCATATCTTAGTTCGCGAGCGATCCCGCATATCTCAGTTCGCGAGCGGTAGCTCTCCTTTTAGTTCGAGCTCGGCCACGAAGTAGGTCGTTCTTTTTACTTCGTCCGCTGTTTATACCTTTAGCTACCGCTACTAAAAGAGCTCTTTCTTTTGTTATGACAGCTTTTTTTTAATCTAATGATGAGTGTTGCCCAAGCTTGTGCTATTACCCGTATTTTTGGGCCATTAGACATCAAATACTTAAGCAATTAAACCAGTTATTTACGCGAATGGTTGATACAATGATATTCAAGTACTGTGCATACAGAGTAGTCATAGTATTTCATTTTTAAAATGGATTTATCTTTTTATTTAATAGCTCATTGAAGGAACATTACCTACAAGTCACGCGATGCTGCGTGCTCTCTCGTCCTCTCGCCGTTGCCCGTCAGTCTTCGGAAAAGGAGCGGACGAACTTAGAGGCGAGGGATCTGCGAACTAGTTCGCGTAGTTCACCTGTGGGGAGCGCTCTTCCGAACTAGTTCGTTCGCGAACTACACAAGACTAGTCTCCAACAGGCGGCCCATGTCTACTGTCCTACTGCACAGGCTCTACTTGCTGGTGTCACCGACAGGGGCGCCGACTCCGTGGGGGCAGGAAAAATAGTACAAATAAAAATTTAAAAATCGGACAAAATTTTAAAACTGAAACTTGTGACCGAAGAGGCAATGCAAAATGAGCCCATGGTGAGAGTATCTACAGGGTGTTACAAAAAGGTACGGCAAACTTTCAGGAAACATTCCTCACACACAAAGAAACAAAATGTGTTATGTGGACATATATCCGGAAACGCTTAATTTCCATGTTAGAGCTCATTTTATTACTTCTCTTCAAATCACATTAATCACATTAAACACACAGCAACAGGTCATCCGTTAGCGAGGATACATGCATCCACCCTCCGTCGCATGGAACCCCTTATGCGCTGATGCAGCCTTGGAGAATGGCGTATTGTATCACAGCCGTCCACAATACGAGCACGAAGAGTCTCTACATTTGGTACCGGGGTTGCGTAGACAAGAGTTTTTAAATGCCCCCCTAAATGAAAGTCAAGAGGGTTGAGGTCAGGAGACCGTGGATTCCATTGAATTGGTCCGCCTCTACCAATCCATCAGTCACCGAATCTGTTGTTGAGAATCGTACGAACACGTCGACTGAAATGTGCAGGAGTTCCATCGTGCATGTACCACATGTTGTGTCGTACTTGTAAAGGCACATGTTCTAGCAGCACAGGTAGGGTATCCCGTATGAAATCATGATAACGTGCTCCAGTGAGCGTAGGTGGAAGAACATGAGGCCGAATCAAGACATCACTAGCAATTCCTCCCAAACGATCACAGAAAATCTGTGTTTATGACGTGATTGCACAATTGCGTGCGGATTCTCGTCTTCCCACACATGTTGACTGTGAAAATTTACAATTTGATCACGTTGGAATGAGGAGAGCAATGAGTCGCATGTCAACACAAGCACTGAAGTCAACATTAACTTCCTTCACTTCGGCCAACTGGCGGTGAATAGAGGCAGTACATACTAACTAAACAATTCGGTATTTTGACAATTGTCTGCACGAATTATTTCAATTTACATTTAAAGAGGAATACTAAAATGAGTTCTAACATGGAAATTAAGCGTTTCCGGATACATGTCCACATAACATATTTTCTTTCTTTATGTGTGAGGAATGTTTCCTGAAAGTCTGTCCGTACATTTTGTAACACCCTGTACAAATGTAACAGTACTTGAGTCGGTGTGTGTTATAAGACAGTACGGAAGTACCATGTTAGATGTGTACTAGTGCAGTAGCTTTAGTACATTTCGTTCTCTCAAATACGTTCTTCGGATAATTGGGCCCAGACGAGATGAAATTAAGTCTTCTTTGTACAGGAGAAGATTAAAAAGCTACCTGTTCAACACAATAACGAAGCATAAATATGAATGACAACGCCGCCATGCATTTTCATAGACAAGGAGCTAAAAATTATAATGTTAACACTGCGGCGAACATTACGGATTTCATTTTATTAATTTATTAGTCAGGAAAAAGAACCTAATAAGCAGTAATAAACACTAGTTTATAGAGGGTATGATGTAGCATTTTTCTGACTACATGTATATACGCTACGACAGGGTATGGTTGATTCCCTCAACACATATGCTGTAATATCGTTCTAACTCGTGCTGAATCCCGGATGATGAGCATAGGGGGAACTACTTCCAATGTATACGACTTGAGAGAATTTAAGATTCTGGGTAGCCCAGTGATTAAGGTAACAGCTGGGCTAAAAGGGGAATACCGGCGCGATACAAATTTTCACTTTTCGTCATTGATTTGTTACCAGACTCATTCATTTTCTTCCTCTTCCTTTCCGTAATCAAAAGTGCTAACTGTATACGTTTTGTTTTATCAAATGACGCTCTTTTAAAAATGCATGAAGTTTATTTTTAGGAGGGTTAGGTACCAAAATTTTTGTTATAAGGCACCTACACAGAATTTCAAAACTCAGCTACACACACACACACACACACACACACATGAACAGACGTACACATTGAAGAGCCAAAGAAACGGGTACAAGTGACTAATATCTTGTAGGGCCCTTTGCGAACACGCAGCAGTGCGCAGCACGACGTGGCGTGGACTCGACTAATGTCTGCCTTTGTTCTGGAGGGAACTGCCACCGTGGACCCTGCAGGCCTGTCCATATATCAGAAAGAGATTTCTTCCGAACAGCGTTGTTTCTTGCAGTCAGCAAGGGTACAGGACTGCGCCTTCGGCTACGAAAGCCCACATCGATGATGTTTCAGTGAATGGTCCGCCCGCTGACCATTGTTTTTGGCCCAGTATCGAAATCCGCACAAATTTCTGGGAGGGCTGCACTTCTCTCACGCTAAACGATTCTCCTTAGTCGTCGTTGGTCCATTTCTTGTAGAATCTTTTTTCTGGCCGGAAATTATGTTCTACCGGATTCTAGATATTCGCGGTGCTCACGTTAAACGGCTGTACCGAAAAATGCCCACCTCATCGCTACGTCGGAGACGCTGTGTCCCGCCTGCCGCGCGCCGACTGTAACACCACACCCAAACTCACGTAAATCTCGATAACGTGCCACTGTAGCAGCAGTAATCGGTGTCGCCTGCGCCAGACTCCTGTTGTCTTATATAGGCGTTGCCGACCGCAGCGCGTCTTGCTTTTACACATGTGTTTATATACGCTGGCCTGTGCCATTTCATCGGCTGTTCAAGGTACGTCTGAAACGTTCGGCGAATGGTCCCATATTTTACAAACCGCGCTGGCGAGGATGAGGTGCTCGCGCATACACATTGAGGGGCATGTCGACAAGCGCCCCCAATCGTGCAAATCACGCTGCAACCCAGCTAACAGAGTGAGAACAGTGTGAGAAGTCGTGTCGTTGCAACATGGAGCGCAGAATGAAGCAATGGAGCAACACGTTTACATCAAGTTTTCTTTCAAATTTGACAGAATGGCGACGGACACCCCTGGGATGTTAGTGCAAGTGCATGGTGTTGAAGAACTGAGTAACAAGTGTGTGCCGCGGTGGAGTAGCTGAGCGGTCTACGGCGTCACGCTGTGGAGCACGCGGTTGCTCGCCGTCGGAGGTTCGAGTCCTCCCTGGGGCGTGTGCGTGCGTGCGTGCGTGTGTGTGTGTGTGTGTGTGTGTGTGTGTGTGTGTGTGTGTGTGTGTGTGTGTGTTTGTGTTTGTCCTTAGGTTAGTTTACAGTAGTTTAAGTAGTTTGTAAGCTACGGACTAATGACCACGCAGTTTGGTCCGATAGATTTACAAACATTTGAACATTTGAAAAAGTGTGACTTTCAGTGGTTATGGAGAGCCAACAATGGGTGATTTCAGTGCTCCGAGCTTTTCCATAAGAAAGAAGCGTTTGCTGAAAGTTTCCAACAGCTGTGCAACGGCAATTACTTTGAATGCCAGTAAAGGTATTTTGCTTGTAACTCATGTTTCCTAGATCCAACACACGTGCTACAGCTCGAAGGGTTACCCTCCACTGTGTTTACTATTTTTTTTCTACTGCAGGAGTTCTGCGATATCTCCCAATGACAGCTCTGCGTCTGAATGCATAAAACGATCCACTTGCCGGTGAAGACGCTAGAATGTTCGGCGATACAGCTGATTCCTTCCGGGAATCGCTGCGTGTATATACTTTTACAGACCCATGTACGAAATGTATGTCGGTCAGCTCCACATTAGTCCAACGATCCACGCTGCATTTTTGAAAATGGTGCAGATTTTGTTTTTCAAATGGTGTTGTCTGGTGGGTTTCAGTTTAAATTTCATGTTACGATATACATGCATAATGTTGTGTACTCGGCCCCATGAAATTCCCATGTTCATGTCTATGTTCAGTGCTAGGGACTGCACGTTTTCTGTGGGTTGTCATCAAGGGAACTGACTGAACGTTTCTTTTCGAGAGTACAACTACTGGTAGGAGTTACATGGCGATTACTGGTACATTAATTTTTCCGTGCATTTGCTTGAGGCGATGCTTTTCCCATCAACGCTTCGCCACACTGGCATACAGATGTGCTTGCCTACCTCGATAACGGTGCACCAGGCCACATTAACTGCTATAATTCACTGATTAAGTACCCTCTTAGTTCAACATCAGCCATCATGTGACCCAGTTATGTGCGGCAAACATTTGTTCTGATTTATACTAAATTTATGTCATCTTTAAAGACCATGTGGTCTGTCATACAGTTGGATGATGATTTTAATCAGCACTGGTCAATTTTATATTTTCACTTTCCACAATAAATATGGTTTCAATCAGCGATATTTGTGAATGTGATCAGTATCCAATGTATTTTACTTTTAAAAATTAATGATAATGATAATTGTTTTTGTTGAAATATAAAACTAAATCATGATACTTTTGGATAATTACATTCCCTTTTGGCAAATGTTCACCGAAACGACCAACATGATTTGAGAATGGATCAGTGATGAGCTGAAACTAGAAATCATAATAAATGAAAATTGCGATCAGTACATTAGATTTATAATCTGATCAGTTGAAAATACTCATAGATTGCCTCCCAGACAAGTTGTCAAACAATATTGCATCTGAGATGGTGAACCCGCTCGGTTAGCCATGTGGTCTAACGCACCGCTTTCGGAGGCGGGGAGGCGTACCGGCCCCGGTTCGAATCCGCCCGGCGTATTAACGAAGGGGGTCGGAGTGCCGGCCAGCCTGGCTGTGGTTTTTAGGCGGTTTTCCACATCCCCCTGGTCCCTAAGTCCCGCCTCAGTTGCACGACTTGAAAACATTTCGTAACACCGTACACTTTCGCACACATAACACTATACGCAGGCATTTGGGGTAAGCATTTCCTCCTGGGGGGCATGGGGGGTGGCGGCAGGTAGGGCATGCGATCACCCTGTAAATATTAACACATGCCAAATCCGCGTTTAACACAGTGCCGACCCTGCATGTGCGAGATGGACAGACAGACATTGTATCTGAGATTGGATGGTGAGATTAATTTTTTCTCTAGAAGGTTCAATTTGCAAAGCTAAATTTGAGTGTGTTTGGTTGGAGTATGTTTAAATAAAGAGAGTGGGAGTATGAACCGAGGAATCTGAGACGTGACTGGGTTGCCTTTTATTTAGGTTGGAGGTGTGCTGAAGCCGCTGCAGTTGCTGGCAGTGGACTGCTGTTTCAACTCCCAACCAAGGAGGTCGCTTCTGTCTGAGCCGCAGGGGATTTACGTCGGTTCTCTAGCTTAGATAAAGCTTATCTCAAGAGTGTGAGTTTGTGACTGGATCTTGTTATTCATAAAAGGACCATTCTGAACTTTGCTTGTTAGGGAGTTATCCTCTTCTACCTGGCATACAGTCTTTTGAGGAGCTCAATCTGTATTATGTACTGCTGTCCAGACGTTTCTGAATGATGACTTTGGTGAAAGTAAACACATTACGATTGCTGCATACAGTGAAATAAAAGAGCGCGATGGGTTGGTGATTTCTGGACAATGAGCAGCTGTGTAAGAGATAGGGATGCTCTCCGACATTTAGATTTGATTGTTGGGTCACAGGTAAAGGTTTCTCTACTGAGGTTTCATGCCCAGTAGAGATCGAAGTCTTTCATTCCGCGTACAGGTAATTGGATTGTGTTATCCATCAGTCAGGAGAATTAAGCATACGGAAAGAGTTGTAACTTCGTCATTGTGCGTGTAGTTAAATCTTTAAATACATAGTATAGCACATAATGCATTTATCCTTTGATGAAAGGGATTTTTTTCACTTTACATTTAAGTGGTTAATATATTTTGTGGCTGTTAGTGTTAGGGGGCATCATTCGGAGAGATGATCCATGCTTGAGTTCACATAACTCATATAATTCACTAAGTTCCTGTAGCATACTTTTTGAATTAGTTAATGGTTTATTAATTCTGTTCTAAGCTTCTCCCGAGGGAGTATTTATGGCGACAGTACCATTCTGAGATCGCGTTTACCTTAGCTGACATGTCACAAATCTGTACAGTAGATAGATGGAAAAAAAACAGTAACGAGAAAACGACTTTGAGGTCTTAGAAGAGCCGGCCGCCGTGGCCGAGGGGACTGCGGCGCGCCAGTCACGGTCTACGCGGCCACTACGGTCGGGGGTTCGAATCCCCCCTCGGGCATGGATATTGTGCCATCCTTAGTAGTAGCTAGTTCATAAGTAATTTGTAAGTTCAGGGACTGATGACCCCGTAGTTAAGTTCCATAAGTTCTACAAACATTTGAACATTTGAATTTGGTCTTAGAAGAAATCGTCATCGGTATATAGTGTACAGCGGAAAAATTGCAGTCATAATTTGGGACTGCCGCATCGAGGAACAGTATGAAAGTGGCACAGGAATTTCTAGGTCAAATGTTTGTTAAGCTTATGGGACTTAAATGCGGGGTCATTAGTCCCTAAACTTACAAACTACTTATCAGCTAGCTTCTATTAAAGACAGCACAAACGTCCATGCCCGAGAGAGGATTACAACCCCCGACGGGGAGCGGCCTCGCGCATCGGAGCATAGCGCTTCAATGCGAGGAAATTTGTAGATCAAGTGGTATCCACTGCAAGGTAGCTGTTTATATCGTGAATTACGACTGGGGCCGTAACTACACACAGTCGTTCAGTCATCAGGCGTTGCTGATAATTAGGCCCAAAATTACAGAGGTGCTGTGATATAAACTTCAGTGCAAAGGGAAGTGTGGAAGACCATGGACGAAACTGCCAAGCAGGAGCAGCCATTGGGCCAGCCAGGGAATACATGGGGAGATAGCTGATATAGTCAATGAATCACTGATGAGACACTGACAAGACAGTCATTGGACAGGATTAGGTGGTTAGCAGGTCGTCAGAAGCATCAGAAGTGACACTCAGTTTGCATTCTGGTAGCATGCGCGATAAAACAGTGTCAGATCTCTGCGTTCATTATGATGTCTAATGTCATTCTGCTAATTATTCACTTACTGTTACGTATTGAAGAGACTTATCTTGCTATTTCTTGTACGAGTCCTTAAACATCCAATTACATTTTCACGTCTGACCTCAAGAAGGAAGGAATATTAGGGTTTAACGTCTCGTCGGCAACTGACCTCAGGCTCCATATTTTATGCTAAAGCAGCTTCTGCGAGAAAATTGCCGCAGACAATAGTCTCGATGAGCAGAAACAGAGCAGCGGCGATCACGCTAGACGTGATGTCGGCCACGGCCAGCACGGAAGGTGGGGCCAGTTACGTCGCCCCGGGCGTCGAGATCAAAGGCACCGGCGGTCGCCCACCAGTCACTCCGACAATGGACACGCCACGGCAGCCAGCCACCTGCTAGACGCCCGTCCATGCAAAACTGCCTGCGTTGAGAGGTGAAACGAGATAATCCATTCCCTCCCTACCTACCTGCCTGCCCAATTCACGAGTCCATGCCCAGACAAAGCAACTTCTTTTTCTTTTGGTGCCTATCCGGTTCGGATGTGAGTGATCATAATGGCTATTATTCTTTTGTTGATAGTAACGCCGAATAGACTTTCTGATAGACAGCTCAGTGGCCTGTTTTTCTTTGTGTATATGCAGATGGCTCCAATATACCGCAAGAAGAGTGTATTGGATGTGCCTTCTTCTGCCCTTAGATTCAGATTCAGAGAACCTTCAAACGTCTAACGAATATTTACGACGGAGACAGTGACAAATCTGGAAGCACTTAAGTTTGTTTCTACCGTTGGCTTCGCGAAAATATTAATTATGTCTAGTTCTCAAAGTGTCCTTCAAAACCCTGCAACATCGGACATGGAACATAAAAAAAATAAAAAATAAAAAATAAAAAAAACTATATTCTGGATGTGATTTCGGCATATATTCGCTGTACAAATACGGGACTGACAGTTAATTTACTGTGGGTACCTTCTCACGCTGATATCTACTGTAATGAAGTTGATGCATTGGCCAGACAAGCGGCATCCTTAGACACTGTCCTGTACCTGCATCTGCCATACACAGACTTCTTATCTGCGGTCAAGGAACACGCAAAACAACAGTGGCAACAAATGTGGAACGTTTCCCAACATATGAAAGGCGCTTCTTACGATGTGCTGCAACCTCGGATTTCTACGCAGCCGTGGTTTATGAGGACTCATTTGAACCGATCCGCGATTTCTACCATCATTCGACTTCGCTTCAATCACGCCTCTTATTCACAACATCTACATCGGATCAACGTCAACGATTCGGCGGCATGTGAGTGTGATCCTGAAATGGAAGCTGATGTCAACCACATCCTGTTCAGGTGCCCCAAATTTGACCGTGGACGTTTGAACTTCTTGTAGACACTGGTGAAGATGGGATATCGCCTTCCCCAGTCAGCTTCTTCCCTTTTGTTTATAAAAGACATTCGTGTGTATAAAATCATAAGTTCAAGTTCAAGTGTTTGTATAGCTTATGGGACTTAACTACGGGGTCATCAGTCCCTAAACTTACAAACTACTTATGAACTAGCTAAGACTAAGGATGGCATAAATATGCATGCCCGAGGGGGGGATTCGAACCCCCGACCGTAGTGCAGACCGTGCAGACCGTGACTGAAACGCCTCAGTCCCCTCGGCCACCGCAGCCGGCTATAAAATCATAATAAAGCTTATTAAGCCCACTGGACAAAATCTATAAGTATTAAGTATGTTGGTAATATATTATAAGGTTTTGCTTGTGAATATGTGAAAATGTTCCAAAATCATTTGAATTGTAACGTAATGCAGTTTTCGCTTTGTTTCCACTCTCATATTTTGACAAAATATTAAAATAATATATTTAAATATATGTACATTGTCACTGTGTGTTGTAGATGGCCACATTGAGTCAACACGCAGAAGGCCAAATGAAAGAAAAAAAATGTATATATATTAAACCAGGATCTAATATCGTCAACCCAAGATATTTGTCTTCTTCCAGAACTCTTGTACATTGAAGTATTCCTTGTTGTAATTCGTATCTATGGACTCTCAGGACCCACCTATAAAGCCACAATAAGCCACAATTAAAAGGTCTCCAGCTTCTTCTCTGTGTTTTTATTTAAGGTCCAAGTCTCTACAACGTGTAGCATAAAGCATTAGCATTCAGCAGAAAAAGCATCATTGAGACAAATTTGTACTAACTGAATAACAAAACATGTACATTTTCTCCTTTTTATTAATCTATTTAGAATTAAGACCACTTTCGTAAAATTGTACATTTCCGTGGCAACTACATATCAATTACCATGATATCCAGCGAAGTTTCTCAATTGTCTGGGACTTCGGAGACGGTGTGAGAAAATCAATATACTGATTCAAAAATGTTCAAATGTTTGTAAATCTATCGGACCAATCTGCGTGGTCATCAGTCCGTAGCTTACAGACTATTTAAACTAAGGTAAACTAACCTAAGGATAACATACACACCCATGCCCCAGAGATGACTCGAACCTCCGCCGCTCGGCTACTCTACCGCGGCGTATATACTGATTCCCATGAATTACGTATCCACTTGTCGAATTCCTTGTTGCCTGACTTTGGTTTCTCGATTCCGTTACACGAAGTATTTATTGTTACTTTGAGGACTACTGGAGACGACCTGAGAAGATGATAATCTCAAAGCTGTACAATGCGACTCAAATGGCCGAGCCGATGTCGTTTATGTATATCGCTGAATTGTTTGTAAACCTATGGGCCAAACGGCAGTGCCCATCAGTCCCTAGACTTACTAACTACCTCAAATAACTTGTGCCAAGGACAACACATACACCCATGCCTGAAGGAGGACTCCAACCTCCCACGGAGAGCAGCCGCACACTAAACAGCAATGCGTCCTACAGCGCACAGCCATTCCCGCAACGCTCCATGGAGGACCAACTTTGCCGAAGTTGGTCGTTACGCCTTCGAGCCACGTGTCTCGTCGGGGTTGTAGTGTTCGCAGAATACCAATATGTAAACAGAACGACAGCAGCGCTCCAAGCGAGGGGGAGAAAACTTTTAATACGAAAAGATACCGCCTGCCTCGGTTTAATATCCTCCTTCACATTATCGGCATGGGGCTGGGCGGTTTTAGGCGGTTTCCCACATCGCACTAGGCGAATACTGGGCTGGTACCCAAATTCCGCCTTAGTTGTACTGTTTAGAAACATTTAGAAAAACATGTGATGTGTGCTATCGACAAGGGTTCGCAAATCGATTCCGTATTTCTTGATTTCCAGAAGGCTTCTGACATAGTACCTCACAAACGGCTTTTAATCAATTTGCGTGGTTATGGTATATCGCCCCAAATTTGCGATTGGATAGGAGATTTCCAGAGAGGACACAGTTCGTAGTAATCGATGGTAAGGCATCGACTAAAACAGAGGTGATATCGGGCGTTCCAAAGGGTAGTGTTATTGGTCCTCTGCTGTTCCTTATTTACATAAACGATTTAGGGGAAAATGTAAGTACCTCCCTTAGGTTGTTTGCAGATGACGCCGTCATTTACTGTCTAGTGAAATCATCTGAAGATCAAAACCAACTGCAGAGCGATCTGAATAAGATATCAGTAGGGTGTAGAAATTGGCAATTGGCTCTAAATAATGGGAAGTGTGGAGTCGTCCACATGAGTACGAAAAGAAATCCGTTAAACTTTGTTTACACGATAATTCAATCAAAATTGAAGGCCGTAAACTCCATTAAATACCTAGAAATTACTATTACATCAGACTTAAACTGGAAAGAACACATAGATAATGTCGTGGGAAAGGCGAACCAGGGACTGCGTTTTATTTGCAGAACGCTTAAAAGATGCAACAGAACTACTAAAGAAACTGCGTACACTACGCTTGTCCGTCCATTTTTGGAGTATTGCTGCCCAGTGTGGTATCCGTATCAGGTGTCCAGAATGAAACTTCCACTCTGCAGCGGAGTGTGCGCTGATATGAAACTTCCTGGCAGATTAAAATTGTGTGCCGGAACCGGGACTCGAACCTGGGACCTTTGCCTTTCGCGGGCAAGGTAGGAGGCGAGGTACTGGCGGAAGTAAAGTTGTGAGGCGGCATCGTGAGTCGTGTCGGGGTAGCTCAGTGGTAGAGTCTTGCCCGCGAAAGGCAAAGGTCCCAGGTTCGAGCCCCGGTTCCGGCACACAATTTTAATCTGCCAGGAAGTTTCGTATCAGGTGTGTTTGACGGAGGACATCGAAAGAGTCCAGAGAAGGGCAGCTCGTTTCGTATTGTCACGATGAAGGGGAGACAGCGTTACGGAAATGATACAGGATCTAGGATGGGAATCTTTACAACAACGGCGCTTATCGCTGCGGCATGGGCTACTTACGAAACTCAAATCGCCAACATTCTCCTCCGAATGCGAAAATATATTGTTGACTCTCACTTACATAGGTAGAAATAACCATCAGATTAAAATACGGGAAATCAGAGCTCTAACGGAGAGATTCAGGTGTCCTTTCTTCCCGCGCGCTATTCGAGACTGGAATGGGAGATAAATAGTATAATGGCGGTTCGATGAACCCTCTGCCAGGCAGTTAAATGTGATTTGCAGAGTATCCCATGTAGATGTAGATGCCCGCTTTCACATTTTACGGTGGTTGGGGGTTTACACATATCCTCCAAGGGGTTGTGCAGTGGTGAGAGCAAGGGCATCCGCGCAGTTAACCACGCCGCCTGCTGTATACACTCGCTGCAGTCTTTAGCGGAATGCCATATTTATTTCAAAAAATGTCCTAACCAACTAGAAATTGTCTAACGTGTAACGTATTTTATTTTATCACCACGTGATGTTAATCTTACTCGACATGAGTACTTCTTGCTGTAATGTAACACGCCATAGACATCTGTAGTCGATGTTGGCACCATGGTAAACTGCTTTTAATAATCTACTACCTAACTTTTGAGATGCTAAAAATTACTGCAGTAAACAGGAGAATGGAAAATGTGGTAGAAGCTGATCTCGGGGAAGATCAGTTTTGATTCAGGAGGAACGTAGGAACCCGGGAGGCAATACTCACTTTACGACTGATCTTAGAAGATAGATTAAGGAAAGGCAAACCTACATTTTTAGCTTTTGTAGATTTGGAGAAGTCTTTTGAGAATGTTGACTGGAATACAAAAATTCTGAAGTCAGCGGGGGTAAAATACAGGGAAAGGAGAGTTATTTACAACTTGTACAAAAGCTAGACCGCAGTTATTAGACTCGAAGGGTATGAAAGGAAAGCATTAGTTGGGAAGGGAGTAAGACAGGGTTGTAGCCTTTCTCCGGTGTTATTGAATTTGTACATCGAGCAGGCGGTGAAGGAAAGCAAGGAAAAATTTGGAGTAGGGATTAAAGTTCAGGATAAAGAAATAAAAACATTGCGTTTTGCTGATGACATTGTAATTCTGTCCGAGACAGCAAAGGACCTGGAAGAGCAGTTGAATGGAATGGACAATGTGTTGAAGAGAGCGTATAAAATGAACATTAACAAGAGCAAAACAAAAATAATGGAATGCAGTCTTAGAAAATCAGGCGATGCTGAAGGAGTTAGATTAGGTAACGAAACAATGAAGGTGGTAGATGAGGTTTGTTACTTGGGTAGTAAAATAACACATGATGGTCGCAGTACAGAGGATATAAAATTCACAATGGCAATGGGAAGAAAAGCATTTTTGAAAAAGAAATTTGCTAACATCGAATATTATTTTAAGTGTAAGGAAGTCCTTTATGGAGGCATTTGTGTGGAGTGTTGCCTTGTACGGGAGTGAAACATGGACGATAGACAGTGCGGACAGAAAGAGTATAGAGGCTTTTGAAATGTGGTGCTACAGACGAATGCTGAAGATTAGCTAATGAAGAGGCACTGAAGAGAATTGGTGAGAAAAGGAATTTTTGGCATATCTTGACTGAAAGGACGGATCGCTTGTTAAGACACATTCTTAGACATCAAGGAATCGTAAATTTAGCTTTGGAGGGAAGTGTATGGGGTAAAAATCGCAGAGGGAGACCAAGAGACGCATATTGTAAGAAGATTCAAATGGATGTGGGTTGCCGTTGTTATAAGGAGATGAAAAGGCTTGCTCAGTATAGAGTAGGGTGGAGAGTTGCATCAAATCAGTCTCCGTACTGAAAACCATAATAACGACAAATAGTTATTATGTTTGCTGTTTCCAGAAAAGCCCTGATAAAAATTCATGCCAAATTCATTATTTACCGCGTCGCCCTCGCTGGAGCGGAGAAAGTCGAAAGAAAAGCAAGAGATAAAGCACTCTAAATGTATCGTTGGATGACAGAGCGAGGTGTCGCAGTGGCAACACACTGGACTAAAAATCAAATGTTTGTTAAGCTTATGGGACTTAACTACAGGGTCATCAGTCCCTAAACTTACAAACTACTTATGGACTACCTTATACTAAAGACGGCACAAATATCCATGCCCGAGGGGGGATTCGAACCCCCGACCGTAGTGGCCTTGCAGACCGTGACTGGAGCGCCTCAGTCCCCTCGGCCACCGCGGCCGGCACACTGGACTCTAATTCGGATATCGGCGGTTGAAATCCGCCTTCAGATATTGTAATTTATGTTTCCAGTGGTTTTTTTAAATAAGAAAAAAACGCCTGGATAGTCCCTTTCAACGGGGGCGGCCGGTTACCTTCCCTGTCCTTCCAATCCGTGCTAGTGCTCCATCACTAATGATTATGTCGTCGACGAAACGTTAATCCTTTTATTTTACTTTATGTCAGTTATTTCTAGGAGACGAAGCCTTTATCGTAAAACTGTAATTACACGCTCAGTCTACGCTGTTACTGTAGGATTTCGCGCTTAATTTTTATCTGCTCACAACAACAGTAAGAAAGAATGTCGCAGCTGCAGGCCACCAAACTTTCTGGTCGTAAACATACAGAAAATTACAGAACCATCAGTTTAATAAGTCATGGTTGCAAAATATTCACACGAATTATTTACAGAAGGATGGAAAAGCTAGTAGAAGCCAACCTTAGGGAAGACCAGTTTGTATTCAGGAGAAATGTAGGAAGAAGGGAGGCAATCCTCACTTTACGGCTTATCTTAGAAGATAGATTAAGGAAAGGCAAACCTACATTTCTAGCTTTTGTAGATTTGGAGAAAGCTTTTGACAATGATGATTGGAATACACTCTTTCAAATTCTGAAATCAGCAGGAGTAAAATATAGGGAACGGAAGGTTATTCAGAACTTGTACAAAAACCAGACAGCAGTTATCAGAGTTGAAGGGCATGAAAGGGATGCAGAAGTTGGGAAGGGTGTAAGACAGGGTTGTAGCCTTTCCCCAACATTATTCAATTTGTACATTGAACAACCTATAATGGAAAGCGAGGAGATATTTGGAGAAGGAATAAAAATTCAGGGTGAAGAAATAAAAATCTTGTGTTTTGCTGACATTGTAATTGTGTCACAAACAGCAGAGAACCTGGAGGAGCAATTGAACTGAATGCACAGTGTGCTGAAAGAAGCATATAAGATGAACATTAATTAGAGCAAAATAAGGGTAATGGAATGCAGTCTTAGAAAATCAGGCGATGCTGAAGAAATTAATTTAAGTAACGAATTAATAAAGGTGATAAATTAGTTTTGTTACTTGGGCAGTAAAATAACATATGACGGTGGCAGTACAGATGATATAAAATGCAGAATGGCAATGGGAAGAAAGGCGTTTCCGAAAAAGAGAAATTTGTTAACATTAAATATTAATTTAAGTATAAGGAAGTCCTTTCTGAAGGCATTTGTGTGAAGTGTTACCTTGTATGGGAGCGAAAAATGGACGATAGAGGCAGGAAGAAGATAGAGGCTTTTGAAATGTGTTGTTATAGAAGAATACTGAAGATTAGGTGGGTGGATCGCGTAACTAATGAGGAGGTACTGAACAGAATTGGGGAGAAACGGAATTTGTGGCAAACGTTGACTGAAAGAAGGGATCGACTGGTAGGCCACATTCGTAGACATCAAGAAGTTGTGAATTTAGCGTTGGAGGTAAGTGTGTGGCGTAAAAATCGCAGAGGAAGACCAAGAGATGAATATAGTAAGCAAATTCAAATTGATGTAGGTTGCCGTTCTTATGAAGAGATGAAGAGGCTTGCTCAGGATAGAGTAGGGTGGAGAGCTGCATCAAACCAGTCTCCGGACTGAAGACCACCACAACAACAACAAACATACAGGCACGTTAAATTAAGTTCTAGCCGTCAAGAGTCAGTAGGCAGACGTTTAAATCGCCAGTAAAATTCTAAATAAGAGCAGCCACCGTTTCGGAGGAAGATGTTATCGATTTCAGGCTTTACTGTCAGGTAATCTTACCACATCTCCAGCGACATCAGTCGCAACATAATGTACAGCTTAAAGCAAGTATCACTTTTTGGCCCACTTTAGGTTACGGTATTTACACTAAACGTGGGCCTTTGCGATCGTCTTTTGACAGCTCGAAATTTAAATGAAAATAACGGCTTAACTATTCATCTGACACGAAAATTGAATAACCGAATTTGTAGAGGAGAAAAGTCTCTAGAACTTTGCTCTCTTATGTTTTTTTTCATATCTCGTAGCGTTTCAATTATATTTGTAAAAATAACGGCGATTTTGGGATGTCTGTCTGTCTGTCAGTAACGTGTTCCCTGTTTTTAAGACGAACCGTTCAACCGATCAGCACTAGATTTTACAGACCTGAATGTAGGCCGCTGGAAATCAGAACCTTTCTTTTTCAAATTTTTCGGACACAAAAACGGTAGTAATACCAAAAAAGCCGTTTGTAATATAATTGTAATTGCAAACGAACCGTTCATCTGACACGAAAACTGAATAACCTAATTGGTACAGAAGAAAATTCTCTACAACTTAGCTCCCTTATGTTTTTTCATATCTCGTATCGTTTTAGAGATATTTTCAAAAAATAACGGAGATTTGACACCCTCCATTGAATTAAAGAATACCAGCCATTCGGAGATTGTCACGTGACATTCCTCGCCCAGAACTCTCTCTGGCATACGCCATGTTGCGTTGCGAGTTTGATGATTTTGTTATTGTAACTTACACGTTGTCATTTCAAAGCAATGGGCACTGAAGAATTAACAAAAACACATCGTTCTTCGTACTATAAATGATAATCTAGTGTCTATAAATGCCATATTAGCATCAGTTAAAAACGGCCATCAATAGTATGAAATTAAAGGACTCATCTTTTGATTGATAACCGTAGCATAGTGGGCAAGGCGTTGTACTATGACGCTAAAGGTCGATGGTTCGGAGCCCAGCACTACCTTTTTTTCCAAAAGGGTTTCAGACACTCTTATTAATTAATTTTTTATTATTTACATTTTTTTTGTTCAAAATGTTTGCAAAAACTTATAAAACTACAAATCGAATCTAAAGTGGGTTGTAAAACACGTCAGTGCGATTTTTTTTTATTCTGCTATTAAAAGAACGCTAGTTTACGACGCCAGAGTGGTTCACTTGCAGCGGCCTTCGCAGTGTTATCTTCGGAAGAAATACGGCGGGAGACGTGTGTCCCAGACCTTACACGTGCATTAACGCTCAGACAGGGTAGCATTCCGTGCGCGGTCGCCCTGAGGTGGCCACGGCGCGGCGCGGCGGTCACGCGACGCCGACGCCTCCTGCTAATTAGGCCTGCACTGTGCTGGTGGGCGGCGCGCGTGC
This sequence comes from Locusta migratoria, assembly GCA_026315105.1. Lineage (NCBI taxonomy): Eukaryota > Metazoa > Arthropoda > Insecta > Orthoptera > Acrididae > Locusta > Locusta migratoria. The sequence goes on from CM048745.1 coordinate 86,885,324, forward strand.
CGTATCAGAGCAGGTAGCAGTGGGCAGCGGGCAGCAGGCGATGCAGCGATAGCGTCTCTCTCACCTGCCGCCTCAGCGGCCGGCAGAGGTGTGGCATCGCACAAGCCCATCTATCACTACACGCGGCACCTGCAAACAATTAAAACTGATCACATTTCATCTCACTGCGCATCACGTATCGGACAACCAGCAGTTTGTAACGTTCGTGCTTCTGCTAGGATAACAGGGATTAACCTGAGTACTAGAACAGATACCACCCAGTGGCGGTGCGTCCTATGTATTCACTGGTTCAGTCAACCCCCAGAATAAACGTCGTCGTGAAAAACCTAATATATAAAGCAGAGTGTCCGTATGTTTGTACGTGCTGCATACAAATCTACAGTTTTATTCCAATCTTTATGAAATTTTGTACACGTAAGCTTCAATCCATGAGGACGGTCGCCGTAAGTGTAAGAATCACGTACGATACATAGTTCACAAGATATGACGTCATAAACAATGAGATGCGCGAAAAACTGCTGCATTTTGCGACAATGCTGCTCATTTTCTCCTAAACCACTGGACCAATTTCACCCAAATTTGGTGCACACATTCCTTACCGTCAGGTAACAATTGCTGCGTGGTTAAGAATCACATAAGGCACAAGGTTCAAAAGATATTACGTCATAACCAATAGAAAAAGCAAAAAATGCCATATAATGCGGCGAGACTTTCGAAATACATTGTAGGAGAATGACAGTACTTAGCGACTTGCAACGAACTTTAAACATAATTTCAAACCTTTATTAAACTTTTTCTCGCTGGCAACAGTAGTAAAATGATGAAAGGAAAAATGTTTCTCGCTCACTACTTTTCCGCTGTTTATGGAAAACTCCTCTCCGTATGACGACAAATTGTAGCGACAGGAAATTTTACAGACAGTATACACATATATATTGGAATGTAGCTTCTAACAGTACGACACGACAGTACGAGACGTAGTTCATGAGATATGAGCATATTAACTGTACCATTCACGGGAAATAGCCCAATCACGCATCAAGTTTTAATCTATTACTTCTTTACTACTAACGGTATTCCCAAGAGATTTTACAGGCATACAGGCCTTTTACTAATGAATAAATACCTGAAATATGGCAATAAATAAATAAATAAATACCCGTCCAACCCCGGGTTTTCAGCTAGTATTAAATAAATAAATCAAATAAAAACTCTTTTTACACTACTACACTACTGGCCATTAAAATTACTACACTAAGAAGAAAATGTAGATGAAAACGGGTAATCATTGGACATATTAGACTACTAGAACTGACATGTGATAATATTTTAACGCGATTTGGGTGCATAGATCCAGAGAAATCAGTATCCAGAAAAAATACCTCTGGCCGTAATATCGGCCTTGATACGCCTGGGCATTGAGTCAGAAAGAGCTTGGATGGCGTGTATAGGTATCAAAGTTCATGAAAGGTAGTGACTGGCGTCTTGTGACGAGCCAATTGCTTGGCCACCATTGACCAGACGTTTTCAATTGGTCAGACATCTGGAGAAGGCCAGGTCAGCAGTCGAACATCTTCCGTATTCAGAAAGGCCCGTACAACATCTGGAACATGAGGTCGTGCATTATCCTGCTGAAATGTAGGGTATCGCAGGGATTGAATGAAGGGTAGAGCCACGGGTCGTAACACATCTGAAATGTAACGGCCACTGTTCAAAGTGCCGTCGTTGCAAACAAGAGGTGACCGAGGCGTGTAACCAATGGCACCCCACACCATCATGCTCGGTGATACGCCAGTATGGCGATGACGAATACACGCTTCCAATGTCAGTTCACCGCAAAGTCACCAAACACGGATGCGAGGATCATGATTAAACACAACCTGGATTCATCCAAAAACATGTTTTGTCATTCGTGCACCCAGGTTCATCGTTGCGTACACAATCGCAAGCGCTCCTGTCTGTGATGCAGCGTCAAGGGTAACAGAAGCCATGGTCTCCCAGCTGGTCGTCCATACTGCTGCAGACGTCGTCTAACTGTTCGTGCAGATAGTTGTTGTATAGCAAACGTCCCCATCTGTTGAGTCAGGGATCGTGACGTATCTGCACGATCCATTACAACCATGCGGATAAGATGCCTGTCATCTCGACTGCTAATGATACGAGGCCGTTGGGATACAGCACGCCGTTCCGGACCTCATGAAACCACTGATTCCATATTTTCCTAACAGTCATTGTATCGCGACCAACGCAAGCAGCAATGTCGCGATTCGATAAACCACAATCGCGAAAAGGTTTAATCCGACCTTTATGAAAGTCGGTAACGTGACGGTACGCATTTCTCCTCCATACACGAGCCATCAGAACAACGTTTCACCAGGCAACGCCAGTCAACTGCTGTTTGTGTATGTCAAACCGGTTGGAAACTTTCCTCATGTCTTCACTTTGTAGATGTCGCCACTGGCGCCAACCTTGTGTGAATGTTCTGAAAAGCTAATCATTTGCTTATCACAGCATCTTCTTCCTTTCAGTTAAATTTCGCGTCTGTTGCACGTCATCTTCGTGGTGAGCAATTTTAATGGCCAGGAGTGTATTCTTCGTTCCGTTCTTCAATCAGATCAGTTTATACTCACATTCAAGTACTTTTATCGTACAAGAAATGTTTTACGTCGAGAAGACAGCACGTATACGAGGCGCAGTGAGGCCGTTTCATACACGCGTCAGTGGCAGCAGCATTGCAGTGCGCATGTGCGCTTGAGATTCAAATTCTCTTCTGAATCCCCGGAGGTAGCATATGGGCGCTCCCGTGGCAGGGAGAGGCGAGGGGAAACGCCGCTTTTTTTTTTTTAATTTCCACCTGGTGCCTCAGTTGGGCCAGATTTCGTGCCGCTCATGCAGATCGCCCAGCATGACATTTTATGCGGTCCCAAACATGCTCAATGGGGGAGAGATCAGGGGATCGTGCTAACGAAGGGTAGTTGACGTATACCTTTAATAGCACGTTGGGTGGTACGAAATACACGTGCATCTTCATTACCTGTTTGAAAAGCATATCACCTTGTTGGTGCAAGAGTGGTAGCAAAACGGTTTAAATGAGGGTTTTAGTGTACCGTGGACTGTTCAATGTTCTTTAGACGAACACTAGAGGAGACTGGGGAGTGTAGGAACATCATTTAATAAATCTGGGTTGCCATCATGTTTCACAAAACATGGAAATTAGATTTTTTAAATCATATAGCCTTCATTCTTATGGTGTGATCGTAGGTACCGGTAACTTTAAAAATAAAAGAATAAAATATCAATTCCTACTCTGAGCAAGTTATGAGCTGCACCATGACAGAAATTGTTTGAATATTCATTGGTAAACTGATTTTAACTAATCTATTTACCCCTCCAAAATAGTGAAAAGGGATATTTTAAAGTATAGAAGATCTGCTCAATAACTAATTTATTGCAACCATATATCGAACATCCTAGCTCATCAGAAATCTAATAAACATTTTACAGCTCTTTACTTTTAAGCAAATGACATTTCCCTATCATATTAGGCTGACAGTAGTATGGAAAGCACTGAATAGTTTTATATAAATTTTACAATTTTTGTAAGATAAAAAAATTACTGTCTGAGTCAAGGGATTGGGAAACTCAAACAGGATGTTAACAGATTAGCTACAGAGAAATCTGAAGTTATCTATAGCAACAAATCACCAGAATGAAAAAAAAACTAAATAATATAATAAATAAGGAAAAATTATCGACAGCAGAATTACACAAGTCCTTGCGATGGTTCTTGCAATACTTTACCCTATCCAAATTAAAAGATGATGGCACCGTAGCAGACTCAGCAGCAACAAGCTATGGCAACAGCAGAACTGGAAAATAATCCCGACCGTATTCTCATTGCGATCTGTTAGACAGCATCAGCATGTAACTTCCCTAAATATGAAGAGATCCATACGGCACGGAAGCATCCAGCTACTTCTGCTCTCCTTCCCCATTGCTCCTGTCCATGGCCAGTGATCAGCGGCCATGCTCTCGCACCTGAGGCGTACTAGTCTGCAAGTTTGGCTAATTGACTACCCAATGGGTTGGCGTAGCGCTGTTGATAAATTAACTAGCCATTACAGCGAACAAAGGCTACAGTAAGCCACCCAGATCCACCGAAAATTTCAGTAGTTTTAATAGTAAAATCGAAACGTGCACCAACAAACGTAATGGGACCATGCAAAACTTCGGACTGAGCTGTTGTTCCTACCCCTGAAACACCAGGAGTAATATCAATTGAATCAATAGCCCTATAAACAGGCAGACGGGAACGTCGAAATCTTCTCCTATAGCGAGACATCTCTGGAGCCGTTCAATGCTGTTGCCTGCGCCGCAGCTACACGACGACTGACGCTGTCTTACCGGAAACACGACTTATATAGCGCGCTGATAAGACGCATGGCCGCTAGAACTCCCGCGTGGTGGGGGCCGGAAGCTTTGATTTTTCAGCGCCCGCGCGTTTTTTCTTCTTCATGAACTTATTTTATTGAGTACTGTGTTCTTTGTTTCGAGTGCTGGATAGGTTGTCAGGCCCAGGACTCAGAAGTCCTACAGGAACATAAAACAGTTACAAAAATACGTGATAGATGAGAATATCGCTGTGTGAGGCCGAAGGTAACTAACTTCAATTGGATTTATCTAAAGCAACCTGAAATCATTTAAGTAGTTACGGTTCATTAGGAGAATGCTTTCATTTGATCAATGTTTTATGCTGGTTCTATAAAAACCAATATCAGTAATCTATTTGTGTAACATCGTAGAGGGTCATCCACTCCATGCATGTCATTTACCTTGTGTCTTAAAATACGCGGAAACACCTTAATTGATGTCACAGTTTTCATTTTGTGGACCCTGCCAGGATTTCTTTTCCTACCTATCCATCCTCCCACAGAAATCTTTCAGTCTCGTACTTCCATGTTCTGTGGTAAGGCGTCATCCCTATGCACACTGTCACTTACTGTACTAGTGATTTCACAGTCCTATAAGCGCTTTCGATAGGCGCTCTTCGAAGAGGCGATCAGCCTCACTGTGTATGGGGTGCTCATTTCCAGTCATAACAAACTGCGCTTGTAAAATTCCGTTTTCTCGGTATATTTCCCCATTTATAGCCCTATGATTCACCATTCGTCTCAGGTTCGCTTACATACTTCTTGACCTTATCACGTCTTACATACTTTCTTGACCTTGTCACATGCTCACAACGCCACCAAGAAACATTTAATACCGCAGTGCACACTGGAGGTATTATTTGGTTCATTAATATTCTCCGATGACATTCAAATATTAGCCACATCTTGTCTGGTTCTATTAAATTAAGTGAAATAGCAACCCTCCAACGAGAAAATACTCAAGGGGAGCAGATGCGGATGTCCTCGTTACTCTAACCAAGATCCTCTTTCAACTGTGAAACAACAGAATTAAAGGGATTGAGCACTATTCAGTTCCATGGTTCACGACATCAGTGAGATGAAATTGCTCTTCAAATGTGCAAGGGTAGCACTGAGTGTGTTGCTGAACTGGGGTTGGGGGGGGGGGGGGAATTATAGTGACCCTTCTTCGTTTTATTAATGCTTGTTCAATATTGCAATCCCCAGTGACATCACAGTAGGATGCGAAACATGAGAGCTGAAAAAGCATAAGTAGCGTTTACTAATTTGTATCACGTTCAAATTCCGTCTTCTTGCAACATTCTGCCTTAGCAGGTCGTTGGCAGAGCCTTTTATAAGCTACTCTGTTCTCTCTGTTCTCCCACAACCATTTAGTCCTCTTCAGTTCACATATTTTATCTGGTTCCTTCATCTTACTCGACGTATTCCAGTTGGTCTTCAGACTCTCTCTATTCTAGGACTCTTCCAGGAAGTCTTTCTAATCCCGCTGTGTCAGTATGCCATATTAGTTTCCATAATATCTTTTTGGGACTTTATCTGCAATGTGATTCTTCATTTCTTACATTGTCCTTTCTCGACCTACCAAGGATCCCTCGTATAAGGCGCATTCCTGTTTCTTGTATCCTCTTCAGATCATTCTTTATCCAACATTTTGATCCATAGGTGAAAATTGGCATATGATACGACTGACACATCCTGAATTTTGGTTCAGCAGGTGATTTCAAATTTGTAAATAGGTATTTCCAATACACAAAATATTTCGTAAAATTTTCTATTTTTCTGAAATTTCCTCCTTGATGTCTCCTTCCTTGGATAATTACTTGCTAGATATTTGTATGCATCTACTTCTTTATTAACTTTTCTTTTCAAATTATATTCTTCATTTTTGCATTTCTTCTGTTGGTTTCCATTACTTCACTTTTTGTTAAGCTTATTTTCATTTCCGTTTCTGCCATTACTCTCCGTTGGGTGATTAGTTATTGTTCCAAATTCTGTTCAGTTTCTTCTTAAACAGTCACACTATCAGAATATGCTATGCTTTTTCATACCGTCTTATTTTAAACCTTGGCAAACGTTCCTTATGTTGTTGACCATGACAATATTAAAAAGCACTGGTGATAGAACACTTCCATGCCGAACACCTCTGTCCATTGTAAGGCATTGAGATTTTTAACATGTATTACAACACTGTTAAGGCACCTTTTGTGCCTATGCCTGATTCTCAGTTACTTCTGTTTTGACATTTTCGGACTATACAAATCTTGTTATATCTCTTCTCAACTAACAGTGTCATAAGCCTTTATTATATCTATGTCTTCCCTAATTCCCGTTTGTTTTCTAAACCCTGTCTGTCTATGGCATCCGTTTTCATCTTCCAGGTTGAAATCCTTGATGTAAACCCTTTAAACATTGGTTCTTATTTCTGATTTTATTTAAAATTATCTAATGATAAATTTTCATGCAGTGGCCCATTAGTGCTATTCCTCTGTAATTCTCGCGTAGTGTTTTGTTACCTTTTTAAAGATAGGTACAATCATTGCCTTTGACCAATCTTCAGGAACCTTTCCATAGTTTGACGTCGTTATTCTGTACAATGACAAATTCGATAGGACCTGCGGCTTTGAATATTTCCACTGTAACTACATCTACATCAGGATATTTATTTATTTATTTATTTTTAATACAGTCTTTTCTACATACGACATTTGCAACTCTTCTCTTTCTGTTTCCCCTGTGACGGTGTTAATCCTTTCGCCTTCTTCTGTATCGTCATATGAGTCTCAACCTGACCTTCATTTAGTTTATGGAATTATTCTTTCCATACTTCGAAAACTTTCTCTTCCCTTCCACACAGTATATCCTACTCCGTTTATAAGTTTTGAATTTTTTTTTCTTTCTTCTGTTACCTAATATACGGTGTAATAGCTTCTTGTCATTCTTAAAATTCTATTCGGTTTTTTTGTGAATTTTTCCCGGCGTCTTCTTAGTCAACGCCAACATTTTCCTTGCTGTTGTTCAAAATGTTAAAATGTTCGTAAATCTATGGGAGTTAACCGCTTGGTTATTAGTCCCTAGCTTACGAACTACTTATAAACTAACTTATACTAAAGACAATAGAAACATCCATGCCCCAGGCGGAATTCGAACCTCCGACAGGGAACGACTTCACCCATCGAAGCATAGCGATTCAATGCGCTCGGACACTCCGCCACGTCTCAAGTGAGTTTTTAAATCAAAACAGGGGACTCCAGTAGTTGGATGGCTGATCAATTTGTATTGTAAAAAGTATATATATATATATATATATATATATATATATATATATATATATATATATATATATATAAAAGGAATATGATTACTGTTCTAAATCATCCAACATAATACGGGTCAAAGCCGGATGATATCCCGGCTTCAGTTGACAGCATACGGCATGCAAAGGGTTTTGCCTACAGATGGTACACAAAAGCATGCAGTCTAATTTAAATTCAGTTCCATTTCTTTATTAAATAATTTATATAAACTGTTACTTCGTCTACATTGCATGGTATTTCTGTACACCAACAGATTTTATCGGCTACACCTCTCAAATTCTATGCACATCTTCTAGGTATGCGTAGTTAGTATTTATTGCAACTTCGTACTGTGGTAAGTACAATGCAATTTACCGTGAGTACAAACCCAAATGTCGGCACTCTTTAATCGCGTTTGCGAAGAGTACAAGCCGTGCCCGCAGCCCCATGGTGAGCCTTGTGAGCAGCTCACATGCCCACGCCATACGTGGATATACGACAGCCATCTTGGCTACTTTATTTTATTTCATTATCCAGTCATCTGCTCTTGCAGCCGTACTATCCCTTTAAAGATGCCTGCTTTGGCATATTGGGGAGACATGGCTTTGCCACATCCTAGAGATCGTTCCAGAATGAAAATTGTATTCTGCAGCGCTGTGTGCACTCATACGAAACGTCCTGGCAGTTTAAAATTGTGTGTCGAATCGAGTTCCGCAGAAAAACTACCTGCCGCGCGAGAGTAGCCGAGTGGTCTGAAGCGCCACGTTGCGGATCGCGAGGCCTCCCGCGTCGGAGGTTCGAATCCTCCGTCGGGAATGGATGTTTGTGTTGTCTGTAAGTTAGTTAGCTTTTGACACCGTACCTCACAAACGGCTTTTAAGGGGGGATGTAACGGAAAATGTAAACATTTTTTTAAAAAATCGTTACAGCCATATTTACTATTGTAAAAATCTAAAATTTTGCATGTGTAACGCAAAAGAGCTTTATTTTAACGGAAAAATATAATCAAATATAGAGGATTAGTATTTTGCTAGAAATTGTTTATTATTAATTTTGTAATTGTCTTTTTTATAAAAAGCCATAACTCAAATACTAATAAAGAAATTAATTTGAAAATTTTACTGTAGGTTCCTGAGAAGGCTATAAGACCACTGAACTACAGTTATTATTTTATGGTACAAACTGTATCATTAACAGGGTTTTTAATTTTGCGCATCTAAAATTAATTTTTTTTACATAAAATGATCTATAAATCAGACTGTAATTGCAGCATCTCGGATTTTTTAGTTCCAGGGAGACAGCAACATGTTGAGAACAGTTCCTGAAAATTTCATAGCATTAGGGCAAATATTTTTTGTGAAAAGGTTTCTAATAATGTAAAAAATGTAGAACTGAGAAAATGAGGCTCAAAGATTTTCTACTCATACTTCAATATGTAATAAGCTTACCTCAGTTTTAAAAACCCCCATACTGATACTCCTCATCCTCCATGTTTCTCTTCTCTCCCCTTTGAGTCTGCCTGCCCCGTATTTGCGGGTAAGATAGTGATCTGTCAGCTTCCTTGACCCTGCTCCCGTCGATGGTGTAAAATGCTTCACCACTTCAATTCTGCCATTATTTCCATTATTGAAACATAAAACCGCATCATAGACACCTATTTTGAGTACTTCAAGTCCACAGAATGTCCCTTTTGAGCATCTAATCCAAATCACATTATTGAGGCTTTCATTTGCATTTTGTGTCTTTCCGTGAAGACACTTCTTCAATAAATCAGGTTTCGCAAGAAAACTGAATGTGGGCTTAATTGTATTCATAACAGGTTCTGGTAGTGAGTGTTTATGTGAAGATGTCTCATTGCTGTTATTGAACTTACACCAATCATCTTTCGGACACAGATTGTGCATTGGTGTTTGATCAGTGGATAGTTTGTGGAAATAAATTGCCCACACAGAACGCCTCATTGCCTCTAAATTATGGGTGTTTTTCCTGATAGCTCTCCCATAATATAACTGAAGAGAATAAATTTCCTTCAGAGTAAGCCTGCGTTTTCCTCCTAGTGGTTTTCTATCCTCAAGTAGTTCAGCTTTCTTCTTTTTCAGTAAGCGACAAAGACTACCACCAAGTCTCTTTTGGATGTGACCAACACATTCCAAATTTTCTATTGTTGTGTTATACGGATTTTTATCTATTACAGATTTGAACGAAGAGGAGTCCCCATCACGACGGTATTTAGTATATCTAACACCATAGTGTTTCTCAGATCTCGAGAACATCTTCACAACTGCAGCAGACTCCATGCCCCCACTTGAGCCACTATAATTTTTAGAGCATGCATCTGCATGCTTTCGTTGCCACAGTTTCTCACTGTCTTCATTGTTAGACATTTTCCTTGTTGCGCACTGGTGGCAGTATTTAGACTTAATTTCTACATCTAAAACTTTACCTAAGTCAATACCAATCACAGATGCAACCCCATACAGAGACGTGTGACCTCTTTTCATCCAGGTTCCATCTACAGATAAACACAGGTCAGTAACATTTGTAGGAGATTCGCTGTCATGAATATCTACATCAGTATCTATTTCTGTTTTGTTTATTTCCACCAATTCCTCCACTGCTTTCTTCATAGAAACGTTAGCAGTATCACATACAGCATCAGATATTTCTTTATTTGTTTTTTCAAACCTTGCACAAGGTGGAGGCATGTTCAGAAAACCACAAAAATAGGAGTAAAATGAAAATTCATAGCCACATGATCTACAAATTAATTTAAAATCACAAGCTATTCCCACTCTTCTTTCCTCAACAACAATAATGCATTCCATATTTTTACAGCTAACACATGCACATGAAAACTATAGCTTGGCAGAGAAGCTCTATATCAATAAGTCTGAAACCAGTGAAATCCATATCAACATCACTGACGCACCTGTCCAATTCTCCTGGCCCAATTTTCCATGCTGAAGCTGAGAGCTTATGATCTTCATTTCGAGCAGCTTCCTCTTTCTTGCTGGTAATCCGATTTCCATGAAACTTCCGTTTCCTAAACACAGTTTTTCCGACACCCATTATGCATAAATATTTACTTTCACGTAAAGGTTTGCGATTTCAACCTTCCACCTACTAATGTGAGTTCGTATTGTCAAAACGTAAATAAACCACACGCAAGAAAGTTTTCAGGCAAAGATATAGATGACAGAGATATAGATGTAAGCCAACGATATCGAAAGAAAATAGCCTTCACACTGACAAACATTCCGCTGAAGGAAGCAGTTTTCCAAATGTAGGAAAAGGTGGGAGTGGCCGAGAGAGCAGGGCTAAACAGTTTAACAATTTAGAGGCATTTCTAAAGCTGCTACCACGGTAAAATTAACACACAACATAGATTAAACTGTGTAGATTACGAAAATAATATTTTAGAAAAATCGATTTTTGGGACCAAAATCCATTTCATCCTCCATTAATCAAATTGCGTGGTTATGGTATATCGCCCCAAATTTGCGATTGGATAGGGGATTTCCTGTCAGAGAGGACACAGTTCGTAGTAGTCGATGGTAAGTCATCGACTAAAACAGACGTGATATGGGGCGTTCCACAGGGTAGTGTTATTGGTCCTCTGCTGTGCCTTATTTACATAAACGATTTAGGGGAAAATCTAAGTAGCTCTCTTAGGTTGTTTGCAGATGACGCCGTCATTTACCGTCTAGTAAGATCATCTGAATATCAAAACCAACTGCAGAACGATCTGAAAAAGATATCAGTATGGTGTAAAAATTGGCAATTGACAGTAAATAATGAGAAGTGTAAAGTCGTCTACATGAATACGAAAAGAAATCCGTTAAACTTTGTTTACAAGATAAATCAATCAAAAGTGAAGGCCGAAAACTCCATAAAATACGTGGGAAAGAACAGGCGAACCAGAGACTGCGTTTTATTGGCAGAACCCTTAAAACATGCAACAGAACTACAAAAGAAACTGCATACACTACGCTTGTCCGTCCATTTTTGGAGTATTGTAGCCCAGTGTTGGATCCTTATCAGGTGGGTTTGACGGAGGACATCGAAAGAGTCCAAAGAAGGGCAGCTCGTTTCGTATTGTCACGATACAGGGGAAACAGCGTTGCGGAAATGATACAGGATCTGGGATGGGAAGCATTACAACAACGGCGCTTATCGCTGCGGCGTGGACTACTTGTGAAACTCCAATCGCCAATATTCTCCTCCGAATGCGAAAATATATTGTTGACTCCCACTTACATAGATAGAAATGATCATCAGAATAAAATACGAGAAATCAGAGCCCGAACGGAGAGATTCGGGTGTTCATTCTTCCCGCGCGCTATTCGAGAATGGAATGGGAGAAAAAATAGAATAACGGTGGTTCTATGAACCCTCTGCCAGGCACTTAAATGTTATTTGCAGAGTATCCCATGTAGATGTAGCGCCACGTTGCGTATCGCGAGGCCTCCCGCGTCGGAGGTTCGAATCCTCCGTCGGGACTGGATGTTTGTGTTGTCTTTAGTATAAGTTAGTTCATAAGTAGTTTGCAAGTTTAGGGACTGATGACCCCGCACTTAAGTCCTATAAGCTTTACAGACATTTAAACATTTTTTAAAAAAATATTATTTTAACTTGCGAGTAAAGTTGGGAGAATCTAGGGTGAATCTTCATCGGGTAGCTCAGCTGGTACAGATATGTTCAGCGAAACTTCCAGTTTCAGTTAGTCGCAAAGTTTTCATCTGCCAGAATGCTTCACATCACCGTACACTGCACCTTTAAAGATTAATCCATTCTAGAGTTCGATCCCTGTGTAAAAATATTGCTTGTAGAGCACCTCAGTAAAGTACCAGTGAATAATACAAAAGCAGGATTGTTGTGAATGTGTTGTCGCGTACGTCCTCAGTCCCAGATGTCATCAGATCGTAAAAAAATTGATTGGTATTCTCATTTGCTACACTGATAAGAAAATTATTCAGAACTCGAGCTGACATTTTGTCGAGACACTAAAACTTCCAAGAAAAGGCCGTGGATGGACAGGGCGGCGCTCGGAGAGATTTCCCAGGACGGGACGAGTACTCGGAAGCCGTCGTCGGCGTCGGCGTTACTGGTTTTCCGTAATGGCGTGAGCACCTGCCGCCAGCAGCCATTAGCCGCCAGATAGCAATCTGGTGTCGCATTACCCTGTCACAGCCGCCGCTATCCAAAGCGCGCGCCACTCCATCACCCTGCCCTGCAGACTCGATAGTAAGTGAAAGTAAACACACACTTCGTTGTGAGTAATGGTGTTGTTCCGACGCCACCAGCTTCTTCAGAGTACTCCACATTTAGCACTGCTGATTTGGCACTACAGCTATGAATGATCGATTCCCTTAATGCATTATCTTCTCTATATATAAAAGGAAGTGTCCCGATTGACTGACTGACTGACTCATCATCGTCCAGCCCAAACCACTGAAGATAGAAACTTGAAATTTGTGGAGGGTGTTGATCTTACTCTGTAGGCGTCATTTAAGAAGCGATTTTTCGATATTCCGTCCGTAAGGGGGTGAAATAGGGGATGAAACGTTTTTTTTTTTAAATACGTAGCTATTTAGGCAATTTTGAAGCTATAACTACAAAATTTCGGATTTGGATTCGGGGTTCAAATTTAAGACATGTGTTTCGGTATTTTTGGAAATTCGACTAATAAGGGTGTGAAATACGAGATGCAAAAATTGATTTTCAAAAATATGATGCTCAAATTTCAAGCTATAACTACGAAACTTAAGATATGGATTCTTCATTAGGATTAAAAAGAAACAACCGGTGTAGACCAACCAGCCTACGCATGCGAAGCAGCGGGGGTTCAGCTAGTATCGAATAAAATGTTTTTAAGATTCTGATAAAATTTCAAATCTACTATTCACATGGGTTAATCATTACATAACTTATTGGTTATGAACTGCAGATTAAAACTTAAAAGACTGCAGAAAGGTAGAAAGGTTAGGAGATCGAACCTGGACAAATTAAAGGAACCAGAGGTGGTTGAAAGTTTCAGAGAGAGCATTAGGCAAGGACAGGCTGAAACGGGGGAAAGTAATACAGTGGAAGAAGAATGGGTAGCTCTGAGAGATTGGTTAGTGATGGCTGCAGAGGACCATATAGGCAGAAGTACAAGGCCTAATAGATATCCCTGGATAACACAGGATAAACTGAACTTAATTGATGAGAGGAGAAAATATAAAAGTTTAGCAAGTGAAACAGGTAAAATGGAGTACAAACGCCTGAAAAATGAAATTGACAGGAAGTGCAGAATGGCTAAGCAGGAGTGGCTAGAGGACAAATGCAGAACCATAGAAGAATGCATAACTAGCGGAAAGATAGATACCGCCTGCAGGAAAATAAAAGAGATATTTGGAGACAAGAAAAGCAGCTGTATGAATATCAAGAACTCAGACGGAAAACCAGTACTAAGCAGAGAGGGGAAAGCTGAAATGTGAAAGGAATATATATAAGGCATATACAAAGGAAATAAACTTGAAGGCAGTATTCTAGAAATGGAAGACGAAGTGGAGGAAGATGAGATAGGAGACATGATACTGCGAGAAGAATTTGACAGAGCACTGAAGGAGTTGAGTCGAAACAAGGCTCCTGGAGTAGATGGTATTCCGTCTGAACTTCTGATATCGTTAGGAGAACCAGTCGTGAAGAAATTGTCCCAACTGGTATGCAAGATGTATAAGACAGGAAGAATATCGTAATTCCAATTCCGAAGAAAGCAAGTGCAGACAAGTGTGAAAATTACAGAACTAACAATTTAATAAGCCATGGGTGCAAAATACTAACACGAATTATTTACAGACGAATGGAAAAACTTGTGGAATCTGACCTGGGGGAAGATCAGTTTGGATTTAGGAGAAATGTAGGAACACGGGAGGCAATACTCACATTACGACTTCTCTTAAAAGATAAGCTTTTGACAATGTCGACTGGAATACACTCTTCCAAATTCTAAGGTATCGGGGTAAAATATAGGGAGCGAAGAGTTATATTCAACCTATACCGATAGCGGTTATTAGAGTTGAAGGGCAAGAACGGGAGGCAGAGGTTGGGAACGGAGTAAGACAGGGTTGTAGCCTTTCTCCAATGTTGTTCAATCTGTAGATTGAGCAGGCCGTAAATGATTTGGAGGAGCAATTGAATGGAATGGACAGTACCTTGAAACGAAGATATAAGATGAATATTAACAAAACGAAGATAATGGAATGGAATGTCAGAAAATCAGGCGATGCTCAAATAATTAGATTGGATAATGAGGCAATAAAAGTAGTAAATGAATTTTATTTGGGTAGCAAGATAACTTCTGATGGCCGAAGTAGAGAAGATATAAAATGCAGAATGACTATGGGAAGAAAAAACATTTCTAAAGAAGCGAAACTAGTTAACATCCCATATTAATTTAAATGTTAGAAAGTCCTTTCTGAAAGCATTTGTCTGGAGTGTAGCATTGTATGGGAGTGAAACGTGAACGATAAGGAGTTCAGATAATAAGATGATAGAAGCTTTTGAAATGTGCTGCTATAGACGAATGATGAAAATTAGATGGGTAGATGACGTAACTAATGAGAAGGTGCTTAACCGAATCGGGGAGAAAAGGAGTTTCTGGCATATCCTGACAGAGAAGGGATAGATTGGTTGGACACACTCTGAGACACCAAGGAATTGTCAGCATTAGAAGGAAGTGTGTGGGGTAAAAATAGTAGAGGGAGACTGAGGGATGAATACAGTGAGCAAATTCAAATGGATGTAGGTTGCCGAACGTACTCTCAGATGAAGAGACTTGCACAGGACAGGGTAGCGTGGACAGCTGCATCAAACCAGTCTGCGGACTGAAGACCACAACAACAACGCATTTGATTCCATTTGAATAATAATCACATAATATCGCAGTGTCTTCAGTGCATATCTTTACTTGTGCCAAAATATGGCTCAAATTTGATGAGATAATCTTTGCATGTAGTTAAACATCACCATTTGAAGACATGGCGAATTGGCTTGCCCTTATCACCTGTTCCATAAACTGCTGGCCATAAGGCTTTACGGCCTCACCCATGGAGAAGCTTTATCTTAGGAGCTGTACGAGGTTTTTTAAATTTATTATTTGGATGTAAACTAATGGTCGAATCTTACAAGCTTCATTTTTAATACTGTCACTGTCAAAAACATTTCTGTAGACAGAGATCGAAACAGGGCGCTGTTAGCGCCAGGTATGGTCTTCTTGTACATACACCTATTATGCATGACTCTGCAACATTCAGGTAAGAGCAAAATAGCAATATATTTGCTGATGTCGTCTTGAGTCATTTGTATGTTGTGTTACTTTTCAGCTGCATACTTTACCTTCTCTCTCTTCCGAAGAGGAACCAAAATGTCATCAAAAACAGTTCAATAAAATATCAGTTGGTGTCGAGACATGTTCTGTTGTAATAGTTATAATATCACGAAAGAACTACAATTTTTGTAAAGACTATAGCGTTTCTTCTATCAATTGTTTTCCTAATTCTGGATCGTGATTGAGATTTGGAACATCAGAGATTTTGCTCTTGAGTGGAGAAAAATGTAGCATCTTCAATAAGGCCGTCACTTTTTACAAATCTTACCTCTGCAGTCTGTCTCAGATCTTTTTTCTTAAGTCAGAAACAGTGGCGTGTTGTCCAGAATCACTTTTTGCTATCATTTGGAATAGCAAACACAAATGCCTAATACGGGTATTCATAAAATACATTAGTAATTGTGGAGTATAGTAGGCCTATATTTGTAATATCTAAGTCTCTTGCGTTACCAAATTGTATCTGAAACAATTCTGAATAACTGCAACAAAATGATCCTTTACTACCCAATGTATGATATTTTGAATATAGAGATATAAGCCATTGTCATAACAATACTAATAAAGTAATATTTCTGAACTTGTGCTAATATGTCGATTTTGGGTATTGATATTAGTAATCATCAATAATATGAGAAATATTGTATAAATGAACATAATTTTATTATTGCTAACCACCTATCAATGATGAAAAGTAGCGGAATCAGTAGAGCTGGAACCAGGAAACAAACAATCCTGTTCATAGATTTTACGAGTATTTACTACAATGAATTTCCAGAATAATAATGAAAGTATAATAAATGTTTCAGTCGTTGACTATGAGCTTCTTGGAACTAACATGTCTAAGAACAGCAAACTTAGGTTTAAATAATACGATACGATATACGGGTTAACAAATGAGTACTGTCTTTTCGTATCAGCACCCAACAAATAGTTACACCGATTAAAGCAACGACCTTAGTTCCCAGTAGGCATTCAATTTGAATATTTTTCTTGGTTTCTACAAATCATTTGCCATAAAATCCACAGTTTCTAGAATAGAATTAGTAACCGTTCTTCTATTCATGATTATAGAACTGAATTTTATTAATGAAATAAATCGCAATTTGCGATCAGTAATCGCTTCACTGTACTAGGATTAGATGAAATACCAAAGTGCGGCGAATGAAAATATGTACCCGGCGGGATTCGAAGCCAGGATCTCCTGCTTACTAGGCAGACGCGTTGACCACTCCGCCACCGAGGAGACAGTGACCTGCCCGACTGCAGAGGACTCTTCCCTGCACGTCTCCCGCCACATCCAAATCTCCATTCGCCACGCTGTCTCATTCCTATTATCACAGCCTATTTGTTCTGTAATGCTCGCAGCCACAATACTGTATTTCAGCATCAGGGAGAACAGACCATGAGGAATCGAGGCACAAATTTTCATTCTCCGCACTTTGGTAATCTAAACCTAGTACAGTGAAACGATAACTGATCGCAAATTGCGATTTATTTCATACAATGAACGCTGTAACGTCGTCAAAAATATGCAACTGAATTTTATTAGGTCTTTGACATGGGACGGGATGGAAGGACCTGTGTCATGAATTCAGAGAATAGCCTCCATGCTTCCATGGTACTAGATGAAGCAGTAGGAGGTACAAACTGCTGGAGAAGACTGCTGGAATACAGTCAGCAAATAATAGAGGGCCTAAGGTGCAAACGATACTCTGAAGTGACGAGGTTGACGCAGGAGAGGGATTGGTGGCGGATGGCACCAGATGAGTCATAAGACAGGAGACGCAAAAACAAGAAACAAACGATAAGTCTTTCTACTCAGTGCAGTCAGATTAATTGGGGCCAGTGCTTGTGATGGACGTCAACGTGCAGCAACCACTCAAAAACGGCAGTTGATGGCAGGAGTCTAGCATTGGTGGATATACAAAGCCTATAGTGAGACACTCTGCAAACATTGGAAGACGTTGTCGTCAAGTGAAAGAGGCAATTATTGTTGTACAAATTACGTCATCATTCGCTTTCGGCACAAGTGTGGAAGACTTATATAAACGTTTCTGAACTGTAAGCGTCCCGTTGTGGTGAACGTTTACCGTGCATAGCAAAAGGCGTTATCCAGAACTGGGACCAGGGCAACTGTGGCGAACAAGGAGCCGTAGACGACAGGGATTTACGAGGACTGAGGAGATATATGGACGACCAGACGTGTAACTGTTGGACAACTATAGCAACGACCGGTTCCTGTAGATCTGCCGAAGTAGGCAATAGTCGGGCTTGGTTAGCGCTTGCCGGCCGCGGTGGCCGAGCTGACTGCGGCGCGCCAGTCACGGTCTGCACGGGCACTACGGTCGGGGGTTCGAATCCCCCCTCGGGCATGGATATTTGTGCCGTCCTTATCATTACCTAGTTCATAAGTAGTTTGTAAGTTTAGGGACTGATGACCCTGTAGTTAAGTCCCTTAAGCTCTACAAACATTTGAACAAACATTTGGTTAGCGCTTGGATGGGTCACCGTCCTTGTTCTGCCGAGCTCTGTTGGATAGCAAGGTGCACTCAGACCTCGTGAGGCTGATTGAGCAGCTATTTGATTGGCGCTATGGACAATAAAACACTTTAATGGAGCCCCTCCCCCACCCTTGTCTCTGTCTATCCCTTGGTACAAAGGGCACGGAATATTATTGGTGCCCTACCACCCACTCCAAAAACACATATAGTGATACAACATAAATACTTTACTACTATTACTAATATCATACAAATAATATCACGTTGGCCAAACTCAAAATATCTCATATTTTACTAATGCGCCGTGCCGGAGCGGCCTTGTGCATTGAAGCACTATGCTCGAGGCCGTTCCCTGTCGGGGGTTCGAATCCCCCCTCGGACATGGATGTTTGTGCTGTCTTTAGTATAACTTAGTTCATAAGTGAAATAAATCGCAATTTGCGATCAGTTATGGCTTCATTGTACTAGGTTTAGATGGATTACCAAAGTGCGGCGAATGAAAATTTGTGCCCGGGCGGGATTCGAACCCGGGATCTCCTTCTTACTAGGCAGACGCGTTGACAACTCCGCCACCGAGGAGACAGTGACCGGCCCGACTGCAGAGGACTCTTCCCTGCACGTCTCCCGCCACATCCAAATCTCCATTCGTCATGCTGTCGCTTTCCTATTACCACAGCCCATTTGTTCTGTAATGCTCGCAGCCACAATAATGTATTCCCGCATCAGGGAGAACAGACCATGAGGAATCGAGGCACAAATTTTCATTTGCCGCACTTTGGTATTCCATCAAAACCTAGTACAATGAAGCGATAACTGATTGCAAATTGCGATTTATTTTATTCAATGACCGCTGTAACGTCGTCAAAAATATGCAACTGACTTTTATTAGGTCTTTGACATGGGACGGGATGGAAGGACCTGTGTCATGAATTCAGAGAATAGCCTCCATGCTTCCATGGTACTAGATGAAGCAGTAGGAGGTACAAACTGCTGGAGAAGACTGCTGGAATACACTCAGCAAATAATAGAGGGCCTAAGGTGCAAACGCTACTCTGAAGTGACGAGGTTGACGCAGGAGAGGGATTGGTGGCAGACGGCATCAGACGCATAATATTTCGCGATCTGGAGCGTTCACTTTAGTTCGCAGCTCTGCCACGAACTAGTTCGTTCTTTTAGTTAGTCCGTTCCCAGTGACGGCTGAGCAGCGTGGTCTTCGCGTGCAGGTGGAGGGAGAAGTTCGCCCCATCTAGCTGCTTCATGCGCTTGCTGCTTGAGCCGCTAACGATATCACGCAAACCAAAAGAAACAGTTTGTGGATAATTTCTCGCATTTAGAGTTCTCTATATCATGACATTATGGAATTTATTAGTCAGATATTGCAGAGTGCAGAATACTTCAAAGCAGAAATTGTGTATTACTGAACCACGTAATCTAGGAGGCAGACTCTAACCTCGAAATGGCTCTCATCAGCAAAAGGCAAACACGTGATTTTTAGTTTTGTTCGCGATCTATTGCACATATTTTAGTTCGCGACATATCGCGCATATTTTAGTTCGCGACCTGTAGCTCTCCTTTTAGTTCGCAGCTCGGCCGCTCGTTTTGGCATTTGCTACCGCTACTAATACTACAGCTGAGCTGCATCTCAGCTCGAAATGACGGCAACTGGCAGAAGGAAATCACGCAATTCTGCGCGCTCTCCTGTCCTCTCGCTGTTTTATCCGCCAGTGTTCGGAAAACGAGCGGACGAACTAAGAGGCGAGGAATCTGGGAACTAGTTCGCGTAGTTCACTGGTGGGAGCGCTCTTGCGTACTAGTTCATCCACGAACTACACAAGACTATAACTTAGTTCATAAGTAGCTTGTATGTTAAAGGAATGATGACCCCACAGTTAAGTCCCATAAGCTATGCACACATTTTAAGTAATGTTGTTCTTGGAGACCATTTGGCGCCTGGGAAATCATAGGCATATTCATTTAAACTCCATTTTCGTGCTCGTAACTGGAACGAAAGGTTAAAGCCGATTTATGAAACTTGTGGCGAGTTCAGTAGGCGGCTGCGATCGTTGACAATGAAGCGTTGACAATGCAGTTAGCTCTCTTTTAGAACATGGAAAAGATCACTATCATCAGATCGTCCAC
The DNA here is from genome assembly GCA_026315105.1 of Locusta migratoria. Taxonomy (NCBI): domain Eukaryota; kingdom Metazoa; phylum Arthropoda; class Insecta; order Orthoptera; family Acrididae; genus Locusta; species Locusta migratoria. The sequence goes on from CM048745.1 coordinate 86,906,058, forward strand.
ACAGCTGGCCATTATCAAAGATATCCACAGCGGTGTAGGGCAGGAGAAACTGTATCATGGATATTTTGATACAGGATTTTTACTTACTAAATACTAGCCTCTGTACCCGGCGTTGACCGGGTAAGCATTCTATTTTTAGTCTCTCTCCCTCTTCCACCGTATGTCCGTCGTCTTTTGTCCAAACCTCTGTCTATATTAAATTTTCAGGTGGCTCCATAATTAGGCCTCCTGAAGAACGTGTCTTACACTAATATACGCACATAAAAAAAAAGTGTTGCGTCACCGCGGATCCAAGGTCTCCTAAACACTAACGTTAAAAACACTCCTGGCCATTAAAATTGCTACACCACAAAGATGACGTGCTACAGACGTGAAATCTAACCAACAGGAAGAAGATGCCGTGATACGTAAATGATTAGCTTTTCAGAGCATTCACATAAGGTTGGCGCCGGTGGCGACACCTACAACGTGCTGAGGAAAGTTTCCAACGCCTTTCACATACACAAACAGCAGTTGACTGGCGTTGCCTGGTGAAACGTTGTTCTGATGGCTCGTGCAAGGAGGAGAAATGCGTACAACCACGTTTCCTACTTTGATAAAGGTTGGATTGTAGCCTATCGCGATTGCGGTTTATCGTATCGCGACATTGCTGCTCGAGATCCAATGACTGTTAGCAGAATATGGAATCGGTGGGTTCAGGAGGGCTATACGGAACGCCGTGCTGGATCCCATCGGCCTCGTATCACTAGCAGTCGACATGACATGACATCCACATGGCTGTAACGGATCGTGCAGCCACGTCTCGATACCTAAGTCAACAGATGGGGAAGTTTGCAAGACAACAACCATCTGCACGAACAGTTCGACTTTTGCAGCAGCATGATCAGCTGCGCTTACCCTTGACGCTGCATTACAGACAGGAGTGCTTGCGATCGTGCACGAATGGCAAAAGTCGGATGAATCGAGGTTCTGTTTACTGCATCACTATGGTCGCATCCGTGTTTGGCGACTTCGCGGTGAACGCACATTGGAAGCGTGTATTCGTCATCGCCATATTGGCGTGATGGTATGGGGTCACATCTTGTTCGCATTGAAGGCACTTTGAACAGAGCCATTATATTTCAGATGTGTTACGACCCGTGGCTATACCCTTCATTCGATCCCTACAATTCAGCAGGATAATGCACGACCGCATGTTGCAGGTCCTGTGCGGGTCTTTCTGAATACGGAAAATGTTCGACTGCTGCCCTGGCCATATCTCTGTCCAACTGAAAACGTCTGGTCTATGTTGGCCGAGCAACTGGTTCGTCACAAACGACAGTCACTACTCTTGAACTGTGGTAACGTGTTGAAGCTGTATGGTCATTTGTACCTGTACACGCCATCCAAGCTCTGAGTCAATGCCGAGGCGTATCAAGGCTGTAATTACGGCCAGAGGTGGTTGTTCTGGTTATCGATTTCTCAGGATCTATGCACCCAAAGTGCGTTAAATATAATCACATGTCATTTCTAGTATAATATATTTGTCCAATGAATGCCCGTTTATCATCTACATTTCTTCTTGGTGTAGCAATTTTACTGGCCAGTAGTGTTTATAGCGTATATTGCAACAACAGCACAGTTTCCTAGATTGTCCACGGATGTAACTCAACCCGCACAGAGGTAAACAACCACTTATACAGCAAGTAGCGTGTAGTGAGACGTTACACCACGTCTTAGCGGCGTGGCGTACGGCGTCCGCCTCTGGGGCCTCAGAGCTGTTAAGCGGCCACCCTGTGGCAGGGAGCTGCCGGCCGCCATAAAGCCGGCAGGGCCCGCGCATGCGCATGCGCACGCGCGGCCTGTTTATTGGCTCATTAGGCGCGCTGTAAACGCCGCCGCCGCACGGCGCATGCGCGCGCTTCACGTGTAGCGCAGCTCTCATTTGTAGCGGCGTGCGTGCGCAGATAGCATCTCTGCCGGAACCTCTGACCGACGGCTACGGAAGCGGCAGTCCGGGGCCTGCTGTACAGTCGCCGCAGGGCTGGCGGGCAACGTCTTTCGTATTCGGCGTACCAGGTTTTAATTATGTGTGGAATTATATAATATTCACAGAATATATGACATCAACTGCGATTGGGCAAAGCTGAAAATGTGTACCCAGCCGGGATTCTAACCCGGGTCTCCTGCTTTCTAGGCAGTTGCGCTGACCCCTACACCACTGGGGACACAGTGATCACCGTACCTGCGTGTCACCAGTGGTCTAGAGGTCAGCGCAACTGCCTAGAAAGCAGGGGACCCGGGTTCGAATCCCGACTGGGTACACATTTTCAACTTTGCCCAATCGCAGTTGATGTCATATATTCTATGAATATTAAATAATAACAACTGCAGGATCAGAAGTGACGTCTGTTCTTTTGGAACAGACGCCACATGTATATATGAATGGAACTGTCACTCCAAAATGTTCAAATGTTTGTTAAACTTATGGGACTTAACTACGGGGTCAACAGTCCCTAAACTTACAAACTACTCATATACTACCTTATACTACAGGCGGCACAAATATCCATGCCCGAGGGGGGATTCAAACCCCCGACCGTAGTGGCAGTGCAGACTGTGACTGGAGCGCCTCAGTCCCCTCGGCCACTGCGGCCGGCAATTGGCACTCCATCTGCTAAGGTGAATAGGAAAGAAGATGGTCTATACTGTTTTTTAACATGTGGGTCGCGACCCTCAGGTGGAAGGGGCGGGTCGCAAAGTCTTGGTCGAGGGTCGCCGTCACCAGTTACTTCGTCTTCATTGGATGGTATTTCTGTACACCAGTACATAGGTCTTTAGGTTACACCTCTCAAATTCTATGCACATCTTCTAGGTATGCGTCGTTAGTATTTATTGCAATTTGGTACTGTGGTAAGTGCAATGCAATTTACAGTGAGTACAAACCCAAATGTCGGCACTCTTTAATCGCGTTTGCGAAGGCGTACCCGCAGTGCCCATCGTCAGCCTTGTGGGCAGCTCACGTGCCTACGTCATACGTGGATATACGTCAGCCATCTTGGCTATTTTATTTTGTTTCATTCCCCAGTCACCTGCTCTTGCAGCCCGTCGTATCCCTTTAAAAATCCCTTCTTTGGCATATTGCTGAGACATGGCTTTGCCACATCCTAGAGAGCCGGCCGCGGTGGCCGTTGGGACTGAGGCGCTTCAGTCATGGTCTGCACGGCCACTACAGTCTGGGGTTCTAATCCCCCCTCGCGGATGGATATTTGTGCCTTCCTTAGTCTTAGTTCATTCATAAGTAGTTTGTAAGTTTATGGACTGATCAGTGGCGTAACTATGGGGGGAGGGGGATGAGGAGGATAGAACCCCTCTCCCCGAAACCGAAAAAAAAGGGAAAGAGAGAGAGAGAGAGAGAGAAATAAGAAAAGAAAAAGAAATCGTATAAGAGCAATCTGGTAAAGGTAAAGATTGGAAACTTGGGGTGTTTTACCATAAGCTTTCATAGGAAGGGAGTGAATTAGTTTCTTCGACGGGAGTGGTAGATGGTAGTCTGTCTGGAAACTGACTAAAATTTTGCTCGTCAAGCAGATCTATCCCCCCCCCACTGGGACTGATGACCCCGTAGTTAAGTCTCATAGACTATACAAACATCTGAACATCCTAGAGATGGTTCCAGAATGAAAATTTTACTCTGTAGCGCTGTGTGCACTCATACGAAACGTCCTGGCAGTTTAAAATTGTGTGCCGAACCGAGATTCTATCTTCCGAAAATGTTAATCCTTCAAGTTTCGCAGAAAAACTACCTGTCGCGCGGGAGTAGCCGAGCGGTCTGGAGCGCTACGTTGCTTATCGCGAGTCTTTCTGCACCATAAAATAACTATGGGATCAGTAATATAAAAACGTATCCCTAAGTGAAATATATTCAATGTTAAAATTACGGATTTCCTTGGGTAACATCTATCATGACTTGGAAAAAATCACAGATTGTTTAATACAGTGTGTCTATGACGGCATAGCGCAATCGTTTTCAGGAACCAATCAGTAAGTGAAAGAACATGATATAATAACTTATTCTGAAAAAATCAAAAAGAGATCGACTTCTTCACAAACAGTGGGACCTTATTCTTGCGGTTCGTAAGGAGAGGGCGTCGCCAGAATATTTTTATTTGGAAGAGGGCCGCCAGACAGTTTTCACTTGGAAGGGGGATCGCATATTCTAAAAGGTTGAAATGCAATGTTCAAAATGTTCAAATGTTTGTTAAGCTTATGGGACTTAACTACGGGGTCATCAGTCCCTAAACTTACAAATTACTTGTGAACTAGCTAATACTACGGACGACACAAATATCCATGCCCGAGGGGGGATTCGAACCCCCGACCGTAGTGGCCGTGCAGACCGTGACTGGAGCGCCTCAGTACCCTCGACCACCGCGGCCGGCTCACTTTACAATAATTGTAGATAAAGCAGCCCAATAACTTGCACTTTGTTTAGATACTTGATCTAGATTTCCGCACCAACTATGGGTGCCTTGATCAGAAGATTAAAATTATTACCTGTATTGAGGATATTCATTTTATGATCTTTGTATTGTGACAAGAGTTTTGATGCCTTGGCAGGCAGAAATTGGCGATTTTAAACATATCTCATCAAAAATTGCAGCAACCGTACTAAATTTACAATAATTGTAGAATAAAGCAACCCAACAAATTGCACGTTGTTTAGATATTTGATCTAGATACTTGAGCTGCTTTATTCTATAATTATTGTAAATTTAGTACGGTTGCTGTAATTTTTGACAAGATATGTTTAAAATCGTCAACTTACATCTAGCCACACTCCTCTACAAGTCCTAGAAATTTGTGCAACGTACTGCCTGGTAAGCACTGCAAATTTTCAATACAGAGCCACAAAGAATCCTTGCAGGATTACAGGTATAATCTGTTGGGCAGTGTAGGGGGAAAATTACACTACATAGTGTCTGGCGGCTGGGAATGTGACTTCAGTGGGAAGCGTATTCGGATGGCCGAACAGGCGAGTCACCGCTCGCATAAAGCAGCAAATCGGAGTCCGAATCGCAGTCCAGAAATTTCTCTTTTCTTTTCTATACAGCGATTCAACTCTCAACGTTAAAAACACTGTCGTTTCCTGTATGGAACATCTCTGAATACCTTATCCATTTTCACAGCACTAAATATCCAATATATCGAATACATCTTATGTTTCCAGAATGAAACTTCACTCTGCAGCGGAGTGTGCGCTGATATGAAACTTCCTGGTAGATTAAAATTGTGTGCCGGAACCGGGACTCGAACCTGGGATTTTAATCTGCCAGGAAGTTTCATATCAGCGCACACTCCGCTGCAGAGTGAAGTTTCATTCTGGAAACATCCCTTAGGCTGTGGCTAAGCCATGTCTCCACCATATCCTTTCTTCCAGGAGTGCTAGTCTTGCGTGTTTGCAGGAGAGCTTCTGTGAAGTTTGGAAAGTAGGAGGCGAGGTACTGGCGGAAGTTGTGAGGCGGCATCATGAGTCGTGTCGGGGTAGCACAGTCGGTAGTGCGCTTGCCCGCGAAATGCAAAGGTCCCAGGTTCGAGTCCCGGTTCCGGCACACAATTTTAATCTACCAGGAAGTTTCACATCTTATGTTATTTCATACTCATTCCCTCAGGCTTATTCAAATACGTGTGAGGACCAGTTATGACAGAATATATACCAGAAGAGAACTACACAGACTGATAAAATAGGTACATTATATGCCTCCTTATGCATACTGGCGTACATGTCACAGAATAAAAATAAATAAGACGTCACAAGGCGTCAAGTCTTGATTAAAAACGTAAAAGCAATGCCAGACTGTGATGATGAACCAAGGTCTATTACAAGAGAACCTAATACAACTAACCTAAACGAAACCGGTAGAAGATTGAAAAATAATAAACAGCTGATGGTTTACAGTATGCATTTCCTCAAATATCTTACGGCTGTTGAACCACATCTCAATAAAAAATTGGATATAGCAGAAGGGGGAAACACCTTTGCACTTCAAGATACTACAATATTTCCAATTCCAAAGTAGACAGGTGTTAACAGGTGTGGATATCAACAATTACCGAAACAAATTATTTACAGAAGAAAGGAAAACAGCAAGAATGTAGTCTCGAGGCGCCTCAGAAGAACTGTAAGAACGCACGTGGTCACGACAACTCTAAGACGTATTTTCGAAAGGAAGGAAGCCGCGGTCGAATGGCCGAGCGCTCTAAGGCACCTTGTTCCGCGTCGGAGATTCGAGTTTTCCCTCGAGCGTGAGTGTGTGTGTGTGTGTGTGTGTGTGTGTGTGTGTGTGTGTGTGCTTTACTTAGGGTAAGTTAATGTAAGTAAAAATGTTAAAATCTTAAACATGGCTGCATACAGTAACGGTAATTCACAGCAGTAAAAGCAACAGGCAACCAGCTACAAATTAATAAACTTTACCGCGGTTTCAATTGATGTAAATCAATCTTTAGAAGATACATGGACCTATAATGAATAAGAAAATAACAATAAAGCTTTGTACAACCGTATTAAAACCATAGATTGTTTACCTATAAAAGTACAACAAAATTTAGTCTACAGGAAACAAGTACTTACATGTACTTAATGTAAATAGTTTGTAAGCAAAGGGACTGCTAACGTCAGTAGTTAAGTCACATACATTTACAAACGTTTGAACATTTGAAAGGAAGGAAACCCAAATTAATGCATTCGTGTTCTTGTAGAAAGTTTTAGACAATGTTCAATGAACGAAATTAATTGTAGTTCTGAAAGTAGCATACGTCAAATACAGGGTGCACTTCAACTTGTACTTTTGAATAGAATCAGGTTTTTGGAGAAATATAATTTCACAGGTACTTCTAAGGCCCGTGCCACGTAGAGTGCCCTAGTAAAGGATTAACGAGATAAATATTTATATATTATTCATAGAATATATGACACCAACTGCGATTGGGCAAAGCTGAAAATGTGTACCCAGCCGGGATTCGAACCCGGGTCGCCTGCTTTCTAGGCATTTGCGCTGACCACTACACCACTTTTTTTTTTCTTTTTTTTTTCTTTTTTTTTTTTTTTCTTTTTCTTTGGGCCTCCCTTCTCCCCTTACAGCCCATCCATGCTCTCACCTTTTTTGCCTTCTTCGGCTAGCTTCTTTGCTATGATTTGTTACCAAATATGTATGTTAAATAAAGAAATGCCTCTTCAATGGCTAACGGAACAAAACAAAATTTCTCAACTGTTGATTCATAAAAAAAAGAAGTTCCTCAAATGTCAATGTAGTAATTTCTACCGATATCTAATTTCCAAATATTTTATCTTTCAATCTTAATGTATTTTCCTGAGCCTGATACTTGATCCGACATTTTGTCGACATATTGAGTTGCTCGTCATGTGTTTATGTCACGATTTTCAGTAGCAGCATTGCCGTTTCAGGGTTCTGCTGAGGCCTTCACGGCTACCGTAGCGGCCGCGGGGCCCACGAAGTCCCCACCGTACTTCACCCTCAGCAGCTGTCCCCTACTTTAGCATGCATTCATTATTTTACCTTATCCCACACCCTGTCTCTCAAACAATGCTTTTAATCTATTTCCAAAGCGTTTTTGATGGCTTTTCCTCTTACGTTCTTTGTAATATTCTGTATGTAAATACTGTTCATATTCCAGAATATTAGCGTCGCCTCTGTTGTGAATTACATAATATATGTAATGGCCGGTCAGGCATACAATAGCATTATTCTTCTGTTCGGGAGAAGAGACATTTTGTGGTATAAGTATATCATTTATTGTGATTTCTCTACCATCGGTGCCTTTTATAAAGGCAATCTGTTTCTTTACATCATCCCAAATATTTTTGTTTCCTCCACAGACAAAACGGTGTTTTATGGTGTCTGCTGCTGGACATTTCTGACAGACGTTGGTATTGGTTTTCCCAATATTACACAGTCTGTCATTTGTACAGATGATATTGTTTACGACCTTATACCATGCTGTCTGCACATCTGAAGGCAATATTTTATTATGAATGTTTTTCCAAATGGACTTCCAATTTTGATTTGGATTCATTTGTTCCATTTTATTTCGATTTTCTTTCGTTTTAAGATGGTCCATTATGTACTTGCAGTTTCGATTACGTTTATCTTCCATGATACTATGCAGGTAACTTGTCTCTTGGTAGAAGCACCGAATGTGCTTCAACTTATAATGTATCCTATTTATATTGACAGGTGGTTGCAAGCTTTCGGGTTTTACGGCATTAAATAGGCCGGATGTGACACTGTTTGGATAAGCTTCTATAATCTGAAGAGTTCGTTTAATGAAAAGTGCTGTAGCCTTACGACGGATGTCAGTGAGTCCTAGGCCTCCATCTTCAGGCTTCAGTGTTATCGTAGTGACGGCCACCCTAAAGATCTCACCTTGCCAAATATATCGGCAAAGTGTAGTCATGATATTTTTCGAAATGTCTATAGTTATGGGGAATATTTGTCCCACGTATATTGCCTTCGAGAGAACAGCACAGTTTATGATTTTAATTTTCTGAATCAGGTTTAAATGTCTAATTCGGTTTAGTATTAGTGCACCTCGAATATTTGCTGATGTCTTCCTCCAATTTATAGTTATGGTCTTTAAAGGATCTCTGTAAAATGTGATACCTAAGGTTGTGTGATGGTCCACTGATGGCGCCCACTCTAGTCTAACATTTGTAAATCCGTTAAGATTTAAGAACGAGCTCTTTGTCTCATTTATTTTGGCTCCTGTAGCACTGCAGTAGAGCCGAACGAGTTCCGTCAGTATTTCTACATCCTCTGAACTTCTTACAAGTACGCCAACATCATCAGCGTAAGCATTAGTTGCACGACTTTCGCCTAATATAGTTATACCCTCTAGCTCATTGTTAAGCCGTCGTAATAAGGGTTCCAGGGCAACAATGTATAATAGCATTGACAACGGACTGCCTTGAGGGACGCCATTTTTTATCTCTATTGGTCTGCTATAATGGCCATTAATTAAAATTTTTGTTTTTATTCCTTTCAAAATATTTCGTAAAACAACCAAGTAATTTTCTTGAAAACCCATGTATTTCATTGTTTGGAATAAATATTCGTGGTTCACCCTGTCGAAGGCTTTCGAAAAATCTATAAAAGCTATGCCTGCTCTGGCCAAGGTTGTAGAAAAAATCCCGATGATGTCCCTGTACTCGGAGACAGTCTTAAAAATACTCCTACCAGGAAGACATGTTTGATGTTGTCCAATTATTTTATCCAGGACAGGTCGAAGTCTTTCTTTCATTACCCTAGCTATGATTTTGTAATCAGAGTTCATTAAACAAATTGGCCTCATTTGTGTCAGTTCTTTTACTTCTCTGTTCCTTCCTTTAGGCAATAGTACAGTAACGCTCTCTTTCATTTCGTCAGGAACATGCGCTCCATTTAATGCATCATTAATGACATCTGTGAATTTGTTGCCTATGATGTGCCAATAAGTTAGATAAAACTCTAAGGGTAAACCATCTGGGCCTGGCGATTTTTTGACAGGTGCAGTTTTGAGTATGTCTAGAACCTCGTCGCACGTTATTTCACTTTTGAGACATCTATTTTGTTCCTCAGTTACGCTGTTCTCGATGCCACTGTCTCTGAATAATTCCGTTGCGTCGGACGGAGTATAGTGGTCTTCACTGTATAACAAGTTGTAAAATCGGTGAGCCTCGTTTAAAATATCTTTTTGTTGCTCTAAAATCGCATGGTCTTCAGTGCGGAGTTTCTCTATAAAAGTTCTCCTTCTATTCTTTTCGTGTTGAATTAGGTGGTAAAGCGATGCAGTTTCTTCTTCCACCGTAGTTCGCACACACGATTTTATTCGAAGTCCTTCCATTTGTTTCCTTTTGAGACTGATCAGGGTAGCCTTTACTTTATTGATGTTGATTCTGACTGCCTCTGACATTGGCATTTCATAGAGATCCCTCAAACAAGAGTAATGAAATTCTACAGTGTCTCTAAACCACCTAGCTCTTTCGCGTCCGTATGACATTAGAGTTGATCTTAGTTTCCGTTTTGCACAAAGCGTCCACCAATCTATAGTGGACCGATATTTGCGAATTTGTCTTAAAGACGTCTGCCAAGCTTCGTCTATTTGCTCAGCTAAAGCAGTTTCGGGAAGCATGTCAATGTTTAGTTTCCATAAAGGCCGGCCCCAGTATGTCTTCTGCTTCGTGAGTCCGATGCTACACCTCACCGCTAGATGATTGGAAATGTGGTGGGTATTACTTCGACTGCACTGATACTAGTCCCAAAATTTGATGAAACATATATCCGATCAATCCTGCTTTTCGCTTTGTTGCTGAAGTACGTAAATTTGACAGACGTTGGGTGTTTTAATTCCCATACGTCCTTCCACTGCAAATTCTCCACGAGGCTCATTAGTTCTTTGGAGACATTGAAATTCGGTTGTTGATCCTTTCTGTTTATGACACAGTTCCAATCTCCGCCAATGATAACTTCGGCAGGATTGTCTTTCAGTAAAAATACGATATCATTTTTTAAGAAATTGATCCTATCCTGGCGAGCATTGGTTCCGGATGGTAAGTATACATTGATGACAGTAATATTTAAAATCTTGCACCTTATGCCTCTCCCGGAGTCTAAAAAGCAGGTATCGGTGACCTCGATTCCATCCTTGACTAGTATGGCGGTGCCACATGATCTTTCTGGGGCTACATTTAAAATTTCTTTGTATCCCGCGATGTCTAAGCGGGTAAAAAGTACTTCCTGTAATAACGCAACATCTGTATCCGATTGGTAAAGGAAGTCTTTAAGGGCAGCGAGTTTGGTATTACTTCGGATCCGGTTCACATTTAAGGTCGTAATGTGATAAGTTTGCTGCATTTTAAGTAGCGGTTGTGACAATCTGGCTATATTCTAGGAGTACTGCAATTCCGGTTTCTCTTGTCTCTGAAATTGTCACATACTTCCATCTTTGTACTATTTTAATTGGTCTTTTCATTTATTGCTTCCGCAAGAAAATCATCTTGTTCCCTGTCGTCTGCCCAAGAGAGACATGCGGGAGAACGAGTATCTATAGTAAAGGATGAATTGTCCGTTCCTGTTGGTCCTTGTCTGGTCGCGTCGGCGTCTTCGAGTACTCTGGTATCCACGTTCAGTCTGTCGTCGATTCTCTCCAGTGAATCTCCCTCACCCGCCTTTGCGTTTGCTCTGATGGTACGTAGCCTCTCCCTTAACGGAGGAGCCAAGGTTTCTGCATTTTGATGAGCCAGTCTCCGCTTTTTGTTGCGTTTCCGAGATTTCCTGGGCGACCTGGACCGCTCTGGAGATGTATCTGGCGACTTTTCGGAAGAATCCGGTGATGAAACCACTGCCAGAGGATTTTCCTTTAATTCGGTATAATCACTGAATTCGGTTGTGGCACACTGTGCCATTTGTGTACTAATCTCTTGAGCACGTGATGGGGTGTCACATCTGTCGTCCGCTATTTGGTTGTCAATGGTGCTGCTGTTCGCATTACTGTCATCATGTTCTTCGTCATTCAAATGACACTCTGGAACTTCTGAGTGTCCCCCATTTCCTAATCCTTCTTTTTCATGAATGGAAATTACTGTGGACTGAAGGGCAGATGTTCCAAAATTATCGCTTGCAGGTTTCACCTGTGTAGAAGAAACAGGGGAAACATTCGGTTCATTTACCGGGAGTGTGGATAGACCTGCTTCGAAAACAGTTTCGTTTTCGTTATGATGTTCTACAGTTACTGTATTTGCGACCTGTGGGGGAACTGTTTGATTCTGCACAGCATCGCACACATCCATGTTGCTTGAGCTACTGTCCTGGACCACGGATGAGTCTCCCTGTTCTACTAGTTCCTGAGCCATCGGTCTTCTTTGCGAAGCGGCAGCAGCGTATGTTAACTTCATCTGTACTACAGGCCCTGTAGTGGTACCCTCGGCATTTGATAGTTGCGGGACTCTCCGCCTACTGCATTCAGCACGAATGTGCTCAGTGGAGTTACACAGCGCGCATGTCCTTGGCTGACCGTCATAGATAACGAGGGCCCTATACCCACAAATGTTTACGAAAGATGGAATGTGTCTCTGCAGCTCTATTTTAATCTGGCGGACACCATTCAAAACCGGAAACATGTGTGGTTCAGACCACTTTTCCTCAACATTTGATATTATTCTACCATACGCCTGAAGGACTCTGTTTATTTCAGCAGCCGGTATCTCGAAAGGAAGTTCGAATACACGAACGGTCCGTATTCCCATACCAGCAAATGATACGATAACGTCACTAATTGCGCCGTTAGAATGATGAAACTTCATTGTTCCTCCATATTTTTCGACAATTGACGCACATAAATCACAGCTCGAGAGCTTTACATAAGCAGCAGGACTCACAATCGACAAATGTACACCTACAACATCATCTGGATTTATCATCACTTTTTCAGAAAGCCACGTTCTAACCTCCATAGCTTTAGGACGAATGAAACTTCGGTCAAATATGAATTTCACTGTGTCTTTTCTTTGATAAGTTTGAGTACTCATGTTGTCTTTCAAATCACAAAGCAAATAGTATAGTGTTAGCGCGCTGGCAGCAGCGACTAACCTGGAGCGCACGTAAACAGCCTTGTTGACAGCGAGGCGTTCGTCCGGGGCCGCCACACGTCCGTCCCGCTAGGCGGAAAACTCACGACTACACCACTGGGGACACAGTGATCACCGCACCTGCAAGCACTACCTAAGCACGCCTCCCGTCAGATACAAATTCCCAGCTTCACGCTATCCACAGCACTCAAACTCTTAGTTATGAACTAATTCCCGTAAGAGTAAGGGCTTCAAACTTGCCCACCCCTCTCCACTAACGATACGATCAATGCCCGTCACTGGCGCATATATATATATATATATATATATATATATATATATATATATATATATGTGTGTGTGTGTGTGTGTGTGTGTGTGTGTGTGTGTGTGGCGTCTGTTCCGAAACAACAGACGTCACTTCTGATCCTGCAGTTATTATTTAATATTCATAGAATGTATGACATCAACTGCGATTGGGCAAAGCTGAAAATGTGTACCCAGCCGGGATTCGAACCCGGGTCGCCTGCTTTCTAGGCATTTGCGCTGACCACTACATATTTTCAGCTTTGCCCAATCGCAGTTGATGTCATATATTCTATGAATATTAAACAATAACAACTGCAGGATCAGAAGTGACGTCTGTTGTTTCGGAACAGACTCCACATGTTAAGTCGCGATGACGGTCTTTGCTACAACAGACAGCTACATCTGTCCAAGTTTTCGCTATTTATTGTGTTTAACAGTACTGCAATTGCTTTAACAATTTTGGAAATAAAGTAAAGAATTTCCATACGAAAAGATATTCTGCACATCACTTTTGAATGTTTGTGCACAACAGCTTTCATTAAAAGACGAATGTTAAACTTAACGTTCCACGCGTAATGTTTCCGTAGGCAGCTATTCATGTCGATAGTTAGGCCCGATAAAGCGACACTTGACGACGGTCGCAAACACGTTGGCGTCCCAGTAAACTGACGCAGGTCTTCACCGCTTCTCGCAGTAATTATGGAGAAACCCGTCAGCTGCTAATAGGTGGAGTAGGTCCCTGGCGACAGAACTCACGTCGACTGAGATGTGTGCTTCGGCCCTGTTCAGCTCTTCCTAGATACACAAAGGATCCATGGGAATAGATAAAAACTGAACTTAATTAGAAGATTAAACTATCCTATCCATGGCCCCCAGAAGGGTGGGGCTGGGTGGACCCCTGGGTCCAGGGCCCGGACCTGGAGGGGGGCCGGGAACGGTCACATGCACTATAATTTTTTAATTATGTTAATCAAATGGGAAAAATACTTTTATCTAACTGAATGTTAAGAGTATTGTTTAACTATACTCTGATTAAAATTACTCGCTAGTAATAGTTGACGGTCTGGAGCTACCTTCCTCCAATCAGAGCGCTCAACGTCACGCCCAGACTGCTCCCTGTTGCCAAGCTGCCGCTACAGATGGGCAGCTCGCGTCCATTGTTTGGCTAGTGCTGTGCAGAAGCGTGCGTCTTAGGTTAGGAACCGTTTTCGTTGCTGTCGTTGTGCTAGTGTGTTGTTATCTGGTGTCGTCGCAATGTCTGGTGTAGCTTCTAGTGATTCGGAAATGAGTGGTATCTACCCTCTTTTCGATGATGCAACAGCTTGCAGTTAGCAGTCGGTGAAAGTATGTACACGCAGAAAATTTCCTCAATTTTAAACGGTGGGCTTCGTTTTGCAATGTATGTGTCGTGACTGTGTCGCCTATAGGCTGTAACGCGTTAGCTCACGGAGGACAGTTTCATGTAACTAATTAAGGCGAAAAATTTTAGTTTGTTTTTAGCATTGACTTCAGTTTCGAATTTTCTCGTAGATGTTAGTTTTTATCGTCGAGTATTGACATGTTGACAGCATTCTACATTCAGATGTTGACAAAGCGTCATGAACCAGCCACACAGCGTTAGTGTGTTCACTATTTCACTTAATCTCCAAATATAAAGACTGTCAGATTCAGTTTTTCAAGTGGTCTTTTAGCTGTGGACAGTTTTAATAAAACTATGGAACAGTGTTCGTATTAACAATTTACAGTGGCGAACGGCGTATTCACTATGGCATGTCTTTCTTTATTAATTTGGAAACATGGAAGTCCCTGCAGTATATATGTAAATATTCAGTGACTGCTAAATATGGACCAGCGTTATCAGATTACGAAAAAATGTAAGAATATATATATTCTACGTTTGTTTCCTGACTGTATCGTTGCAGCCCGACTATGATTACTTCACTGGTTTTAGGTTTTGCTAATTGTGTTGACTGATATTGTAGCACTAAACTGCCTGTCGCCAATAATCTCAGTTACACTTAATCTCTCATCCCTTTAAAAAAAAGATTTTTGTTTATCGCTCATCATATTGACGAATTTTATTTATCTCTCGTGTATCACATCAACATTTTAGTCAGTAAATAACACAAAACAACTCTGTTCTTTTACATCAATTCACAGACTATTTTTTTTTCATCCACTCTCAGAAGTATTCCGTCTATTTCATTGTATTCTTCACAGTGAAACTAATTGCGGTACACGCTTTGTTTTTGGTGTTCGACATCATAGCCTTGTAAAATCCCACTGTCAACAGTAAATGTTAACAGTATTATTGATCTAGACAATGTGAACAGTATCTAACTGTGAAGGTCATCTCAGTACATTTAAAGCTTGACTAATCAGTATCGTCAACAAGTACCGGTGCTGAACGTGTGCAAATCGCCATCAGTACTCGGTGCAGTGCCGCCAGTTCTCAGCCGGCAGCTGTCGTGGCAACACTGTAGCCGCAGCTGACAAACGTCAACTTGCAAGTAATTTTAATCGTACTATAACAGACAAATGTCGTGTGAAGCTGTGTGCCTCAGAATGCAGACAGCTGACGATCTGCGCCACGACCAAGCCGCTTGCGCTGGTCATCAGTCGCATGCAGTCCACGTGTCAGCTTCCTGTGATGTGTGCTGAATTTGACATTTTTCTCTCCTGCTCGTCAACTCATATTCATCAATGCATTAGTATTACTTGCATGAAGCTTATTTAAACCGCAGGAAAAATTGTTACAAAAACAGCATCGACTTCTGAACCTCTGTTGTTAAGAAAACATAATGACGAAGCGGTTCTATTTCAACACACATCCTGCAGAGCACGCTAAGAAAGCAATATTATGGTGCACGTTGCACAATCTGTAGAGTTATCGGATAAATTGAAAATTCGTCATCTTAGACTCTTCGTCAAATTACCCGACCCTCCCCCAATTTGTTTTCCTTGCTGTTTTGGATTTCATCATGACAGACTTGACAATACGATTTACGAGCTGTGAACAAATTTGTGATCTGTTTTCACCAGTTTTGTATTTCATGGACTTAGAAAATAGGGTAAGGTGGTACAAATTCGATATAGGTACAATTCCGATCAACATAAGTTTTCGCGCCATTTGTCTGTCTCGTAGTGTCTCGTTGTGTCGCGATGTAGAGTAGCAGGTTTCTGCAGCTCTTCCTGTCTTTTCCAAGAATACACCGCTTTGCTGTAAGGAGATATAATTTTTTTTTTCCTTTAAAGAGGTAAGTGAAGCTACTTAATCTAACGCGCTCTTATAAATCATCTAGTTAAGGGTGACTGGATTCGCTGCCAAAAATGCAATGCTTGGTACCACGAAGTATGCGTTGGTGCGTGACAGAAAAAGTGCTTTTTATGTGGAAGGTGCCCGTAATCAAAATTGTACGAGGAAGTGATCATAATTGTACCTAGTGTGGTACATTTTCGATGGATGTTTCTCAATTCCGTGACCTTTTTTTGTGTTTATACCAACATTTGTAACTGTATAATATTTGTGTTACATATTCATTAAACATCCAAGAACAAGTGCCATAGGTAGAATTACTCCTTTTCACAATTTATTTCCAGTTATAATAACATTTGTCCGAAATGATCGAAATTGTACCACCTTACCCCAATGAACTGCAAGTTAAAACCACCAATCTTGTCTCAAAATATTCTTGAGACTTTTCAGATTCAGACAGCTTAGCTGCAGAAATTCTACACATGAAGAGAGTCCATAGTACAGTCTGCCAATCAGAAAGGGACCGGATGAGACTTCTGAATTTCATATACGAGGAGAACTTTAAAGCAATTTTTTGAACCTATGTACTGCAATTACACTTTGCTGTACCATTCCAGTGACAGCGTCTATGGCTGAAAGATCGTTTAGTAAACTGGCAACCTCTTTAAAAACTTGGCATAGGAGAATAACAGGCCATAGGAGTCTTAATCACCAGTTGAGAAAGTGCTGGCCAAAGCTGTCGACTTTTCCGACGCAATTGATCAGTGTAGTCAGAAGAAAGAGTGCAAGGCTATTATTAAGTATTCCTTCTCTGTAGCCAATGTCAACGGCTGACAACTATGTTTATTTTAATATTTGTCAGATAAATAAATATGTTTGCAGTGATCATTTTTAAGTAAAACTATTTCATAAATAAAGTCTCGTACTGACTAATAAAATAGTTATTGTAACTATATCCTATATTTTCTAGTTAAATTACATTCTAAGCTCAGTATTGGTAACAAATAACCGTGAAATTTTAATGTAGCATGCGACTGTAAAGTAGGGGGAGGAGGGGGGCCCGTCTCTGATGCTGGGTCCAGGGCTCGTTTATCGAATGTGGGGGCCATGATCCTATCCCTGTTAACACTCTGAAAATGGAGGAAATAAATACTGTGCATCGATGTAGCTTAGTTTTCAGAAATAAATATTGCAATTTATTCATCTCGCTGCGTGGCCGTTAGCAAGTACACGTGACAGTACCGAGTACAGCGATACCTGTGAGTGTAACAGGCTTATTACTACACTACTGGCCATTAAAATTGCTACACCAACAAGAAAAGCAGATGATAAACGGGTATTCATTGGACACACATTATACTAGAATTGACATGAGAATACATTTTCGCCGGCCGCGGTGGCCGAGGTGACTGAGGCGCTCCAGTCACGGTCAGCACGGTCACTCCGGTCGGGGGTTCGAATCCCCCCTCGGGCATGGATATTTGTGCCGTCCTAGTTCGTAAGTAGTTCATAAGTAGTTTGTAAGTTTAGGGACTGATGACCCCGTAGTTAAGTCCTATAAGCTTAACAAACATTTGAACATTTGAATACATTTTCACGCAATTTGTGTGCATAGATCCTGAGAAATCAGTACCCAGAACAACCACCTCCGGCCTTGATACGCCTGGGCCTTGTCAGAGCTTGGATGGCGTGTACAGGTACAGATGCCCATGCAGCTTCAACACGATACCACAGTTCATCAAGGGTAGTGACTGGCGTATTGTCAGGAGCCAGTTGCTGGGCCACCATAGACCATTGGTGAGAGATCTGGAGAAAGTTCTGGCCAGGGCAGCAGTCGAACATTTTCCGTATCCAGAAATTCATGTACAGAACCTGCAACATGTGGTTCTGCATTATCCTGCTGAAATATAAGGTTTCAAAGGGATCGAATGAAGGGTAGAGCCACAGGTCGTAACACATCTGAAATGTAACGGCCACTGTTCAAAATGCCGTCGATGCGAACAAGAGGTGACCGAGTCATGTAACCAGTGGCACCCCATACCATCACGCCGGATGATACGCCAGTATGGCTATGATGAATAGATGCTTCCAATGTGCGTTCACCGCGATATCACCAAACAGGGATGCGACCATCATGATGCTGTAAACAGAACCTGGATTCATCCGAAGAAATGACATTTTGGCATTCGTGCACGATCGCAAGGCACTCCTGTCTGTGATGCAGCGTCAAGGGTAACCGCAACCATGGACTCTGAACTGATAGTCCGTGCTGCTGCAAACGTCGTCGAACTGTTCATGCAGGTGGTTGTTGTCTTTCTAACGTCCCCATTTGTTGACTCAGAAATCGAGACGTGGCTGCATTATCCGTTAAGGCCATGCGGATGTTTGTCATCTCGACTGCTAGTGTCGTTGGGATCCAGCACGGCGTTCCGTATTGCCCTCCTGAACCCACCGATTCCATATTTTGCTAACAGTCATTGGATCGCGACCAACGCGAGCAGAAATGTCGTGATACGGAAACAGCAATCACGATAGGCTACAATCCGACCTTTATCAAAGGCGAAAACGTGACGGTACGCATTTCTCCTCCTTACACGAGGCATCACAACAACGTTTCACCAGGCAACGCCGGTTCAAATGTTCAAATGTTTGTATAGTTTATGGGACTTATCTACGGGGTCATCAGTCCCTAAACTTACAAACTACTTATGAACTGAAACTTCCTGGCAGATTAAAATTGTGTGCCGGAACCGGGACTCGAACCTGAGACCTTTGCCTTTCGCGGGCAAGCGCTCTACCACTGAGCTACCCCGACACGACTCACGACACCGCCTCACAACTTTACTTCCGCCAGTACCTCGCCTCCTACTTTCCAAACTTCTCAGAAGTTATCCTGCGAAACGTGCAAGACTAGCACTCCTTGGAAGAAAGGATATGGTGGAGACATGGCTTAGCCACAGCCTAAGGGATGTTTCCAGAAAGATACTTATGAACTACTTACGAACTAGGACGGCACAAATATCCATGCCCGAGGGGGGATTCGAACCCACGACCGTAGTGGCCGTGCAGACCGTGACTGTAGCGCCTCAGTCTCCTCAGCCACCGCGGCCGGCGCAACGCCGGTCAACTGCTGTTTGTGTATGAGAAATCGGTTGGAAACGCTCCTCATGTCAGCACTTTGTAGGTGTCGCCACCGGCGTCAACCTTGTGTGAATGCTCTGAAAAGCTAAACAATTGCATATCACAGTATCTTCTTTCTGTCGGTTAAATTTCGCGTCTGTAGCACGTCATCTTCGTGGTGTAGTAATTTTAATGGCCTGGAGTGTAATAGCGGGAAAAGGATTCGTCGTGCCCGACATCTAGGATACAGTGTGTTGTGCAGTTAATATAATAAAGTATTCCAGGTGGAATACGTATGCGTGGGATGGGGGAGGAACTGTGAAAATAGGAATGAGGAGTGGACAAAGAGGAAGGAGGAAGAAGGACAGAGAGTAGGGACAGGAAGATAAGATGAACAGATAGACGAAGGAGGAGCTGGATGCAGGGGTAGGACTCAACAAGCCTCTGACTGTTCCCTGCACGAATATTGAGCCATGGTGCCCCTGCTGTCGCACAGAATTACAAAACAGTTTCCCACTGTGAAATGGCTCAAAGCTCTAAGGCGCCTTAGTGCGGAGAGCGCGGTTGCTCGCCATCGGAGGTTCGAGTCCTCTCTCGGGCACGGGTATGGGTGTTGTCCTACGGCTAGTTTAAGTAGGTTGTAAGCCTTGGGACTGATAACCACAGTAGTTAAGCCCCACAGCTTATCTATTCGATAGGAATCATGGCGTGCACTTTGGGTGGGCAAATCAATTACTGTCAAGAATATTATTCAAATAAGACGTGAAAAATTGTGGCTGTTGGCATGGCGAATTGTTCTCCATAAAAATATTCCATCGTTTTGCAACATAAAGTCTATAAAAGACTGGAAAGAGTGACCATGTAACCGAACATAACCAGTCATTGATGGGTTGATTTGGACCAGATGAGCTAGATGACCAGCTTGCACCAGGAGAGACGGTGCAGGCGGTGTCGTGCTGCTAGCAAAAGCACTCGACGTGGTCGTCTGCCGCCATTGCCCTTAGACGTCTAACTGCGCCCACTATTCTAAGGGATACGTTAGTCGTACTTCCCACTTGGCACTCTGCTTTTATATCACGCAGTGTTGCTTGTATTTCAACACAAGTACACGCAAACACCGCTGCTCTCGGTCATTAAGGGCAGGAGGTCTACAACTGCGTTGTCGCTGCTGACACATTGCTGACACAGCGAGTCTCGAAAAATTCCGTAATGATGCGGCTTTCTCCAACTGTTATGCAGAGCTCAGAGTCTGTAAATTGTGGTCGTGCGCCCACAGTCACGTCGAAAACGGAGTCAGCTGAATCATCAGATAGCATATGAAAGCTCTGCCAGTGCGCCGCCATTTTCTCTGTGACTTTTGCCACCTCAGCGTTTGTGACACGCACAGAAGTAGGTGAAGCCACAGGTAAAGTCACCAGAAGATCGCCGGCCGCGGTGGCCGAGGGGATTGAGGCGCTCCAGTCACGGTCCGCACGGCCACTACGGTCGGGGGTTCGAATCCCCCCTGGGGCATGGATATTTGTGCCGTCCTTATTTGTAAGTAGTTCATAAGTAGTTTGTAAGTTTGTAAATTTGGGGACTGATGACCTCGTAGTTAAGTCCCATAGACTCTACAAACATTTGAACATTTGAACCAGATCAAAAGCAACTGCAAAATGATTTAGATAAGATATCTACATGGTACAAAAATTGGCAATTGGCTCTTAATAATGATAACTGTGAGATCATCCATATGACCACTAAAAGAAATCCGTTAAACTTTACACGATAAATCAATCAAACCTAGGATTAACAATTACGAACAACGTAAATTGGAAACAACTTATAGAAAATATTGTAGGGAAAGCGAACCAAACTCTACGTTTCATTGGCAGAACACTTAGAAGATGCAACAGTTCTACTAAAGAAACTGCCTATACCACACTTGTGCTCCTGTTTTGGAGTATTTCTGCCTATTGTGCGATCCACAGAAGATGGAACTGACGGACGATTTAGAGAAAATTCAGAGAATGGCAGCACGTTTTGTATTATCGCGATATAAGGGAGAGAGTGTCACGGAGATGATGCACGACTTGGGATGGAAATCCTTAAAAGGAAGGCGTTATTTGTTGCGGCGAGATTTATTTGCGAATTTCATTCACCAACTTTCTCTTCAGAATGCGAACATATGTTGTTAGTACCCACCTACATAGGGAGACATGATTATCATAATAAAATACGAGAAATCATATTGAAAAGATTTAGGTGTACCTTTTTTCCGCGAGCTATTAGAGAAAAGAACTACAGAGAAATATGTAAAAAGTGTTTCGATGAAATCTCTGCCATGCACTTCAATGTGACTTTCACAGTATCCATGTAGGTGTAGATGTAAAAAGATAGTCATAAATAATGCCCCACTATTGTTATTTGAAATAAAAACTTTCTCATTGGCACTTAGTGCTGTTCAATTATTGATATGTCAACCGTTCTTTAAGAAAGAACAGACACCATTATTGCTTCAGACAAACAGTCGTAAATTTTACGAATATGAAATATCGACACATATCTACCGGTGCAATCGGCAATAAATTTCTTTCAGTGACCTACAACAGTCAGTGCGTGTCGATAGGTCATATTCATACTACTGCTCAGTCCCCTGATGTGGTAGCGAAAATGTTCTTAATAGATCGTTTGCATTGTAATGTGTCATTTTTTGCAATGAGCAGCATGATTTTTGTGGTATCATGATACCTTCTTAATGTTTTGGGTAGAAGGCGGTTATGTACGGTACAAAAGAGATTTTGGTCATATGTTAAATATACTAGAGGCAAAACACAAACAATACCCTCACTACGTGATAGTAATGGCGATCCTGCCGATGACAGCGCTACTAAAGCAGAGTTACTAAACATAGCTTTTAGAAACTCATTCACCAAAGAAGACGAAACCAATATTCCAGATTTCGAATTACGAACAGATGCCGTAATGAGTAACGTAGAAGTAGATATCATCGGATTAGTGAAGCAACTAAAATCACTTAACAAGAACAAGTCTTCTGGTCCGGATTGTATACCCATTAGATTTCTGTCTGATTATGCTGAAGCGATAGTCCCTTTCTTAACACCCATATACAGCCGCTCTCTCATAGAAGGATCTGTACCAAAAGACTGGAAAGTTGCACAGGTCACACATATATTCAAGAAAGGCAATAGGAGTAAGCCACTAAACTACAGGCCTACTTCACTGACGTCAATTTGCAGCAGGGTTTTGGAACATATCCTGTATTCAGATATTATGAATAATCTCTAACAGAATGATCCATTGACCCAAGGTCAACACGGAATTAGAAAATATCGTTCATGCGAAACACAACTAGCTCTTTATTCACACGAAGTAATGGGTGCTATCGACAAGGGTTCGCAAATCGGTTCCGTATTTCTTGATTTCCAGAAGGCTTTTGACACTGTACCTTACAAACGGCTTTTAATCAAATTGCGTGGTTATGGTATATCGCCCCAACTTTGCGATTGAATATGGGATTTCCTGTCAGAGAGGATACAGTTCGTAGTAATCGATGGTAAGGCATCGACTAAAACAGATGTGATATCGGGCGTTCCACAGGGTGGTGTTATTGGTCCTCTACTGTTCCTTATTTACATAAAAGATTTAGGGGAAAATCTGGGTAGCACTCTTAGGTTGTTTGCAGATCACGCCGTCATTTACCGTCTAGTAAAATCATCTGAAGATGAACTGCAGAACGATCTGAATGAGATATCAATATGGTGTAAAAATTGACAATTGACTCTAAATAATGAGAAGTGTGAAGTCGTCCACATGAGTACGAAAAGAAATCCGTTAAACTTCGTTTAGAAGGTAAATCAGTCAAAAGTGAAGGCCGTAAACTCCACAAAATACCTAGGAATTACTATTACTTCAAACTTAAATTGGAAAGAACACGTTGATAATATCGTGGGAAAGACAAACCAGAGATTGCCTTATTTTGGCAGAACCCTTAAAACATGCAACAGAACCACAAAAGAAACTGCATACACTACGCTTGTCCGTCCATTTTTTGAGTATTGCAGCCCAGTGTGGGATCCTTATCAGGTGGGTCGGACGGAAGACATCTAAACAGTCCAAAGAAGGGCAGCTCGTTTCGTATTGTCACGATACAGGGAAGACAACATTTACGGAAATGATACAGGATCTGGGATGGGAATCCTTACAACAACGGCGCTTATCGCTGCGGCGTGGGCTACTTACGAAAACTGCAATCTCCAACATTTTCCTCCGAATGCGAAAATATATTGTTGACTCGCACTTACATAGGTAGAAATTATCATCGGAATAAAATACGAGAAATCAGAGCTCGAACGGAGAAATTCAGGTGTTCTTTCTTCCCGCGCTATATTCGAGAATGGAATGGGAGATAAACAGTATAATGGTGGTTTGATGAACCCTCTGCCATGTAGATGTAGATGTAGAAAAGAAGATGCACTGTTTCGTCATTATCAAATGTTCAAATGTCTGTAAATCTTTCGGTCCAAACTGCCTGGTCATCAGTCCGTAGCTTACAAACTACTTAAACCTAGGTAAACTAACCTACGGACAAACACACACACCCATGCCCCAGGGAGGACTCGAACCTCCAAGGCGAGCAACCGCGCGCTCCGCAGCAAGACGCTTTAGATCGCTCGGCTACTCCACCGCGGCGCGTCATTATCGTCATGTGAAACATGGCACTTGGAAAATATGACAAAGCCATTCGTCAATTATTAGCCGGTATGTGTGACTTAGAAACGTGTACGTGATGTGTTCCGTGTATGTAGGCGACTTGAAAAGCCTGTTAGGAGGCCTGAGGTACAGGTGCGCCTTGCTTTGGGAAGTGTGTCGGCGCGGAACAATACTCGGGCGCAGGCAGCAGCTGGCTGGTTTTACAGCCGCCCCGCGGGCCCGTGTGCGAGGCACGCTTCGCGCCTCATTCCGCTGATATATTGACTCCGCCCCGAGCACTAGCACTGCCACCACGCACCTTTCACCTGCCGTGCGCTCAACACTGCAGCCACTGATTTTCCGGCTGTTCGTGTAGTTGATAATAACTGACGGAAAAAAAAGGTAGCAGTAGACTTACTTACTGTCTGTGAAATACATTTTGGCCCACTTTAGGTTACGGTAGTAACACTAAAGGTGCGCCTTTGCGATCGTCTTCTGACAGCTCGAAATTTAAATTAAAAAAACCGCACTGACGTGTTTTACGGCCCACTTTAGATTTCTAGTTTTTTAAGTTTTTGCAAACATTTCGGACCAAAATAATAATCTAAGTAATAAAAAATTAATAAGAATGTCTGAAACCCTTTTAGGAAAAAAAAAATGTAGGTAGTGACGGGTTACGAAACATGGACCCTTGGGTTCATAGTCCAACGCCGTGCCCACTACGGTATGGCTGTCAATCACAAGATGACTCATATAATCTCATACTATTGATGGCCGTTGTTAACTGATGCTAATATGGCACTTGTAGACACTAGATTATTATTTATCGTACGAAGAACGACGTGCTTTTGTTAATTCTTCAGTGGGCGATTGCTTTGAAATGACAACGTGTAAGTTAAAATAAGAAAATTCATCAAATACGCAAGATGGCGTATACCAGAGAGAGTTCTGGGCGAGGAATGTCACGTGACATCTCCGAACGGCTGCTTTTCGTTAATTCAATGGAGGGTGTCAAATCTCCGTAATTTTTTCAAATATGTCTCAAACGATACGAGATATGAAACAAAACATAAGGGAGCTAAGTTGTAGAGAATTATCTCCTCTACCAATTAGGCTATTCAATTTTCGTATCAGATGAACGGTTCGTTTGCAACTACAATTATATTACAAACGGCTTTTTTTGGTATTACTACCGTATTTTTTTGTCCGAAAAAATTTGAAAAAGGGAGGCTGAGGTCTCTGTCGGCTTACAATTATGTCTGTAAAATTTGTTGTTGATCGGTTGAACGGTTCGTCTTAAAAACAGGGAACACTTTACGGACAGACAGACAGACATACATCCCAAAATCGCCGTTATTTTTCCAAATATCTCTGAAACGATACGAGATATGAAAAAACATAAGAGAGCAACGTTGCAGACAATTTTCTCCTCCACAAATTTGGTTATTGAACTTTCGTGTCAGGTGAATGGTTAAGCCGTTATTTTTATTTAAATTTCGAGCTGCCAAAAGACGATCGCAAAGGCCCACTTTCAGTGTTACTACCGCAACCTAAAGTGGGTCAATATGATAACGAAATGTATAGCTAACATTTTTGAATGAGGCGGAAGAATAATGCGGAACGGACAGTTTCAGAGTAGACTGAACAAGGAGTGCAGCGCAGAAGACCCCATCAGTGCCACTGCTCGCCAAAGAAATAGAAAATATGTCGAATATATTCCGTAGTTTTCCGCAGGTCTTTAAGACGCTTGACAGGAAAACAGATTGTCAAGCTCAAGCAGATAACACGACTGTTTTCGAGAACCAGTGGTCACATAATACTAAAATACATCCGTCCTAACAAATAAAAAAAATGATGCTTTGTATCCAAAGCGGACTTAGCAACGGCGCACAGAGACTGAACTTGCAGCGATCATATTACCCTGAATTTCAGAGATATGATCAAACTGAACTTGGAAAATGAATTGTGGTGTCGCACAAGTCCAAAGTGCGCGCCACCTACTTTTCCGCGCGCCGCCATGCACGCACGGCGCGGCGTTCTTACGACGTCAGCCACGAGCGCCCTCTGCCACAACTCCGCTCGTGGCCACCACTGAACGACATCGTTCACTTGGGACTGTGATAGGAACCAGTTAACACTTCGGAATCAGATAGGCACCAGCGAAGACTTGGCTATCGGATAGGCACTAGGCAGGCCTCTAGCTCAACTATGTATCAGCCTTCTGCAGTACTTAGTTGTGTAAAAGTTAAGTATATCTTCTAATTTACTCTAGTGTTTTTAGTTGTTGCTGTCCCACTGGCTGGTCACCTCCATACCGCACAAGCGTGCATCCTTATTCCTGTATCGGTCTAATTCTACTCGGCCACCGACACCTACGACGGAAACGAGACACAAAAGCGGCGACGAGGCTGGGACACAAAATGAAAGTTGCTGCAATACAGCTTACGAACAAAGAACACATCATGCACCGTTTTAACCGTAAACAGACAGTCACCTTTCTCCATATGTGTATCTGAGCGTCTTCAGCAGAACATGCCATATAGCTGCGATACCTCTTGTTACAACTACTGTAGAAAATAAAAATTTAGCCGTTGCTTCTTGACATATGTGGAAAGAAATATCTTTAAAGTCAGTTACAAGACCAAAACCTGAGAGTGACTCAAAGGTATGCTGATAAAACTTTTGTGTGTGATTTAATTTAATTTAGGAACGTGAGACCTTGTCTGCATTAACTACGTATGTGTCACTGGTCGTGTGTGGCGTAAATGTAACGGATGGAAATTACCAAAAAAACAATGTGATGAATCTGTCTATTAAAAAACTGATTAAATTATGAATAATGGTGTAATTCTGTACTTGAAATCTATTAAACGCATCTGACATTGAATCTAGCAAAATTACGTGTGATTGCTTGGAGCGCAATGGAAAATGAAGGCAAACTGTTAATGAAACAATTTTCATTAAAATCGTAATTTGATTGAATTGTGATCTCGTGTATATGAAACGTAATGTTTGCTAAGATTATTTCAAGATTGTTTTTAGCACACACAGTGTATTAGTGACCAGGCCATACTCAAGAAATTCAACTGCGAGAGCCAAGAAAAATAAGTGTCAGTCTGATTGCTGGAATATTTTAATCAGTTTTAAGAAAAAACATTTCAATTAGAATATTCAAATGAAATTGATTAGTCATGAATGTCACTTAATCTGGTAGTTTGCATAGCAGAACAATCCCTGCACTATCTCCATTGCAATTGGATTATTTCTTTAAGTGATTAAATCAAATGTTCAAATGTTTGTTAAGCTTATGGGACTTAACTGCGGGGTCATCAGTCCCTAAACTTACAAACTACTTATGAACTACCTTATACTAAAGACGACTTAATCATCCATGCCCGAGGGGGGATTCGAACCCTCGACCGTAGTGGCCGTGCAGACTATGACTGGCGCGCTACAGACCGTTCGGCCACTGCGGCCGGCTTAACTGATTAAACCTGGTTGTCTTTAGAAGAACACAACTGATTACAAAGACTATCTTTCTTGCAAGACAACTAAGTTTTCTTGTAACTATTAAGCCAAATAATTAACATTACAATGTGATATTTTATCGATACAACAAAACTTTCTATTTATGCATATCACTTTGACTACCTATGTGTTACTTTCATTCTTACTAGTTATGCAGCTTGATCTCATTAAGGATTATACTTTCACTAATATTTTTATCAAATTGGAAGTCAATGTCTTGCTTTGTTAAAGGGCAATAACTCGAGACAAAATTAAACTTCAGAATCTAGTGACTTCAGGTTAAATGAAAACCAGCAACTTTTGTTAACCAACTTCATTAATAAGAAACACCAAGCACCTACTACAACCATGACCATACAATACTACAGTTATAATAATAAGTACAAAAAAATTTACCTTTTTCTTTTAAAGAACAAGTGCGTAATCTCAACTAATGATAGAATGTTCTCTACAACAGGGCAAACTATCGTCCTTTCAAACCTAGGATTACCATATGTTCATCATAAAAAAGAGGACTGATCATATCAAAAAGAGAACACTTTATTGTTAACATAACGTAATTTGCAATTTTATTAATGAATCACGTGAAACTACTACAAACAAAAACAGTAACCTTGTGTGGTTATTGTAAAACAAAATATTATGAACCTTGACAGTTTATTCATCATCACTACACTCAATCGTCTTATTCTTGTCTTTTTGCACTTTTGAACCAACTATATTTGGAGGACAACGAAATCTCTTCAAGAGCACTTGTAAATAAGGTGAATGTATTAAATTCGATTATTATATGTATCATAAAGTGAACATTTCATAACAAAGCGTTTGCTTTAATATGAAGAGAATGACTGGCATGATGTTTGTCACAGAAACGTGCTACTGTATTCTTAATAATATTCGAAATTTGGTTTGCAACAACCCTGATGAGAACTTTAGTCGATGGAACATAATTACTTGCATTCAATGATCATTTACATTAATACAATCAAATATTAACCCTTACGACACTTATACGACTTACATACGGATATGTACGTTATAGCTGGGCAAGTCAAACATTCAGCTACATGTTCGTTTCTTCCCCTCTTGGATGATTTCTATTTCTCCAAGAGCACATCATTTAACACTGACTTTCTTTTCGGCATTTCATATTTGTATTTAAGTTCGTATTATATTTTGAAGCAACAGGCTACCTACGATCTCGAACACTCAATACAGCTTTAACCTAAACCACAAAGTATATCAAAAGCAACACCAAAGAACATAATGCAGAAGACAATGAATTCATGATAGACAACCTGGTTCCTTCGCAGAGAAGTTCGGAATCGTTTTCAACTGTCAGACCCATGTGAAGATCGATATTGTGAATGGTGATTTCCCTCTGAGTATGCACGTGATGGTTGCGAACCGTTTGGAACTGCAGTGCGAACGAATCCGTTGTCACGAATAACACAAAAATAACTTTTATTTCTAGGAACCCATAAAAAGAGGACATTTTATAGAATTTTGTAAATTCCGGCCGGACACATTTTCGTGCTTCAAAAATAGGATGTGTCCGGGAAAAAGAGGACGTATGGTAACCCTATTTCGAAGCAGTTTACGCTGAAGTAATGCAATGCGGCCGCCTAAGCTACGAAACTACCTGGCAGACTGCGTCTGCTTCACATAAGCTACGCTCTCTGAGTCTAAACACCGACAGGCTGCTCTTTACTTGTAGACTGACTTGCTCGCTGCTACACAGGTCAGAGACAATGTTTACTCTCTGGCTTATGGCACAGACTACCAACTTGTCCATATTAAAAAATGCATTCAAAATAAAATCAGAATATCACATACAAATGGAATGTTTCAACGTACAGTTCAAATACGAATAAAATGTGCCCAAGGCAGAATAACAGTTAAAATTCTAATAAAAATATGCCCACGGCAGAATATGTGTACTCCTTTCAGTATGAATGAAAAATATCTCACCACACTTCACAGTTACCTATAATAAGAGCTTGAATACTGTGACGATACTGCTGGCCCCCTCATCTCATTGTTATTGTACGATACCGTCTGCGTCGAACCCGAAATCGTGTGGTGTAATAGTATATATTTTGCGTGTGAAGTTAAAATAGCCAGCCTAGGGATCAGTGTAGGACAGTGTCTCGGTGATACTGAGATTAAAACAAGTGATAGATTTCATTAATTAAGAGATTTGTTTAGAGGCTTTCTAGACAGTTCTATAAACAATAGTTTCGTCATTGTATGTTATTTCAAGACTTAAACAGACGAATTGTAAAAACTTTTGTGAAAAAAAAAAAGAAATGGAAAATAAATAGCTTTGTATATATGTCAGGCTCATAAACAAGTTGTGTTGACCAGCTAATTGTGTTAATTAATGTAAGTCGAGATTTTTATATTGTAGTTCTTTGTATATATTGACTGACGTAAGGTTTGGAGTATATTTTGAGAATGGCCATGAGATTTGATAGTTCAATATATGTTAGGAACATATATGTGTACTCCTTAACAAATTAATTGACATTTAACATCACACTTTGTTGTCAACAGAAAGATCGGAAATTTCGTCTTAAAATACTTGCGGCATCTAAAATTATTGTATGCATAGTTTTCATTTTATGTTATGATTATTCTTGTGTTTTATTTGTATGTTCGGTAATTGTAAATCAGTATATTCAATTGTTATGAACAATGGATAATGTAACGTCATTATTGTCGATGTTATATATTTGCCTCACCGCCTTGCGTGCGGGAGTTGGAGTTTTAGTCGTTTGTCAAGTGCTCTGGAATCTATGTCAGTCTGTGTTGTTGTTGTTGTACGCAAGTTTGAATTTGTAATGTTTTGGTGGAGAAGAAGTTTGTTTCAAATTAAAGAAGAAGTGGAAAATTGTACATAACGAGTATTTATTTCTACCACGACGTCCCAGGAGAATAATGTTGCAGCGAGCAGAACCCCCATACATCGAAATATTGAAAAGCTGAGTATTATGTTTGAAAGCGGTAGAAAGGAACTGTAATTACTTAAATAATATAGTAAAACATTTCAATACTAAAAGACAAATCGCCAAGCACCGGCACAAAAAAAAATTACGAATATAAACCTCCACATCAAGATGGGGTTTGAACACACGCCTCGATATTTCATGGTAGTCAGCTATTTGCCAGAGAACCCAGTCAAACTTAATACTGGACTCGTTTACAGCCTCGTCACAAATTCTCGGAGTGATCCTCGAAAGTATTGGAAATGCATAAGTTACCAGCTTCTCACGAATGGAGTCAATTCTCTGTGGTACGACGTAGTAATCGAGGTAGTTCCACAGGTGAAAAATTATACAAGCCGAATAGGTAACACGAAAATGTCGTTTCATCGGTACGCATATTCTCTTCCATAACAGTTTAATGAGGGACTTTCCTTACGAAGATCATAAAAACAGTTTCAAATTTATTTCTTTATTACAACACCAAGAAGTCTCATTCAAATAATGACTTGTGAGTAATGGATGACAAGATACTTCTCATTACTTTATTTAATATTCATTTACCTGGAAGATTACTCGGATTTGATGCCATCTTTAATCAGTTTATTTGGAAGCAGAAAGACGAATGCTTCTAACGAGCCTTCAGAAATAAAATAAAAATTCAATAATCGTAAAAAAGGCTGTGACGTAAATGTCTGGAAACCGAGAGTTCGCGGGATCCAATCCCACTCGGACGGCTGACTTTTCATTCTTTAATAAAACCTGCAACGAATGATGAGTCTCCAGGAAAAAAGAAATACCTGGCGGATTCCACGTTACATTGTATGTCCACTTAACGCCCGTTGGATAATAGTTGGGCGTTAGCATCACGCAAGTGGCGTCCATTGAAAAACTTACAGGCGACTAAACAACCCGTAATTATTATTATTAGCGATGTGCGTCACTGAGTTTTAACGGAATGCCGAGAGCTCGAGACCTGCTCCCACCTGTCGAATTTTTTCACAAAGCCTTCCTCCCTCCTGTCAGGTGCCTGTTCATATTTATGACTACTTCACTGGTAATCTGTCTCCGCAGTCGAGATCTGTTTCTCGTGTTCCTTGCAAACCCAGATTTTAACAATTTATAATAATGGTAAGGTTCTGAACAATATTGAATACGATTAGGTAATCTTTAAAGTCCATGGATTACTAAAAGTGTAATAATATACATGATCAACGCTCTTTACATGTTGCAAACTAATCTTGTATTTTATTTATGCAGGTGGACTGGCTTGCCTTTCTAACACGTCATCTTCAGTGCTTGTCCTATTAGTTTCAAATTTCAAACTGTTTGTATAAGTTTATTATAATTAAATGAAAAGGTCCAGCTAACCAACTAATTGCGTTTCTCGAAGCCTTGCAGAGTTCCACCAAATGGAAGAGCGCTTAAAGGCATCCATTTTTCTGTTTAGTTAATATAGTTTTGTAAGATAACATTTCAAATTCCATCACCTTTGAGAACTGCCTCTTTCCCTTGCACAACAGATATGCAAACAAATGAATACTAACCTGGCTGTATGTACTGTCCTCACATAAACAGTTAATTAACTCAAATTTCCACAAATAAATCCTATAATGAGACACAAGGGGCCTATCTACTCTATGTAGTAAAGATAAGTAATTAGTTTATTACACTGGATGACATACCAGACTAACGTACATTACACCCTTAAACGTAACTGCCACTATTTAAAAGGCCTATACAAGGGGTGAACATAATAATATGAACCCCATACAATACACTACATTCGGTCGCAATTTGATACCACTGCGTACTCACAGCTTTCCAAACTGGGAGTCGCGACACCCTGGGGTGTCGCATAGTAGCATCGAGAGTGACGCGAGATAACAAATTTAGACTCTAAACAAAAAAAAACTTGTCATAAAATAACACAAAATAGCCTTCTCTTCATACTACCCTGAAGACTCGCCTGCAGCTAATCATCCTTCCCTTCATTCAGTTCACCACAGATCACGTATTAAAGGAATGATCGGTGCACATTAATTACGTGCTCAGTCGCTAGGCGGCAGCTCTGCTTCAGTAGCAGTAGGGCCCTGTATTGGCAGAGTACCGCCAACCGGGCGAGCGCTGCCATTGTAGGCCTATCTCGCAACAGCAGCGCTATGGGCGGCGCTGTTAAAGTAGCATTTATGATGAAGGGAACGGTCTGTACATCGACGTAGTATGACAGTACGTTAAGTAAACAATGAAAAAAAGTTTTTAATCTTTTTCTCACCTCTACTGCAAACATTAAGGAAAAAGTGGTAATCTGAGATAGATATTTGAGATCAAGACCTTTTATTTTTGAGCAAACTAGTAAAATTGTTTCGTGCAAAGTTTTGTCAAAAGTAATATATGTAGTAATGATAAGAGACTTTAAATCGTTAGAGTTAACATATTTCATTTAAAGTACTGGTACTTATTAAAATACAAATATGTAGTTTAGTTATTTAGGCTGCTAAGGAAAAGAATAAAAATTGGAAAATTACAAATGTTGTGTTGTGTGCTACCACATGTGATATCACATAACATTAATTGAGCTAACATTTTGGGAAGGGTTACGTTTTTATACATTGTTATCACACTGCTGGGTACTTTAGTAAAAACCTTGTCTTAAAATTCAAGTTTTGGAGATATATGTAATGGGCGGTTTCATTTACTGTCCAAACTTTCGTCATATTCAGTATAAATGCGAAATTCGTCAAATACGGCAGATTGTTAGATTTTCACGTATTTGTATCTTTTAAAAATATCTTTTCTCTTACATGGTTGTCCGGCCAACATCACTCGTAAGAAACAGATGAACCTAGAAGTTTACTCGATATTTCAATACAAATTTGTTTACTTCACACAATTTTGCATTCTCCTATGGAAATGCATATTTTCTTCCAATGCGATGTACCCGCAATTCGCGTCTTTTCGCATTCATTTCGCCCTGTGGAATGCGGAAACCTCAGACTGTCTTAGTATAACAATTCACTGTACAACACTGCGGCATTCTTCACCATATATAAAAGTGGAATATGCTATGTTAAGCTCTTAATTTAATACACAATGAGTCTACAGATTTCTAACACCTCTAAATGCTAAAATAACAGCGAGTTAAGTGAAATGTGCCATTTACGCTGATGGACTGCTTAGGCCTAAAATGGCGGACGTGCCCCACCCGCGCTCAACTGACCAAAAGCAGCCGGCGGTTGTCGGCAAGCCACACATAAAAGGTTGGCGCTACTCTCCCAATACAGGGCTCTAAGTAGCAGTGGGCAGTTGCCAGAGCAGAGCTGCTGGTGATACTCGATAACAGTCCTTCCCATGCGCAGTTTGCTGGAACTGGCAGCTGCGTGAACAAACTTTCACTGTAGTCAGCTTTCCTTCTCAAAAAGCTGCAACTGAACGTTTTTTAATGGATTTATCAAAGTCACGTCACCCTCAGTAGTGTTTCTTACAATTAAATGTCAATCAATGACACAGAGGTTGTAAAAGCTGTCACAGATTGTAAAAGCAGTCATAATAGTCCACTGACTAAAGCTATTCAGTTGCGATGTTTAGTATGGAGTGTGACCGGGTGATTAACGGAGTATTTTAAATGCAGTAATCGTTGGTTCGAATCCTGATATGCATTAATATTTTTTTCTATCAGTTTCCTGCATGTAACAGATTCTGGGACCAGAAATGACATCCATATTCTTACTTGTCACAAATATTTATTCAATTTTTTCCGAATATGTCGTGACTTCCGAGGTCGTGATGAATCAAGAACCTAACAATAGAACTTAAATAATAATTCATCACTTGTCATAAATACATCCTCTTTATTTCTGAAACTAATGTGATAATATTGAACTGAAAGGGAACAGCCACTGTGCTGTCTAAATGAGAAATCGGAGCAGCTAATTTCCAGACGCCGTTTTCAATCGATCGAGCAAAACCGTATCTGGCCCTGACATGTACACACGACAGCGAAAAACTGTTTCCGAAATTCAGTTTTCGTTTTTAGGAAGTCGGATCGCATATAGAAGAAGAAGTATTACTGTGTGAGTTAGGCATTGTTGTCTGTGGTGTTACTCTGTTGTACATCTCCGTAGTTCCTAATGTTTCATTTTCTTGTGATGAGTGAACGTAATTGCTGCAGACAGGATCAACATAGACATGTCAATGTGTACGAGGATTTCAGTTTCGTTTACAAACTACATTTAAGCGATACTTCATTTCCGTCCCGTCGCCCCCCCCCCCCCACCCCCCGCCGCTAGAACCATCTAAACTCTACCATATGAATTTGTATTAGTGAAAGGGTGTCGCGCAAAACTATAAGCTACAAAAGGGTGTCGCCATGAGGGAAAATTTGGTAAGCACTGACGTACGTATTAGTATGAGACGCGTCAAAAGTGCACAAGTGCCGCACGAATTCTGTACGTTACCGTTCACTATATTATACGCAATACGTTTTGTTCAGCGAGACACCGTATCCCCTGTAAAAACACCGTTCACAAAACAAGATAAAACATCATTAGCCATTAGGAACAGACGGGCGAAACTCAAAGTTAGGTGACAACGACCGATGGGCATTAACAATGATTGTGCCCGACGAACATTACACTACGACGGAAAATTCTATTCAGAACTCGACACTCACTGAGTATTACTGTTTCGATAGAACAGTTCAGCTGGCGCTTAACTTTTATGTAAGGGCTGCAATAGCTTAAACCTTAATAACAGAAACCAACCAAAGCCGAGAAGGAAGTGCTGCCAACATGAGAAAGCGTGGACACTTGATGGCTGGGAGTACGTGGTATGGACCTACGAATTATTGTTTACTTTGCTTCCTAGGACCAAATGGGTCTGTGTACCGACAACCCCTAAAGAAAATTTCGATACGACATGCCTTTTTCCTACAGTTAAACCTGGGGAAGGTTTTGTGTCCCAGCCTCGTCGCCGCTTTTGTGTCTCGTTTCCGTCGTAGGTGTCGGTGGCCGAGTGGAATGAGATCGACACAGGAATAAAGATAGCACGCTGGTGCAGGTACGGAGGGGAGCAGCCAGAAACTAGAAACACTAAATTAGAATGAGATATATATTGCACAGAATTTATACAATACTTAACTTTTACATAGTACTGCAGAATGTTGATACATAGTTGAGCTAGAGTCCTGCCTAGTGCCTAACTGATAGCCAAGTCTTCACTGGTGCCTATCGGATTCCGAAGGTCCGAACTGGTTGCTATCTCAGTCCCAAGTGAACGATGTCGTTCAGTGGTGGCCACGAGCGCAGTTGTAGCAGAGGGCGCTCGTGGCTGTCGTCGTGAGAACGCCGCGCCGTGCGTGCATGGCGGCGCGCGGCGAAAGTAGGTGGCGCGCACTTTGTACTTGTGCGACGCCACACCCCTCCCCCCCCAAACCGCCGCGCCGTCGTGGCGTAGGGCTCAGGGCCACGGCGACGGCACTGGGAGGAGGGCCTGGGCGGGGGCGTTACTGGTGGGACGGGCGTCGTAGCTGAGGCCGGGATCGAGACGCCGTCCGCGCCCCGGCATCCGCCTTGCGATCCTCCAGGAAACCCGCCGAAACCTGGGGAAGGGCGCACACCCCCGCCCAGAGGGAGCAGGTCATCTTCTGAGGTGCGTGGCCCAAGCTGGAGGGGGGGGGGGGGGGTCCACGGTCCCGGAGTCCCTCTCGGTGACGCTGTCATCTGCGGCGGCGACGGAGGCGGAGGGGCCGACTGCGTAGGAGGCGCGTCGACATCCATCGGGAGCTCGTAGCCCGGGGAAGCTGGGCCCGGCGGCGAGCGATGTGGCTGTGCTCCCTGGCGGTGAACTGGGTCTGGAATCAAGAAACCGGAGACAGGATCGCGCGGCCTATGCAGGCGCAATTGGTTTGCGTGGCGCCGCAGCTCCGACCCTGTGGAAGAACGTACAACATACATATTGCGACCGAGCACGCGCTGAATGATGCCCGGCATCCATAGTTTCTTCTTGTTTCCAGCAAAGACCCTGTACAGCACCGGCGTGGAAACCTGAAAACGCGTAGCGCCATACGAACCGACTCGGTGCGTGGGAGGCTGCAGCACGTGAAGGAGAGTGCGGTGACGGCGGCCGTGTAGCAGCTCAGCAGGAGACGGGCCGTCACGTGGCATGCATCGATACGTAGACAGGAAAATTTGAAGAGCTTGCTGCCTGGAGTGCTGACCTTTCATCTTCTCCATGTGAGACTTGAATGTTCGAACGAAACGTTCTGCTTCACCATTGGACTGAGGGTGAAAAGGTGCGGTGGTGATATGCTAAATGCCATTCACACGACAAAACTGTTGAAATTCCGCACTAACAAACTGAGGTCCATTGTCACTGACTATAGTTTCAGGCAAACCTTCGATGCAAAACACTGATGTTAAGGCAATGATTGTACTAGAAGCTGTCGTTGAGTTCATGGCAATCACAAAAGGAAACTTGCTGAAAGCGTCTACAACAATTAACCAGCACGTATTCCAGAAAGGTCCGGCAAAGTCAATATGTAAACGTTGCCATGGTCCCTTGGGGCGTGGCCAGTCTCAGAAACGCTGTGGAGGAGCTGCCTGATGCTCCGCACAAACTGTACACTGTGATGTCATGCTCTCTATCTGAGCGTCCATACCAACCCAGGTACAATGACGTCTGGCCAGTTGTTTTGTCCTAACAATGCCCCAATGTCCTTGATGCAGGAGGCGTAACACTTCTCGTTGCAGGGAACGAGGAACAATCACTCTTGCTTGGTCGTTGTCGGTATGCAACAACAGTACACCCTGACTTAAAGATAATGCATGACGTTGTGCAAAATAACGTCGAACCAGAGGCCGATCAATGTCTTTGGCTCTGGCAGGCCACCCTGAGCGAACAAAACGTGCTACCACACTTAGGTCTGCATCCGCAGCTGTTTCCTGTGCAACCCGACGAGAGTTCAAAGGAAAGTCTGCGACAGCGGAAGCATCTGTGGAGTCTATCTGACAACATGCCATTTCTGAAGAATCAAATGATACATCCTGGCCAACCGGAAGTCGGGAAAGTGTGTCCGCGTTGGCATGTTTAGTGGTAGGTCGGTACAAAATCTCATACTGATAATTAGACAATATCAAGGACCATCTCTGAAGCTTTTGTGCCGTTCGTGGCGGAATTGGCTTTGTGGGTGAGAACAACGACGTGAGAGGCTTGTGGTCTGTCAACAAATAGAATTTTCTGCCATAGAGATAATGATGAAACTTTGTGACGCCGTAAATGATTGCTAAGGCCTCCTTTTCTATCTGACTGTAATTCTGTTGCGTCGGCGTCAGTAGCTTGGATGCAAAGGCAATAGGACGATCGTGACATCCAATACGATGTGACAAAACTGCACCCACACCGTGCGATGAGGCATCAACTGCTAGCACTACAGGCTTCTGTGGGTCAAAGGGAATCAAACATGCATCACTGATTAGAGCAGACTTTAAGTTGTCAAAGGCAACCTGGCAATCTTTGGACCATACAAGAGGAACATTCTTCCTACGTAAGTGATGCAGTGGAGCTGCAATCTGAGAGGCATTGGGAATAAACCTGAAATAATAGTTCAGCTTTCCCATTACTGCTTGCAATTCGTGCACATTCTTAGGAGGAGGCAAGTCTTTGATTGCTCGAAGATGTGACTGTAAGGGATGTATTCCTTGGGCATTAATTACATGGTCTAGGTACTCTATTTCAGTTTGAAAAAACGAACACTTTGCTTTATTGCAACATAGACCAGCTGCAGTCAACACTTTGAAAAGGCACTCCAGGTTTGCTAAATGTTCTTCAACTGTACGTCCGGATACCACAATGTCATCTAAATAGTTCGAGCAACACGGTACAGAAACTGTCAGCTGTTCCAAAAAGCGCTGAAAAGTAGCGGGGCTGAAGAACTGCCAAAGGGTAGGCGTTGAAATTGAAAAAGGCCCATGTGAGTATTAATGACGAAAAACTTTTTTGACCCGTCATCAAGTGGGATCTGTAAGTATGCCTCTGCTAAATCAATCTTGGAAAAGAAGCGAGACTGTCCTAATTTGTCCATCAGTTCCTCAGGTCTGGGCAGGGGATAAGTGTCAACAATTGTTTGACCGTTCACTGTTGATTTGAAGTCCGCACAGAGACTAAGTTTTCCTGACGGCTTGGGTATAATTACTAAAGGCGAGGCCCACTGACTCGCAGAAACAGGAGAAATCACCCTGCTGTCTTGCCAACGTTTAAGTTCTTCGGCAACTGTATCACGCAAGGCGATAGGCACTGGTCTAGCTTTACGAAATTTTGGAACTGCAGATTCTTTTAAAGTTACATGTGCCACGAAGTCTTTTGCACAACCTAGTTCCGGCGCAAACAAGTCACTGTATTTTTCACATAATGCATTAATTTTGTCCTGAGGCACTACTGACGAAATTTGAAGCACATCTCTTTGAATTGATAAACCAAATAAGTCGAATGCATCTAGTCCAAAAATGTTCTGTGTAGATTTGGCCTGAAGAACTACAAAAGCAACTGTTTTCGTTACACCTTGAAAAGAGGCAGACAGGCTACACGTTCCTAGCACGGGAATATTTTGACCAGTATAAGCTGTTAACACTTGTTGACACGGCGACAATTTTGGCGAACCCAGCAGTTCATAAGTGTCTTTATTCATTAAAGTAACAGCGGAACCAGTATCAAATTGCACAGTCTTATCTTCTATGCAAAGATTCACAAAAAGCTTTTACTTGTGGCGCTCGACAGGTGCGCGAATGTGAGCAACGTCTAATATAGCTGTGTGTTTGCTGCACTTGCGCGGGCTACGTAGTGAAGGAAGCGGCGCAGACTCGGCACGCAGCGGATTAACAACACTGTCACTAGATGGCACTACCGCCGGAAGGCGTCCGCGCAATGCGAGGCTACTACAGAGTCACTAACTACTGCACTACACTCTTGAGCAGCTACTTGATGTCTACTGTCACTAGCTACACAGTACTGGGCACTTTTACAATAAGAAGTTGCAGAAGGCACTAGGTTCACTACAGGAATGCACTGTTCATAGTCATTTTGCTTGTCCCGAACCCTTTTCCGTTGCACTGTTTTACGCGCTCGTCGGCGCTTGCTACGTGGTGCACTATATAGTTTTGCCATAGGCACAGAACTACTTTCTTGCAATTGAGATCCAAGGAAAGCACTGTTCAATTCCACAGCCCGTATAACATTTACAGAATGAACTGTTCTCGCACTCTGCGAAGCACTGTTTCTAACGGTACCGTTCTTTGAGTTTTTAATTTGCATACACACAGACTGTACATGACCTGATTTGCCACATTGATAACAGGTTGCGTTGCGACTAGGGCAATGAGCACGCCTGTGGCGAGACACACACTGGGGGCAAGATTTACGTACATTTTTCTGAAATGAGCGTTGGCGCCCGTTATTCAAATCACTGTTTCTAACACGACGGGGCGACCTTTGTGCCGCACTTTTACACTGGCTACTGTTCACTGTCTGTTCAGCACGGCCTGTACTATTATAAGAATCACTAGTGCTACACTGAGAACTAAGGCTAGGAAAGCGTCCGTTACGGCGCACTGAATTTACACTGTGGCTTTGTATTTCTATATCTGCTAAGTCAAAAGTATCATGCGCTTCTATAAGCTGCAGTACACTGTCCAATGAAGGGTCTGACTGTTTTAGAATTGCTGCCCTAATTCTGGGGTCCTGAATGTTCTGCGTAATCGCATCTCTCAACATCACGTCACTATAAGAAAGTCCACAAGAGCAAGTAAATTTACATTTGCGGGTTAAGCCCTTCAATTCCGTAATCCACTCTTGGTGTGACTGTTCCGGTAATTTTTTAAGTCTGAAAAATCGGTACCGTGCAGCAGCTACGAGAACTTTTCTCTCATAATGAGCATTTAGTGCCTCTACTATTTGTTCAAAGTCTACATCACGAGGAGATACGTCGGGGAAAAGTTTTTTCAGTAACACGAAGGTGTTGGTGCCCACCACAGATAATAACAGATTCTTCACTTTCTGACCTGTAATTTGATGAGCCGCGACGAGTTCTTGAAACTGTGCGAAGTAGTCGCTCCATTCTTCCTCACGTTCGTTGTACTGGCGAAATGTAGGAAGCGGAGCAGCGGCAGGTGTGGGCTGCTGAAGCGGCGGCTGTTGTTGTTGGTTAGCTGCTTGCGCTGTGAGCTGGGCCACTGCCTGCAGGAGTTGTGTTATTTGCGCCGTCTGTAACTGAATAATTTCCATTAAGTTTGGGTTCGGGGTAGTGGCCATGCTGACCGATTAGGCGCCGCACATACAAGTAAATTATAACAAAACACAAATGCAAGATGAAAGACGACGCTCTGCAACAAAAAAGTCCACAAACACGTAACAATATTGTCCCCCAATAATCTTATAATAAGGGTGGGTGGGCGGGAGCAATTTCTGCGTGCTCCGACTGCTGCTGTCTGGCTGCTGCAAGTGGGATGGTCCACGGTTCTTCTATCGCTCCTCGTCGCCACTTTTGTGTCCCAGCCTCGTCGCCGCTTTTGTGTCTCGTTTCCGTCGTAGGTGTCGGTGGCCGAGTGGAATGAGATCGACACAGGAATAAAGATAGCACGCTGGTGCAGGTACGGAGGGGAGCAGCCAGAAACTAGAAACACTAAATTAGAATGAGATATATATTGCACAGAATTTATACAATACTTAACTTTTACATAGTACTGCAGAATGTTGATACATAGTTGAGCTAGAGTCCTGCCTAGTGCCTAACTGATAGCCAAGTCTTCACTGGTGCCTATCGGATTCCGAAGGCCCGAACTGGTTGCTATCTCAGTCCCAAGTGAACGATGTCGTTCAGTGGTGGCCACGAGCGCAGTTGTAGCAGAGGGCGCTTGTGGCTGTCGTCGTGAGAACGCCGCGCCGTGCGCGCATGGCGGCGCGCGGCGAAAGTAGGTGGCGCGCACTTTGTACTTGTGCGACACCACAGAAGGTTTCGACATAATTAGGGTAGTATTCAACTGTTTCTTTCGTTACCATCAGTGGTCGGATAACTGGGAATGAATGTCTCACCATGCTCGACGGCAACATTCACTGCTAATGTCTAAAATTGTAAAGTGGTCACACATATAGGCGTCGTTTGTACAGACTCAGAAAAATATCGACCATTTTACATGGGCAGCTTTGCTCTACATAAATGTATGAGGAGTTTTATAGGAGAACATGAGGACCATATTTACAGCTGCAATATCGTAGACGTAATTTTTAGATGGTTTGGTACAGCAATGGATAACATTTTATTGGAAACTACAACGACATATT
This sequence comes from Locusta migratoria, assembly GCA_026315105.1. Lineage (NCBI taxonomy): Eukaryota > Metazoa > Arthropoda > Insecta > Orthoptera > Acrididae > Locusta > Locusta migratoria. The sequence continues at coordinate 86,947,879 of CM048745.1, forward strand.
TTCGAATTGAAGCCTCTAAGATTTGTAGCTCTCCTCAAAGCCATTGGTGTGCAAACTCCTTACTAATAAAATATATTGTATCTGAGTAAGGGGTTCATATCAATTTTTTCCAGCCCGTAATACTGGAATTTAAGAAATCGACTCGGCAAAAGACAAACAGTTTGATAGCTTCGACTGGTTAAGGACTCATTTTATTTGCGTTGTTTGTCACGATGCAGTTTATTATCAAATTAAGCAAGTATTTATGACATTTTAAAGTGATTGCAGACGTGAATAAATGGTTCGTAGACTTTGTGTATGACTGATTTTAGCAAGTACATAGCACCGTAGTGGCCGCGATTCTAAAGTAACCTGCTACGGACTATTCGGTCCCTCCCGTCGGAGTTTCGAGATCTCCCTCGGGCATGGGTGTGTTGTCCTTTGTGTAAGATAGTTTAACTATTTTGTAAGTCTAGGGACTGATGACCATAGTAGTTTGGCCCAACAGCTTTACAAACATTTGAACATACCAACGTAGAAAAAATGTCGATATATTATTTAAAAATGAGAGCAACATAATATCATATTTCCTTCTCGAGATAACACTTTTAATATCCGACGAAGTGCCCCGAATAATGTGCAGTGTTCTGTCCATGCGGACTTGGCGATTTAAAGAAATATTTATCCGATTGTAAGAAACGTATTCGACGATTTTCTTTTTCGCACAGTTGGTATCTTCATTACATCTTTTGAGTCTCGTTTCCGTCGTAGGTGGCGGTGGCCGAGTGGAATGAGACCGACACAGGAATAAAGATAGCACGCTGGTGCAGGTACGGAGGGGAGCAGCCAGGAACTAGAAACACTAGAGTAAATTAGAACGAGATATATATTGCACAGAATTTATACAATACTTAACTTTTACATAGATCAGTACTGCAGATACAGAGTTGAGCTAGAGGCCTGCCTAGTACTGCTTCCTAGTGCCTATACGATAGCCAAGTCTTCAGTGGTGCCTATCTGATTACGAAGGTCCTAACTGGTTGCTATCTCAGTCCCAAGTGAACGATGTCGTTCAGTGGTGGCCACGAGCGGAGTTGTAACAGAGGGCGCTCGTGGCTGTCGTCGTAAGAACGCCGCGCCGTGCGTGCATGGCGGCGCGCGGCGAAAGTAGGTGGCGCGCACTTTGGACTTGTGCGACACCACATCGCACTTTTGGTGCTGAAAAAGGAGAGAGACAGCGACGGTGGGAGATAGAGGACACACACACACACACACACAGAGAGAGAGAGAGAGAGAGAGAGAGAGGGCAGTCATGATGGGAGAGACAGAGACAGTAGCAGTATAAGACGGAGACAAAGTAATTTCGGCACGTGCAGTGAGACGAGGCGGTAAGTATGAAGCCTTCCGAACAGAGAGACACGGCGTGTTCTGTGCTAAAAGATCGAAGCTGTCTTCGTTCACCAAAATGTTTGCCTAAGAAGATGGAATGAGGACTGAGGCAACGTTTCTGTCATAATCTCTTAAACAGGAACTTCTTTATGCACGGACTGGAGTATTTTTCAGCCGGTATAACTAAACTCCATCCGACACGCCTTGATAGGCCCACTGGGTACTGACCGGCCGCCGTGTCATCCTCTGCTCGCAGACGTCACCGGATGCGGTATGGAGGGGGGCGTGGTCAACGCCCCGCACTCCCGGCCGTTATGTCAGTCTTCGTGACCGGAGCCGCTACCTATCACTCAAGTAGCTCCTCAGTCGGCCTCACAAGGGCTGGGTGCACCCCGCTTGCCGATAGCACTCGACAGACCCGGACGATAACCCTTTGAAGTGCCAGCCAAGCCCGACACTGCTTAACTTCGGTGATCTAACGGGAACCGGTGTATCCACTGTGACACGGCCGTTGGCCTTTCAGCCGGTATATTGGCTGAATATTCAGGAAGCGTACGCCTTCGTAACTTCGACAGTTGCTTCTGCTGCAGTTTGCGCCAATGGAACTTGCCCTTCTAGGTTCTACGAGGTGCTTCCACGCTTATTAAATGAACCTATAAAGAAACGTGCTGATCTTTTAATTACCTCTACTTCCTCCATCAACCCTATGCGACAAGGATATTTCCGCTAGCAATCCTTCCTGGCACCGGTCCCGCACTGACAAGCAATATTCAAGTATTGGTGAAATAAGTCGTTCCTTTGCTGTAAAACTGCAATTCCCGAGATTTCTTCCCACGAATCTGTCTGATACCTGCTTTTCCCGCAGTTAATATTATCTGGTCGTTCCGCTTCAGACCGTTCATTTAGCTACTTCCGGTATAATATTACGTGGGCTTTTTAAACTGAACAGAGAGCTTTTAAACCAATGTAGCAAACAGGCTGCATAACATAGATACTCAATTAATTTTGAACAGACTTTGGTAGAAGGGAGGATTTGATTTTTTAAAGGTGTGTCTCTATGATTATTTCTTTTGGGTATCATTTGAATAATAAATTTCTCGTTTATAAATTTGGTCCGTGTTTTGAAGTACCATCAAATGTTCAAATGTTTGTAGAACTTATGGGACTTAACTACGAGGTCATCACTCCCTAAGCTTACAAACGAATTATGAACTAGCTAAGACTAATGACGGCACAAATATCCATGCCCGAGGGGGGATTCGAACCCCCGATCGTAGTGGTCGTGCAGGCCGTGACTGGAGCGCCTCAGTCCCCTCGGCCACCGCGGCCGGCGAAGTACCATCCTAGTTCTTTTATTTTAACATTGTAATGTTTAATTCTCAACTGACATCGAAGATTTCAACTTCCGCCATCATGGACGAAGCAGAGAACCAACTGTTAGAGACGCATATTTGAAATAACTTCTTTAAAATCATTTTCAAAATCACTATTTTTATTACAGTTATTCGTCCCTGAGATTTGTAGCCGCTTTAAAAGATTTTCACCTTTTCAGCCAGCCGTGGTTAACACAGAAAATTCATTTAAATGCACTCCAACAGTTGGAATGTTCCGTGGATGCGATAAAATCATACGGTTTATTAATTTATGGTGCGTCGCTTGCCTTTCCAGTGTCGATTTTACATTAACATGTTTCGTTTAGTATGGTACGGCAGCATCCAATAACGATAAATGCAACGACACCTCCATTCAGATTAACATAAAAATATAAATTTTATTTATTTGTTGAGATATATTTCACCAGTCATTTAATGGAAGTAACTGCTGCCAGTGATTGCTCTGCAATCTTATAATCATGCGATAAGGAATATTTATTTCTATGAATATGCGCTACGTTAGATTTGTTTATGTTGGGTGTCAAGTGCGCTACGGATCTTACTACATTTGGCTACAAATGCGGCATGTACCTGGACGGAAGAATAACGTTTAACGTCCCGTCGACAGCACCGTCATTAGAGACGGAGCTCACGCTCGGGTGCCGCAAGAAACCCACGGTGGCCTTTCTCAGGAACCATCCCGCTATTCTCGTGAATTTGAACCGCCGACCTTCCAGCGTGCTTACCTTTGTGCCACTTCGCCCGGAGCGCCTATCTGGGAGCCTGTATTAGAGAAAGAGTGGCGCTTGTCTTCTCATCAGCTCCTGTTATACGTCCTATTTTAACCTTTAGCCCCTCTCCCCTTATTTCTCAGTGAGTACTAGCACTCTGCCGTCCACAGTAGCCTCAAGGCCGTTGAAGAGAAAGCCTAGGTATGTCGTTTCTTCGTTGTGTAGCTGTCTGAAGTTCTGTAACTAACGAATTGCTCTCTCCGTTCCCGGTCAAAGAGACCGAGGCGTACGCGGGAGATATTTATTTTTCCCGCGCACCCTCAAGTACTGTGGTTTTCCTTTTACAGTCGACTGAAAGTCTGTAAAATGTGGAATAATCTACACATCAAGTGTGTGACAAAACTGTTGGGGGATATGGTGGGGAGGGGGGAGAACGAATGCCACACTAAATGGATTTTAAGACAATTAGATTGTAAAAATCCCCAAAGAAACTGAAAGGAACGGCGAGCCGGTCTTAAAGATCGACTGTTCACTTTGTGTACCGTAAAGGGGTGTACGGGTTGAAGCTTAAAACTCATACATAAAATGTCTTCAATTTCCGGTATTATCTTCTTACACCGTGTTTTTATTTTCAGCTGATCTAATTCTCTACGGTTAAATGTAAAGCTACACTTTGAATTTTTCCGGATTCTTGTTCTATTTACAAATCGCGTTAGCTTCTGTAAACACTGTGCTCGTTGTTCCGTGTTCCCTAATAAGAAAATTTATGTGTTGTATCTATGATTCCCCTGTTTCAGTCGTGTGTCTATATCCTGATATTCTCACCCATTATTTAGTAAATTTTCTAGCAATTTGAGAAAGTATCTTCAATTTCTGTTCGCGATAAATACCGCTGTAATTGCTAATACCGTGCCATTACTTTTTATAGAGATATAAAACTAAATTTCAGTAAAGAAACTAACTGTACTTAATAAGCAGTAATTTGTATACTCCATCTCTCTCTCTCTCTCCGTCCCTTAATATCTGTTTCCCATCAATTTGTCTGTTACTCTCTGCCCCGGCGCCTTTCTTCTCCGGCTTCCGCGATGACTCAGCTTAACCCCTGCAACAACAGTACGCAAACATGAAAGCGCGCGTACATTGCCGTGATGAGTTTCAGGTGCGATGACATGGCGCCTCTTCGGTTTTGGCGTGGAACAAAAAGCAACCCGCCTGACAGTTTGATTGGCCGATAGTTAATGGCCTGTACGTCAGAAGACAATAGAGGCTATGATATGTGTGCCTACACCTCGCTTGGGATTGAAATCAGTCGTCGAACCAATAGTTTCTTGTCCCGCTCGAAAGTTCTGCAGGTTCCTAAACGGGACTTGCGAGGGTAATTCCTTTGTTTGACACAGTGGCACGGAAACACAGTTCGTTCTAAAATAAGCTGCCTCCACTTCCGGCTGCCACTGTATTAAGAGACTGTACGCTTAGGTAAAGTTATTTCTGCAATAACTTACTTGTTTAAATATTTAATTCTTGGTGACACATAATGATCCGGATGGAATGAAAAAACAGCGTTATAGATGACACGAGTTCGAGTACTGGACAGACTGTTTGCTGATACGTGGGATGGATTTTTGAAATGTGTGGACATTATGTCTACATAACCGTATACCAAATTCTGGGAAAATATCCGCGGATATTGGAGGATTCGGGTACATAAATTCACCGTAATTGTGTGAGAGCTTCAGTTTCTATAAGAATTCATCATATTACGAGCGATTTACGTCCATTGAAACAGGGTGGTATGCATATTTTCAACCAGCTGCTTTTTTCGGAACATGTTGTTGTTGTGGTCTTCAGTTCGCAGACTCGTTTGATGCAGCTCTCCATGCTACCCTTTCCTGTGCAAGTCGCTTCATCTGAGAATACGTTCGGCAGCCTACATCCTTTTGAATCTGCTTACTATATTTATCGTTCGGGCTCCCTCTACGATTTTTACCCCACACGCTTCCCTCTAATGCTAAGTTGACAATTCCTTGATGTCTCAGAATGTGTCCAACCAATCTACCCCTTCTCTTAGTCAGGATATTCCAGAAACTTCGTTTCTCCCATCTAATTTTCATCAATTGTCTGTAGCACCACATTTCAAAAGCTTCTATCATCATCTTATCTGAACTCCTTATCGTCCACGTTTTACTCCCATACAATGCTTCACTCCAGACAAATGCTTTCAGAAAGGACTTCCTAACATTTAAATTAATATTCCATGTTAACAAGTTTCGCTTCTTTAGAAACGCTTTTCTTCCCATAGCCATTCAGCACTTAATATCCTCCTTACTTCGGCCATCAGAAGTTATCTTGCTACCCAAATAACAAAATTCATCTACTACTTCTATTGTCTCATTACCTAATCTAATTCCTTCAGCATCGCCTGATTTTCTGACGTTGCATTCCATTACCTTCGTTTTACTCTTGTTAATGTTCATCTTGTATCTTCCTTTCAAGACAATGTCCATCCCATTCAATTGCTCTTCCAGATCTTTTGCGGTCTCTCACAGAATTACTATGTCATCCGCAAACCTCAATGTTTTTATTTCTTCTCCCTGCCCTCTCCAAATTTCTCCCTCCATTCCTTCACTACCTGTTTAATGTGCAGATTGAACAACAAAGGAGAAAGGCTACAACCCTGTCTTACTTCCTTTCCAACCTCTGCGTCCATTTCTTGCCCTTCGACTCTAATAACCGCTGTCTCGATTTTGTATATGTTGAATATAACTCTTCGGACCCTATATTTCACCCCCTGTTACCTTCAGAATTTGAAAGAGTGTATTCCAGTCGACATTGTCAAAAGCTTTCTCCAAGTCGATAAACGCTAAAATGTAGGTTTCCCTTCCCTTAGCCTATCTTCTAAGATAAGTCGTAATGTGAGTATTGCCTTCCGTGTTCCTACATTTCTCCTAAATCCAAACTGATCTTCCCCGAGGTCAGATTCCACAAGTTTTTCCATTCGTCTGTAAATAATTCGTGTTAGTATTTTGCAACCATGACTTATTAAACTGATAGTTCTGTAATTTTCACACTTCTCTGCACATGCTTTCTTTGGAATTGGAATTGCAATATTCTTCTTGAAGTCGGAGGGTAACCCCAGTCTCATACATCTTGCATACTAGGTGATACAATCTTTCCACAGCTGACTCTCCCAACGACATCAGCAGTTCAGACGGAATATCATCTACTCCAGGGGCCTAGTTTCTACTCAAGTCCTTCGGCGCTCTGTCAAATTCTTGTCGCAGAATCATATCTCCTATCTCATCTTCCTACACTTCGTCTTCCATTTCTACAATACTGCCTTCAAGTTTACTTCCTTTGTGTAGGCTCTCTATATATTCCTTTCACAGTTCAGCTTTCCCCTTTTTGCTTAGTACTGGTTTTCTGTCTGAGTTCTTGATATTCATACAGCTGTTTTTCTTGTCTCCAAATCTCTCTTTTATTTTCCTATAGGCGGTATTTATCTTTCCCCTAGTTATGCATTCTTATACGGTTCTGCATTTGTCCTCTAGCCACTCCTGCTTAGCCATTCTGCACTTCCTGTCAATCTCATTTTTCAGACGTTTGTACTCCATTTTTTCTGTTTCACTTGCTGAATTTGAATGTCGGAACATATAAGAGTCAAATACGTTTCTCTTTAGAACATACTGATTAAAGAGTGAAGAACCAGTTGCCTTTCTCTTCATTCGTTTCAATTCCACACCAAAACTTTCGTCATGCAAACATATTGGCGCCCTTTTAACACAGAATATGCGGACACCCGTTCACCCACCCTACCTGGTAAAGAAACAGCTCCCTCTCACTGCCACCGTCTACATGCCTCCTTTTCCTCCCCTGTCCCTATCCTTCTGTCGCTGTCTTCAGACCTTTCTCGCGATCTTCCTTGCATCTGTGTCCTCCTCTGCCATTTCCGCCATCTCTTTGCCGTTGTCTGTGCCCCATTCTCCTCCTATCACATGGTCACTGTCTCTTTCCTTCTCACGCTCTGGTGCCATCGATCACCATGGATTCCTTTCGACAATGCCCTTCTCAATTGTTTGCTTAGACTTGTATCTCTTATAAGTCTGTCTCCGTAGTCTAGTGGATACGGTCGGGGGTTCGAATCCCCCCTCGGGCATGGATATTTGTGCCGTCCTAGTTCGTAAGTAGTTCATAAGTAGTTTGTAAGTTTAGGGACTGATGACCCCGTAGTTAAGTCCCATAAGCTTAACAAACATTTGAACATTTTTTTCTAGTGGATAGTCTTCGTCGGACAGCCGTGCCCTGAGGACGCTTTGTTTACGTCCTCGCTACTTGGCGGCCGAGCGGAGGTAAACGGTGAGTGCACGCTTCAGCGTTTATATTGGCGTATAGAATGGTTTGTAGACGAACGTAATGGATCGAACACCACGAAAAAACACTCTTAGATTAACTTTTGACCCGAACTTTCCCCGACCAAAATCATTTGAAGTTGAGTTGTTTATAAGAGACGTTATGAAGATTACTATTGACGAATTGATAGGAATACATTTATCGATAGTCAGCAGCACGGTCTATTTAAAATTGATAAGCCCTGAAAAATGTACGAAAGTCGTTGAATCATGTGGCAGAACTTTAAAATTCAAACATTCAGACGGGAATATTGGAGACGTCACCATTTCACGAGCTGGCATGTGTTTGAAAACGGTGCGCATCTTCGAGTTGCCATTCGAAATATCTGCCGAAGCAATTAATGAACAACTTAGAGAATACGGCACAATAATAAGTAACAACGCGGAAAGGTGGTCAGAATCTCACATTTTCCCGGTGTTGAACGGTGTTAGACAGGTCAAAATAGAAATGTTGTAGCACATACCGTCCTACATCACGGTTTGTGGCTATAGGGCGATTGTAATATACGAAGGGCAACCACGAACTTCCTCGGGATGTGGTTCTACAGAAAAGGTTCGCGCGCAATGTTTACAATGGCGAGTGACGCAAATACCGACCGGTGAGCGAGAGAGGCCTGGCCCCGTGTCTACGTTGCCGATTAGCAACGTCGCCGCCGCGCGAGGAAACATTGCCCCAGAACCAAATCTAGATGCAGCTATGGAGGCGTATAACGAACTGAAAGAACACGAAATACCCATGGAAACTACCAACACTCCAGACTCCCTTCCTTCTAACCAGCAGGTTGCGGAAGAAAGCAACCAGAAAGTAGTTTGTGAAAACAACAATAATGATACAACTGTGGAAGAATTAGAACCTGTAGGTGAAACACCCCCGACATTCCCATCTGAAACACAAGAAACAAATGACCAACAGTCAGCGAAGTCTCCCACGAAACAGAAAAAGCGCCGTATTGTACATGAAGGTGCGGACGAAAAGGCACAAATACTGCGCGACAAAGCCGACAGAACCCGAAAAACACTAACAGAAGAGACATCACAACCCCCTCCGGGACACCTACCGGCATCAAAGAAAACCCGAACACGGGAATCAGGTTCAGGTCAACTGCAAAAGACGTCAGACGAATACGCAAAAACGACCACGGAAGATCAGGCGGGAAACATGAAACTTCAAAAAGAACAGGACAGAGAGAGCAAGGGACACATCCAGCCGAGAAAGTGGTCAGATGACACCGATGAGGACACTCGAGAGGAAGAGATGCCAGAGGTTCCGGAAAACACGGCAAGAACGTCGTCAGATAACTGTATAGCCAAACCTGATCAGCGCCAAAACATCGCGGCTACATCGGGCGGAGTAGATGACGACCCCGAATACTTTTAAGTCATGTGACGTTAATAACATTCAGAGGAAGTATGACATCAAGTATGCCTGCAAATGTGTTACCGTTGCAAGCTTATCGGATGGCAACTGTCAATATCAATAAAATAAAGTGCACGTTTAAATTAAAAAACCTTCAAGACTTCTTGTACGCAGCTGACATAGACATTGCGCTGTTACAGGAAGTAACAGACATAAACCTAGAAAGTATAACAGGTTACAACACCTTAATTAATCCTGGTTATGGCGGTGAAATCGGGACAGCGATTATGACAAAACAAGGAATCCTGACAACAAACGTCGAAAAAAAAAGTTCAAATGTTTGTTAAGCTTAAGGGACTTAACTACGGGGTCATCAGTCCCTAAACTTACAAACTACTTATGAACTACCTACAACTAAGGACGGCACAAATATCCATGCCCGAGGGGGGATTCGAACCCTCGACCGTAGTGGCCGTGCAGACCGTGACTGAAGCGCCTCAGTCCCCTCGGCCACCGCGGCCGGCAAACGTCGAAAGACTAACGAACAGCAGGGGCATAGCTTGCACAATAAATAACACCAGGATTATTAATATTTATGCTCCTTCCGGAACGGGGAAGAAACATCAGAGAGCAGAATTTTTTAAAGATGCAATAGTGCCACTCTTTATGCGGCGTCCCGAACAAGTCATATTTGCAGGCGACTTTAACTGTGTCCTCAAACCCAAAGATCAGATACCAAATTTCAACAAGTGTATCGAACTTGAGAAAATAGTCAGAGAAGTCAATCTAGTCGACACATGGGAATTCAAACAAGGTGATAAGCCCGGGTTTACTCACATTACCAGCCATTCCGCTAGTTGGATCGATAGAATTTACGTAACGTCAAATTTACAACAACACATTCTGCAAGTGGAACTATGGCCGAACATATTTTCAGATCATACAACCTACATATGCACTGTTAACCTACATAAACAAGGAACGTACAGAGAAAAAGGAACGTGGAAGCTAAACGTAGCTCATCTGACAGACCCAGGATGCCACGAAACCTTTCGAAATACATGGACAGAATGCGAAAGGAAGTTTTCAAAGTACGATTCGACCTTTACATGGTGGATGAAATGCGCAAAACCCGCTCTAACAAAGGCCATGAAACGTTACTCTTGGGTAAAAAATGTTTGGAATAAAAACACAATAGAATTTTATTATCATTGTCTCAGAGACTTATACCAACAGGACCCACAGTCATAGACAATTATACACAGATAAAAAGAATAAAGGCCATAATTTTAAGCCTCAAGCGGAAGCAATTGGAAGGCTGTAAAATTCGCAAACGACTACAAAATACAGTTGAAGAAGAAACAACTTCAATGTACCATATTACACAAGAACAGAAAAGAACAAACCGAAAAATTTTGACTGAACTGAAAGTAGAACATGGGGGAATTTTGACAACACAATACGACATACGGGAAGAACTCTATGAATATTTTACAGCTCTATTAGCTGACAAACCAGTAGACGAAGCAGCGCAACAAACTGTCCTCGCAAGGCTGACTGCGAAATTAAACCCGGAGGAGACGGACGACCTGTCAGCAGACGTAACTGAAGAGGAAGTCGGAGACGCCACACGAAGAAGCGCGAAGAATAAGTCCCCCGGGCCCGAATTTTATCACACCTTTGAACAACAACTAATCAGCAAGCTGACGCTTGTATGTAACGAAATTCTGAACGTCAGAAGTGACATGTTACTGGAATTTCGTGAAGGTGTAGTAGTGGTATTAGTACCTAAAGTGCCAGGAGGGAACACCGTCAACAACCTGCGTCCCATAACACTACTAAATAGCGACTATAAAATCTTCACGCGCATCATAACGCAAAGATTAACCTCGGTTATAACATGCATCACCGGGAATTACCAAACGAGCGTCGGGTCACGACTATCGAGAAAATTAGAGGATTGGTACCAGATAAGCAGAAAATTAGAGCGTTTAATTCATCAATAAGCTGTTTGTTTAAATTGTTAAAATGGACCATCGCCAATTTTCTTTATTCCTTAATTATTGTTGTTGTTGTGGTCTTCAGTCCGGAGACTGGTTTGATGCAGCTCTCCACAATACCCTATCCTGAGCAAGCCTCTTCATCTCCACATAAGAGCGACAACCTACATCTGTCTGAATCTGCTTACTGTATCCATCTCTTGGTCTTCCCCTGCGATTTTTTCACCATACACTTCCCTCCAACGCTAAATTCACAATTCCTTGATGTCTAAGAATGTGTCCTACCAATCTATCCCTTCTTTTAGTCAAGGTATGCCAGAAATTTCTTTTCTCCCCAATTCTGTTCAGTACCTCCTCATTAGTTACGCGATCAACCCACCTAATCTTCAGCATTCTTCTGTAGCACCATATTTCAAAAGCCTCAATCCTCTTCCTGTCCGCACTGTTTATCGTCCATGTCTCACTCCCATACAAGGCAACACTCCATACAAATGCCTTCAGAAAGGACTTCCTTAGGCTTAAATCAATATTCGATGTTAACAAATTTCTCTTTTTCAAGAACGCTTTTCTGCCCATTGTCATTCTGCATTTTATATCCTCTGTACTGCGACCATCATTTGTTATTTTACTGCCCAAGTAACAGAACTCATCTACCTCCTTTATTGCTTCGTTTCCCAATCTAATTCCTTCAGCATCACCTGATTTTCTTACACTGCACTCCATTACCCTAGTTTTGCTCTTGTTAATGTTCATCTTATATGCACCTTTCAGCACACTGTCCATTCCGTTCAATTGCTCTTCCAGGTCCTTTGCTGTATCTGACAGAATTACTATGTCGTCAGCAAAACGCAATGTTTTTAATTCTTCACCCTGAACTTTAATTCCTTCACCAAATTTCTCCTTGATTTCCTTTATAGCTTGCTCAATGTACAAATTGAACAACAACGGAGAAAGACTACAACCCTGTCTTACTCCCTTTCCAACCACTGCATCCCTTTCATGCCCTTCAACTCTGACAACCGCTGTCTGGTTTTTGTACAAGTTGTAAATAACCTTACGTTCCCTATATTTTACTCCTGCTTGCTTCAGAACTTGAAAGAGTTTATTCCAATCAACACTGTCAAAAGCCTTCTCCAAATCTACAAAAGCTAGAAATGTAAGTTTGCCTTTTCTTATTCTATCTTCTACGATAAGCCGTAAAGTTAGTATTGCCTCCCGTGTTCCTACATTTCTCCTGAACCCAAACTGATCTTCCCCGAGGTCGGCTTCTACCAGCTTTTCCATCCTTCTGTATATAATTCGCGTTAATATTTTGCAACCATGACTTATTAAACTGATGGTTCTGTAGTTTTCACACCTGTCTGCACCTGCTTTCTTAGGGATGGGGATTATAACATTTTTCTTAAAGTCTGAGGGTATTTCACCTGTCTCATACATCTTACACACTAGGTGAAACAATTTTGTCATGGCTTGTTCTCCCAGATACTTCAGTAGCTCTGAGGGAATATCATCTACTCCAGGGGCCTTGTTTCGACTTAGGTCTTTCAGGGCTCTGTCAAATTCTTCTCTCAGTACAATATCTCCTATTTCATCTTCATCTACATCATCCTCCCTTCCTACAATATTGTCTCGAAGTTCATTTCCTTTGTAGAGCCCCTCTATATACTCTTTCCACCTGTCAGCTTTCCCTTCTTTGCTGAGAAGTGGTTTTCCATCAGTGTCCTTGATATTCATAGAGCTGTTTTTCTTATCTCCAAATGTTTTTTATTTTCCTGTAGGCTGTATCTATTTTTCCCCTATTTATACATTCTTCTACATCCTTGCATTTGCCTTCTAGCCACTCCTGCTTAGCCATTTTGCATTTCCTGTCAATCTCATTTCTTAGTCGTCTGTATTCCATTTTGCCTGTTTCATTTACTGCGTTTTTATATTTTCTCCTTTCATCGATTAAATTTAGTATCTCCTGTGATATCCAAGGATTTTTTGTAGGTCTTTCCTTCCTATTTTGTCCTCTGCTACCTTCACTATTTCATCTCTCAATTTTACCCATTCCTCCTCTACTGTTTTATTTTCCCCTGTTTCTGTCAACTGTTGCTTAAAGCTCCCTCTGAAATTTTTAAGAACCTCAGGTTCCTTGAATTTATCCAGGTCCCATTCCTTATTTTCCTACCTTTTTGTAGTTTCTTTAGTTTCAGCCTACAGTTCATAACCAACAAGTTATGGTCAGAGTCTATATCTGCCCCTGGGTATGTCTTACACTGTAGAACCTGGTTCCGAAATCTATGTCTTACCATTATAAAATCTATCTGGTATCTTCCGGTGTCTCCTGGTCTCTTCCACGTATACAACCTTCTTTTGTGATTCTTGAACCAGGTGTTTGTTATAACTAAATTATGTTCTGTGCAAAATTCTACCAGGCGGCTTCCTCTTTCATTAATTTTGCCCAGACCATATTCACCTACTATCTTCCCTTCCCTTCCTTGTCCTACTACCGAATTCCAGTCTCCCATAACAATTAAGTTTTCCTCTCCCTTAATTGTCTGAATAATTTCCTTTAGCTCCTCATATATTTCTTCGATTTCCTCATCATCAGCAGAGCTAGTTGGCATATAAACCTGTACTACTGTTGTCGGTGTTGGCTTCGTATCTATCTTGACAATGATAATGCGATCACTGTGCTGGTCATAGTAGTTTACCCGCATTCCTATTTTCTTATTCATTATCAATCCTACTCCTGTGATACCCCCAATTGATTTTGTATTTATAATCCTGTACTCACCTGACCAGAAATCCTGTTCATCCTGCCACCGAACTTCACTAATCCCCACTATATCTAACTTCAACCTATCCATTTCCCTTTTTAAATTTTCTAATTTTCCTACTCGATTAAGGGATCTAACATTCCACGCTCCGACTCGTAGAATGCCAGTATTGTCTTTCCTGATGATCACATCCTCCTGAGTAGTCCCCGCCCGGAGATCCGAATGGGGGACTATTTTACCTCCGGAATATTTTACCCGAGAGGATGCCATCATCATATGTTCATACAGTAGAGCTGCATGTCCTCGGGAAAGGTAACGGCTGTAGTTTCCCCTTGCTTTCAGCCGTTCGCAGTAGCTGTGTGACAAAGCCACATTAGCTGATGTTACAAGGCCAGCTCAGTCAATCATCCAGACTGTTGCCCCTGTAACTACTGAAAAGGCTGCTGCCCCTCTACAGGAACCACACGTTTGTCTGGCCTCTCCACAGATACCCCTCCGCTGTGGTTGCACCTACGGTACGGCTATCTGTATCTTTGAGGCACGCAAGCCACCCCACCTCGGCAATGTCTGTGGTTCATGGGAGTGGTATTAATTACGAATCAGAATTTGAAGACCTTCCTTATTACACTGAAATCCATTGGTTGTCTTGTCACAAAGTATTTAAGAGGTTTTAACATCATTTGAGAAAAATAATACTATTTCTTGAAATTAAAGGGGAAGACAAAAGTATATCGGCCATAAAAGATCCAGGTGGGTTCAGGACCTACCTTCTTTTAACAGATTTTTCAGGTCATTTGAATAACCTTAATATAACATTGTAAGGTAAAGACCAAAGTGAGGAGTATTTACAATACTATTACAGAATTTGTTTAAAAATCACATACTTGTGAGCAGTTAAGATAACAAAATCAAATACGCTCAATTTCAAAATACGCTGATAAAATTGGTGAAATAAAAAGCGAATTCTACAAATGTTTTGCTCATTTCAAAAAGTTTTTTACTTTTCACTGTACGTCTGGACCTTACTCCTTTGAAGCTGAAAAAGCTCCGACGTCCATCAGCTGGAATTAATTCATTTACAGAACGATTCATTTAAAAAAAATTCCTGAATTAGGAATTTGTAAATTATATTGTCATTTAGGCGGAAGGAACACACACACACACACACACACACACACACACACATATATATATATATATATATATATATATATATATATATATATATATATATATATTTGTTTTTTGTACAATTGATTTTATGCATTTTGGAGTACATACATAAGTGAGAAACTGTTTTCATGCATTAAAAAAAAAAAAAAAAAAAAAAAAAAAAAAGAAAAAAAACTGCTTCCAGATCTCGATGAACTGATAAACTCATAACGAGTATTGTTTACTCCGTCAGCAAGTTTCCATGAAAAAAGTTAGATTTGCAAATATGTGGACATATATCAAATAAAGGAAATGCTTAATTATAGTGAGTACTATATGGTTGTATTTTACTGTACTGAATTCAGTAAATTACATTAGATTATGTAATTGTTCATTGTTCCTACGTGAACACTACAAATATAAATTTAAGAAAGTTTACAACTGTTAGCAGTGGTAGTAGGTACCTTCCACAAATGTAAATGTAGATGTACTCATCTGTACAAAACAAATGCCTCACAGACAGGCGCATCATCAATATTCGCAGATGTCAGTAACTGAGAAGGGACGCATAGGTTGGCTCAGAGAAGCCAGTTGGAATAACAGCGGAAACACTTGGCATTTAAGTAAGTCTGATGTTGGCAGGAATGGGAAAGCCACGGACAACGAAGACAACGTCAAAGGTGCAGTGGTCGACAGCTATGACAGGACGTGAGAACTGATCACTGTCCGTCGTGAAAGAAGCGCTAGCGGCCCCACAGTCATTATCACCGATCCGATGTGCAACTGATGCGCCAGTGAGCGCAAGCAGCATTTATTAGCACTTGTGTCGGGCACATTCGCTCCGGGACCTCACTGATGGGAATACAGTTGTGTTCAGAGATAAGCCGCGCTTCGAATTGGACCGATTACCAGAGCAGACGTTCCTGAGAAGCCGTGGACAGCCTGACTGTCGCCTGCTGTACTGTGCGGTCCGCCAACCAGGGGTGATGATCCGGGCTGGCATTTCATTTCACAGCGGTACGACGACGACAATCTAGGCCCAAGTTTGATGCCCTTCATGAGGAGCTATCATGGGTTCACTTACAGAAAGATAACACCCGCCCGCACACCGTGAGGGTTTCGTGCTTGAAAAACTATACCTTGGCCAGTAAGGTCATCGGATGTCTCCCCCAGTGAAAACGTTTGGAGTGTTGTGGACAGAGCTTTCGAAACAGCTCGGTATTTTGACTATCCAATGCTCCAATTAGACGCAATTTAGTCCGGTCCCTCAGGAGGATACTCAACAAATCTGTCAAAGGTTGGAAGGACGATCAATTTCTTGCATAACGTAGAGATGAAGCAATAATTTATTTATTTATTTCAGGAAATATTCTTCATTAGACTGTTGAGATCAGTCATGATTTCGACTGTGTACACGTTTTTAAGTGTCACATAAAAGTTTAAGGTTGTCTTACACGCCTATAATCGCCATATCACCATACGGTTGTTTTTACAAAAATAGTTGTCAGTTTATAAAAATCAGCAAACATTTTATAAGCTGCCAATTAGTTTTATAAAACAAATTATATATTCATTTGATGATGATGTGCAGTTCAAACGTGACAGAGAAATTGAAACTTTTAGGTGACACTTGAAACTGGCTGGTAAGACCGAAATCATGATTGTGTTGTAATAAATAATTAGAGACTGATTATGACTTTCAGCGTTCAGTCTGGAGCAAAGTACCTCTAATGAAATTCCTCCATGATCCCCTATTCAATGCTAACATTGATGCCTCGTCGGATGTTGTGCCTTTTACTTCAAAAGCACCGAATCTAATTACTTTCTTCTTGGCCTACCTCGACTCCTCTTACCATCCGCTGCCGAGCTCATGAGTCTCTTAGGTAACCTTGCTTCTCCCACGCGTGCAACATGACCCCACCATGTCAGTCTGTACGCTCTAACTGCTTCATCTATGGTGTTCATTCCCAGTTTTTCCTTAATTTCCTCATTATGGACACCCTCCTGCCATTAGTGCCTGCAATCATTCTTGCTACTTTCATATCTGTAACCTCTACCTTATGAATAAGGTAACCTGTATCCACCCAACTTTCACTCCCATACAACAAAGTTGGTCGAAAGATAGAGTGGTGCACCGCTAACTTAGTCTTGGTACTTACTTCCTTCTTGCAGAAGAGAGTAGATCTTAGCTGAGCACTCACTGCATTAGCTTTGCTGCATCTCGATTCCAGTTCTTTCACTATGTTGCCATCCTGTGAGAAAATACATCCCAGGTACTTGAAACTGTCTACCTGTTCTAACTTTGTTCCTCCTATTTGGCACTCAATCTGTTTAAATCTTTTTCCCACTGACATTATTTTCGGTTTAGAGATGCTGATCTTCATATCATAATCCTTGCACCTCTGATCGAGCTCTGAAATATTAGTTTGCAACCTTTTAATTGAATCGGCCATTACAACTAAGTCATCCGCATATGCGAGACTGCTCATTTTGTTTTCACCTATTTTAATCTCGCCCTGCCAATCTACTGTTTTCAACATATGATCCATGAATAGTATGAACAACAGTGGTGACAGGTTACAGCCTTGTCTTACCCCTGAAACTACCATGAACCATGAGCTTAATTTGCCATCTACTATAACTGCTGCCTGACAGTTTACGTAAAGCCCTTTAATTGCCTGCAGAAGTTTGCCTCCTATACCATAATCTTGAAGAACTGACAGTAGCTTCCTCCTAGGGACACGGTCATAAGCCTTTTCTAGATCTATGAAACGTAGATACAATTCCCTGTTCCACTCATAGCACTTTTCCATTACCTGCCGTAAGCTAAAGATCTGGTCCTGACAGCCTCTAAGAGGCCTAAACCCACACTGATTTTCATCTAACTTGTCCTCAACTAACACCCATACTCTCCTTTCAACAATACCTGAGAATATTTTGCCTACAACGCTAATTAAAAAGATACCTTGATAGTTGTTACAATCTTTTCTGTTTCCATGTTTGAAAATTGGCGTGATTACCGCTTTCGTACAGTCTGACGGAACCTGTCCCGATTCCCACACCTTTTCAATTATCCTGAGTAACCATATGAGACCTGATATTCCACTGTATTTGACGAGTTCCGGCTTAATTTCATCCACCCCAGCCGCTTTATTGCTCTGTAATCTAGACCATTTTCTCCACTTCCTGAAATGAGATCCTGTTTCCATCGTCGTTCCTATTCCATTCTACCCGAAAATCTGACACATCATTGAACGTTACACCTACATTGGGCAATTCTTCAAAATATTCCCTCCATCTGCTCAAGGCATCCACAGGATTGACTAGCAGATTTCCTGACCTGTCCAAAACAATCGTTAATTCCTTCTTTCCACCCTTTCGGAGATTGCTAATTACGCTCCAAAATGGTTTTCCCGCGGCTTGACCCAGAGTTTCTAGCTTATTTCCAAAGTCTTCCCATGATTTCTGCTTGGAGTCTGCAATTATCCGTTTGGCTTTGTTTCTTTCTTCAACATAACTTTCTCTGTCTACCTGATTTCTAGTATGGAGCCATTTTTGAAATGCCTTCTTTTTCTTTTTACAGGCTGTTTGTGATAACTAAGCCCATACTGGAACAGAAATCCAAAAGCTGTTTTCCGTTCCTGTTGGCCTCCGTATCCTCTCCAAACTTACCCATAACCTTTTCATAACCTTCTGTTCGATTTCCTATCCTGGCGTTGAAATCACCCATAAGTAAAACACTATTCTTATCCTTCACTTTAACAACTACATCACTAAGTGCGTTGTAAAATCTGTCCATCTCATCTTGATCTGTCCCTTCACAGGGTGAATATACTGCCACAATCCTATTTTTCTTACTGGATATGGCCAAATCTATCCACGTCAGTCGTTCATTTACATACCTTATTGCAATTATGCTGGGTTCGATTGCTTTCCTGATATAAAACCCTACACCCAACTGTGCTCTTCCTACTTTGACTCCTGACAGGTAGACCTTGTATTCTCCGACTTCGTCCTCTTTCTCTCCCCTTACTCTAACGCCACTAACAGTTAAGACATCTAAACCCATCTTACTTGAAGCCTCCGCCAGCTCTACCTTCTTCCCAGTGTAATCCCCATTGATATTAATAGCTCCCCATCTCATTCCAGATCGTTTGCCAAGTCGTGTCGGAGGAGTCCCTTATCTGTCAATTAGAGGTGTGACTCCATCACCTCCAAAGGTCCGAGGCATTTTGCTCTGATTGTTGCCAGTATGATATTGAAGTACCTGGGAAGCAGGTTGCTAGACTTACTTGCCCAGGGCCCCACTGGGCTTTACCCCTAACGGTTGAGGGGCTAACCGGTGGATTTGGTAGTCTTTGCCGTCTGAGCACAAAGGTGGCCACGAATCAGAATATGTCAGAGATGCCCAACCTTATTCCAAAGTAACTGGTATCCCAACTGTCAGGACCACTTACTTGGCCACTTATACGTTGCCCGTGGTTCATGAACTAGGACATGACTACAGGAACCCACTCCATGAACCACATAAAATAAAAAGAAGAAATAAAAAACCTACAAAACTGTGGTTTTCCAACAAGAAAAAGTCATTAATGCAGCAATGTGCTACTAAAATACAAAATTTTTGAAACTTTTTGTCTTCAGTATGTCATCCAGTTTTTCTTAAATCCACAGATTTCCGTGTCATTCAGATTATTCCTTTTTTTATGGGAGATGGGTCTTTTCTTCTTCTTTCTTCCAGAGACATTTACGTATTCCTTGAAAGAAATTAGTGCACCTTAAAAGACGATGTTTATTTTGATACGATGACGGGCAGATGCCACCTGGTGGATGGTAGATATAGAGATGATGGTTTCAACGTCATCCGCCAACAGCATAGTGACAGGTGCCACAGCAGAGCACAGTCTGACTGTAGCTTTTAATGGGAAATGTTTAGTGCCATAAGGGTCAACGTGTTAAGCAAACAGGCGCCATGCCACTGAGATGCAGACATTCTTTCTACAGCCAAATGAGGGAATTTGGGGACTAATTATAAAATCCGTGATAAGTTCCAAAACTGCTGTTTTGAGGAAATCGCAAATAACTTCCAGAAAGCAATAATTTTTAATATCCTCATTTCTTATAGCATAAACAAATGAAGACAGTTAATCTATAAACATTTTTGGAGTAAAGTTACTGTAAAGCATTGAACAACAACAACAAAAGAATTTGACGGAACAAAACAAAAACAGGGCTATGTGCCAACGTCTCTAACATAAAACAGGGCTGTGTCCACCACTTATATCAGTAAATAAAAGAGTGTGGGAAGGATAATAATAATAATTTTACTATTATAATAATCTTATTGTTCTCATGTGGCTTTCCCTCGGGTCTTAGCTTCTTATTTATTTGGGAAACAGTGCCTGTACCTCTTTTCCGAGGTTTTCCTCTTTCATTCATCATATAAAACACAATAGTAAACAGAATAGACAGGACTAATGGTGGCAATGTTTCACACTACTTCCACACGAATTACAAGATGGTGCAGTTTCTACTGATGAAGGTTAGGCACATAGCCCACGTTTTGACAATAAAAAGAAATTTTTCATTTTATAATCAGTAGACATTTGAAGGCGTCAAATTGCGGCCTTGCAAGTATTCGGATGCTTCCTTTTGGAGAACAGCCATTCGAGTTCGACCTGCTGCGTCGGATGTGAACGATGCCGATTGCAATGGTCACGTGAACATTCCCACGTTCCGGACGTCTATGTAGAACACACGTTTGCCCAGATCGTCATATTGTAAAGGCAGCAGCGGCAGATTGTACATGGACTTTCTAAACCCAGAAGTGCCAATACCAACTGTTGCCAGCTGGTTACTATAGTTGCCGTCATGTAGGAAGGCGCTTCCACGAGTATCGGCGGAGCGATAGGGGAAGCGTGGAAGGGAGGAGCAACGGCCGAGCGCCGACAGGGGAGTTTGCGGGAGAAAGACTGCGGAACTAGCGGGCGGCCACGCGCCTCGAGAGTGAATATTATTGGCTGCCAGTGCGGTACTGGACTGGGATGCGCAGAAAAGCTGAGACATGAGCCGCCTTCCGACGTGACGCCGACTATAGCAGTGTGATTAATGGCTCGCACACCTTCAGTTCGTCTTCCATTCAAGCTACAGCATCGATGTGCACAGCTCGAACAGTGCCGTCATAGTATCACTTCGAATAGCGGGCCGTTGGTTTCAGCGATGCAGTAATGTTTTATCTGCATTCAAATGATAGTTTATTGTAATGATACACCAACAACACTGCTTTATACTTACTGTTATTATTTATAATGATGATGGCTAAAGGCCGAAATGAGCTCATTGTGATTTATAAATAATAACAGCAAGTATAAAGCAGTGATGTTCGTGTATCATTATAATAATCATGCCATTACAAGACACATTTTTCGCCGCGGGCCTCAAAGGACGAAAATAATTGACTCAAATGACAGTTGTTTGCGATGTAGACTTGTCGAACGCTGTTTCGTAGGTTGCATTCGTCCAAGACTCACGGGTTGCACCCAAGGCTTTGTGGTATATGGTGCGATAAGATACAACGGTGTTGTGATGTTTGTGGAGGAAATACTGACCAGTGCTCGAGACGTGCAGAATGTTGGAAGAACTGTTCTTTTGCCCTTCTTATAGCGGAAAGGTGATGTGCTGTTCGTAGAGGATAGTTTCGCCTACACATACTGCGAGTGAAACTCAACGTCCTCTGGAAACGTGCAACAACTTCACTGGCCTGACGTGTCCCCAATTGAGCACAAGCAGAATGCATGGGACGAAAAGTTAGACGTGCGACTTGTCATTGCACAACTCCTGCAGAGCTACGTCAACCGGCTAAGCGGTGTAGAATAAGGTATCTCAAGAGATTATTCGTCACCTGCATGAACGAATAGATGCCAGAATTAGAGCCTGCATTTCCGCCCATGGAGACTACACCACGTAGTCCTACCAGAGTGGGTGTCTGAGCGTGGATCGACACTTGGTAGCTCAGTATCGCTCAGTAAATCTAATGGTTTCATATATATTCCATACACACCGTTTTAATACACTCCTGATCATTAAAATTGCTACACCACTAAGATGTGCTACAGACGCGATATTTAACCGATAGGAAGAAGATGCTGTGATATGTAAATGATTAGCTTTTCAGAGCATTCACACAAGGTTGGCGTTGGTGGCGACACCTCCAACGTGCTGACACGAGGAAAGTTTCCAACAGATTTCTCATACAGAAATGCGTACCACCACGTTTCCGACTTTTATAAAGGCCGGATTGTAACCTATCGCGATTGCGGTCTATCGTATCGCGGCGTTGCTGTTAGCATTGGTCGCGATCTAATGACTGTTATCAGAATATGGAAACGGTGGGTTAATGAGGGCAATACGGAACGCCGTGCTGGATCCCAACGGCCTCGTATCACTAGCAGTCGAGATGACAGGCGTCGTATCGGCATGGCTGTAATGGATCGTGCAGCCACGTCTCGATCCCGGAGTCAACAGATGGGGACGTTTGCAAGACAACAACCATCTGCACTAACAGTTGGACGACGTTTGCAGCAGCATTGACTATCAGCTCGTAGACCATGGCTGCGATTACCCTTGATGCTGCATCACAGATAGGGGCGCCTGCGACGTTGTACGCAACGAGGAGCCTGAGTGCACTAATAGCAAAACGTCATTTTTTTTTTTTTTCGGGTGAATCCAGGTTCTGTTTACATCATGATGGTCGCATCCGTGTTTGGCGACATCGCGGTGAACGCACATTGGAAGCGCCATACTGACGTATCACCCCGCGTGATGGTATGGGGTGCCATTGGTTACTCGTCTCGGTCACCTCTTGTTCACATCGACGGCACTTTGAACAGCGACCGTTACATTTCAGATGTGTTAAGAGCCGTGGATCTACCCTTCATTCGATCCCTGCGAAACGCTACATTTCATCAGGATAATGCACGACCGCATGCTGCAGGTCCTGTACGGGCCTTCCTGGATACGGAAAATGTTCGACCGCTGCCCTGGCCAGCACATTCTCCAGATCTCTCACCAATTGGAAACGTCTGGTCAATGGTGGCCGAGCAACTGGCTCGTCACAATACGCCAGTTACCACTCTTGATCAACTGTGGTATCGTGTTGAAGCTTCATAGGCATCTGTACCTGTACACGCCATCCACGCTCTGTTTGCCTCAATGCCCAGGCGTATGAGGGCCGTTATTACGGCCAGAGGTAGTTGTTCTGGGTACTGATTTGTCAGGATCTATGCACCCAAATTGCGTGAAAATGTAATCACATGTCAGTTGTAGTATAATATATTTGTCCAATGAACACCCGTTTATCATCTGCATTTCTTGTTGGTGTAGTAATTGTAATGGCCAGTAGTGTATAGGCTTAAGTAAACTGGAAAACTCTAAGAGGGTGTACTAATCTTTATTTCCAGCAGTGCATGAGATTATCTTTGATTGTAATTTGTAATTTACCAAATAGGAACACAACGAGGACCCCGCGGCGCGGCTGGTGTCGGCCCACACCTGCCTCCCTGGCGGGCTGGAAGGGTGGCGGTGGTCGCCGCCCCCTAATGACAGGCCGCCGCCGCTGAACAAATAACTTAATCGCCAAAGTCGGTTTGAGGCGCGCCGCGTAAACACAGCCCCGGGAGGTGCGAACGCGCGCCCTATCCGCTGTCCGCTCTACCTGAGATAAACGCCCGCTCCGGCGCAATTTTACGGCCCAGAAAACTTACGGAGTCGGCGAGAGCCGCTGATCAGAAGGGGGCGACGCGCCTGAGCTTTGGGCGCGGAGGCAATCATTGCTCTCGGACCTTCAAACTGTATATTCGAGAAGCAATTAAGGGGAAAATAAGTGGAATTATACTACAGAGCGTAAGCAAATAATCTTCGCTCTTCATCCTACGCCGGATTGAAGAACTCAGGCTGCTAGGCAAAGAATAACCATTGAGAAAATAACCTAAAGAAAAAAATCATATCGAGGAATATTAGAAACTAGCTGAAAACCCGGCTTTGCCCGGGTATTTATATATGTTCAAATGTTCAAATGTTTGATAAGCTTGTGGGACTAAACTACGGGGTCATCAGTCCCTAAACTTACAAACTACTTATGAACTACTTACGAACTAGGACGGCACAAATATCCATGCCCGAGGGGGGATTCGAACCCCCGACCGTAGTGGCCGTGCTGACTGTGACTGCAGCGCCTCAGTCACCTCGGCCACCGCGGCCGGCTATTTATATATTTATTCCTGCTATTTTTAAGTATGTATTCATTTGTATAAGGGCTGTATGTCTGTAAAAATATCTTGGGAGTATAGTTAATAGTAAAGAAGTAACAGATGAAAACTTGATGCGAGAAGGGGCAGTTTTCCAAGAATGTTACTGTTTATGTGCTCATATCTCATGAACTATGTGTCGTACTGCGATACAATTTATAAGGTACACTCGACTATATGCGAGTACACTGTCTGTAAAATTTACTGCGGATACAATTTGTAGTGTAGAAATTATAAACTGCAACGTTATTGCGAATGCCGTAGTTTTCCTCGATGAACATCGGAAATGTAGTAAGCAGGAAACTTTTCTCCTTTCAGTACTTTGTTGTGGTTGTCAGCGAGGAAAAGTTTAATAAAGGTTTGAAATTATGTTTAAAGTTTGTTGCAAGTCGTAAAGGACTCTCATTCTCATATAGCGTATTTTTAAAGTCTCGCCGCATTATATGGCAGTTTTTCGCGATTCCTATTGTTTATGACGTTATATCTTCTGAACCATGTGTCGTGATTCTTAACCGTGTAGCAATTGTTACCTCACGGTAAGGAATGTGTGTACCAAATTTAGTTGAAATCGGTTCTTTGTTTTAGGCGGAAATAAGCAGCATTGTCGCTATATGCAGCAGTTTCTCGCGCATCTCATTGTTTATGACGTCATAACCCGTGAATTATGTATCGTACGTGATTCTTACACTTACGGCGACTGTCCTCATGGATTGCAGCTTACGTGTACAAAATTTCTTAAATATCGGTACAAAACTGTATATTTGTATGCAACACGTACAAACATACGGACACTCTGTTTTATATATTACATGACATTTGCGACAAACAAGATTCGCAGGTTGTTCTGTTGAACTTTAATAGTCCGAAATAAAAATGCACCAAGAAACTACACTGTGTCCAAAAAAAAAAACGCTTAAACAACAACAGAGAATAAGTTTACATTCAGTATCTTCTGAAAAAATGACTACCATTTCAGTCACTTTGCTTCAGCATATGTGGGCCCTGGTAAATTGTTCCACGCGTCATAGCGTCCTTTAGTATAGCCATGCACCTGGTTCCAAATATCATTTGTAGTGTGAAAAAAATCATCATTGTGCCAACAGCTGTACAAGATTTCATTATTTACTCTCTACCGGTTTCGGCACTGTCTACCATCGATAGGTGATTCTGAAATATATTGCAAATCTGTAATTGGAAAAATGCAATTCAGCCAAACCTTGCTACATCATTTTCAAACAAAAATGTTTTTTGATTACAACCCCCTTCCCAGTGACGTCGTTCCATATACCACTGCCGTTTACCATGTTCTGATTGGTTGGTTGGTTCGTGGTTTGGGACAGGGAACCGAACTGCCAGCGTTCATCAATCACACGATGGGGAGGCGAAGTAACGAGGATATGAAAGGAGGAGAAGGGAAAGGAAACGTAGTATACAAAGGAAAGAAGGGCCAGCCGCGGTGGCCGAGGGGACTGAGGCGCTCCAGTCACGGTCTGCACGGCCACTACGGTCGGGGTTCGAATACCCCCTCGGGCATGGATATTTGTGCCGTCCTTAGTTCATAAGTAGTTTGTAAGTTTAGGGACTGATGACCCCGTAGTTAAGTCCCTATAAGCTGAACAAACATTTTTTTTTTTTTTTTTTTTTTTTTTTTTTTTTTTTTTTTTTTTTTTTTTGGGGGGGGGGGGGACCGTGTTCTGAGCATTCGTAAACATACGCGGTGAAGTTGGCGACGCTTACACGATTCCCACGCCGTAATAAACTGCAACAGACTGTTAACGCCTCAGAGCACACAAAGGGTGAGACAGTGGCACAGTCCCATCATTGCGCTACGGCCAAGGAGGGTCAAAGCCCACTGTTCGGTCACTCGTTGATTATTCCGGGGCAGTAATAGAAGAAAGCAAACGGAAAGCTGAAGTTCTAAATTTAACCTTTAAGGCATCTTTCACGCAGGAGGACCGCACAAATGTACCATCATTTGATCAGCGTACTAATTCCGAAATGGAGGACATAGTAATAGGTATTTCCGGTGTAGAGAAGCAGCTGGGAGAGCCAAATACGAAAAAGTCTGCTGGTCCGGATGGAATACCAGTTCGGTTTTACAAAGAGTATTCTGTGACATTGGCCCCCTACTTAGCTTCCATTTATCGCGAATCTTTAATTCAGCGCAAAGTTCCTAGTGATTGGAAAAAAGCACAGGTGACTCCCGTTTATAAGAAAGGAAAGAGAACTGACCCACACAATTACAGGCCAATATTGTTGACATCAGTTTCATGTAGGATTTTGGAGCATATTCTCAGTTCGAATATAGTAAATTTCCTTGAAACGGAAAAGCTTCTTTCTGTGAACCAGTACGGGTTTAGGAAACATCGTTCATGTGAAACTCAGCTTGCACTTTTCTCACATGATATCTTGCGAGCCATGGATGAAGGGTTACAGGCGGATTGTGTTTTTCTCGACTTTAAAAAGGCGTTCGACGCGGTGCCACACTGCAGACTGCTAACGAAGATACGAGCTTATGGAGTAGGTTCACAGATTTATGACTGGCTGGAAGACTTCCTGAGTAATAGAACACAGTACGTTATCTCGACGGCGAGTGTTCATCAGAGACGAGTGTATCGTCAGGCGTGCCCCAGGGGAGTGTAATAGGACCGCTATTATTTTCTATCTATATAAATGATCTGATGGACAGAGTAAGTTGTAATTTGCGGCTGTTTGCTGATGATGCTGTGGTGTATGGAAGGGTGTCGTCTTTCACTGACTGTAATAGCATACAGGATGACTTACACAAAATTTCTAGTTGGTATGAAGAATGGCAGCTAGCTCTCAATGTAGAAAAATTTTAGGTGATGCGCATGAGTAGGAAATCAATCCCATAATGTTAGAATACAGCAGTAGTAGTGAGCTTCTTGATGCTGTCGCGTCGTTCAAATATCTAGGCGTAACATTGCAGAGCGATATGAAATGGAACGAACATGTAAGGACAGTTGTAAGGCGGACAGCCGACTTCGGTTTATTGGGAGAATTTTGGGAACATGTACTTCACCTGTAAAGGAGACCGCGTATAAAACGCTTGTACGACCACTTCTTGAGTATTTCTCAAGTGTTTGGGACCCGCAGCAGATCAGTTTAAAAGAAGACATAGAAGCAGTTCAGAGGCGAGCAGCTAGGTTTGTTACTGGTAGGTTCGACCAATGCGCGAGTGTCACGAAAATGCTCCGGCAACTCAATTGGGGATCGCTGGAGGAAATACGACGTTCTTTTCGTGAATTCCTGTTTAGGAAATTTAGAGGGCCGCAATTTGAAGCTGAATGTAGTACGATCTTGCTGCCGCCTACTTACATTTCGCGTGGTGATCACAAAGACAAGATAAAGAAATTAGGGCTAGAACGGAGGCATAGAAGCATTCTTTTTTACCTCGTTCTATTTGGGAGTGGAATAGGAAAAGAAATGCCTAGTGTTGGTACAGTGTATCCTCCGTCACGCACCTTACGGTGAATTGCGCAGTATGTATGTAGATGTAGATGTAGACGCAGATCTGCCCAATGCCATTGTAATGAGTTGTCGACATTCTCGGGTGTCGTCGGTTGGTGCGTCCTGAGCCGTCTAGGTGTATCGTACGGCACTCAGTGAACCATTATACGCTGCGTGCGACTAGCCGTGTGCTCTAAGTCGCCTTGCTGCGGAATGTACTTCTCCTCCCCGTCGGAGGTTCAAGTAGTCCATCGGGCATGGGTTTGTGTGTTGACCGTAGCAAAAGTTACTTTAAGTGGTTTGTTAGTCTAGGGACTGATGACCACTGCAGTTTGGCCCCATTGCTTTACAAACACTCGGAACATATGAAGCATTGTGCAGTGTCCTACAACAACAGCACCTAGCATATTTTGGCCCACTTTAGATTACGGCAGTAACACTAAAAGTGGGCCTTTGCGATCGTCTTTTGACAGTTCGAAATTTAAATGAAAATAACGACTTAACCATTCATCTGAGACGAAAATGGAATAACTGACTTTGTAGAGGAGAAAATTCTCTACAACTTTGCTCCCTTATGTTTTTTTCCATATTTCGTATCGTTTCAGGGATATTTGCAAAAATAACAGCGATTTTGGGATGTCTGTCTGACTGTCCGTCAGTCTGTCCGTAACGTGTTCCCTGTTTTTAAGACGAACCGTTCAACCTATCAGCACAAAATTTTACAGACATGATTGTAGGCCGTCAGAGACCAGAACCTCCCTTTTTCAAATATTTCGGACAAGAAATACGTTACTAATACTAAAAAAGCCGTTTGTAATGTAATTTTAATTGCAAATAAACCGTTCATCTGACGCCCAAATTGAATAACCGAATTTGTATAGGAGAAGATTCTCTACAGCTTTGTTCCCTTATATATATATATATATATATTTTTTTTTTCGTATCTCGTTTCGTTTGAGAGATATTTACAAAAATAACGCAGTTTTGACACTCTCCATTGAATTAATGAAAACCAGCTGTTCGCAGATGTCACGTGACATTTCTCGCCCAGAACTCTCTGGCATACGCCATCTCGCGTTGCGTATTTGATGATTTTCTTACTGTAACTTACACGTTGTCATTTCGAAGCAATGGTGCACTGAGGAATTAAAAAACACGTAGTTCTTCGTACGATAAATGATAATCTAATGTCTAAAAATACCATATTAGCATCAGTTAACAACAGCCATCAATAGTATGCGAATAAAGAATGTCTGTCACTTGTAATTGTTAGCTGTAGCGTGGTGGGCAATGCGTTGGACTGTAACGCTGAACGTCAGTGGTTCGGAACCCGCTGCTGCATAATTTTTTTTTCTCGAAAGGGTATCAGACACTCTTATCAATTAATTTTTAATTATTTAGATTATTATTTTGGTCTAAAATGTATTCAAAAACTTATAGAACTACAAATCTAAAGTGGGCCGTAAAACACGTCAGTGCGATTTTTTTCTTACGTTTGGGACCTAATTAGTGGTCATCGATTCCCAAACTTATAAATTACTTAAACTGATTTATCCTAAGGACAACGCACCCACTCATGCCCGAGGCAGGACTCGAAACTCCAACGGCGAATGGCCGCGCACACCGCAATAAGGCGCCTTAGTGCGCACGGCTACCCCGTCGCGGCAAGAACAGAACTTTTCCTCATGGATGTACCATATTTTCTCATGCCTATATGCTCCCTCTGGGAAACTTACTGATTAGACGGTACGGTTCGTGCACGTGTCAACAAGGTAACCTGCAGGTCTGCTAAAGTCACACTTCGGTTTATAGCTGCAGGCATACCGATGTTGACCTGGAACCGACGAGTCGTCACGGTTCAAAAGCTATGACCTGAACACAATACACTCATGTAGATATCATGTAAATATTAATTTCTTGACTCAATCTTTCAAGGTAGGCAGACGTTGAAACCGATGATTCTCTTTCGAATAATTTAGTTAGTGGCGGACATAAACAGCAGTAGGTCTGTACTGAATAGTATACTATCTTTTTATTTTATTCCTTTTTCTATTCATTAATACAGTTTCCGTCGTCAAGACCTTTTCAGAAAGCATAGCAGTGGATCTTTCATTTAAACATGCCGTTTTTAAAAGGTCTTCTATCGTGTACCAGGCACATCCCCAGTGTCACGTAGTTCGTCTCATTCTGGATTTTACAGTAAAGAAATTTCAACGCCAGGAAAATGCGCTTTCCTGTCTCACATATTTTGTACACAAGGTGAAACAGTTTCTTCATGACTGGCTCTCCCAACGATGTCAGCAGTTCAGATGGAATATCATCTAGTTACGTGACCTTGTTTCGAGTGATCTGTGAAATTCCTCTCGCAGTATCGTATCTCCTGATAGGGCGGCTAAATAACGATGCCCTATTGTGACATTTTTTCATACTAGCATAGCATTTCTTGCTGATTGGCTGTAACAAGAAAAGCATTTTCGAAAATGGGAAATGTCTCGCGACCGATTAATCCTTTCATATTAAGGCGCCTAGGAATATTTAAGTATGACTTCCCTCCACGTCACGAACTTGTCACAGACATGTTCGAGACGCAAAACGGTCTCAGGGTTTGTGAATTTCTAGTTACATTGATTAATTCTTTGTTTCCTGAGACAAAAAAGTTTTTTTTTCATTATCTTTGTAGAATGTGAGCTAAAGTGGCCTCAAAAGGCCCTACGCATTTTCGTATTTTTATATTTTATTTTGTGGTTTCCAATGGCGGAACTCAGAAGTACCGTTTTGGGCGCTACAGATTGAACTGTAACACAGATAAAGAAATTACTTCATTTAACTTGTCCTTTATTCGTTATAACTACTCATTATTTTTCCACTGCAGACGAATAAGAAATATGATTTCAGTCCCTGTACTTCAGACATTATTTTGTTTGGAAAATTTGATGGCATATCTTTCATATCAGATCTAACAATCATGTACTTTCTAATTTTAATAGCGCTAAGAGAGTAATAAAAATTAACCTCGACGTAAATTTCATATGGTTTTTGCGTAATTTCATTCAATTGTATGGATTATACTGCTTTATGATACTTTCCCATAGAAGACATCCAATGGTTCTTCAAGATTAGATCAGCTCACCTGAGGTCCCTAGTGTCCTGTAATTGGTAAAAATTGCTTCTACAAAGTCGTTAAAAATGGGAATACTCTACACAACTCGTCATTGCTGTGTTTGAATTTGTTTTATTTTGTTATCTATGAAAATTACTGAATATGTTGTCGCACTGTACTTATGATAAGGAAAGGTTAATAAATTGCTTTTAATTTATCTGAAATCAATTTCTGCATCAGTCACTGTGCGAAACTAATACGCAGTATTGTGGTTGTGGTCCTTCCGCAACAAACGTCGACAAAATAACATGTGAGAGGTCATGGCAGGTTACTACAACGAAGTGTTCTACGTCTTGAGGGTAACTGAAAGTCCACTTTCAGTTTTCTGTTTTGTATCATTTTTTGTAACGTTATACTCCAAATTATTATAAAAAAGTAAGTTAAGTACGTACAATGTCAAAACCTAAAGAAGTGTCAATAGATTACTCATAAAGCTAGGCAAGTGCGAGCAGCGCTTCAAAGAGTTTCCGGCTCTGGGTACCAGTAAGGTAATTGTGAAGTAATATCTGCCAAACTACAGAATTGAGGTACTGAAATGTACACAAAGGCTCTCAGAAGAAAAATTGAACCATGCGAAATTTATGTAAATAATATTTAATGTTACTTTTAAATACCTCCAGCCGAAAAAGGATTAAGATAAATTTATGTATTGAGAAGAAGTTTCTGAAGGTATTGATGCAGAGTGTAGCCTCATATGCATACGATAAATAGTTCAGCTTGTGACGTTAGCATCCAGATGTGTATTTCAAATATGTATTGTTTTAGGCGGAAATAAGCAGCATTGTCGCTATATGCAGCAGTTTCTCGCGCATCTCATTGTTTATGACGTCATAACCCGTGAATTATGTATCGTACGTGATTCTTACACTTACGGCCACCGTCCTCATGGATTGCAGCTTACGTGTACAAAATTTCTTAAATATCGGAACAAAACTGTATATTTGTATGCAACACGTAAAAACATACGGACACTCTGCTTTATATATTACATGACATTTGCGACAAACAAGATTCGCAGGTTGTTCTGTTGAACTTTAATAGTCCGAAATAAAAATGCACCAAGAAACTACACTGTGTCCAAAAAAAAAAAAAAAAAAAAAAAACGCTTAAACAACAACAGAGAATAAGTTTACATTCAGTATCTTCTGAAAAAATGACTACCATTTCAGTCACTTTGCTTCAGCATATGTGGGCCCTGGTAAATTGTTCCACGCGTCATAGCGTCCTTTAGCATCCTGCTCTTCAACAACGAGGACGCAACGTAAGACGACTCCAATAATTTCCGACCACACAGAGTTTAGACATTTTGTAAGGCGTTACCCAGTTTTGTGCTTAAGAAACTTTTTTTCCTAATAATAACCTAAAATTTAAACAACTTCTACCACGTCATTGTCCTAAGACATTATTACCAAGTACGGTCCTATCATTTGCAGAAGTTTCCCGAGTGTCGTTGAAAGTGAAAAGAATATTAAATCAGTGCCAAACTATAAAATTTAAATAACTAAAGTTTAAATTTTAAAGCTAGTTTCAACATATTAAAGTTTTGGAATGAGAGATCTGCTTTGTTTAAAAGAAAGTTGGCACAATTAAGAAAATATCTTAAAAGATATTAATTCTGAAATAATTGGTTCAGTACTATTTAATATTTCATTGGTAAAAATTTTTTGTATAAAGTCGATTTGCTATGTTGGTTCGTATTTCGGCGTTGTCCAATTGTGATCTAGTTGCAAGTTATTCTGAGTACTTTCTTTCTCGGTAATCTTAATATTAATTATTCTGCCAATTAAATGTTTTGCTCCCAACTGTGTAATTCTCATGCAGGTGAGTTTTAGTGAAGGGACGTTAATAATTGAGTGCAACATTGGTCTCCGACCCAACATTGTTTCTTAGCTAACCTAGTTTATTTCAAAAATTATTAAGTGTTTTATTTTCTTTCTTACTATAAACTGTTAAAAACAAAGCATCATTCTTTTCGTAAAAGTTAATCAATCACAAAAGTGTTTGCCAACCTTCTGTTGTGCAACACTAACGTGTGTAATTACCCATTCATAATTGTCGTGGTTAATTACAACATATTCTGAGTGCCCCATTGGGCTGGCGACCGTGTTAATGTCTTTAAGATTTGTACTGTTTCATTGTTTGTTTCTTCCTATAATTTCCAATACTTTCGTGTGTGAGTGTAATTGTTCCGAAATTAAATCAGTTCAATTAGTAATCAGTAGAGTTGGAGGAACGGGCTATCTGGTGTGGTAGTTCGTTGTGGCAACATTCCCTCACTTGTTGGTTTTCGTTTACACAATTCTTTTCGGTAAAGACAGCCTTGTCCAATTTTTATTGTAGGCAACACACGGGTCAATTTACCGTTAATCTGTCGCAGATCTAAGTAATCAACCGGTTAGTGAAGGGAGTGTTACAAGCTGATAAAAAATGTAAGCTTTCGAGATGAGGTGCTACAGGAAAATGATGAAAATATTATGGGAAGATGGTAAAAGTACTGACTACAAATTGAGACTAGAGAAATTAATAGCATAGCTTGACGAAAATAAAGGATCGGTTAAAATGAGCCAGTTGCAGTGGCCGAGTGGTCTGCGGCGCGCCAGTCACAGTCTGCATGGCCGCTACGGTGGGCTCGTCCGAACTGGGCAACTTCTACCTGTTGGTGACAAACGGAAGATTCGAACTGGGCAACTGTCCCCAAAGTGCCCCCTGAGTGGTACGCACCAACTCCCCAACTCCTACCTGCTCCTGGTAGTCTAACATCACAATCTCGCAAAATGCTTCCTAATCTAAATTTACCACGTGCGCAACCTCTGCCCCTACTTCTAGAGTTCTTAAGGAATAATGTCAATACCGTGCCAAGGAACAAGATATAAAAAACAAATAATATGCAAATACAAAGATTTTATTACAAATTTCACATAGAAAAAATATTTGCAGAAAACAAATGCATTTAGTTTGGCTCATATTTTGCTCACGGCTGCTTGGTATGTAACGGACTTTACGAAGTATAATTTGTTAATTTCACCATTCCTAAGTAATTCTAATTTCTGTTGCAGGAAATCGTGGCTCTTCCTGAATTTTGAGTCCGTTTGGATGGTGGTGATATTTTTTGCTGAGTTCATTTATATATATCAATTTGTTCATGCTACAGACTTTCACAAACTGAAAGATGTTTGGGTGAGGAGATTCACATGAAACATTGATTCGGGAATGAAAGCTTTCGCAAGCGTCAGACGTCCTCCACAAGGAAGCGCAATCTGATGCGTTTGGAGGAAACACTGCATCTTCTTCATCAATGTAGTTTTCAGTTATGTAATCCGCAAATTTTGTGATGTTGTCTTGTGGTTGTATGCTGACCAGATCATCGTGAATACACTGTATAATTATTAAATATGTTTCCTTCTTCTTACCTTTTATAACACTGACCACTAACGGTATATAAAAGCCAACAGAGTAACTGTGTATCGTGAATAACTAAAGAAAGTGTTTCTCTGCATACTCAAAAGTACCATCCATCAATATAGTTCCTGCTGACACAAAAACTGTAGATTTCAGTCGCGTGTGAAAACAACATGTCAGTTTTTCATGTCATTATTGAGGACAAAGTCCTCGCCTTTTGTAGTTGTCACCACGATTTGTGACAAAGTAATCTGCACTCCCATCAGCAATTTCAGCAGTTTCCGCATTTTAGACGAGTGCGAATAATATTGTTACGATAAACCTTATGTCCTTCCCTGTTAATGTGTTCCAGGTTGTAGGATTGGCATCAACTACATTGCGTATCAGCTTTGATGGTCTTTCAACCAAAGCGTCGACTTTTGCTTTTAGAGAATTAGATATCATTCTCCTGTTTAACAAGTCTTCTGCCACAGGTGCGTGGTCATGAGTACCTTCCAAACGCGAAAATATGTGTCCGCTGCCTACTGTAAATAGCTTAACAGCACACCGCGAAAGTTGCTACAACTCTTCTGTAAGGTTTGAATTTATTGTGGTGTCGCACAAGTCTGAAGTGCGCGCCACGTACTTTCGCCGCGCGCCGCCATGCAAGCACGGTGCGGCGTTCTTTCGACGTCAGCCACGAGCGCCTTCTGCTGCAAATCCGCCCATGGCCACCATGAACTGGCTATAGGATAGGCACTAGAGAACACTCTCATCAGTAGGCACGCCTCTACCTAGTTAAACTATGTATCTGCATTCCTCTAGTCTTCAGTTAACAAAGTCAAGTATTGTACTATCTCTACGAAATATATATCTTGTTCTAATCTAGCTTAGTATTTCTAGTTTCTGCTGTCCCCTCAGACTACGTACCCGCACATACTTGCATCCTATTTCCCTGTGTCGGTCTCTCTCAAATCGGCCACCGACACCTAGGACAACCGGTGGAAGAGGATGGGACACAAAATTTATAACCGTAACAGATCAAATGTTTATTAGCACGGTCACTAATAACAGGTGGAAAATCGTCACTTTCTGCCTTATTATTCGCTTCCATGACTAAACTGAAATACAAAACGAAACACTATGTGATTCTACACAGATGGCAGCGAGCTGGTGTCATTCACAGGACGTGACAGCAATGGCGAGCTCAGACGCCTTGGGTCGGACCGTCCTGCAACCTGCGAAGTTGCCCAGTTCGAGTGTGGGATTAACGGTCCTTTCTAGAGTACCCTTCTAATGGCCACTAAAAGTTGTCCAGTTTGGGTCTGCCCACTACGGTCGGGGGTTCAAATTCCCCCTCGGGCATCGATGTCTGTGTCGTCTTTAGTATAAGGTAGTTCAAAAGTAGTTTGTAAGTTTAGGGGCTGATAACCCCGCAGTTACGTTCCTTAAGCTTAAAAAACATTTGATTTTTAGTTAAAATGACATATACTGAGGCGTTAAGGTATTGTCAGTTTGGGGGCGGAAGGTAGCTTCATGGAGGGGGCCGGAGGGTGGGGGGAGGAATAAAATTGGGAATATTTTAGATCGAGCTAATTTTCATTGGACAGAGTAGCGTGACGAGTTGCTAGTGCAGTACATCTCAATAAAAAATAATTTGTAAAGCGACTCGTTCTGAGAAGTAACATTCTCAAGAACTCTGTTTACGGCCGAGAAACTGGCGGCTTCATCTTCCTGTAAGATAAAACGGAATGACATTCATCTAAGAAAATGTGTACAACATTTGGAAAAATTACTCTGGTGTAGAACTTTTGGCCCACTTTAGGTTAAGGTAGTGACACTAAAAGTGGGCCTTTGCGATAGTTTTTTGACAGCTCGAAATTTAAATGAAAATAACAGCTTAAAGATGGATCTGACACGAAAATTGAATAAACCGAATTTGTAGAGGAGAAAATTCTCTACAGCTTTGCTCTCTTATTATTTTTTTCCCATATCTCGTATCTCGTATCATATTTCGTATCTTTTCAGAGATATTTGCAAAAATAACGGCGATTATGGGATGTATGTCTTTTCGTCCGTTTGTCCGTAACGTGTTCCCTGTTTTTAAGACGAACCGTTCAACCGATCATCACCAAATTTTGCACACATAATTGTAGCCCGCCAGAGACCAGAACCTACCTATTTCAAATTTTTCGGACAAAAAATACGGTAGTAATACCAAAAAAAGCCGTTTGTAATATAATTGTAATTGCAAACGAACCGTTCATCTGACACGAAAACTGAATAACCTAATTGGTAGAGGACCTAATTTGTAGAGGGGAAAATTCTCTACAACTTCGCTCTATTTTTTTTTTTCATATCTAGCATCCTTGTAGAGATATTTGCAAAAATAACGGAGTTTTGACACCCTCCATTAAATTAACGAAAACCAGCCGTTCGCAGATGTCACGTGACATTCCCCCCCCCCCCCCCCGAACTGTCTCTGGCATACGCGATCTTGCCATTTCAAAGCAATGGCGCACTGAAGAATTAACAAAAACACGTCGTTCTCGTACCATAAACGATAATCTAGTGTCTACAAATGCCATATTAGCATCAGTTAATAACGGCCATCAATAGTATGAGATATAAGACCGCAACGTTTAACTGTTCGCTGTACCGTAGTAGGCAAAGCGTTGGACTGTGACGCTGAAGGTTTGTGGTTCGGAACCCGCCACGCCCTAAAGTTTTCTTGCTCTAAAATGGTTTCAAACACTTTTATTAATCATTTTTTTATTATTTAGATTATTATTTTGGTCGAAAATGTTTGCAAAAACTTATAAAACTACAAATCTAAAGTGGACCGTAAAACACGTCAGTGCTATTTATTTATAGTAGACCTATTACAATGTCTAAGTCGTCTAAATTTATCTGCAGAAAACTTTGCTCTTCTAATAGAAAATTAAGTACAATTATTTCCATGCTTAAGAATGACAATATTTAAAACTAAAAAATGAACTTCTGATTTTTGGTGTTCCATTGTGAGACCCGAGAACGCCTTCATGAAACAGCTTCGAAGCTGTCAATAACTGTAGAAAACGAGGTTCCGTTAGAACAACCGTTGTAATCGTGAATCTGCAGAGCCGCCAAGGCCACCGCCTCTGGCATATAATTATCCGCGGACGTATACAAAGACGTTTCCAAAGAACGGGGACAAATTCCTGTCATTTACGGCTTCGGAAAAGCGGCACGCGACGAAAGCCGCTGCCCCATATATCGATTCGCCGGAGCAGATTTCAGACACACACTTTTGAATAGGTGACCCACTGGCGGCGGCCGTCTAGACGTGAGCGAACGCCGTCATTATGTGAGCAATTACCGCTGCGGACACAAAAGTCTGGCCATTGTGCCAGCTGGGCGCCGAGCGGCCGCGCTCGCCTTCGGAGAAGCCGTATTGAGCGCGCCGGGGCTCGCGTGACGCCAGCGACGGCCCGCCGCTGGAAACCGGCCCGGCGCACAAAAACTGGCGCCACTATTGTGGCGGCCGGGCGCATTCACATGCAGATGCGACCGCAGTGACACCTGTCGTCGGACTCGCCACCGCGGAAGGCCAGTGAGGGACGCCTGACCGCGAACCAGGGGCCGGGTGCCACGCCCCTTTTCCAGGACAGCTCTCAGGTTTAGCTATCACTACAGACAAAGCGTTTTCCCTAAATATCTGATTTAAAAATTTGAGGCACGTCTGTGTGTGTGTGGGGGGGGGGGGGGGCGGGGGGCGGTGTTGATCCCCTTCATCCAACCCCTGGTTAGGCCCTGGGTAGGGTTGCCAGATTGAACTCGAGGCAGGGCCGGAGACCAGACGTGCCCCCCTCCCCCTTGGCAAATGACTAACCCCCCCCTCCAACTCCGTCGTAGTTAACAGTAAATGAGATATTGCATATTCTGCACTTACACATACACTCATCTTTATAATTTTCTTCCTGCAACCATTCTTCACGGAACGAACTTAGATATCGTCTCTTCATTTCACTGTTATTACTCACTAATCTGAGTTAATGTAAGCTTGTCTGTTCACACACGATCCGAGTATTCCAAAAATTGCCGGTAAACTGATAACAAACAATGAACGAACGAACACAAATAATAGACGTCGCCAGTTGACACGTTGCCGCAACAGTGTTTTGCTTAATAATGCGCTAGCCGATTACTACCGACGCAACAATGATAAGTTTTCAGAGGAAGAATAGAAAAGTAGCGTTTTGTTGCAATAAGAAATTGACATTTATATAAAGTTATTCATAATTACTAGAGAGGAGCCGTCCGGTAATGGCCGAGCGCACTGGGGCGTCTTGCCACGGTGCGCGAGGCTGCTCCCACCAGAGGTTCGAATCCCCCCCTAGGGCATGGATGTTGTACTCGTCCTTAGTTCAAGTTACATTAAGTTCGATTTAGAGCGTCGCTAAATGAGCATAGTACTTAAAAAGCGTCGTAAGAAGAATTAAAATTAAGATGAGGGTTACATTCAAGCCCGGAGATGAGAGTCATTGGCCCGTAGACCCGGAGAATTCATTCCAAACCCGGGCACTCCGGGCGGCGCCCGGAGATCTGGCAACCCTAGCCCTGGGTCACAGTAAGCCCTAGTTTAGCTTGTTCGTACTTCAGGCAGATGCTGCGCCAAGTAAGGCGGAATTGCTGTACACACATGAAAATCTCATCTTCGCAGTAAGTTAGCGAACAGCAAAAAAAAAAAAAAATCTATCACTACATTATACCGAAAGCTGATCCAATAATTACTTTTCAATCTGTTGTGTCCCAGCCTCGTCGCCGCTTTTGTGTCTCGTCCGGTAGGTGTCGGTGGCCGAGTAGAAACCCCGACACAGGAATAAAGGATGCACGCTTGTGCAGGTAGGAGGTGACCAGCCAGTGGGACAGCAGAAAC
The DNA here is from genome assembly GCA_026315105.1 of Locusta migratoria. Classification (NCBI taxonomy): domain Eukaryota; kingdom Metazoa; phylum Arthropoda; class Insecta; order Orthoptera; family Acrididae; genus Locusta; species Locusta migratoria. The sequence goes on from CM048745.1 coordinate 86,987,260, forward strand.
TAGAAACACTAGAGTAAATTAGAACGAGATATATACTTCTTAGAGACTTAGTAATACTTAACTTTTACATAGCTCAGTACAGCAGAATGCTGATACATAGTTGAGTTAGAGGCCTGCCTAGTGCCTATCCGATAGCCAAGTCTTCACTGGTGCCTATCTGATTCCGAAGTGTTAACTGGTTCCTATCTCAGTCCCAAGTGTCCGATGTCGTTCATTGGTGGCCACGAGCGGAGTTGTAGCAGAGGGCGCTCGTGGCTGACGTCGTAAGAACGCCGCGCCGTGCGTGCATGGCGGCGCGCGGCGAAAGTAGGTGGCGCGCACTTTAGACTTGTGCGACACCACACATTCTACTGCAGAAGTAACGTGAAATTGCTGCGCCAACGGCATGACTTGAGAACGAATCCCTAAGCGGTATCACAACCAGAGTAAAATGGGCAAAGAAACTAATTATATCATTTTTATAGCAGCTATCTAGTCTACATGGCATTTAATACTAGAAGGATCGCATGCAAGCTACTATGTATAAGAACTTACGGGGCCAAAGTGGCCCCATACAGTTCAAATGTTCAAATGTTTGTAAAGCCTATGGGACTCAACTACGGGGCTATCAGTCCCTAAACTTACAAACTACTTATGAACTACTTACGAACTAGGACGGCACAAATATCCATGCCCGAGGGGGGATTCGAACCCCCGACCGTAGTGGCCGTGCAGACCGTGACTGAAGCGCCTCAGTCCCCTCGGCCACCGCGGCCGGCCCCCATACAGTTTTATTGCTTATACGGCGAGATTGTGAATGACAATTCAGTGTTAACCATGATATGTACTAGTACTTTTATTGGTTTTTAACAATGGAAGGTCCAGATTGGAATGATGGTAATATGACGATAGCTAGCAACTCACCATAAAGATGATCGCTTAGCTGCCAACAAATTCATTATCACATTCATACAACTTGTAAATATTCGGCCATGACCTTCGTCAGAAAAGACCATACTCACATAATCAATCACTCAGGCATAATCCATCCATACTTGACCACCATCACCAGCTGCGCTAACGCATCAGTGCTGGAATGTATGGCATTGTTGTCGCATATTGAAACGACAAGGAGACAAGTCTCATTTCATACACAGTATTACAAGGAAACATGCCGAAATGATAGAGAAACGATATGAGGGGCCAAATTGTCCCTGCGGTCCTTCTAGTGGGGTAATATTAATATTTAGGAATCTATTTGAAGTAGAACACTGTAAAAGAGGGTGCACAATAGTATGCTTACCTTAGTTAATACCCATATACAATACCAACCAGTGTCAATTACCAAGAGCATGAATCGAAGTAATCGTTTAAGACAAGCGGTTTATGCAATTGCCTATGGAAACTTCTAAAATTTCGTTGGATTAAAGATATTCAACATTTTTTTTTTTTTTTTTTTTTTTTTTTTTTTTTTTTTTTTTTTTTTTTTAGCAATTGTTTCGGGCTGGGCTGGGGCCCCCTTAGCACCGGGCCCTGTGGACCCATGGGTCCACCCAGTTCCACCCTTGTGGGGGCCATGCGTCTAAACCAGTAAGCAAAATGTTCAATTATTATATAAAACAACAGCCAAGAAGAACACTATTTCTATTTACAATTGCGGTTTCGGCAGGTTTGTACCGCCATCGTCGATCTGTTTTTAACCCTCAGTCGGTCACGTGGGGTGTCGGTGGACTCCAGGTGCACTTGTGTTCCCCTGCCCAGTCGCTATATTGTCTCCCATTCTCCCTGTTTGAATAGCCTCTTTCTCAGTAATTCTCGAGACACTGACAAGATTGCAACAATATAACAGGCGAGCAACTCATGTTTTTCAATTGTTTGTAGAAAAAGCGTGCTTGGGGGTTTGCACAGAACCCGCATGGGAACCAGTGTACAAAAAGTGACACATCATGTGAAAACAGGTTTTTATGTGACCATATATACTGTACTTTTAAATCTTTTTACATAATAATTTGGTTTATGTGCTTATTGAAATCCATTATTGTAATAACGCCTGTTAGAACTTTCACCCGACGGGCCAACGTTTGAATGGGACAGTGCAGCTTCCAGTATTTAAGTAACGACTGCATCTACTTCAGCGTCATTCAACATTCAAACTTTTACGCAATACCAGATGGAAGCAACCGTTGGCCAACATTATGGGTATATTTTATTCTTATTTTAATTACTTACTTTAGAAATAATACTACAGTTGTGGTCTGAAGATGGTCACGTAAGTGGCCGAAATCGGATACCAAAGAATTAAATAAAAGAATTTGCGATCTAGACCAATCCCACCTAGATACAAGGCCTGTGCGCTGCCTGCCAAGAGTAGTCATAACACAAGCAAGCTATTTGTCTTATGTAGCTTTGTGACGAGTTTGGGAATACGTACGCGTTGCACACTGAGTTTCAGAATGTTCTTAAAGCTATTTATGTGATTCAGAGGCAAATTTGTTTTGGTATAAATTCTTTGTGAACTTTTAGTAAGATATCTTACCAATAATAGAATCGGACCATTCATATTAGGCGTTTTGTCTCATACCAGCAAAAATCTGCACGGAGAATCGCATAGATAACATGAAAAACATTCTTAAACACAGTGTGCAACATGTACTTATTCCGAAACTCGTCACAACGCTACATAAGACAGATAGTTTGCTTGTGTTATGACTACTCTTGGCAGGCTGCGCACAGGCCTCGTATCTAGGTGGCATTGTCTAGACTGACTTTTACATGAATCAATAGTTAAGATCGCTGTTAATCCAAGATGGTTACGCATTTTCATAGTGGTGAAAGAGATGAGCATGGTAAGACACGGTCCAGTCAACTCTACAGCGCAGTCAACCCTCGAAAAGAAGAGAGTCTTGATCAACTCATCAATGCTGGTCGACGGACAACGACCAGAGAATTCTGTACAGACCTGAATGTCGACTGAAATGCCTTCGAAATAATGCTAGAACATCTTGGTTATCGCAAAGAGATGCGTTTTGCGATCGCTTAACCTTTTCTCTGATCCCAGAGCATATACACATCCATGTTAAAAATCATAGCCTCAAAATTTGTAAATCAGATGGATTTGGAAAATGCATTGCAATCTGATAACGAATCCTGAGAGCTCTGATTCGTCGTTGGCAAAAGTGCATAACGAACGGTAGTGACTGTGTGGAATAATACCAGTCTGTAGCTGAAGCATTACTCTATTTAGCTATGTTGTTGTGAGTTAAGTATCTCGTGTAGTTTCCAAGAGTAAAAATAGGAGAAATTACTTTCGATATCTTAGTGATGTCATCTCAGGGACAAGTTGTCATTTGGGTGGCACCGTTCCATGTAAGAAAACAACAATAATAACAAAAATAATTTCTCTGAAGGAACGACCTGCGTAATTTCTCATGTTCAGATGTTCAGCTGAAATTTTTACAAAGGGGCAAAATGGTGTTCAGAAAAGCCAGATTGAATAAAACACGTGGCGGAGGATTTATTGCTGTCATAGGCGGTTTATTCGATAGCTAAATTGAAGTAGATTGCTCCTGCGACTTGGTATGGGCAAAGGCTATACCTGACAACTAAGCTAAATTAATAATTGGTTCTTTTGATGGCCCCCTGACTCAGACGTTTCGTTCGCAGAAATGTTCAAAGAAACTTGGATGAAATTTCGAAAACGTGCCCGAAACATATACTTTTAATTGGTGGCGTCTTTAACTTACCCCAGATATGTTGCCAAACATACATATTCAGAACTAGAGGCAAGCATAAAACATCGTCCGAAATTGTACTGAATGCATTCTCCGGAAATTATCTAAAGCTGTTAGTTCCTGAAGCCACTAGAATAGTAACTGTTTGCGAGAACATACTTGAGCTAGCAACAAATAATCCAGACCCAATAAAGAGCACCAAAACAGACACAAGGATTAGTCAACATAGAGTTGTCGTAGCGAGACTGAATATAGGACTTTCCAAATCCACCAAAATTAAAAGAAAATTATATGTATTCAAAAAAGCAGAGAAAAATCCGATTATCACTTTCCTGAATGAAAATTTCCAATTTTTCGAAACTAACAATATGAGTGTAGATCAGATATTGCTTACAATCAAAGACGTAACATCGACAATCATTGAAAGATTTATAACCAAGAAATTAACAATAGAGAGGGCTGACCCGCAGTGGCACAAAAACAGGTTAGATCACTCTTTAAAAAGTAAGGGAAAAAAGCATGTCATATTTAAACGCGCAAAAAATCCACAAAACTGGTAATCTTTAACAAAATCTAGAAATTTAGCTCGATCTTCAAAGCGACAAGCTTACAGTAGTTAGCATAACGAAACACGGTCACGTAATTTGGTAGAGAATCCTAAGAAATTCTGGTCGTCTGAAAAGTATACAAGCGGCAAAACACAATTAATACCTTCACTATACGAAGGAAATGGTGATGCTACTGATGACTGTTCTGCGAAGGCAGAATTGCTAATCACAGCTTTCCGAAATTCGTTCACCAGAGAAGACGAAGCAAATACTCAAAAATTCGTATCAAGAACAGCTGGCGTATTAAAGCTACTTAAATAACTTAACAAAAGTAAATCTCCCGGTCTCGTTTGTATACCAATTGGGTTCCTTTCAGAGTATGCTGACGCAATAGCCCCAGTACCTAACTATCATATATAACCGCTCGCTCATCGATCGTTCCGTACCCAAGGACTGGAAAGTTGCACTGGTCACGCCAATATTCAAGAAAGGCAATAGCAGTGATCCGCAAAATTACAGGCCTACATCATTCACGTCAGTTTTCAGCAGGATTTTAGAACATATACTTTCCTCAAATATTATGAACTACCTGGTAGAGAACGACCTATTGACCCATAGTCCACACGGATTCAGAAAGTATCGTTCGTGTGAAACACAGCTGGCTCTTTATTCACATCGTGTGATGAGTGCTATCGACAAAGGATGACAAGCAGATTACGTATTTCTAGATTTCCGGAAGGCTTTTGACACTGTACCACACATGCGTCATGTAATCAAAATGCGTGCTTATGGAATATCACCACAGTTGTTTGATTGGATTCGTGATATCCTGTCAGGACACAGTACGTTGTAATTGACGGTAAGTCGTCGATAAGAACAGAAGTAATATCTGGCGTTTCCCAGGAAAGTGTTATAGGACCCCTACTCTTCCGTATAATTATAAACGATTTAGGAGACAATCTAAGTAGCTTTCTTAAGTTGTTCGCGGATGATGCTGTCATTTATCGATTAGTACAGTCTCCAGAAGATAAAAAACAACTGCAAAATGATTTAGCTATGATATCTGCCTGTTACCAAAAAAAAAGTAATTGTCCCTTAATGATGATAAATGTGACGTCAACCACACGACCAGTAAAAGAAATCCGTTAAACTTAAGTTACACGATAAATCAGTCAGACCTACAGGCAGTCAATTCTTCTAAATACCTAGGAGTAACAATTACGTACAACTTAAATTGGAATGAACAGACAGAAAATATTTTAGGGAAAACGAACCAAAGACTACGTTTAATTGGCCTAACATTTAGAAGATGCAACATTTCTACTAAATAAACTGCCTACACTACACTTGTGCGTCCTATTTTGGAGTATTGTTGCGCATTGTGGGATCCATACCAGGTGCGACTGACGGACGATTCAGAGAAAGTTCAGAAAATGGTAGCACGTTTCATATTATCGCGATATAGGGGAGAGTGTTACGGAAATGATGCACTATAGGGGTGAAAATCTTTAAACCAAAGGCGTTGTTATTTGTTGCGGCGAGATCTATTTGTGAAATTTCTTGCACCAACTTTCTCTTCAGAATGCGTACGTAAATCGTTAGCACCCACCTACATAGGGAGACATGACCATCATAATAAAATAAGAGAAATCAGATCGAAAGCAGATAACTTTAGGCGTTCCTTCTTTACGCGAGCTATTAGAGAGTGGAACTATATCGAAATATCATAACAACAGTTCGATGAACCCTCTAGCATGCACTTCAATGTGACTTGCAGTGTATCTCTCTAGATGTAGATGATGTCCTAGCCATGCGGAGACAATTGGAGAAGTCGCAGTAATGCCAGACTCAATAGATAATACAAATCCGCTGTAAAAAATGGTCAAAACGTCTGATTACGTTACAAATGAGATAAAACTCTTAAGTATTTGTCTTCAAGTAAGTAATCGAGAAAAAGATTCGCAATGAATTGAAATAGTGTTTGAAGCTTGTCTGAAGACAGTATCGGTTCTCATTAATAAAAGCTGACTGGATAGTGGCTAATTCGCCTTCCGATTTAGGAAAAAGCTCTCAGTGATTATTTCAGAATAACTCCTGAACTGCATGACGTACCATGAAATAATTTGGGATGAACATTTGGCGATGAATGTGCACAATGTCAGAAAATTATAAAAAGTAATAAATCAAAACGTCAACCTGATGTTGAAGTTCTACTGCACCCCGCTTTAAGCAGAAGGTAGCTTTTGACGCGTTTAAAGGTGGATCAGGTCATGTCTTCTGAACTATGTTGCGTACAGTGATATAATTCTCAGGTGCATGTATGCTATGTATGCAACGTGTGTTAGTAACAGTTAGTAGTTAAAAAGGAATAATTTAAAATATGGTAGATGCTAGAATCCATGAACAGTGAAAGTGTAATCAGTGATAAACTTTTTTACAATCAGCATATTGTGTGCAGTGTCGGCCAGAAAAAGTTTCCTGAAGTTTGGAAATTATACGTGAGATTTGTTTGAAGTCCCTTGGTGTTATTATTTTTGACTTTCAAGACTAATACATAGTTTGTCAGATATGTATGTGGTGTCTGTTCTTTCTAACCATTTTTAATTCTGCAATCCATGCATAACGAATTACATTAGCTGGTAGTGAACATTAAAATAATCCTGGGGGAAAGTTTAAAATTGGTGGTAAGTCGGTATTCGAACCCGGGTCTCCTGCTTACTGGGCAGGTGGGCTGACCACTACGCCAAACGGAACACACTGACCAAAAACAAAATGGCGTGGAGCACCCTAGCAATTCTTCCGTCATACGCGACTTCGCAACTTGTCCTAACACTAATGGCTTAGCGGTCCTGCCCGCTATCACCAGGTATAAGCTGCAGGTCTCTAGTTCTGTTTAGGACCTGGCCCACACTTACTGGACGTCATAGACCTTATACAAATTATGTATGTGGTGTATTTTCTTCCATACATATGTAGGTTTTCGTTTTCTATATCTTTAAAAGTTACAGGCGTTTATCTGGATGGCTGTTCTTATCGTATTTTCTTTTTCAGATCACCTTCGTTGGTAACAACAGAGCTACTCTTTCTTCAGCGGCAGTTGGTCGTGAAGAATGTCGGTGGGACAGAGGAATGGTGGTGCAGAGAAAGGAGTAATACGCTGCGATTGCCGAGATATTGTTTGTGGAACGATGGGTGTTTTTGAATCTATGGGATTTAACTAGGCTTACAAACTACTTAAACTAACTAAACTAACCTAAGGACAAACACAGACACCCAGGCCTGAGAGAGGACTCGAACCTCCGACGGCGAACAGCCGGGCGCTCTGCGGTAAGGCGCCTTAGAACGCTCGGCCACTTCACTGCGGCAAAGAGGTAAGAAAATTTCATTGCGTTCAGTCGCCCAGTGGACGTCGTCCAGAGCACACCTCTGCAGTGGCGTAGCAGTAATTTATCAGTTGTAAGTGTAACCGGCTTCTCTCTAGAAGCTACCTATTTTTACTTTTCAGTGCGTTTTCCCTTGAGTGGATTAAATTTTTTGTGTGCTCGCGTTTTTATTTGATTCATATTCACGTTAAATATCTGGTTAGTGTATTATTCCTCCGTGTGAACCGCGTCGCGACAGTCGTCTGTCTTTATTTTCTGATTAGAAGCGACATATAGTATTTTGATTTTCGTCTACACTTTCTCGTCTCAATTTGTAAAGTTATACTGAGCTGTCGTGCGTATTGGATTCACATCCGCGTTCTAACGAACAGTTTAGTTTTCCTTTGAACGCATCGCGACTGTAGTTTTTGTTTTTGTTGGCACTGTAATCATGAATAATGACTGTGACTGCTGTGTGCCGATGCAGTCTGAGCTGGTGACACTTCGCTCCCAGCTTCAAGCTGTGTTAACCTCGGTTGCACAGTTGGAAGCTGTGATCGATGGGCGTCGTTGTTGTTGGCCGGCGGTGGGGACCGAACGGACTCCCGTCGTCTCCACCGATCGGCCTGCGGCAGCGACATGCCCTGAAACTGCTAGCAGTGAGGCAGACATCCCACCCGTGGTTGCGTGGGAGGTTGCTCCAGTGCGTGGCAGGAGGCGCAAGACATTCCGGGGGACCGATCGTGAGGCCACCCCGGTTCGTCTTGCGAACAGGTTTGAGGCGCTGTCTGCTCAGGACGACGTTCCTGAGTCGGATGGTGTCTCTCACCCTGTCACCACCCAGCCTGCAAGATCCGGGCTTTCACAGAGGGTGGGTTTACTTGTAGTTGGGAGCTCCAACGTTAGGCGGGTGATGGAGCCCCTTAGAGAGATGGCTGCCAAGGAGGGGAAGAAGGCCAACGTGCACTCCGTGTGCATACCGGGTGGAGTCATTCCAGATGTGGAACGGGTCCTCCCGGATGCCATGAAGGGTACGGGGTGCAGCCAACTGCAGGTGGTGGCTCACGTCGGTACCAATGATGTGTGTCGTTTCGGATCTGAAGAGATCCTCTCAGGTTTCGAGCGGCTAACTGAAGTGGTAAAGACTGTCAGTCTTGCTTGCAAGATGAAAGCAGAGCTCACCATCTGCAGCATAGTTGACAGGACCGACTGTGGACCTCTGGTACAGAGCCGAGTGGAGGGTCTGAATCAGAGGCTCAGACGGTTCTGCGACCGTGTAGGCTGCAGATTCCTTGACTTGCGCCATCGGGTGGTGGGTTTCCGGGTTCCGCTGAATAGGTCAGGAGTCCACTATACGCAGGAAGCGGCTACACGGGTAGCGGGGGCTGTGTGGCGTGGACTGGGCGGTTTTTTTAGGATAAAGAGCTTCGGGGAAATAGAAAATGGGCAATCTCAAAGGGTGCAGGTGGATGACAGGAGAAATGTAGATCCGGAAACTATCGGTATAACAGTTGTAAATTGCCGTAGCTGCGTCGGGAAAGTTCCAGAACTGCAAGCGTTAATAGAAAGCACCGAAACACACATCATTATAGGCAGCGAAAGTTGGCTCAAGCCGGAAATAAGTTCAGAAGAAGTATTTTCAAAAGATCTATCGGTGTTCAGAAAGGATAGATTAAACAAAATAGGTGGGGGCGTGTTTGTCGCTGTCAAAAGTAGTATTTCATGTAGCGAAGTTGAAGTTGATAGTTCGTGCGAGCTATTATGGGTAGAGGTTGTACCCGAAAATCGTAAGAAGTTAATAATCGGTTCCTTTTACCGGCCTCCCGACTCTGACGATACAATAGCAGAAAGGTTCAAAGAAAACCTGAGTCTAATTACAAAAACGTACCCGACTCACACGATAATAGTAGGTGGTGATTTTAATTTACCCTCGATCTGTTGGCGAAATTATATTTTCAAATCAGGAGGTACGCATAAAGCATCGTGTGAAATTGTACTCAACGCATTCTCTGAGAATTACTTCGAACAATTAGTTCATGAGCCAACTAGAATTGTAAATGGATGCGAAAACACACTTGATCTCTTAGCAACAAATAATCCTGAGCTCATAACGAGCATCAAAACGGATACAGGTGAACACAGTGAACACAGAGCTGTAGTAGCGAAATTGAATATCGAAAGTCCTGAAGTTACCAAAAATAAACGCAAAGTATATTTGTTCAGGAAAGCAGATAGAAACAAAATACATTGGTTCTTGAAAGACAGCTTCCACTCGTTTCTAACACTAAACGTAGGTGTAGACCAGATGTGGCTCAAATTCAAAGAAGTGGTATCGACAGCAATTGAAAGTTTAATACCTAATAAATTAATAAAAGAAGGAGGCGATCCCCCTTGGTACACAAAACAGGTTACGACACTGTTGCAAAAGCAAAGGAAAAGGCATACTAAATTTAAACGAACGCAAAATCCCCAGGATTGGCGATAGTACTCAGAAGCTCGAAATTTAGCGAGGATTTCAATGCGAGATGCCTACAACATTTATCACAACGAAACTCTTTCTCGTAATTTGACTGAAAACCCAAAGAGATTTTGGTCATATGTTAAATATACTCGGGGAAAGTCACAAACAATACCTTCACTACGTGATAGTAATTGCGATCCTGCCGATGACAGCGCTACTAAAGCAGAGTTACTAAACTTAGCTTTTAGAAACTCATTCACCAAAGAAGACGAAACCAATATTCCAGATTTCGAATTACGCACAGATGCCGTAATGAGTAACATAGAAGTAGGTATCATCGGAGTAGTGCAGCAACTAAAATCAATAAGAACAAGTCTTCTGGTCCGGATTGTATACCCATTAGATTTCTATCTGATTATGCTGAAGCGATAGCTCCTTACTTAACAGTCATATACAAGCGCTCTCTCATAGAAGGATCTGTACCAAAAGATTGGAAAGTTGCACAGGTCACACCTATATTCAAAAAAGGCAGTAGGAGTAACCCACTAAACTACAGGCCTATTTCATTGACGTCAATTTGCAGCAGGGTTTTGGAACATATCCTGTATTCAAATATTATGAATTATCTGGAACAGAACGATCTATTGATCCAAGGTCAACACGGATTTAGAAAATATCGTTCATGCGAAACACAACTAGCTCTATATTCACACGAAGTGATTGGTGCTATCGACAAAGGTTCGCAAATCGATTCCGTATTTCTTGATTTCCAGAAGGCTTTTGACATCGTACCTCACAAACGGCTTTTAATCAAATTGCGTGGTTATGGTATATCGCCCCAAATTTGCAATTGGATAGGGGATTTCTTGTCAGAGAGGACACAGTTCGTAGTAATCGATGGTAAGGCATCGACTAAAACAGAGGTGATATCGGGCGTTCCACAGGGTAGTGTTATTGGTCCTCTGCTATTCCTTATTTACATAAACGATTTAGGGGAAAATCTAAGTAGCTCTCTTAGGTTGTTTGCAGATGACGCCGTCATTTACCGTCTAGTAAAATCATCTGAAGATCAAAACCAACTGCAGAACGATCTGAATAAGATATCAGTATGGTGTAAAAATTGGCAATTGACTCTAAATAATGAGAAGTGTGAGTCGTCCACATGAGTACGAAAAGAAATCCGTTAAACTTTGTTTACAACATAAATCAAATGTGAAGGCCGTAAACTCCACAAAATACCTAGGAATCACTATTACGTCAGACTTCAACTGGAAAGAATGTCGTGGGAAAGGCGAACCAGAGACTGCGTTTTATTGGCAGAACCCTTAAAAGATGCAACAGAACTACTAAAGAAACTGCATACACTGCGCTTGTCCGTCCATTTTTGGAGTATTGCAGCCCAGTGTGGGATCCTTATCAGGTGGGTTTGACGGAGGACATCGAAAGAGTCCAAAGAAGGGCAGCTCGTTTCGTATTGTCGCGATACAGGGGAGATAGCGTTACGGAAATGATACAGGATCTGGGATGGGAATCATTACAACAACGGCGCTTATCGCTGAGGCGTGGGTTACTTGCGAAACTCCAATCGCCAACATTCTCCTCCGAATGCGAAAATATATTGTTGACTCCCACTTACATAGGTAGAAATGATCATCAGAATAAAATAAGAGAAATCAGACCTCGAACAGAGAGATTCAGGTGTTCTTTCTTCCCGCGCGCTATTCGAGAATGGAATGGGAGATAAATAGTATAATTGTGGTTCGATGAACCCTCTGCCAGGCACTTAAATGTCATTTGCAGAGTATCCCATGTAGATGTAGATGTAGATGTAGATTATTCGAATGCGAGTTACAAAGATCATGTAATCAGAGACTTAAAATGGTACTAATTCAAAATCCGATATTATGATTCCCTTCTTTGTCTGAAACAATGAAGACTTTTTTCTATAGTTCTCCAACTTTCTTTATCACGTATTTTGGATTTTTGCTCCTTGACATTGCCAGTTAAGATAGAGTGAAAGTATTTTTAAAGGACAGTGAATCATTTATGAGTTTAATATTTCAGTAACCCAGAATTGTACCTCACTGCCCTTTTGAGTCTGATCTTTTCGTGACAGAAATGCTTTTTCTTGGTGATTCTTATATTGAGTTTTGCAGTGATTATTTTTCTGGGTGGGTGTTTTTTGGTGGTCCTGTGGTTCACAGACTTCCCGGGTGTAATTGTATTTAATCCGTTACGCAAGGCCAAACCTTTGCTAACACTCAATAAAAAGTAAGAAGACCAACTTTTATTGTATTTACATGACATTGACATTGTTCTACGAGGCGCGTCCAGAAAGTAAGTTCCGTTTCGATTTATCTCCGCTGCAGCACTGCGATTGCACTTCCGCACAGGCGCTGTAGACGATGTGTATCAAGGAGAAGAACGTGCGCCATTTGGAGATGGCTGTCAGTTACGTACGCTTTGTGGTGCTTGTTTGAAATGTCGGCGTTGATTGAAACTCCCGACACCTGTGAAATCAGGTAGGTGATTCGGTTTCTGAATGCGAGGAAAGTGAAACCAAGTGAAATTTATCGGCAAATTTGCGATGTTTACGGACCAGATGCGATGAGTGATTTGAATGTGAGAAGATGGGTCCGACAGTTCAATGGCGGGCGTAGTGATGTGCACGATGAAGAACGAAGTGGGCGTCCACCTTTGGTTACAGAAGAACTGGTTCACGCGATTGATGACAAGATCCAGGAAAACCGTAGGTTTACAATTAGTGCCCTCGCTATGGACTTCCCCCAAATTTCACTGTTTCCAACTGGTTGAAGACACAGGCGGCACATTTCTATGAAGAAGATATACAAAACCTGGTGCCACGCTACGACAAATGCCTGCAAAATTTGGGCAGTTATGTGGAAAAGTAGTTTAAGAGTTGTATAATTTTGTGCAATAAAAATTTCTTCTGTATCTGTGTACAATTTCATTTTATTACCAAACGGAACTTACTTTCTGGACGCACCTCGTATTTACGTAATCGAGCAGAACGTATTTTTTTAATTACACATTTTTAATCAGATGCATTAAATCTGTTTCGGACTTTGACTGAACATAAATACTAACTAATATTTATTTACTACTTTCTTTCTTCGTCAATCGACGTTCATTTTGATTCCAGAATGAGAGCAGGTACTAACGAGCACATGTAATTCTGGTTCTGTAACCGAGTTTCGAAAACGAAAGCCATGAAGATCGAAGTGTAATGACGAAATAAGTGGCAGCTACAAGGTGCCAGCGTACCTTCGAAATGGCGGTAGTTTGGCGCCGCATCACCTTTTCCTAGATTGGACGCTGCGCTGTTCCATTTCCCCCTAGGCGGAAGTCTTTAGGCGGACACCGTTATGTGGGACTGTGGCGTTTGCATTAGGGAGTGATAGGCGGGCAGAAGTAAACACAGTGATCCACCGCCAGGTGAGAATAACAAGCGGACCTATCGTTTGACGCCGCCCCGCCCCCCCCCCCCCCCCCCCCACATCATGCATAATGCATGGAGCTGCCGGCTGCCCCTCAGGGGGCAACCAAACAGCTCGCGAAACCTCACCCAGTGCGGTGGATTCACCTTGCAAGAACACGTCGGGTGTAAGGAGGCCAGTGCAAGTCTACGAGCCCAATTTCAAACTATTAACACGATTTTGTGATTACTTCAGCTGGCACTCTATTTGACGTACGATAGTAAAATTTCAAAATGGAAGCATTACATATCTGATCAATTAGTCACTGCCGGCCGCGGTGGTCGAGCGGTCTGCGGCGTGTTAGTCACGTTCTGCACGGCCACTACGGCCACTACCATCGGAGCTTCGTGTCCTCCCTCGGGTATGGATATTTGTGCCGTCTTTAGTATTAGCTAGCTCATAAGTAGTTTGTAAATTTAGGGACTGATGACCCCGTAGTTAAGTACCGTAAGCTCTACAAAAACATTTGAATTAGTCACTACTGTAGTGTCTGTACTACCAGCATAAATAAGCCCATATCGTGTTTTAACATTGTAACGAAAAAACTCGAAAAGTTCTTGACCGATTAACGTAATTCCAGTTTCAACACGAAATTCTATTAAACATTCGGACGAATACAGGCTTACACTTAGAGAGACGCCACCATGTATGAATGTTGCTATGTTTTTTTGTTATTAAGAAACTGCGACACTACCTGAACCAGTTAGCAAAATCAAATGTTCAAATGTTTGTTAAGCTTATGGGACTTAACTACGGGGTCATCAGTCCCTAAACTTACAAACTACTTATCAACTACCTTATACTAAGGACGGCACAAATATCCATACCTGAGGGGGGATTCGAATCCCCGACCGTAGTGGCCGTACAGACCGTGACTGGAGCGCCTCAGTCCCCTCGGCCATCGCGGCCGGCCCAGTTAGCACATTTATGAACTTTTTCATGGAGAAGATTTCAATACTGCACAAGTCTCCTTGTGATGCATGGAGGAGATTACCTTGCAATAGACTTACTCGCCGTTTGAGCGATCTCCATAGTAGATGGCGTATGCACGAAGGGATAACTAACTGCAAGTTTCAAATGTTCAAATGTGTGTAAACCAATTGGAGCAAACTGCTCCCTAGGAAGGAAGGAAGCTTAGGATTTAACGTCCCGTCGACAGCTTGGTTATTAGAGATGGCATCTGTCCCTAGACATAAAAACTACGCCCAGTTCGTAGCATGACGCCTTAGACCGCGCGGCAACTGTACGGTGCACGGCGAGGAAGGAACGTGTGAGGAGTGGACAGTGAGAAAGAGCAAGTGGACAGAAAGAGCAAGAAGAGTTGGGCAGAGAGAGAAGGAGAAGTTTGCAATAAATAAAATACTCGGACAACACTAGGACTGCATCTAGTCTCTATCTATATAAAAGCCAATGGACACTCATTCACTCACTCACTCACCGACTAAACACGAAATCTGGAAATCTACTTCACTTATGAAGCTGAAATTTGGTATAAATGTGGTTTATAGGTAGAAGACGTCAGCAAAGAAAGGATTTTGCCTTATGGTCAATAGTTCAAGGGATATGACGTTATAAATAATGAAAACTTCCTCGTCTTGCAGCACGTGATAGTGTGACTTTATCAGTCCACTATTTGAGAAGGACAACAGCGGGTTGCAAAAAACTTTAAACATAATTTCAAACATTTAGGAAAAATTTTCTCGGTGACAACTAAAGCAAAATGATGAAAGAAATTCAAATGTTTGTTAAGATTATGGGACTTAACTACGGGGTCATCAGTCCCTAAACTTATAACTACTTATGAACTACTTACGAACTAGGACGGCACAAATATCCACGCCCGAGGGGGGATTCGAACCCCCGACCGTAGTGGCCGTGCTGACCGTGACTGGAGCGCCTCAGTCACCTCGGCCACCGCGGCCGGCAATGATGAAAGAGAAGAAGTTTGTCACTTACTACTTTTTCGGCGTTCATGCAGTAAAATTACGTCATTTGGCATGACGTTACAATTTATTACTCGTAACTATTGGTTGTATTCATGAGAAATGTTACAGGCAGTATACCCAAATATCACTGAACGTACATTTGAAATTTTATCATAGTACGACAGACAATTCTTGAGATATGGAGTCAGTAATAATTAGGTTCATGAAAAACCGCATCGCGCATGACTTTTGAATTATTACTACGTCTTTCCTACTAACTCTATTCGCGACTTATTTTACAGACATTTCACATATACACCACTGGATGTACCTTCGTATTTAGTTCAGGTGCTATGACATTAAAGACAATGAAATGCATGAAAATTCGTCCTAATAAGCATGAAGTTCGGATTTACTACCGATGCGTCTTTACTACCAACTCTATTTACAACAGATTTCGTAGGCAGTTTCCTAATATTCCACTCTACGAACCTGGTAAATAATGTTTTTGTAGTACACATAATTCAGAAGATATTACGTCATAAACGGGACATCCGTAAATAGGACACATTTTCCTGCCTCAAAAAGAGGACGTGTCCGGGAAAAAGAGGACGTATGGTGACCCTACACGCTGTCGACGGGACGTTAAACGCTAAGCATCCTTCCTTCGTTCCTCCACAGCCCGTAGCGATCGCTGGAGAGCGCGGTTTACGCAAATCACGATGGGCATCACGTTCTGTGGACCGTAGCGTATCGTTTCAGAGCGTGCCATATTTAGATAGAAAGCACGTCTGGCGTGCGCCACGTAGAACACGCCCCGTGTGAGTACTGCTCACCTGTTGTTTCCTTCTCGTCAGTGTTGTGTTCAGGTGGTTGTGGACGGCGTGTAGAGGCGCTCGCCGGCGCCTCGCGCAGCTGCAGAGCTGGGGCGCCACCTGCACCTGCTGGGGGGGGGGGGGGAGGGTCGGCCCGCCGCCCCCACATTCCGCTTCGCCGGCGGCGTTTTTGCGCGGCTGACCGCCGTCCACTGAGGAGGCGGCAGGCCGGGAGGTGTGGCGGCCGACGCCCGGCCCGTCACATCGTCGATAAATCTCTGCAGACGAGACGAGCCGCCGCCGCTGCCGGCGCCTCGACAGGCCGCGGCCGGCGTGATTTACCGGCGGACAAGCGAGCCGCCCGGCCAGCGCCCACCGCGCCGCTAATTGCCTCTCGCACTCGCGGTCGCGCCGGCAGCGGTCGATTCCACCTACCACTGGCATCCCCACCGATCTTTCCAAATCACTTCTCCACTATGTGTGCTTTCCGATCGCTTTGCGTGACCGTACGTTCTCCTCAAGGGCGAGTGTTCATCAGAGACTGGGGTATCGTCAGCAGTGCCCCAGGGAACTGTGATAGGACCGCTGTTATTTTCTATCTATGTAACTGCGCGGTTATTACTGGTAGAGTGGTAAGAGGACTCTAATCTAGGAAGGTGTGGCCATGAGAGGAATCGAACACCATTCATATTTAGGCATGGGACTTTATATTTACAAAAACCAAATGGTAAATCTTAACCAGAAAATTGCTTCCACTCACTAAATACCTATGCATTTTACTTAAATAGTAAGAATGTTCAAATTTTTATTGAGATGTGGTTCAACAGCCGTAAGATATTTAAGGAAATGCGTACTGTAAACCATCAGCTGTTTATTATTTGTCAAACTTCTACCGGTTTCGGTTATAAACCATCTACACGGAATAGAACTAGACAGATTCATTAAACAGGTGCGTTATATGCCTCCTTATGCATACTGGCATGCATGTCACACAATAAAAATAAATAAGATATCACTAGGCATCAAGTCTTGATTAAAAACATAAAAGCAATGCCAGGCTGTGTGATGGTGAGCCAAGGTCTATTACAAGAGAACCTAGGTTAGGTTCTCTTGTAATAGGTTAGGTTCACTTGTAATAGGCCTTGCATCACATCACACAGCCTGGCATTGCTTTTATGTTTTTAATCAAGACTTGATGCCTAGTGACGTCTCATTTATTTTTATTGTGTGACATGCATGCCAGTATGCACAAGGAGGCATATAACGCACCTGTTTAATCAGTCTGTCTAGTTCTCTTCCGTGAAGATGGTTAATAACCGAAACCGGTAGAAGTTTGACAAATAATAAACAGTTGATGGTTTACAGTATGCATTTCCTTAAATAGTAAGACACTCTTACTTTAAAGGTACAGTTAAAAAAGTTTAACATGTGGAACCTGAAAAAAGTGCTTCAAGCAAGTATGCTTCATTTTGACTGATTCTTCCGTCGCTTCTTGGTAGAACATAATTAAATAAATTTAAAAAAAAATATGTGTGTTCTACAAGTTTATTTTTGTTTACTTAACCGGTTTTCGGCTTATTACGCCATCTTTTCCATCAACTCCCACACAGGCTGTTCCATTCCTCCATTACAAAAAAACTAAATTTAGACCTACCCTTTTATTTATTTGTATAACTAATAGATCAAAGTCAGACAATCACAGTTTCAATATTAATTCTAAAAACTGGGTTCCTTGTTTACCCCCACAGCCCCAAACTCCTGTGTATTTATTTGTTATAATTTATTTTTAAGTTTAAAAAAATTGGTCCCAGTGTAGCTTACAACATAATATTCATTTTCAGCTACCTGAATTTTTAGAATACTAATTTCGTTAGAGAGATTTGTTTTAGTTTAATCTAATGCAGTAACTATTCATTCTAAGTTCTTTATGCAACTCCAAATCTGACCTTACAACTGTCATATGTAACACCATCTATAATTATCGCGCAAAATTATTATCAAGGCACTGATACAGATTTATTTATCAGCATTATCAGTTTGTTTATAATAGTAGGTGGTTCCAGTTCCCAGGTTATATTCAAATCTACTACTTGTTTTATCCTCCACACATTGTATATTGATGTATTACTGTTTAGTTTTTAAGTTGATAACTGTAATAAAACAATGTCAAGGAAGTGTTATACTATGTATGTCGATCTAAGTGGAGACATTTGTCATCTCTTCCCATACTGTATCTAAACATTGTTACCTCTTTGACACAGCAGTCAATACTCTGAAGACGGCCTAATAAACCGAAAAGAGGTTAAGTAAACAAAAATAAACTTGTAGAACACAGACAATTTTTAATAAGGTTATTCTAAAACATAATAACAATGATAAGAAGAATATAATGTATAAGAACGTTATCACATTCTGAACAATGCTTGCTGCTGGTAATAGTTCAAGTACACCTTACACGGCTGGTCAGCGTTACAATTAGTCCCTCGCCACTTAGACCTTGGGTGACGGAAGATGTCACAAGGAAAATGGACTTCCCAGCGCAAAGTAAGCAATGTAATTACAGAATGGCCACACAAACTCTAGCAATTATAGAATGGCCACATGAACTCTCAACAACCATTAGTTGCTGTGGTGTTACAATTAACAGACAAATTTTTCGAGATTTTACCTGCCATTTTTGGCTAATAACTTTGATATAAACAACCACCCGCTCGGTTAGCCGTGTGGTCTAACGCACCTCTTTCCGAGACGGGGAGGCGTACCGGCCTTGGTTCGAATCCGCCCGGCGGATTAAAGAAAGGGGTCGGAGTGCCGGCCAACCTGGGTGTGGTTTTTAGACGGTTTTCCACTTCCCCTCAGGTGAATACCGGGCTAGTCCCGTAACACTTTACATTTTCACACACATTTAACACTATGCGCGGACATTTGGGGTACACATTTCCTCCTGGGAGGCATGGGATGGCGACAGGAAGGGCATCTGGCCCCCTGTAAATATTAACACATGACAAATTCGCGTTTAACACATTGTCGACCCTGCGTGTGCAGGAAAGGGCCAAAGAGAGAAAGACAAACAACCAAGAGGTCAAAAGTAAACTGGCAACGTTATCCATAAAACCAAATTACAGTTTAAAACTACACAGGATTCACAGTGTTACAAAGAAGATATATCAGGTCTAAGGTGCTTTCCCAGGTGCATGAGGCGAAAAGGCAGAAGAAAGGGCAAAATACACGTGACAACAGGAGGGTTCCACAGACCAGGACGCTCCAAAACCAGCGGTACCGCCTGAAATCGATCCAGCGAGGTGCCAGTGAAAGCCAACAGATCGACGCTCTCCATATTCCCGAAATGCCTTGAGCAGCAGATGTCCGATGAAACCGGGAAGGATCGAGAAGGCTGACACAACATCAAACTCCAGCACAGGGCCCTCTGAACTCGCACTAAACCTGCCCGAGGGCAGATCACAGCCCGTGGTATAATACACGCTCCTGCCGCCACACACACACACACTGTCGGCTAAAGGTACATTTTCCTCGGTGCGACTGTAGCGATTATCGTTCACCGATGATCGTGCAACGATAATCGACAGCACTACTGCTCTGCGTTTCTAACGGGCTGTGTTGCTCCGAGCGGCTGCAGACACAGTCGTCATCGATACTCGTACGCCGCGAATAGTCGCACGGTAGAAGGCTGACTGCAGTCGTCAGTCGCAGCGCGTGAAGGACCACGTGCATGACGGCTCCTTCGTTCCCTGACGCAGATGACGAAATACTTGACGAGGAAGTGGCGAATCATCCGTCATTGTGGCAGCTATCAAATGTGTTCTATAAGGATCTGAGGGTCAAGGACAATACATGGGCTGATATTGCCAACAAAGTTGGAAAACCAAGTACTTGCAGTTATTGTTAATATTTACATTTATAATTCACACTGTAAAATTTACTGAGAAAAATACCTCATAATGATAAATTTTTAATACATAAAAATGTTCTTGACATCATGTACAGAATATCAAAAATAATAATGGTAATTATAATAATACCACTGTTAATAATAGTAATAAGGAAGTTTTAAAATGTTTGTGGCGTTTTGTTAGCACCTGAGATCAATGCAGCAGGCTTTATCATATAGCAATAATAAAGAAAGAAAATCATTATTGTAATTCAATTAATTTCGGTCAGTTCTATTAACATCTTGATCTTGCCGGCCGAGCCTCCCAACAGTGTTGAAGTATGCAGCAAATGCGTTTCGTACTAGAAATCCTTCAGCATTAGCAAACTCCCGAGCTTTTGCCGAACCAATCGAATTTTCTGTGGGTGAATTTTGGGAAGGACGTGGTTCATGAAAAGGAGATCCATTTTACCCAGGCCCTGGCTTAAAGAATGCTACGTATTTTAGTCATACTACCTACGAAACTAAATAATCAGCTTTAAATTTTATCCAATTATCTAGGGTGTGGTTATAGGAAAGAGACAGAGTGGCGAATGGAGATTTGGTGTGGCCGGAGACGTGCAGGGAAGAGTCCTCTGCAGTCGGGCTGGTCACTGTGTCCTCGGTGGCGGAGTGGTCAACGCGTCTGCCTAGTAGGCAGGAGATCACGGGTTCGAATCCCGCCCGGGCACAAATGTTCATTCGCTGCACTTTGGTATTTCATCTAAACCTAATACAGTGAAGCCATAACTGATCGCAAATTGCGATTTATTTCATTTATCCCATCAATTTTATACTTCGTACACTGTTTTTTGTTATGACTCAACACTGCTTTTCACCGGCTAACAATATTATCTATCACCGGAGAAGCCTCTTAAGGTAGGTGGAGTTAATAACTTTCTTTACGAAAATGAAACACAAACTCAGAACTAGCTGAGTGATTGAATAAATATGGAAAAAAATTCAAATGTCTGTATAGTCTATTGGACTTAACTACGGGGTCAGCAGTTCCTAAACTTACAAACTACCTATGAACTACTTACGAACTAGGACGGCACAAATATCCACGCCCGAGGAGGGATTCGAACCCCCGACCGTAGTGGTCGTGCAGACCGTGACTGGAGCGCCTTAGCCCCCTCGGCCACCGCGGCCGGCGAATAAATATGGGAGGAGGGAAGTAAGTAGGGATTCATACCGGTGCAATGTGTAAATTTGAACAATGCAAGACAATAAAGATTCAGATAAAATTTAACAGTAATACCTCAGGGTAATAGCAAATTTTTCTTCTGGTGTTACTGGATACAGATTTCTGTTGTTTGATTGTTTGCAGATATCGTCTTTGATTGATTCTAGAACGAAGTCAAACTGCCCAACAGAAAAACTGAAAAATTCGAAGAACTTTTTGTTGTCCTCGCGCAGATGGGTGGTGGTGAATGTCCTATACAGTCCTTCCTCATTTCTTAGCTGAAACATACGTGGCATTTTGACCCTTTTTGTCCCACGCATCTGCCAAAGTATTTCGTCGTCTTCCATTTTCTCAATGAAAAGTCATTTAACCCTCCCATGCACGAATTATCAACACGACAATGAACAAAATTTCAGATACATTATTTGGTAACGTAAGACCTATCTTTTGCAGAATTCATCATAATTTATCTAAAAGAATAGTTTCATACACCTATAGACAGTGAGTATGAAAACTACTACATTTTACAGAGAACAACTGATAGTAATACCAAAGAATATATGAAGAATGTATACTATTTTGTAGTTTTCGTACAATAAAATTGTTTCAGGCACTCAGGACACATAGCAAGTCTACACTTTTCTCAATTGTAACGTGTTTTCTGCCGGCAGTCCCGATCATGACATCTCTTGGCAATGGGATCACCTGACTTGGCTGGCCAGTTTTATATCCCATCGAAGCGTAATTCGTTGGGTACCGAATGATAGGCCTTCTTTTTTCGATGTACAGACAACAATGGGCTTTCATGTGAAGGTCTGCCTGAACTCTCTCTTGTAATCCCTGTTTTCCCTTTCTACGTTAGCCCACCAATGACCACTTCCATCTAGGAGATAGTCTAGCAACCATTAGTAGTCCTCAATGAGGTACCTGTGCTTTTAAGGTCACATCAGATGTCAAATATGACAAATGAGACAAAATTTAAGTGTCCTTATTTGAAGACGTGACGCATGAGAGGGTTAAGCAGCGCTCTTTTACGCTTACTTAACTGTAAACTCATTTTATCAGCCTTCACTACAAAGATGTGGCTGCGAATGGAAACACGACTCTACTGAGAAATCGAGTCGCAGACGTTCCGAGCAAAATGCCAACTTAACGATTATCGTTCAATGATTAATCGTTCTACGATAGTCGTTAAACGACAGTCGTGACAGACGCACCGAGCAACACGTAGCTTAAGTACGCCGTCCACAGTCGGTGCTAACTTTTCTCCATGCACCGTAGTGGCGCTGGTCGCCTTCAGACTGTCGCTTCTCCCGCTACCCCACGTGGCCCGCCAGAGAAGCCACTCCAAGGTTCCGCCAAAGAAAAGAAAAGAGGGAAACGCCACGCCATATACCGACGCGCGACGGTTCAGTATCTGATCCGACGAACAGAGTGAGTTGCAGTCTGCGGCTTTTTGCTCACGATGCGGTACGGTACTGGAAGGTGTCGTCATTGAATGACTGTAGTAGGGTGCAGAATGACTAGGACAAATTTATAGGTGGTGTGAGGAATGGCAACTAGCTCTAGATCAGAGGGGGCCCGAATGAACTGCGCAGTCCGAGGTACGAATTTGTCCAAGAGGATTACAAACATTTGAACATTTGAAGGGTACGAACGTCTGGTACATTGTTGCAACCTTTATACACTGAGGGTCACAGTAAATTAAATTAAACTTTTAAGGGGCAGCCCCCAGCCGCAAAGTACGAATAGAATCGTAACCAGGTTTCAATGCCGCTATGGGCAGTTTTTTCAGACGAAGATGAATGTGTTAAAACTACATGTCAAGATCTAAAATAATACAAAAAATATCTGACATAATCAGATACTGATACCTAAAAAATAAATAATTGTGGCCAGGTGGAGCAGTCACTAGGGGCTGCGATGTCTCCGCTGCTAACGTCTACAGATAACTGACCGCGCATATGTACAAAGCGCGTATGTTTAGCTTATCGCGATCTAGTGGCCAAGTTATGACACAATGTGGCAGGTAGCTTGCGTACCAAACCGATAGAGGTCAAACATTCTACACATTATACATATAGAAGCATAAGTTGTACGCCATGAACAATATTTAACGAAATGGAATAACCAAACATAAGTACCAACACATATTAATGTGAAAGAAAAGGTATCACGAGCCCTGCAAGAGTAGTTCAATGAAACTTAAATTGACTATCTAAAGTAGTGGCTTGATGCCTTTAAAGAAACCTCTACCACGAAGTAGCACCAAAGAGCAACCTCCGAAGCTGCTGCCAGCCTGCTGCCTGAAATACAGGTGGCATTAGAACACCAATAAAGGAGGGAAAAAAATAGAGAGAGAGAGAAGTTGCACCTGTTCATTTAATAACAGTCCGTCATATAAGGACAAGTGTTTGAAAATTTCTAACTCTTCCCAGATGTCAAGTTTACGCCCCTTCTTCTCTATATGGAAAATGTCTAACATTTTCAATTTTTTCGGGGACATGTCCTACAATTAACAAGTGATCTGCAAACGAGGAATTAGGGGGACAAAACCCGTTCTTCCTCAAAAAGTGCTCCTTGCAACGAACTGAAAAGGCTCGTCCCGTTTGTCCGATGTAATATGCAGAACAGGTAGCACATGAGAGCTTATAGACACCGGAGTTTTGCAAGGGGTCAGAGAAGACTTCAGATTATGGATTACATTCTTTTTCAAATTGTTATTAGTGGAAAAGGCAACATTACATTTGTATTTTTGCGAAGCAGTCTTTTAATCCGATAGGACACAGGACCTAGAAAATGGATCGAAAAGACCAAACTTTTTTGTATCATCTGACGTACTTGTGACAGAGCCAAGAGTAGTGTTCGTTTTTCTAATCTTTTTTTGAGGATTTCATCAATCAACCGAGCATCATAACCATTGTTGATGGCTACTGTATTAATGAGATTAATTTCTTGATTGAAGTTTTCTTTAGACAAAGGGGCAGACAGTGCTCTGTGGACAGCTGCGAAAAAGAAGGCATTTTTATGAGAAGTTGGATGTGTAGAAGAGGCTGGAACAATTTGGTCTGTTTGCGTCATTTTACGGAAGATATTAAATGAAATTTTATCGTCGATTATAGCCAGTGTGAGGTCTAGACAGTTTAATTGACGCTTGTCATTTTCACGTTCACAAGTGAAGGTGATGTTCCCAAGAAGATCGTTAAACAAATTAAAAATCCAATCAATACCATTAAGTGTGCCGTCATAGACAACTAAAATGTCAACATATCTGCAATAGGTTAGAATGCCTAAGTCAGGCAGTCAAGCAGTGGCTGGGGAATCCCTGAAACATTTTTACTTCAAGGGAATTGATGAAAATATCAGGAATAATCCTGGCTAAAGGACATATGTATTGTAACAGTCGCTGATTCACAGCCATGCACAAAACTGTAACAGTAGATAAAATATTCAGCAAGCGTTCACGGCGACGATAGATCCACATGGTTAGCATTTCAGTGCAGGCAGTGCCGCATCTAGAACATTTTCCAGCTGGGGC
Organism: Locusta migratoria; assembly: GCA_026315105.1. NCBI lineage: Eukaryota > Metazoa > Arthropoda > Insecta > Orthoptera > Acrididae > Locusta > Locusta migratoria. The sequence goes on from CM048745.1 coordinate 87,012,230, forward strand.
CAAACTCGATGGGGGCACTGTTCCCCTCCCCCCCCCTGCTTGGCTTACCTCTATTTGCCTATTTGCACCCCCCCCCCCTCTTCCTCTCTCTCCAGGTGCATGTTCCTTTGAGACCATTTTGCGCCTTTCTGAGAGTGGCGCCCAAGTGACAGATAGCCCGGTCTGCACACACCCCTCCTCCCCCTGGGTACGGTGCCCAGTGCAGGCGCCGCCACCTACAAGCCCTGTGTAAGCAGACAACAGACGGCCGTGTGGATGCGCTGGAATTGTTCTTTCGTGCTGTTGTTTTGCGTAAGTAGCTTTAGAAGACCTCGTACAAGACAGTGGGCATCTTTCGAGCTCGTTTCATATATCGATTGACAAGGAACAGTTGCTTGTAGCAGTGATCTCCAAAGTGTGGGTCGCGACCCACTAGATGGCTCACGAGTCGACCTTGAAATATCGAACATCTTACATATGTTTTATAAGAGTTATTAGTTTCACGATATTATTTTTCATCCCGTACAGAAACATAACAATTAATCTGAAAATTAAATCGATGTTGATATGTTTAAACTTTTAACTTTTTATGAACTAATATTTTCACGTTAGGCCCATCAAACTTGTTTGGTGTTTTAATACTTATTTCTCGAGAATTATTTATGAAATGTTAGGGTTAAGAAACAGTTTGCAGTGAAAAACCTTAAAAACCGGAGGAAGAATTCCTGATGGAACTATCATCTGATTCTTCTTTGAAAACTTTCATTAAAGACTCAAGGGTAGTACAATTTTAAATCAGAAAAGGAACAATATCATACGCTCGCAAATATAGCTTCACAACTATGTACTTATGCGGGCGTGCATTTTCTCGCTCTCTGCATGGAAAATAGTTTCCGGCAACATCAAACTTCAATCTAGTTATGGAAAGTATTATTAATACCATTAGTTAACAACAATTTAACAACTCTCACTGATCTTAACGCTCAATTTGTATGAAGAAAATTTGTATTGGACCAAATATTGAACTTTCCACTTCTTTCACGTCTGGCAGTGTTGCTGATGTGAAAAATACTGAGTGGCATACGGCATACCACCTCTTATCAGGACCATGCCTAGTAAAGCACTGTGGTGTTCAAACCAATCTTCGGATTGTTGACTGCTTTACCTTTACCTTTTTGATCTGTTATATCAGTGGGTCGTGATATTTTTACCAGAAACTTTGTGGGCCACACTGTAAAATTGGTTCGGAAGCACTGCCCCATAGAGATTCAAGAGTATCCGTAAGATAAATCGGTGGTCGTGTCGCACGTAACCAAGTGGATCTGTTGCGGATGTGTGATTAGTGGGTGCAGGAGGCATCTGCGGGCCAAGTAGCACCACTATACGTGACGACAGCAGCAAGCAATGTAAGCGTATGCCATTCGACATCATTTTTGCAGCAGCGTGGACTGTTCTGAAGGTGTGTTTTGCTGGGACAGTGAGTCCAGCCTGAGGCGTTCGCGCTGGCTATGCTGCGATGAGCGACGCAAATGAGCAATCGAATGGAGCGACCTTTCTTTTACTGATGAATGTTGATCGGATTAGAGTCAGCGGGCATTCTGGTCACAGACTGTTACTCCTTCGCATACTGATACCGTACATTTCAACGGCGTTTTCAGTTTTTGAAATAATAATGGGGAAAAAAAAAGAAAGAAAGAAAGCACTGCATGGGCGAAGACTGGATAGTATGGAGGATGAGGCAGCACAGTTGTTCCGTTCTTTGCGCAATAATCACGCACTAACAGCGAAAGATGTGCGAATGCGTTATCGTGATGCTAAAGCCATGAATGTTGTCGCCATATTTCAGACCGATTCCTTCTCACGTTCACTTGCAGGCGTCGCAACACGTCAATTAACAGAATGAAACTTTCACTCTGCAGCGGAGTGTGCGCTGATATGAAACTTCCTGGCAGATTAAAATTGTGTGCCGGAACCGGGACTCGAACCAGGGACCTTTGCCCTCCGCGGGCAAGCGCACTACCGACTGTGCTATCCCGACACGACTCACGATGCCGCCTCACAACTTTACTTCCGCCAGTACCTCGCCTACTTCACAATTTTAATCTGCCAGGAAGTTTCATATCAGCGCACACTCCGCTGCGGAGTGAAAGTTTCATTCTGGAAACATCCCTTAGGCTGTATCTAAGCCATGTCTCCACCATATCCTTTCTTCCAGGAGTGCTAGTCTTGCATGTTTCGCAGGAGAGCTTCTGTGAAGTTTGGAAAGTAGGAGGCGAGGTACTGGCAGAAGTAAAGTTGTGGGGCGGCATCGTAAGTCGTGTCGGGATAGCACAGTCGGTAGTGCGCTTGCCCGCGGAAGGCAAAGGTCCCAGGTTCGAGTCCCGGTTCCGGCACATAATTTTAATCGGCCAGGAAGTTTCGTCAATTAACAGTTTATGCCTGTGGTACACTAATCAATGACGGACTACTATTTCAAAGTCAAAGAAAATAATCAACAAGGTTTTGACATTCGACGTTATCTGAAGAGCATTTTTGCGTCTTGGAGAACTTACGCCCCCCCCCCCCCCCCATTCCTCAGGGGCCTCGCGGTTCTTTCTTGAGTATTTGCGTGGCGAGCATGGTGGCCTGAGCTACTGCAGTCTTTCTTCCTACTTTCCTCCCTGGACTGCATTTCCTTTCCCTCCTTTTCTATTCTCACACGTTCCCCTCTTCACCGGGGCACTGATGACCTCAGCAGTTTGGTCCCACTATTCCAAACAGCCAACCTGGCAGAGTGACACTTGCTCTCGACATAATAACCCTATAAACACGTCTCATTATCCGTTACCGTTCTTTTAGTTAACCTCTAATTCTCATTTGCGCCATCCCAAAGTTCTTCTCAGATTCCGAGGCGATGGTCTTACAGTCTTGATTCGTGACACATGGGACTAAATGAGCAGCAGCAAGATGCGTTCCATATGATGTGCCAGCACTTCATGACATGAACCAGTTTTACATTTTTCCGCAGTTTCTCGAATAATCAGTCTTCTAATAACACGCGCAATTTCGACGGCGTTCCTCACATAAGAGTCGTCTGTAGACGTCGTACGACTTTGGAACTAGGATCACGTTTAATTTCCGTACAGCCATTTTAAACCGCTGATCATCGTAGGCTGCCTGCGTCATTTTCTGTGTCTCTGTAAAGGTTTTCTTCAGTTTCATGCAAAATTTAATGCAGAGGCGCCGCTCCTCTAAATCTGCCATCTTTCAGTTCTCCTGCTGCGCGATATAGCGCCAGAATGCAGCAGTGAACAATAACACATTAATTAAACTTCCGGGAATTACACAGTCAACACAGGCTTCAGCAGGGATCCCAACCGCACTTCGCTCGAACACTCAGTTGACGCGAAATTACCAATGTCCCTGAATTTTTTGCTCAGACCTCTAATGTCGTTATTAATGAGCCTTTACTGTGGCGTTAATGTTTAGCAGGACTGCAGATAAATAAACAAAATACTTAATTACGTAACTGCAGTTTCGACGTGATTTATGAATGCCCCCTCAGAGAACGACAGTAGTCTTATGAAAGGGAAAGGATCTCTACGGTATTCTGATAGCCACTTTGAAATTTTACATTCGTTTCGCAGCTCCGGTCCTTCTGGATCAAATTAGCGCAGCGAGCATTATCAGGACCGGCTACGTCTCAATCGCGACTGTTGGAGGCCCTCAGGGTGGCGCGTCGTCCTACCCTTTCTGCCTTCCCTTTCGCTCCAACCCCCCCCCCCCCCCCCCACGTCTACATTCCGCGTGTCAGCCTAATTGGCATCGGTCGCGCTTCCTTTGTTCGCCTCGAGTGCGAAGACGAGTCGGCTATGCGGACGGGAGGCTGCCGAATTCCTGTCGAGGCCGCGCCCTGGCAGGTAGCAGGTAGCAGCCACCGGACGATGACCTCACCGCGTCGCCGTACCGCCACCGTAGCAGAACCTCTGCCCGCAAGTAGACTGAATGGTACGTTCTCATTGCATGTCTGTCCTGATAATTTCAAACAACTTACATCCGCTGTAAGTGTAGGATTCCGTGGCCGTTCTCAGAATCAATTATAACTTTTTTTTTTCCATTCTTTAAGAATCTGCCCGATGTTTCAGCCACTGTTGCCAGCGGCCGTCTCCTGGGTATATCAATTAGACGAATACCCAGAAGAAGGACACTTACAACAATGGCCGAAACGTCGGGCATCTTCTTAAAGAATGACAATGCAGCCTCAAACCCAAAAAAGTTTTAATTCTCTGCAACTTTTTTCCTCTGTCTCAGATTTTTTTATTTTTATTTTTATTGGTTATCGATAGCGTCATTACCAATGATTCTACTATGTTATCTCGCTCAAGCAAGGTTAACATATAGGTTAACATCTCAAATAGATATCAGCCCATGCTTAACCATCCACAGCTACATCTACATCTACATGGGATACTCTGCAAATCACATCCAAGTTCCTGGCAGAGGGTTCATCGAACCAATATTATACTATTTATCTTCCATTCCATTCTCGAATAGCGCGCGGGAAGAAAGAACACCGTAATCTCTCCGTTCGAGCTCTGATTTCTCGTATTTTATTCTGATGATCAATTCTACATATGAAAGTGGGAGTCAACAATATATTTTCGCATTCGGAGGAGATTTTTGGCGATTGGAATTTCGTAAGTAGCCCACGCCGCAGCGATAAGCGCCGTTGTTGTAATGATTCCCCTCCCAGATCCTGTATCATTTCCGTAACGCTGTCTCCCCTGTACGAAACGAGCTGCCCTTCTCTGGACTCTTTCGATGTTCTCCGTCAAACCCACATGATAAGGATCCCACACTGGGCAGCAATACTCCAAAAATGGACGGTCAAGCGTAGTGTATGCAGTTTCTTTTGTAATGTGTTGCATCTTTTAAGGGTTCTGCCAATAAAACGCAGTCTCTGGTTCGCCTTTCACATGACATTATCTACGTGTTCTTTCCAGTTTAAGTCTGAAGTAATAGCAATTCCTAGGTATTTTGTGTCGTTTACAGCCTTTACTTTTCATTGATTTATCTTGTAAACTAAGTTTAACGGATTTCTTTTCGTACTCTTGTGGATGACTTCACACTTCTCATTATTTAGAGTCAATTGCCAATTATTACACCATACTGATATTTTGTCCAGATAGTTCTGCAGTTGGTTTTGATCATCAGATGATTTTACTAGACGGTAAATCACGGCGTCATCTGCAAACAACCTAAGAGAGCTACATAGATTTTCCCCTAAATCGTTTATGTAAATAAGGAACAGAAGAGAACCAATAACACTACCCTGTGGAACGCCCGATATCACCTCTGTTTTAGTCGATGTCTTGCCATCGATTACTAAGAACTGTACCCTCTCTGACAGGAAATCCCCTATCCAATCGCAAATTTGGGGCGATATACCATAACCACGCAATTTGATTAAAAGCCGTTTGTGAGGTACGGTGTCAAAAGCCTCCTGGAAATCAACAAATACGGAATCTATTTGTGAACCCTTGTCGATAGCACCCATCACTTCGTGTGAATAAAGAGCTAGTTGTGTTTCGCATGAACGATATTTTCTAAATCGGTGTTGACCTTGGGTCAATAGATCGTTCTGTTTGCGATATTCATAATATTTGAATACAGGTTATGGTCCAATACGGAACATCCGGTGTAAGTGTAGGATTCCGTGGCCGATCTCAGAATCAATTAAGAATTTTTTGGGCGTGAGGCGGCATTGTCATTCTTTAAGAATCTGCCCGACGTTTGAGCCACTGTTGCCAGTCTCTTGGGTGTATCAATTAGACGAATATCCAGAAGAGGGACACTTACAACAATGGTCGAAACGTCGGGCATCTTCTTAAAGAATCACAATGCAGCCTCACGCCCAAAAAATTCTTAATTGATTGCACAGGCCATCTGCAGCTTCTAAACTGATGACATCTGGGTAATGAAACGAAATTGTAATTACCCGAACCGCGTCTTGGCTAAATAATAAATGTTAAAAAGTGGCTGGCTGCAGAATTTATTAAACTGTAATATAACCCACAGGCACTGAGCTCAACAGTCAATAACCCAATAAAATGGATAAATTATTGTGAAATTGGTACTGATGTGTTTGATTCACTTCTCTTGCTGACTCACCTTGTAGCAGCCATGATGCAGCGTTGTACACGAGGGTTTGGTGTTCGAATTGGGACCTTGCCGACATGGCTTTTACTTACGGAACTCCTTTTGGTACTCCTTATATAAGAGCACATTCGTTAAGTCCATGATCACCGTTTCTGTATGATGCCATTGCGACCTTCAGTTCATCTTCTGTCCATTTCCAGTACATTCCTCTTTTTGCCATCTTGCAAGTCTAGAAAGATTACCATACTTATTATTTATTTTTTAAATTGTTTTACCGCCTTTAAAAATAAACCTAAAAATGCAACACGTACCTGTTACGTTTGTGGAATATACCGTCGGTACTTGGAGGAACAAAGGCACATTAAAAACTTGGATGCGTAGTATTTTTGTTCCACAATATTTTTATTTGTTTGTTATTAGCAGCTTTCGGCTTCTTAAGCTATTGTCACATAACTTCGTACTAAACAGATAGTCCACATATGTTACGTTTGGACTATCTGTTTATTACTAAGTTATATGACGATAGCTTAAGAAGCCGAAAGCTGCTAATAACAAACAAATAAAAAATATTGTGGAACAAAAATACTACGCATTTATGTTTTTAATACGTACCTATTACCTACTGTTAAATGACCTTCAGTATTGTTATGAGTGACACCTGTAGTCCAACTTCAGCAACTCAACGTCATATAAATAAAGATAACGTTTTTGAAACACACAACGCTAAACTCTATTGTTACGATATTGAATTATTAGCTAATGAATGGCACTTATAAACTATAGTGCTGATGGTTGTTTCACTTACTTTTAAAGCAGAGGAAAACTTATGATCTGTAGCAGAAAACTTACAGCGATATCGAAGACAACACAATAACGGAAAATGTTCTCATTCCAATGACTATTGTCGACTGGCGACTGAGCCACGTGACTTTGACAATATTTCCCGCCAATTGAGCGAACTTACAACTTTAAGTTACCAACACATAGTGAAATACGTAGGTTGTCCAACTTAGGCAACGGTACATTTTCAGCAACTCTCCCCTATGATTTAAAATGTTCTCTAGTATGAAAACCATGCATTAGAGACATAACTTCAAAGACCTTTATTGTTCCATATCTTCTCCTCGATCAATGTCTAGACCGGGCATGGGTGTGTGTCTGTGTTTCCTTAGTGTTAATTACTTTAAGTATTTAGTAAGTCGAGGGACTAATGACCATAGCAGTTTGGTCCAATAGGTTTACAAACATTTAAACATGGATTACAAGTGGTCCGCACGAGCTACTATGTGGTCCGTGAATTCATTTTAATTATTAATTCCTTCTTACATGGTCAGTCACTCATTTGATTTTCTACTAAAAGTTTAAATTATAATCCATATCACTTTTAACTAATATGTTAAAAGTATGGATTGAAGTTTATTTTTAGATTGACGAAGTTTATTTTCCTTGAACCTTTTGATCCCCGCTCACAACAAAGGAATCAAAGTGGTCTCTTATCTAAAAAAATGTTGGGAGCCACTGTCCTATTGTTTCTACACGATGGAAACATCACCCTGTACTTGCAGATACAGATGAAGTAAAGGATGACTTACCTGTAGTCGAGGATTTATTTATAGAGGTCAGATTATCAAGTAAGAGTGATTGTGATGTACACACAAGGACTGATCAGTTAAACTGCACACGAAAATGGACATCTAGTGTCTATTATACAATCCTAAGAGACTTTTCTGAAAGTAGAAATTTGTACTCAGTTCTGTGTTCTAGTATTAATGTATGGGAAGATTGGTGCCTTAATGGATAGTAGGAGCGGATATCCACAATAATAACACGCGATTAGCGACAATATATTGATTTCGCAATGTACACAAATACCCGTCGCGTTCCAGGTGTCAGGTATTACCGCTCTCGCAGACTTTCCACTCCCCCGTGGAATTCTCTCTGCCTAAAGATGATGTAGTTCCCACAAATAATAACCTCAGAGAAAGACGCAAGTATATTGTTATCAACTTTTACTCTGATGTTATTAAGATGACGAACTTCTGGATATATTTGGGGAAATCGTAGTCCTTTTTCCTACGCAAGCTGACAATATGGCTAGGAACTGTTTTGGTAAGATCAGAACATGTTTTCATGTCAATGGAAACCCCAACATATTATGTGGAATGATTCTGTATGTTTACGTTTTTAGACTTACTTCATTGAAGCTCTCAGAGCAAAATTGCTTGAAAACTATACCGGAAAAATGTAATGGAATCGACGAAATCGTCATTGCTATCAACCGAAGACATTGCTGTTTACAATGTAAGTGTTTGGTTAAGGCGTACAGTTCTCCATAACCGTCCACTGCTACCCACCTACGGTGATCGTGCTAGATAGACCTGGGTCTTCCGTTGTTGGTAATGAAGTTTAGTCGCTGGATTACACATACTTCAGAAGATACGATGTTATAAAAATGCAATGTCTCCAAATTTGAATACAAAAACAAAGAGTATTGAAGACATAATTTTTCCACGGCCACCCAGTGTCACCCAATAGCGTTTATGGTGTAGCTAGTCCTCGGTCTCAACTGGTGAAAGGAAGAAAATTTACCGCTTCCTACATTTTCGGTCCTTTACATAGTAATGGTGGGGTAGCAAATATCTGTTTATCACATATTTTTATGAATAGCGTCTAAATGTTTTTAAAATTGCGTTTTATGTGTCAGTTAGTGGTAGACGTGAAGTCGGAATTTTCTATAATAAACCCAATATTAATAAACTCTTAGATGATGGAAACCATTATTATTTATTTATCCTAAAATTCGCAAATTTCCATTTACGAAAATGGATGTGGGTAAATTCTAGTGAAATTTATTCAGTTTCTTGAACAGAATATATGCTAATGTTGTAGAAAATTTTGAAGCGAGGAATTTTCTTCCTTGATATAAGTCAATACTATGCGCCGATTCTCCCGTCCTATTAGTTATTCTATAATGATTATTATAAATGAAAGAAGTTTACATGCCACAAATAATTTTTACTCCACTCCAGAATAAAAGTTTCAAAGACCACCGTTAATTGTAAAATTATCTCTAACTGAAAGGAGCCAGTTAAAAGCTTACTTTAAACATATAATTTTGGCCGTAAAAAACCAGATAAAGAATTCGCGTGAACTACTGACTACTTCCTGCTACAGAATCTTGTTACCTGGCCCAGAATTGAGAACTGACTCAAACTTTACTTTAGCAGCAGGAAGATAAAGAGACGGTGGCCAGCATACGACGTAGATCACGAGAATTACATACAATTATTAATATACAAGCCACCCCAAAATAAACAATTTCATGAAGGTGGCCGAGAGAAGATTTATGGCGCAACGGAATTATATGATAATTTACATCTGAATTTATTCTCAGTACTGGTGAAGAACAACATTAAATAAAAAAGGGAAAGTATTCGTTAACTAATATTCATAATTAGGATAAAGTTTCACTGATAATAAATTATTTATTCACTTCAAACATGAGCAAATGGGGGAAACAATTTTGTTAAACCATAAAACTGCATCCCATTTAAAATAAATTTAATTTAACTGAACATCGTCGGAGGAGGGATTTACAATCAACAAGCATGCAGCCACTCACACGTGCGAAGCAAAACGAAACGCACCCAACTCAGCGTGTTGATACGAAGCAGAAGCTGGCGCCGCCATCGTAGGCGAAATTCAGCGGACCAGAATGTACCATACAACACAAGAAAATATAAACTTCGTAGGTCGCTCTGGTCTGTCTTTCTTTATTTCAGATGGTACGCGATAATAGCGAGATTAATTTCCATTCGAATCAAACCGTAAGCATGCAGAATTATTGAGACATACAGCACGTGTCTCAAAATGTTTGTATAGTCTATGGGACTTAACTACGGGGTCGTCAGTCCCTATACTTACAAACTACTTATGAACTACTTACAAACTAGGACGGCACAAATATCCATGCCCGAGGGGGGATTCGAACCCCCGACCGTAGTGGCCGTGAAGACCGTGACTGGAGCGACTTAGTCCCCTCGGCCACCGCGGCCGGCGGCACATGTCTGCTACATTACATATTCGCACCCCACTGAAGGCAAAGTGTTTAAAGATCGTATTCATTTCCACAAAAACCAACGGAATCACAGATTACGATGCAAGAATACACAGTAGGAAGGCACTGGTGTGTGAGCAGTGGCGAGAACTCAAGTGACTAGCTATAAATCCTTGAAGTCGGAGTTCGGAGCCACGTTGTTCCGAAAACCAGTAAAAATATAAAAATTCAATTTGCGAAATAAAAAGAAAAACAGCTACGGCATACAACCCATAGAAATGCGTAGGATATCACTAGGAAGCTAAAGAAATACAGTAAGACGCGATTGGGAATGTATTACACGGATGGACGAAGTCCAGTCTCCGAAATTAGACGAGTGGAAAAAATTCAAAGTCGGAGTAAATCAACTAAGAAATACGGCATACAACCCCTAGAAATACGTAGTATTTCATAAGCAGGCTAATAAAAGGGATCGTACTAGGCAAGAAGAGAATTTACTGGGGGAGTCTGAATGCAAGCTCAAGTTTGGAAACGAAACAACAATTTAAAAATAGACGGTGTGGAGATCGCGAAGTACTAATCGAAATCAGAAAGATACATGCATAATTTCTTGCCTGAAGGGCGTAGAAACAGACTTAGGGGCAGCTGAAGGCTTTGTTCTAAGAACACACCACATGGAGTACATAACACTCGCAGAAGGAGAAAACGGATAAGAATATTTCACATGCACTACACAGAATAAAAATTTTCCCGCATTTTAGTCGCGTTCCATAAAGCTAGAAAGAAATTAAACAGAGTTCATGCACTGCCAGCTAGTCTCAAACAGGTTACCGATTCCCAGCTGTTATCAAACCGAATTAGTTGCATATTCACTGCGTTTACCTATGCAAAATCATCGAAATGAAATTGAACACATTTCCGTACATGATCGGAGAAACTTATCCCGAAAAATGAACCTAATATCTGAAGTCTAACAAACCAGACAACGAATCGCTACCATCTCAAGGGAGAAAAAGATCAGAACGTCTTACCAGGTCGAAGTGCAGTCATAGAATGTCCAGATCGGCCACCCATTCCCCTTCACCACCGGAAATCCACCGAAAATCGATAGAAACCCCTGGAAAAACCAAGGTGGTGGGGAGAACTGAAACTCGCGCATCCTATCGAGGCTCGCTAACTGGGCATTGCCAACCCAGCTTTTAAGCAAAGGGTGGAGGAACCTCTTTGGTAGCATCACAGGAAGAGGTTGGTAACGACTACCTATCGATATAAAGCCAGAGAAACACTAGTACCGAGCAGCCAGCAGCCGCCGACGAAAATTCTCATACGTACACACAGACTCCCACACTAGAAGATTCTCATTAATGCACATACAGAATAAAGCAAGTACACATTCTCACAGGGACAGTGGCGTCACGGAGAAACCGTTCATATTGCCACATTCATTGATAGAATAATAAATTATTAGCATAATAAAATCCTAGCAATATTACAAAAACTAGCATTTAAAAACAAATGAAACGCTATTCTTCATGCCTCTGAACAAAAGGGGTTCTCGTTTAGCAAAAAAGGCCGTCTAGTGAACTTAGATAATTTACAAAGTTAAAAACCTACGGAAGACGACAGACGGTCGTCTTTCAAGTTTGTTTATAGTCCCAACGACATAAATATAAATATATCATACAAGCAAGTCTTGTGAAAGTAATGAAAATATGTATATACAAAATAAATACAATTTCTTATAAATTTCATAAAAAAAATAATATTTCATGGTATCTTTAGTTAATCGATTCAGTAAACGCTATATGCCATATATTTTAAGAAATATATCTGTATATATCTAACATATCTAACATCAATTCGACTTCATATTTTCTTGAGAAAAAAATACATGAGCTAGCTATCAACTCCAGATATCGGTATCAGGTGAAAATTTGTGCCATTATTCACATACTACGCAGTTATGGCCTCTTCAAAGTACAGCTATCAAACATTCACGCGCTCGGGTTGGTCCGCACTCAGCAAGCTTAATGCCCCAACATGTACTGCTGTGCAATGAAGGAGCAAGTGGGTCCTCAAATGTGAAATTTGAAGAGCTGGGGAAGTGGAGGAGGAAATAATATTACAAAATGAAACATATGTACTGTGACTCTTTCAAGTTTACTCCACTTCAATAGTGTCAGCTTTACATATAAGGAAATGATGTGCATAAAAGGTATAGATAATTAAATAACGTTACGCTGCTTGTTGAAAAACTGTCTCATACGTTTCCACTTCAGTTGCCACGCGTTGTATAAAGCGAAAACGGATCGTTGCATATATTTTTCTGTTACTGAGACGGAAAAAGTGGTATTCGATGATTTAAAATCATCAGAGCAACTTTCACCATCACTGACGACCTGAATTCCAAGCCTAAGCTCCGTTGAAGCAATGAAAGTGCTCGACGAATCTGACGGTGGTAAAATGGCAGCGTCGTTATCATCGACATCAGCCTCTTGTGAAACTGCACCGAACGTCAATCCGCTATATTCTTCTTTATCCAGCACGTCTCATCAGTGCAGTTGTGTATTTATCTGTAATGCAGTTGAAAAATATAAGGAAAAGCGTATAGAAAGCGCCATGTACTTTCTTTTACCGTGTATAGTACGTCTAATAAATTCAAATGATTATGCTTACCGGTGACGACTTTAAAGAGCTCTAGTTCTTTGACATTTAATCGTTGCAGATTAGTCATCATTCCATACCGCTCCTGGAAGTGTCGTACGACAGCCTGTGGGTTGATTGATATCGCGAACACAAGCCTCTTACTACACTCTGCTCACAGTACCAGGCGTTCGGGCATTAAGCGGGCCGAGTGAGGAACAACCCGAGCGCGCGAACGTTTAAAAGGCCGTAACTGTGTGGTATCTGAACAGTGGCCCAAATTTTCACGTGATATCGATTTGTGGAGTTGATAGCTATCTCATGTATTTTTTCTCAAGAAAATATGAGGTCGAGTTGATGATGTTCCCGTGTAAGAAAGGGGGGGACGGAGGGGGGGGGGGCGGTCGGTCCTCATGCCATCAAGAGTGCGATTATTCTGATTATCATTACAATGTTCTTGCAGCTAGTAAAATACATAAATGCTCCATAAATATGTTTGCAGTAGACAGTTGTTCTGGAGTAGGCCTACTGTAAGATTTGAAAATTTGTTTCGGTTTGGGGATAAGTATCTATGTGCTTTTTAAAAGTAACTGAATTGCTGCCAAACAATCAAAGCATCAGAGTAACAGAATTTTTGCCAAAAAATCAAAGCTTAAAGTGTTCTGTGATACCTTGTTTCCATCTTGTGGTATTCCTAAAGTGTAATGGTGTATAACCAAACGGGATTAAGAAATAAGGCACAGCAATTTATCAACATAAAATAGTTTCAAATCAAAAATGAGATTTCTTCATATGGGGGAGTTCAGCTCTTTCATCAAGTTCAAAATGTTCAATTGTTTGTACAGCTTATGGGACTTAACTACGGGGTCATCAGTCCCTAAACTTACAAACTACTTATGAACTACTTACGAACTAGGACGGCACAAATATCCATGCCCGAGGGGGGGATTCGAACCCCCGACCGTAGTGGCCTTTCATCAAGTGTAATGTCGGTTTGTGGTACAGAATACGCATTTTCAAGGTTCTTTTCCAGCTCCTGCACAGACGTACAGAACATTGATGGAAATGGCAGATTTACACGATATGTTGGTTGAATTGCGAAGAATAGGTAAAAGAGCAAAAACATTCTACTTTTGAATTGTGTTTCGTCTTCTTTATTCGTGTGTTGTAAATGCATGGATTCTGTACAGGAGTGACTGTAAATGAAGGGGTGAAGACAGGTTGAACGAAGGCTTGATTTCAAGAGTGACGTTGCCAAGGCATTGTTGTTGACTAACAGACCGGACAAGAGAGGGTGAGCACCAGGAGAACCAGAGGCAGGCAGAAACGCGCCGGTGTAATACCAATGCATTTCACAGATATCAGATCGGATGAAGTAGACCATTTTCTCTATTGTACCTCACTAAGAAAATTCAATGTTCTAAGGTACCAAACTACTTTGGTCATCAGTCGCTAGGCTTACGAAATACTTTAACTAATACTAAGTACAACAAACACATACACCCACGCCCGAGGTAGTACTCGAACGTCCGATGCGAGCAGCCGTGCAGTCCCTAACGTTAAAACTTTGGACTCATTGCACTGACATAAAGGACTGCACTGCACATCTTTCATGTGAAACATTTCCTTTGTCAGAATGAGAAACATTCATCTGGTAACGATTAAAAACTGTTTCATCGTCTGATTTACTAACACGGATGTTTACAGTAGACTTGCGCGTAATAGTTCGCGATCGGGAGCGCTCACTTTATTCGCGGCTCTGCCGGGAACTAGTTCGTTCTTTTAGTTCGTCCGCTCTCAGTGACGGCTGAGCGGCGTGGTCTGCGTATGCAGGTGTAGGGAGAAGTTCCCCCACCTAGCTGCTTCATGCGCTTGCTGCTTGAGCCGCTAACGATATCACGCAAACCAAAAGAAACAGTTTGTGGATAATTTCTTGCGTTTTAGAGTTATCTCTATATCTTGTCATTATGGAATTTATTAGTCAGATATTGCAGAGTACAGAATACTTCAAAGCAGAAATTTTGTAGCAATGAACTACGTAATCTAGTAGGCAGACGCTAACCTCGAAATGGCTCTCATCAGTAGAAGGCAAACACGTGATTTTGAATTCTGTTCGCGACCTATCACGCATTTTTTAGTCCGCGACCTATCGCTCATATTTTAGTTCGTGACCTATCGCGCATATTTTAGTTCGCGACCTATCGCGCATATTTTAGTTCGTGACCTATCGCGCATATTTTAGTTCGTGACCTATCGCGCATATTTTAGTTCGCGACCTATCGCGCATATTTTAGTTCGTGACCTATCGCGCATATTTTAGTTCGCGACCGGTAGCTCTCCCTTTAGTTTGCAGCTCGGCCGCCAAGTAGGTTGCTCTTTTTTAGTTCGTCCGCTCGTTTCGACTTTTGCTACCGCTACTAAAATTACAGCTGAGCTGCATCTCACCTCGAAATAATGGCAACTGGCAGAAGGTCTGCGCGCTCTCGCGTCGTCTCGCTGTTACCCGTCAGTCATCGGAAAAGGAGCGGACGAACTAAGAGGCGAGGGATCTGCGAACTAGTTCGCGTAGTTCGCCTTTGGGAGCGCTCTTCCGAACAAGTTCGTTCGCGAACTAGACAAGACTAGTTTACAGAAAGTTTGGGATCTTCACCTGATTCGTCTGCCTCCACTTCTCGCGCCAACATGTGTCTTCCGCTCGTTCATCCTCCCCGCTGTGATGACGTCACACTGCGGTCGCTGCGATTGGACACGCCACTCGGCAGTCCCCCTTCTGCGTTCGATTTCCGCCACTGCCATTTCTCACACGCGTAACTCGACCGTCTCGTTGGTTCCATTGTCTCTGACCCTCATTTTCGATTTTCTCCGCATTTGCAATAACGGCCAGAGTGACACAGTATGGCACCTCATTATCAGCAGGGAGAAATCTTCCTTCGCTATGTTTCTGCGGTTGCCGCAGCCATTAATAAAGAGCTAACTTTCATTTGTCAGCTACGGTTGTCCATTTCTTCAAAATTAATGTCATGACAACTTCTTCGCTCCCTTATTAGTAGAAACATGTTTCTAAGAGTCAGCGTCTCGTTCCCGAAAAAATTAAATGACTCAAAAGTCCGTACTTTGTGTTTTGTACGTTTCCTACGCTTTACAACAACGCAGTGAGGAAAAGTCAATTATTATCCGCAACGTAGTTATAAAATTTTATTGTAATGAAATAGGAAGCTTATAAGAACATCATTTTTCGACACAGTCTCCTTGCGTGTCAACGCACTTGGTCCATCGCTCTTCAAGCTTCCTGATGCCCTCATAAAAGAAGGTTCTGTGTTGAGCTGCGAGCCAGGAATGCACCGCTTCTTCAGAGGCAAATCGACGTCAGTTAATGCCTGTCTCAGTGGACCAAACAAGTGATAATTAGAAGGGGCAAGATCGGGACTGCATGGAGGATGATGAAGTAATTGTAGATGTACAGAGATATACCCTTTACTAACATTACCAAACCTTGCATGATCTGTCGCAGATAGCATACCGCTACTGCCCTTAAAAACCAACCCCCCCCCCTGTCGAAGAGATTTTTTTCCCCCTTGGCTCTTGCCTCGACACTTTTTTCCCTCTGCTCTTCCATACCTTTACCCTTCGTATACCTTTCGACCAATTCTATCACCAGATGCACCGAATTAATGGGTGATCAATCAAATGTTCAAATGTCTGTAAATCTATCGGACCAAACTGCGTGGTGATCAGTCCGTAGCTTACAAACTACTTAAACCTAGGTAAACTAACCTACGGACACGCATGCCCCAGGGAGGACTCGAACCTCCACGGCGAGCAACCACGCGCTCCGCAGCGAAGTGCTTTAGACCGCTCGGCTACTCCATCGCGGCAATGGATGATCGGGCCCACTCGTACGGATAACATCGCGGTCCCCCATCCCGTGATCCACTTTAGCAAACTAACCAAATTTACGGAGGTGACAGTAGAACTTTTGTGATGGTCACCACGTTGGTGTGGGCGTGGAGGGGCCCCATCCTTGTGTGTATGAGGTAATATTTATTACAAGATGGCGTACCAAAGCAAGTGCAGCGCGTCAACTGTCAACTGACGAGTGGTTTCGAACAGAGCGCAACTATACGGTTGGCGACTCGGACAGACGCGTCGGTGGCCGTCCATTGGTGTCCAGTCACCGGCGGCCCATCAGGCGCCATAGCCAACACCACCTAGAAGACAAGGCCTTACAACAGGCCGTGCCTACGTCACACTTAGAGCAACACCACCTAGAAGACAAGGCCTTACAACAGGCCGTGCCTACGTCACACTTAGAGCAACACCACCTAGAAGACAAGGCCTTACAACAGGACGTGCCTACGTCACACTTAGAGCAACACCACCTAGAAGACAAGGCCTTACAACAGGCCGTGCCTACGTCACACTTAGAGCAACACCACCTAGAAGACAAGGCCTTACAATAGGCCGTGCCTACGTCACACTGAGAGGCCCCGGCCGCCACCTCACTGGCTGGCCGCTGGGGCACGCCTACCAGTCCTGTGAAGTTGACACCCCTTTTTTCGAAAATGTACTTTTTTCAGAGTTCTAGATGGATATGCAATAGTCCTGGATAGTTCTATGTACATTTTTTCAGAGTTCTAGACGGATATGCAATAGTTCTGGAGTTATCTGTACAAAATTTAAATAGTTCTGCAAAATTTCGCCGAAAAAATACCAAAAATTACCTCAAAATTTAGTTTTTTCAAAATAATTTTTTGCCTAATTGTACAAACATAGTTCTGATCACAGTTCTAAATAGCTCTGAAAGAGTTCTACAGGAAATCCTGTTGACATTTTTCTGTGCAGATTATACTTTATCAGATAAATGCAGTAATGTGGAATTCATTTTCACGTTACTGTAAATTGGTACCATTTTTTTTCGAGAAATACACATTCTTTTTTTGGGGTTCTGTGTACATATACTATAGTTCTAGCGTTCATGTGAATATTTCTATGTAATTGCCCGAAAAAAAATTATGTTCACAATTTTGAATATCTGATAAGCTGTCTTATTTGTGCCCCTTATTCGAGAAATGTACATTTTTCTTAGGTCTTGACAGATATTCTATCCGCCGCACATTCAATTTGTTGTTTTTACGTCTGAGTGATTACTGCTTATCGTAAACAAAAACTATTGCACATGTCCCAAGAACTCTGGAAAAAAGTCTAATTTTTTGAAAAAAAAAAAAACTGGTGCAAATTCCACAGTAGCATGTAAATGGATACTGCATTATTGTAATTATCTCATAAAGTATAATCTGCACAGAAAAATGTTATTAGGATTTCCTGTAGAACTCTTTGACAGCTATTTAGAACTGTGATCAGAACTATGTTTGTGCTAATAGGCAAATAATTATTTTAAAAAAACTAAAAAAAACTCAAGTTTGTGGTAATTTTTACTATTTTTTCGGCGAAATTGTGCAGAACTATTTAAATTTGGTACAGAGAACTCCAGAGCTATTGGATATCTGTCTAGAACTCTGAAAAAAAATTTACATTTTTGAAAAAAGGGGTGCCAACTTCACAGCTCTCCCACTATTCAGAATTGCGATATTTCACGAAATTCTGCAGAACTATTTAAATTTTGTACAGAGAACTCTAGAACTATAGCATATCTGTCCAGAAGTCTGAAAAAATTTACATTTTTGAAAAAAGGGGTGCCAACTTCACACGACTCTGGCGCAATTTTGTGTAGTTTATGTCCCTCATTTACGCAATTAGCTCATGAACTATTATCTGGGCAAAAAAATATCATTAGGATTTTCTGCAGAATTCTTTGAGAGCTAGTTAGAGTTGTGATCAGAACTATGTATCCGCTTGTAGGCAAATAATTATTTGGAAAAAAACTAAAATTTGTTATAATTTTTTGTAATTTTTTGCGCGAATTTGTGCAGAACTATTTAAATTTTGTACAGAGAACTCCAGAACTATTGCATATCTGCCTAGAACTCTGAAAAACGCAAATTTTTGAGAAAAGGGGTGCCAACTTCACAGTAGCGTGTAAATAGATTCCCCATTATTGCAATTATCTCATGAAGTATAATCTGCACAGAAAAATGTCAAGAGGATTTCCTGTAGAACACTTTGAGAGCTATTTAGAACTGTGATCAGAACTATGTTTGTACAATTAGGCAAAAAATTATTTGGAAAAAACTAAATTTTGTGGTAATTTTTGGTATTTTTTTCGGCGAAATTTTGCAGAACTATTTAGATTTTGTACAGAGAACTTCAGAACTATTGCATATCCATCTATAACTCTGAAAAAATTGTACATTTTCGAAAAAAGGGGTGCCAACTTACAGGACTGGGCCCACCCCCACGCAGCGGCGGGCCAGTGAGGTGGCAACGGGGGCCTCTAAAAAAGTGTGACGTAGGAACGGCCTGTTGTAAGGCCTTGTCTTCTAGGTGGTGTAGCTCTAAGTGTGACGTAGGCACGGCCTGTTGTAAGGCCTTGTCTTCTAGGTGGTGTTGCTCTAAGTGTGACGTAAGCACGGCCTGTTGTAAGGCCTTGTCTTCTAGGTGGTGTTGCTCTAAGTGTGAAGTAGGTACGGCCTGTTGTAAGGCCTTGTCTACTCGGTGGTGTAGCTCTAAGTGTGACGTAGGCACGGCCTGTTGTAAGGCCTTGTCTTCTAGGTGGTGTTGCTTAAGTGTGACGTCGGCAAGGCCTGTTGTAAGGCCTTGTCTTCTAGGTGGTGTTGCTCTAAGTGTGACGTCGGCACGGCCTGTTGTAAGGCCTTGTCTTCTAGGTGGTGTTGCTCTAAGTGTGACGTCGGCAAGGCGTCTTGTAAGGCCTCGTCTCTAGGTGGTGTTGCTCTAAGTGTGATGCAGGCACGGCCTGTTGTAAGGCCTTGTCTTCTAGGTGGTGTTGCTCTGTGACGTAGGCACGGCCTGTTGTAAGGCCTTGTCTTCTAGGTAGTGTTGCTCTAATTGTGACGTAGGCGCGGCCTGTTGTAAGGCATTGTCTTCTAGGTGGTGTTGCTCTAAGTGTGACGCCGGCACGGCCTGTTGTAAGGCCTTGTCTTCTAGGTGGTGTTGCTCTAAGTGTGACGCCGGCACGGCCTGTTGTAAGGCCTTGTCTTCTAGGTGGTGTTGCTCTATGTGTGACGTAGGCACAGCCTGTTGTAAGGCCTTGTCTTCTAGGTGGTGTTGCTCTAAGTGTGACGTCGGCACGGCCTGTTGTAAGGCCTTGTCTTCTAGGTGGTGTTGCTCTAATTGTGACGTAGGCACAGCCTGTTGTAAGGCCTTGTCTTCTGGGTGGTGTTGCTCTAAGTGTGACGTAGGCATGGCCTGTTGTAAGGCCTTGTCTTCTAGGTGGTGTTGCTCTGTGACGTAGGCACGGCCTGTTGTAAGGCCTTGTCTTCTAGGTAGTGTTGCTCTAATTGTGACGTAGGCACGGCCTGTTGTAAGGCCTTGTCTTCTAGGTGGTGTTGCTCTAAGTGTGACGTAGGCATGGCCTGTTGTAAGGCCTTGTCTTCTAGGTAGTGTTGCTCTAATTGTGACGTAGGCATGGCCTGTTGTAAGGCCTTGTCTTCTAGGTAGTGTTGCTCTAATTGTGACGTAGGCACGGCCTGTTGCAAGGCCTTGTCTTCTAGGTGGTGTTGCTCTAATTGTGACGTAAGCACGGCCTGTTGTAAGGCCTTGTCTTCTAGGTGGTGTTGCTCTAAGTGTGACGTCGGCACGACCTGTTGTAAGGCCTTGTCTTCTAGGTGGTGTTGCTCTAAGTGTGACGTAGGCACGGCCTGTTGTAAGGCCTTGTCTTCTAGGTGGTGTTGCTCTAAGTGTGACGCCGGCACGGCCTGTTGTAAGGCCTTGTGTTCTAGGTGGTGTTGCTCTAAGTGTGACGCCGGCACGGCCTGTTGTAAGGCCTTGTCTTCTAGGTGGTGTTGCTCTATGTGTGACGTAGGCACAGCCTGTTGTAAGGCCTTGTCTTCTAGGTGGTGTTGCTCTAAGTGTGACGTCGGCACGGCCTGTTGTAAGGCCTTGTCTTCTAGGTGGTGTTGCTCTAATTGTGACGTAGGCACAGCCTGTTGTAAGGCCTTGTCTTCTGGGTGGTGTTGCTCTAAGTGTGACGTAGGCATGGCCTGTTGTAAGGCCTTGTCTTCTAGGTGGTGTTGCTCTGTGACGTAAGCACGGCCTGTTGTAAGGCCTTGTCTTCTAGGTGGTGTTGCTCTGTGACGTAAGCACGGCCTGTTGTAAGGCCTTGTCTTCTAGGTGGTGTTGCTCTGTGACGTAAGCACGGCCTGTTGTAAGGCCTTGTCTTCTAGGTGGTGTTGCTCTAAGTGTGACGTCGGCACGACCTGTTGTAAGGCCTTGTCTTCTAGGTGGTGTTGCTCTAAGTGTGACGTAGGCACGGCCTGTTGTAAGGCCTTGTCTTCTAGGTGGTGTTGCTCTAAGTGTGACGTAGGCACGGCCTGTTGTAAGGCCTTGTCTTCTAGGTGGTGTTGCTCTAAGTGTGACGTAGGCACGGCCTGTTGTAAGGCCTTGTCTTCTAGGTGGTGTTGCTCTAAGTGTGACGTAGGCACGGCCTGTTGTAAGGCCTTGTCTTGTAGGTGGTGTTGCTCTAAGTGTGACGTAGGCACGGCCTGTTGTAAGGCCTTGTCTTCTAGGTGGTGTTGCTCTAAGTGTGACGTAGGCACGGCCTGTTGTAAGGCCTTGTCTTCTAGGTGGTGTTGCTCTAAGTGTGACGTAGGCACGGCCTGTTGTAAGGCCTTGTCTTCTAGGTGGTGTTGCTCTAAGTGTGACGTAGGCACGGCCTGTTGTAAGGCCTTGTCTTGTAGGTGGTGTTGCTCTAAGTGTGACGTAGGCACGGCCTGTTGTAAGGCCTTGTCTTCTAGGTGGTGTTGCTCTAAGTGTGACGTAGGCACAGCCTGTTGTAAGGCCTTGTCTTCTAGGTGGTGTTGCTCTAAGTGTGACGTCGGCACGGCCTGTTGTAAGGCCTTGTCTTCTAGGTGGTGTTGCTCTAATTGTGACGTAGGCACAGCCTGTTGTAAGGCCTTGTCTTCTGGGTGGTGTTGCTCTAAGTGTGACGTAGGCATGGCCTGTTGTAAGGCCTTGTCTTCTAGGTGGTGTTGCTCTGTGACGTAAGCACGGCCTGTTGTAAGGCCTTGTCTTCTAGGTGGTGTTGCTCTGTGACGTAAGCACGGCCTGTTGTAAGGCCTTGTCTTCTAGGTGGTGTTGCTCTAAGTGTGACGTCGGCACGACCTGTTGTAAGGCCTTGTCTTCTAGGTGGTGTTGCTCTAAGTGTGACGTAGGCACGGCCTGTTGTAAGGCCTTGTCTTCTAGGTGGTGTTGCTCTAAGTGTGACGTAGGCACGGCCTGTTGTAAGGCCTTGTCTTCTAGGTGGTGTTGCTCTAAGTGTGACGTAGGCACGGCCTGTTGTAAGGCCTTGTCTTCTAGGTGGTGTTGCTCTAAGTGTGACGTAGGCACGGCCTGTTGTAAGGCCTTGTCTTGTAGGTGGTGTTGCTCTAAGTGTGACGTAGGCACGGCCTGTTGTAAGGCCTTGTCTTCTAGGTGGTGTTGCTCTAAGTGTGACGTAGGCACGGCCTGTTGTAAGGCCTTGTCTTCTAGGTGGTGTTGCTCTAAGTGTGACGTAGGCACGGCCTGTTGTAAGGCCTTGTCTTCTAGGTTGTGTTGCTCTAAGTGTGACGTAGGCACGGCCTGTTGTAAGGCCTTGTCTCTAGGTGGTGTTGCCATAGCGCGCTCACACGCAGACGCACACACCTGCGGTATCGGCTCCGGCACTCTCAGTTCCGGCACGCCCCACCCCACCCCGCTCATTACGGCTGACCCGCCGGCAATTACCTGACCAGAGCGGCGCTATCGCCTCTGCTGAACGATCTGGTCCGGCGAAAACGGGCAGGGCGCGGCTTCTCTCGCTTCCCGAAATAAGAGCACGGCGCCCACCACTCATCTTGCGCGCCTCTTCTTATACCTCTGGCAGCGTGGTAACTCTCCGTGTACCCACTTATCTTCACTAAAGAGGCCCTTTCACTGATTCAGTCATCAATTTTTACCGAAGCGGAGAGATGACCTGTTATAAACTGGAAATGCTTCATTGCTTAGTTCACCAGCCAAATCAACCAGGAAGCAGTACGTGGAATGCACCCAAAATCTGAGTTTGAAGGTTTTGTATCCCATCCTCGTCGCCACTTAGCCGGCCGCGGTGGCCGAGGGGACTGAGGCGCTCCAGTCACGGTCTGCACGGCAACTACGGTCGGGGGTTCGAATCCCCCTCTGGCATGGATATTTGCGCCGTCCTTAGTCTTAGCTAGTTCATAAGTAGTTGTAAGCTTAGGGACTGATGATCCCGTAGTTAAGTCCCGTAAGTTTCCTCCTGTTGTCCTGGGTGTCGGTGGCCGAGTAGAGAGAGACCGACACAGGGATATAGGATGCACGCGTGTGCAGGTACGGAGGTGACCAGCCAGCGGGACAGCAGAAACTCAACACTCAAATCAAATGTTCAAATGTTTGTATATTCTATGGGACTTAGCTACGGGGTCATCAGTCCCTAAACTTACAAACTACTTATGAACTACTTACGAACTAGGACGGCACAAATATCCATGCCCGAGGGGGGATTCGAACCCCTGATCGTAGCAGTCGTGCAGACCGTGACTGGAGCGCCTTAGTCTCCTCGGCCACCGCGGCCGGCCTCGAAACACTAAGCTAGATTAGTATAAGAGATATATTTCATAGAAATAATACAATACGTAACTTGGAGAGCAGCAGACTTGGGGAATGTTGATACATAGATTATCTAGAGGCCTGCCTACTGATGATTTCTAGTGCCTACGCGATAATCAAGACGTAACTGGTGCCTATCTGATTCCCAAGTGGCCGATGGAGCAGTCGTGGCCACGAGCGGGGTTGCAGCAGAGGACGCTCATGGCTGACGTCGTAAGAACGCCGCACCGTGCGTGCATGGCGGCGCGCGGCGAAAGCACGTGGCGCGCACTTCATACTTGTGCGACACCACAGAAGGAACTGAGATACCAACAGCCGTATGTATAATAAAATATTTATTTTATCACAATCAGTTTCGGCATTCCACTATGTCATCTTCAGGTTCCTGTGTATTAAACAAACCTAATCAAGTGACTAAGGCAAAAAACACAAATAAATAAAACAAAAAAAGTATTGTATGGTAGCACACTGAAAATACAATATTACAATATAGGAATGAAACTAGTATTCAATACCACATTAAGAATATGTACAAATGTAGTCAACAATAATATACAGACATTGCAATCGCAAAGCTGACAACGGGAATGATAATGAACGACTAAAGAGTCGTTTTTGGCAATAAAACATTAACATGCTTGTCGGCATAATAGGCATATAACACTAAAAAGCTAGGACAGTCCAAAAAATATCTAAGGTTACAGAAAACACCCCCACTAAAATATCACAAAAACTGACGAGTAAAGGTAATAGCTTAGGACAAACTGTACTATGAACATTATTGGCAAGTGCAGGGTACATATTTCGCCTGACGGAAATGCGGTGATGAACTACTTATAGAAGCAAAGTACTATTCTAAAGTAAGACAACGAAAGACAAATAAGTGTAATTCAAACAGGAAAAAAAAGCTAGAAGTGACCCTAAAATTACAACCACGTATAGAAATATAAATGGGCTCTGCAGATACTAAAAGCAAAACGTTGGTACTATAATCAGTCATCAACTAAATTTGTGATGAGAGTAACGGCCACCATGTTGTTGCTGTTGTGGTCTTCAGTCCGGAGACTGGTTTGATGCAGCTCTCCACAATACCCTATCCTGAGCAAGCCTCTTCATCTCCACATCAGAACGGCAACCCGCATCTGTCTGAATCTGCCTACTGTATCCATCTCTTGGTCTTCCTCTGCGGTTTTTACCCCACACACTTCCCTCCAACGCTAAATTCACAATTCCTTGATGTCTAAGAATGTGTCCTACCAATATATCCCTTCTTTTAGTCAAGGTATGCCAGAAATTTCTTTTCTCTCCAATTCTGTTCAATACCTCCTCATTAGTTATGCGATCCACCCACCTAATCTTCAGCATTCTTCTGTAGCACCATATTTCAAAAGCCTCAATCCTCTTCCTGTCCGCACTGTTTATCGTCCATGTCTCACTCCCATACAAGGCAACACTCCATACAAATGCCTTCAGAAAGGACTTCCTTAGGCTTAAATCAATATTCGATGTTAACAAATTTCTCTTTTTCAATAACGCTTTTCTACCCATTGCCATTCTCCAGTTTATATCCTCTTTTCTGCGACTATCATTTGTTATTTTACTGCCCAAGTAACAAAACTCATTTACCTCCTTTATTGCTTCGTTACCCAATCTAATTCCTTCGGCATCACCTGATTTTCTTACACTGCACTCCATTACACTAGTTTTGCTCTTGTTAATCTTCATCTTATATGCACCTTTCAGCACACTGTCCATTCCGTTCAATTGCTCTTCCAGGTCCTTTGCTGTCTCTGACAGAATTACTATGTCGTCGGCAAATCGCAATGTTTTTAATTCTTCACCCTGAACTTTAATTCCTTCTCCAAATTTCTCCTGGCTTTCCTTTATAGCTTGCTCAATGTACAAATTGAATAACATTGGAGAAAGGCTACAACCCTGTCTCACTCATTGCCCAACCATTGCATCCCGTTCATGCCCTTCAACTCTGACAACCGCTGTCTGGTTTTTGTACAAGTTGTAAATAACCTTACGCTCTTTATATTTTACTCCTGCTTGCTTCAGAACTTGAAAGAGTTTATTCCAATCAACATTGTCAAAAGCCTTCTCCAAATCTACAAAAGCTAGAAATGTAGGTTTGCCTTTTCTTACTCTATCTTCTACGATAAGCCGTAAAGTGAGTATTTCCTCCCGTGTTCCTACATTTCTCCTGAACCCAAACTGATCTTCCCCGAGGTCGGCTTCTACCAGCTTTTCCATCCTTCTGTAAATAATTCGTGTTAATATTTTGCAACCATAACTTATTAAACTGATGGTTCTGTAGTTTTCACACCTGTCTGCACCTGATTTCTTTGGAATGGGGATTATAACATTTTTCTTAAAGTCTGAGGGTACTTCACCTGTCTCATATACCTTACACACCAGGAGAAACATTTAAGTCATGGCTGGTTCTCCCAGAGACTTCAGTAGCTCTGAGGGAATATCATCTACTCCAGGGGCCTTGTTTCGACGTAGGTCTTTCAGGGCTCTTTCAAATTGTTCTCTCAGTACAGTATCTCCTATTTCATCTTCATCTAAATCCTCTTCCCTTCCTACAATATTGTCTCGAAGTTCATTTGCTTTGTAGAGCCCCTCTATATACTCTTTCCACTTCTTTGCTGAGAACTGGTTTTCCATCAGTGTCCTTGATATTCATAGAGCTGTTTTTCTTATCTCGAAATGTTTCTTTTATTTTCCTGTAGACTGTATCTACTTTTCCCCTATTTATAGATTCTTCTGCATCCTTGCATTTGCCTTCTAGCCACTCCTGCTTAGCCATTTCTTAGTCGTCTGTACTCCATTTTGCCTGTTTCATTTACTGCATTTTTATATTTTCTCCTTTCATCGATTAAAATTTAGTATCTCCTGTGATATCCAAGGATTTTTTGTAGGTCTTGCGTTCCTACCTATTTTGTCCTCTGCTGCCTTCACTATGTCATCTCTCAATTTTACCCATTCCTCCTCTACTGTTTTATTTTCCCCTGTTTCTGTCAAAATGTTCAAATGTTTGTATAGCTTATGGACTTAACTACGGGGTCATCAGTCCCTAAAATTACAAACTACGTATGAACTAACTAAGACTAAGGACGGCACAAATAACCATGCCCGAGGGGGGATTCGAACCCCCGACCGTAGTGGACGTGCAGACTGTGACTGGAGCGCCTCAGTCACCTCGGCCACCGCGGCCGGCTGTTTCTGTCAATTGTTGCCTAAAGCTCCCTCTGAAATTCTTAAGAACTTCAGGTTCCTTCAATTTATCCAGGTCCCATCTCCTTATTTTCCTACCTTTTTGTAGTTTCTTCAGTTTCAGGCTACAGTTCATAACCAACAAGTTATGATCAGAGTCTATCTCTGCCCCTGGGTATGGTTCCGAAATCTATGTCTTACCATTATAAAATCTATCTGGTATCTCCCGGTGTCTCCTGGTCTCTTCCACGTATGCAACCTTCTTTTGTGATTCTTAAACCAGGTGTTTGTTATAACTAAATTATGTTCGGTGCAAAATTCTACCAGGCGGCTTCCTCTTTCATTCCTTTTGCCCAGACCATATTCACCTACTATCTTCCTTTCCCTCCCTTGTCCGACTACCGAATTCCAGTCTCCCATAACAATTAAGTTTTCCTCTCCCTTAATTGTCTGAATAATTTACTTTAGCTCCTCATATATTTCCTCGATTTCTTCATCATCGGCAGAGCTAGTTGGCATATAAACCTGTACTACTGTTGTCGGTGCTGGCTTCGTATCTATCTTGACAATGATAATGCGGTCGCTGTGCTGGTCATAGTAGTTTACCCGCATTCCTATTTTCTTATTCATTATCAATCCTACTCCTGTGATACCCCCAACTGATTTTGTATTTATAATCCTGTAGTCACCTGACCAGAAATCCTGTTCATCTTGCTACCGAACTTCACTAATCCCTACTATATCTAACTTCAACTTATCCATTTCCCTTTATAAATTTTCTAATTTTCCTACTCGATTAAGGGATCTAACATTCCACGCTCCGACCCGTAGAATGCCAGTATTGTCTTTCCTGATGATCACATCCTCCTGAGTAGTCCCCGCCCGGAGATCCGAATGGGGGTCTATTTTACCTGCAGAATATTTTACCCGAGAGGATGCCATCATCATATAGTCATACAGTAGAGCTGCATGTCCTCGGGAGAAGTAACGACTGTAGTTTGCCCTTGCTTTCCGCCGTTCGCAGTAACTGCATGGCAAAGCCATGTTAGCTGGTGTTACAAGGCTATCTCAGTCAATCATCCAGACTGTTGCCCCTGTAACTACTGAAAAGGCTGCTTCCCCTCTTCAGGAACCACACGTTTGTCTGGCCTCTCCATAGATACCCCTCCGCTGTGGTTGCACCTACGGTACGGCTATCTGTATCGTTGAGGCATGCAAGCCACCCCACCTCTGCAATATCTGTGGTTCATGGGAGTGGACGGCCACCATATAAGGTGTAAATGTACATAAACAAGCGGGAGGACAAATAATACTGTCATCACAATAACCGTGATAAGGTAGAAGACCATGTCATAAACTCAAACATCCATCACTAATGATGGATTCAATAATGTAGCCAGAACGTCCACTTGTATTTGTAGGAAGGAAATTCACCATGCTTTAGACCAGGAAGCATCAATGAATTAAGTGATGATGATGTTCGTGTACTAGTTTACGCTGTTTGAGCTGGGGTTATGTTTGGCGTGCCTGTTTCAAGCTCATCTTAGGAAACGCCACTTCGCCCACCTGCATGATGACGAGGATGATGATGATGGTGGTGATCGAATGATGATGGATGCAGCACAAAACTTCGATTCGGCCGGTCCCTCTGTGTGACGGCCCATCCGCCCCGACACATGAGGACCGTCGCCTTTACGGACTTTCTTGCCGCAAAGTTATCCCTTAAATGTATGATGTTGCATTTCTGCAACATCGATTGTAATACTGTTTTATCCGCGTCTAGTGGGATTATTGTGAACTAACACGTGTTTAACAGATGCAGCAGAGTTTGTAGAAAATGTGTGTGGTGTCTTTTGGCTGCAGTGTTAACTTCTGTTACCATCTTTCCTTGTATTCGAAGAAAACAGTAGATATTGCAGATCTCGACTTTTGTTTTCCATATAAAGAGCCAGTTTTGGAAGGAGGAAAAAATCACACCAATTAAGACAGGTTTAGAGAACCACAATGAGCACAAAAATTTGTTTATACTATCCAACTTTGAAAATTATATAACAAGTTTCTGTATGTTGCATAATCACATTTTTGGAAAACTAGCAACATAGAATTTTTTCACTATTTTTTCCTTTATTTGTACAACTTACAAAACACGAAAATAATTTTTTATTGGAATTTTTAAAAAATCATTCATTTATGCGTGATGGAATTATTTTACGTCATTTGTACACCTGCATCTCAGAGAGTTCCGTCAGGTCCCATTTGATAAGCCAACCGTAACCACTAAACTACAGAGGTGAAAATGATATTAAAACGTCACTTCATTCGTACCAAAAGTTACTCGTAGCTATTCCAACATTATCAATTTCACTCAAGCAGATAAAAGTCTTGTCTGTATGAGATCCCGTAGTCTGAGCGCAAGACGACCCCCATTGGTAGGAAGAAATTAATCAGTACTCGCATTATGTTAATGCAGTGGACTCATTTTACTTGTGAATATATCATCAGACCTTATTCGCCCGTGCGTCTGTGACAGGGGTATCATACCTTCAGATTTAATCTCACTCGCTGTTACCTCGAAAGCGGTGGCCTGCTGTACGATGTTGGCCGGCCGCGGTGGCCGAGGTGACTGAGGCGCTCCAGTCACGGTCAGCACGGCCACTACGGTCGGGGGTTCGAATCCCCCCTCGGGCATGGATATTTGTGCCGTCCTAGTTCGTAAGTAGTTCATAAGTAGTTTGTAAGTTTAGGGACTGATGACCCCGTAGTTAAGTCCCATAAGCTTAACAAACATTTGAATTTTTTTGTACGATGTTGTTATGAAACATTCTTATGTCCCTGGACACTATTGGATTCCTCTCCGACACTGGTTGAACAATCAGTCTTCGTTATGAATAGGAGGGCCTCTCATATGGTAGCCCGGAAGCCCTGAAGCTCGCACTTAACAACTTGTCAACTGTGGTCCTTCTTAAGGGAAAATATTTCTGCAACTCGTATAACTTCTGCTGAATACCGTAAAATTGACCATCACGAGGTTCCACGCCCCCCCCCCCCCCCAACTTTTTTTTTTTTTTTTTTTTTTTTTTTTTTTTTTTTTTTTTTTTTTTTTTTTTTGGGAATCTTTCGCGATATTGGCTGTGTGTGGGTGAACGTTGTCGTGCAACTCTAACATCCACCACATTCGCCGGATCTCAATCCTCCAGACGTCTTCCTATTCCCTTAGAAAGGAAGGGGATTCGACGATATTTCTAGCGTCCAATGAAACTTGACGACGCTTTTGCAAACAATCACAAAGGAAGACTTCGTGTAAAGTTTCCAGGACATGTATTACAGAACTCACTGAGGCATACTTGTGGGAGGTGACTATTTCGAAGGACACAAAAGTGAGTGTAGTTCATAGTTAATGTACGTTAATGTTACAGGGTTATTCACGAATTGTATTGTAAGAGGTATATAAAGGTTGTCTTACGGAAGTGAATATGTTTACGTGTTGCATGGTGACTACGTTACTTCAGATTAGATGTGCATTTCGTTCTATTTGATAGTGAAGAGAAAACAAGAATATACGATAAATATTTGCAAAATAAAAACAGAGATGCTAGTATACTTTCAAAAGATGCCAAATGAAAATTCCCTTGTGGGAGACATATTAGCAAAAAAAAAAAAAAAAAAAAAAAAAAAAAAAAAAAAAAAAAATTAATAATAATAATAATAAATAAAAATTAGCATCTTAATAATATTTACACTAAAAGGACATAAAATCAATTGTGTTGTTGTTGTTGTTGTGGTCTTCAGTCCGGATTCTTGTTTGATGCATCTCTCCACAATACCCTATCCTGAGCAAGCCTCTTCATCTCCACATAAGAACGGCAACCTACATCTGTCTGAATCTGCCTACTGTATCCATCTCTTGGTCTTCCTCTGCGGTTTTTACCCCACACACTTCCCTCCAACGCTACATTCATAATTCCTTGATGTCTAAGAATGTGTCCTACCAATATATCCCTTCTTTTAGTCAAGGTATGCCAGAAATTCCTTTTCTCCCCAATTCTGTTCAGTACCTCTTCATTAGTTACGCGATCCACCCACCTAATCTTCAGCATTCTTCTGTAGCACCACATTTAAAAAGCCTCAATCCTCTTCCTGTCCGCACTGTTTATCGTCCATGTTTCACTCCCATACAAGGCAACACATAAAATATTTATTGTTAAATATACTTAGGTGTATATGATATTCCTTAGGCTACTGTAAGCACACATCATCAAAATACCCTTTAGAAATCCGAAATGTGACTTCTATAATATTTTGTTTGTGGTCAGATGGTGAAGAAGAATGCGGGCCAAAGTGAAATTGGACGGAAGTTTGATGGTATTTCTTTATCTCATTTCTTATACAAAAGGTTTTCAGCACATCTCGACCATCGAGGAAATGCTCTACTGATAAAATACTGTTTCACAAATTACTTAAAATGTCACTAGACTTTCAAGATAGGGGAAGATCGGGTAAGTTAACGAGGAGTCTAAGATGACGAATCCTGAATTTCTACGATAATTCCATATCTGGCACGCGCATTATGCTATTGCTGCCTTAGGACTACTGCAGGATATCTGTTGCACTAGGACTACGGGTCATTTTGTTTTGTTGACGACAGGGGATTGTAAAAGGGATACTGTTTTCGTAACAATTTTTCCTACTGTTAAAATACGTTTCATCTAAGTAATACTTCTATATTAATGATTATTGATTTATTCCACTTGAGCGTTATAGATTTCCTGATGCTTTAATAACTTTTTAATGAATTTATTCAAAAAAATCAAATGTTCAAATGTTTGTATAGCTTATGGGTCTTAACTACGGGGTTATCAGTCCCTAAACTTACAAACTACTTATGAACTAGCTTAGACTAAGGACGGCACAAATATCCATGCCCGAGGGGGGATTCGAACCCCCGACCGTAGTGGCCGTGCAGACCGTGACTGGAGCGCCTCAGTCTCCTCAGCCACCGCGGCCGGCAATGAATTTATTGTATAAGGCTTTGCGCATATATTGATAATGTCGACTGCGGTTAGATGATAAGATGGCGATGTTTTGGAATGAAACAAAGAAATGATCCTAGACTAGACTTTGCGACTCATCTTCTGACTCATCCATTCGGTATACCGACAATGATTCTGAATATGTCGATGAAAGAGACTATCCTTTATGGTCAGTTGAAAGACGGAAATATGGTATGAATGTTCTCGATGCCATTAGTGGGCTCATGTTCAGGGAAGCAAAGGAAAAATGCCATGTTTGCGAATTTTGCGTTAAATAGACAAGCAACAATAAAATGTCTTTGTTTTTGAAATAAACTGTTCATATCGTCATCTTAACCGTACCCATATCCATGTCCGATAGTCATCATACCCTTGCTATAGGTTAAGCTGACAAATGGAGTAGCCGAGCGGTCTAAGGCGCCTCGCTGCGGAGTGCGTGGTTGCTCGCCGTCGGAGGTTCGAGTCCTCCCTGGGGCATGGATGTGTGTGTTGTCTTTAGGTTACTTTACCTTAGCTTGAGTAGTTTGTAAGCTATGGGCTGATGACCACGCAGTTTCGTCCGATTTGAACATTTGACAAATGGCACCATCACTAACACAAATATGTTTGCCGGCCGCGGTGGCCGAGGGGACTGAGGCGCTCCAGTCACGGTCTGCACGGCTACTACGGTCGGGGGTTCGATCCCCCCTCGGGCATGGATATTTCTGCCGTCCTTAGTCTAAGCTAGTTCATAAGTAATTTGTAAGCTTAGGGACTAATGACCCCGTAGTTAAGTCCCATAAGCTATACAAACATTTGAACATTTTGAACAAATATGTTTACCTAATAAATCTTTAGCTTTAGGAAATGTTTAATGCCTTGAATCTAATTGGGATACATGAAACAATCCTTTTTCCACAGGTAATCTGTTTCTAACGCGAGGGCCAGAAAAATTTTAATATATCCTAATGTGGTTATCTTACCCAGCTTTCCCCCATATTCGCAAAGGGTCTCACCGATACTGAAATAATATTATTAATAATGAAAACCTTAAGGTGTAATCAAAACCAATTTTAGCTGCCTATAGCGGTAATTATACATTTGGTGAACCTTATACACAGTTGTGTAATTATGAATAGGACCGGATATGGTGTGCTGAAAATATTTCAATGTTTGTAAATTTATCGGACTCAACTGCTTGGTTATTAGTCCGTAGCTTACAAACTATTTAAACTAACGTAAACTAACCTAAGGACAACACAAACACCCATACCCGAGGGGCACTCGAACCCCCCAACGGCGAACGGCCGCTCGCACCGCAGCACGGCGTCCTAGTGCGCACGTCTAATCCGCCGCAGGATGTTGCACTGAAAAGATGATGGATGAGTACATGAGGGTTGACGACAGCGTTGCTACTGTAAAGTTCAGTATCAATGTTGTTGAGTAAAAGTCGCTCACAAAAATGTTTAATGAATTTTTTCCACTGGAGAAACAAGCAGACATCTAAATGTTGGACAAGGTGCGTTGCGCCAGGTGGAATGCTCGGCACATTTATGTGTTTGTGTGGTACCACGAACAGACCCTGTCAATAGAAAATGAATCCAGATCCAAACAACATTTTGTTACAATATTGGGAGAGAGAGAGACAGTTAATCGCCTTTGTTCAAGAATACGCCTGTCCACTTTACCTCATACTGAAATCGTTTTGTATGAGAGGACGGTCCATGTTATTTTGCACTTGGCACTAAGTATACCACGTAGTTCACGAAAGATAATGAGTAGTAGAGAATAAAAGTCTACCTTCCATGCAAATAATTGGCTGAATTGTATACGAGCGTCATCTTCCAAAAGATGAGTTCATTGCTACAATCGTATCTCTTTCACCTATACTTCGTAGTGTGCGGTCTCCGTGAATTCCATACATAAATCCAGATTGGTCGGTATTAATAATTTCAGCTGCTGATTAAATATGGACGATTGTTTCCACAAATTCAATAACAAATGCAACTGCAGTTTATCTACCCTTTGCAACGATTGATCATGTTCATACTTGAAAAACTGCGTAACTTTGGTACTTGCTATATTGTGAAGTGCCTTTAAACTTGAACACCCAGGTAGATCCTGCTTTGAAATCAATCAGTACAGGCGGAGAAGCTACGTATCTTCTCACCGCCTTATTAAAACATCATGCACTGCCATGAGATTATCCCTTCTTCTTGAAAAGACGACGAAATGACTTTAATTTCCCAAATTTGATTCATTGTTGTTCATAATACCTCTGATACGGAAATAGGTATCTCCTGCCTTGGCCCTTCTGAAGCGATGCAGGCTTTTTGTATGCGACAATTTTCTTCTGGACATACTCAGAACCAACATAGTCATTAGCTAAATCATCAATACAAGTCTCATAAATTGGTTCGACATCACTAATGCCCTCGGAAGTCATTTCCGCCAGTTCTTCTTCTTCCATGATAGCGACGTCTTCACGTTTCGTAACCAAACCGAATTGCGCGCGCATATAAAAAAGATCTGACGTCACACCTCTGCGCGCGAGCCCTCGTAAACGGTGTTTGGCTTCAGTCAGTAGCGAGCCAGGGTGGGAATCGGACATTCAAAAGTGCCACGATCCCCCTTGAAAACGTCCTCCGCAGTTGGGGACGAAACGGGTTTCAATAATAAACACATAAGACCACGGCATAATAGCCCGGAAAGTTTTAGTAATATTGACTTCTCACTTCGGGTTCTACCGGTCTCCTACATCAACATGGGATACTCTGCAAATCACATTTAAGTGCCTGGCAGACGGTTCATCGAACCACCATTGTACTGGAATGAAACTTTCACACTGCAGCGGAATGTGCGCTGATTTGAAACTTCCTGGCAGATTAAAATTGTGTGCCGCAACCGGGACTCGAACCTGGGACCTTTGCCTTTCGCGGACAAGCGCACTACCGACTGTGCTATCCCGACACGACTCACGATGCCACCCCACAATTTTACTTCCGCCAGTACCTCGCCTCCTACTTTCCAAACTTCACAGAAGCTCTCCTGCGAACCATGCAGGACTAGCACTCCTGGTAGCGTTTCCCACTACATTATCTACGTGCTCTTTCCACGTTAAGTCTGGAGTAACAGTAATTCCCAGGTATGTTGTGTAGTTTGCGGCCTTCATGTTGGTTGATTTATCTTGTAATCAAAGATTAACGGATTTCTTTTTGTACTCATGTGGACGACTTCACACTACTCATTATTTTGAGTCGATTGCCAATTTCTACACCATAGTGATATCTTATTAAGAGCGTTCTGCAGTTCGTTTTGATCTTCAGATGATTTTACTAGTCGGTAAATGACGGCGTCATCTGCAAACAACCTAAGAATGCTATTTACATTTTCCTAAAAATCGTTAAATCGTTTAAGTAAATAAGGAACAGCAACGGACCAATAACACTACCCTGTGGAACGCCCGATATCACCTCTGTTTTAGTCGATGCCTTACCATCGATTACTACGAACTGTGTCCTCTATGACAGGAAATCCCCTATCCAATCGCAAATTTGGGGCGATATTCCATAACCACGCAATTTGATTAAAAGCCATTTGTGAGGTACGGTGTCAAAAGCCTTCTGGAAATCAAGAAATACGGAATCGATTTGCGAACCCTTGTCGATAGCACCCATCACTTCGCGTGAAGAAAGAGCTAGTTGTGTTTCGCATGAACGGTATTTTCTCAATCCGTGTTTAATCAAACAGGGAGCAATGAGAGAGAGACGAAAGCTTTAGTGAAGTGTTTATAGAGGAAAACGAAAGGCCGATACCAGAATACCCGCAGGGAATTTCAAACCCTGGACTCCCGCATACGAGTGCGACGTCGTCGACCGCGGCGCAGCACCTAGGTCCGTCCTGAGCGCTCAATAGAGGACGCCCGCGTGGATTCGGGTCGGCTTTCGAACGGAATACGTGATCCGATGTCAGCGGCCCCACCGCTGGTCGTAAAACAACTGTTCGTCAGAGAGAGCTACGCGTGCAAGAAACGCGCACTGCCTGCCTGTCGAATGCGCCATCGGCAGCTTCGGCCGGACGGTAAAAAAGTCCGCGTCTTGCGCACAGTGCCTGGAGAAACGCCCCGGCGCCGCGCTAGGCGCTAGACTGCTGATGGAGACAGCGGCGGCGTCAGCCACACAATGGCTCGTTCCGTGTGAAACGCGCAGCCTCTGTCTGCGCCGGGCTTCCGTGCCCAGCCATAAACAGCGA
Source organism: Locusta migratoria (assembly GCA_026315105.1). NCBI lineage: Eukaryota > Metazoa > Arthropoda > Insecta > Orthoptera > Acrididae > Locusta > Locusta migratoria. The sequence continues at coordinate 87,048,248 of CM048745.1, forward strand.
AGTGACCCGCGCAATGCATGCGCTTAACCTACAACCGAGCGCCTGCCCGTCAATGCCCAGCTTTCAAACCGCGGGCGAAGGCACCAGATGAGGGGACCGAGGAATGACACCCAAAGTGCTCCTGTCACATTCCTTTCATTGGAAAGCACGTTCGTACGATTGCCTGTCTCGTAGGAGATCAGAATGGCACAGCAACAGACGTCTACAATACAGGGTGGTTCAACTTAACGCAACAGTTGTTATTATTTAATATTCACAGAATATATGACATCAACTGCGATTGGGCAAACCTGAAAATGTGTACCCAGCCGGGATTTGAACCCGGGTCTCCTGCTTTCTAGGCAGTTGCGCTGACCCCTACACCACTGGCGACACAGTGATCACCGCACCTGCAAGGACTACCTAAGCACGCCTCCCGTCAGATACAAATTCCCAGCTTCGCCCTGCCCACAGTACTCAGGATCAGAAGTGACGTCTGTACGTCTGTTCTTTCGGAACAGACGCCACAGGTATATATATAATACGCCGGTGACGGGCAATGATCCTATCGTTAGTGGGGAGGGGTGGGCAAGTTTGAAGCCCTTACTCTTACGGGAATTAGTTTCATAACTACGAGTTTGAGTACTGTGGGCAGGGCGAAGCTGGGAATTTGTATCTGACGGGAGGCGTGCTTAAGTAGTCCTTGCAGGTGCGCTGATCACTGTGTCCCCAGTGGTGTAGCGGTCAGCGCAACTGCCTAGAAAGCAGGAGACCCGGGTTCGAATCCCGGCTGGGTACACATTTTCAGCTTTGCCCAATCGCAGTTGATGTCATATATTCTGTGAATATTAACGCAACTAAATATCTCGATAATGACGCATCGTACAAACAAAATGTTGCAGGTGAAAAATACGGGTAAATGGGGCATCGGCATGTGCTATAACTGGGCACTCAGTCTTCGTGGCCGAGCGGTCTGCGGCGCGCCAGTCTCAGCCTGCACGACCGCTACGGTCAGGGTTTCGAATCCCCCCCTCGGCCATGGATGTTTGTGTCTGAGGAAATGCATACTGTAAACCGTCAGCTGTTTATTATCTTTCAAACTTCTACCGGTTTCGGTTATAAACCATATTCACGGAAGACTATGAAATAAAAATACAGAAACAGAATTGTACACAAGCTGAAGTAAAATACATAATATAACCCAGTAGTTTCATATAGTAGGTACTTACGAACTAGACAGACTGATTAAACAGGTGGATTATATGCCTCCTTATGCATACTGGCATGCATGTCACACGATAAAAATAAATAAGACGTCACTAGACATCAAGTCTTGATTGAAAATATAAAAGCAATGCCAGGCTGTGTGATGGTGAACTAAGGTCTAATACAAGAGAACCTAACACAACTATTGAACACTTCAGTCAATGAGATAAAATTAGCGATGATCAAAATATACATAGTATTAAAAGTGATATATCTTAGACAACCATCATAGGTTATACCTTTGACGAGGTGTCATGGCGACATGTTACAGAAAGCAGTATGTAAACATTACGAAAATAACAGGATCGATTATGAAAACAATAAAAATGTGTAACAACAACAATTATCTGTCAAAGTATAAAAGTAAGTGAACAAAGTATACATCAAAGACCTAATGTTAGGAAATAAAGCAAAACTAACCCAATAACAGTATCGTAAAATTGTAATTAGTTTATGTAGAGGTAGGCCAGAGGCTACTAATGAGCATATGTCAACATTATAATACGTATGGATACATCTTTCAATGAACCAGATCTGACATATTATGGACAAGAACAAAGTAACATTAAATGAGGTAAACATGTAAACCTTAGGCTACGTAACATAATAGCTAAAGCAAAAAGCGACAGGGTGTCACAATTACAAATACTTCATTTTCGCAGTGATTAAGAGTGGTTAAAGGAAATGGATGTTTTCATATGAATGCCGATATAAATGATGATGCGCCGAGAGAGGCAGGTAGCGGTGCACGGGTGGAACTACGAAGTCGACATGTTGTCAGCTCTGGAATTCTGAATATCGCAGTATCGAAATAACATTACTTGCTGGCGTTGTATAAATACACGAACACCGAAATTGTAGTTCCATTTCAAATACTAGGCTACGCGACTACATTAAATATACGCGATTATCAACATCGCAGCGAAGAGAGAAACAGCTTTACCACACAAGTAGCTTCTGTGCCACAAATGTCTAGCCGCATCGTTTGTACTCAAAAATCATATTTCCAACGAAGAAGTAACATTTATACATGAATAACATTTCCGCTTCTGTGTTATCCTGATGCACATTATTCCAAAGTAACTGTAAATGCGGTTTAATGCAGGTATTAAATTATTCACTAGTATTGCTGTGGTCGAAAATCGACCAATTGTGTTTATAATGGTCACTGGGGGTACAATTTTACGTATCATGTCGGCGGCCTCGCGTGATTATGTTGGCAACATCAACAACACGATAGAAAATCTTTGCCCATTTGTTCGAACCACAGAGAATGACTCGATTAGTGTATCGTACAGACAATGAAGTAAACAAATAATGCTGTTTCTGCTTTATGGTTGGCAGGTTCTTGTATGTACCCTCGTCCGCTCAGTAAAAATAATTGCCCTCGTAAAGCGAAGATTCCATGATAAAACATCAGCGTTGTCAAGCGATTGGCTAAAATGAAGACTCACAGGATTCTCGCTATTCAGCATCTGTTGCCAACATTTTCATAGGAGGCCGCTGGACTATTTGGTAAACTTTAAACGGCTCTGGGAGGTATGAAATGGTATGTTCTACGTGTTAAGGAAAATGCTTGCCACAATAACAACAAATGAAAACGGAAGTATATACTTATCATGCCATTTTCGAATTATATAACTTTCAGTAGCCTAATATTTGAAATGGAACTACAATTTCGGTGTTCGTATATTTATACAACGCCAAGAAATAATGTTATTTCGATACTGCGATATTCAGAATTCCAGAGCTGACAACATATAAACTTCGTAGTTCCACCCGTGCACCGCTACATACCTCTCCCGGCGCATCATCACTTATATCGGCATTCATATGAAAACATCCATTTCCTTTAACCATTCTTAATCACTTCGAAAATGAAGCATTTGAACGGCACAAGAAAGTGAGTTGGGAGCACTCCATGTTTCGATATTCACTTATTTTAATACTGTAGATGCACTGCATTACAGCGTCTTTGGTCGAGACGAACAGCCAGTCAGTGAGCTGATTGTTGGAAAATGTAGAACTTGATCCAAGCTGTAGATAGGAAAATGTATACTTCCTTTTACCACTTTTAATGGCTAAATGCACACATAATATTTATATTCCTGGAATCTACAACAATCTTTTGAATTATGTAACTTTCATTGGCCTTCTTGTACGAATAAATTAGTAATCTGTACCACAATTTTCGTGTTAACGTATTTATATAATGATTTACATAGAAATTTATTGCAATTTTAAACCTACAACATGCAACAGAAAGAAAATGAAGTTTCTCTACAAGTATGATTATAAATTCAGCCGTATTGACTGCTGCTGTCCATAGTTGTAGAATCTATTTATGCAGAAATATGGTGTAGAATAGTTTTTATTGTTACGCTATGATTTGTCCATTCACTTCCATCGTAACTATTATTCTAAACTCATTTTCAATGTAGTGACGCTGTGGTTCGCTATGGAAGCTCTGCAGCAGCATGGTCAAAAATGGCCCGACCACTGCCTTGTCGCTACTTTCTTTATATAGGTTAAACACGTCCACTGAATGTGTGGTCGTGTTCCATTTTGATTTATTCATTAACCTGAGTGTTTCTGCACCATTAATGTTGTCTATCTCTGTGTTAATTATTTTATTATTTCTATTAATGATCAATGCCCCATGTTTATGTATGTTTGCCCCATATTTATGTATGTTTCCACCAGTAAGATTGAACTTGTGTGTTCATGTGAATGTGAATGTTAATGTGTGCTCTTAATATTGATTGACTGCCGCGCAATGGCCTCGTTTTGCTGTAGTTAAGAACGCATGGCTTCGTTCGTCGTCTGCGCTGCCGTCTGCTGGCTGGCCAGAGACAAGCTTACTTGGCAAGGTGGTGAGGTGGCCGTTTTATTAGTGTTGTACTAACCTAATCTTGGAAGAAAAAGGTGACAGGAGACCTCTCTGGGAGCGGTTGAAGGGGGAATTATCTTGGCCAGGTAGCACGGGTTGATAAACACTAGTCTCTGGACACACTCTGTGTCGCTTTTAGCGCGCTCTACATCCGGGGTTTGGCGGGGCGGAGGTTTTTCCGAGGCCTTAGAGCTTTAGTCTTCACTCTTCATTCTGGTTCTGATGACTGAGGAAGTAAGCACTCCACCAAATCATGCTGAGGGGAAGGCATGCTGCTAGGACTATGATTTATTTGTGATCAGGCAATCTTGGTTTTTCAGTGATAGTTCTTTTGAGCAATTCTTTCGCTGTCAGAGGCAAAGTGTTTCTTCATTTACAGAACTCGAGTAAATTCAGAGTAGATTAATTACCTGCATTTTCATTCCAGTGATGATTGATTGGTTTTGCTCAAGTAGTATACACGTGTGTGGCCTTCAGCCTTTGTGTAAACCTAGTACGTTTGAATTTCCTTTGTGTTTTTAACTAACGTTTTCGCGCCATTTCTGTATCCAAGTATGCTAAATATTTCTCAGATTTTCTGATTTGATTGTGTCATTCCTGTCTTGTATGACTGATTGCACCACATGCTTTCGTAACAGTCTTTACTTCGACCTTCAGCCATGTTTTATTAATACTAACTTTCTTCTATATGATCTCGCGTGTTCTCTATTCTCTTATTTTGAATTAATTTCCTTTGTAAATCCTATGTAATTCACCAAGGTCGCACACCATGGTCGCACACCATGTGGTACTTAACAATAGTATGCTGTTGCCTTCCCACACATGAGTTCGTTAGTGCGTAGTATAATTTAAAATTTTGTGATCAAGACGGCGCCAACGCTTCGTTTCACCGCTGCTTTTATGTGTTCCAGGATTGTAATGTACTACCAAGCTTTATGCTTGTGTCTGTGAATGGATGAATGTGCTTTCAGCTACGCATTGTGTATTTGAAATTTTCCTCCCATGTTACCTCCATATTGATAAACGGCAGAAACAATTTTAATATGGCAGTAATTATATGTTTTAATTCACTTGGTCTTCCCACATTTATTTTATTGTTATTTTACTGAATAGATTATGATTTTAAAGTGTCAGACCTCTGCTTTATGATTTCATGCTACCCGTGCCATGTTTAATTATCTATTCATTTTTTAACGTTGCTTTTGTGGCTTAAGGAGTGAGCAGTTAGATAAATTTCCATTCTGCATGTAATGTGGTCACTCATAAAGTAATTTATAGCAGCAGTGAGCCTTTTAGCTTACATTTGCAGATCTCTACAGCCAGAGATTTTGCTTATTTTAATAACAGGCTACTTTCACGGCGTGTGGAAGGAAGGAAGGAACCTTGGAGTTTAACAGCCCGTCGACAGCATGGTCATTAGAGACGGATCTTACGCTCGGAGTTTTTGGTAATGATGTGGAAGGAAATCGACCGTGCCCTTCGAAAGGAACCATCCCGGCATTTGCCTGCAGTGATTTAGGGAAATCACGGAAATCCTAAATCTGGATGGCCGGAGGTGGATTTGAACCACCATCCTTCCGAATGCGAATCCAGTGTGTGGTGTCGCACAAGTACAAAGTGCGCGCCACCTACTTTCACCGCGCGCCGCCATGCACGCACGACGCGGCGTTCTCACGACGACAGCCACGAGTGCCCTCTGCTGCAACCCCGCTCGTGGCCACCACGGAAAGACACCGGTCACTTCGGACTGAGATAGCAACCAGTTAGGACCTTCGTAATCAGATAGGCACCAGTGAAGACTTTGCTATCGTACAGGCACTAGGCAGGCCTCTAACAAGTATGTATCAACATTCTGCAGTACTATGTAAAAGTTAAGTATTGTTACATTCTGTGCAATATATATCTCTTTCTAATTTACTCGAGTGTTTATAGTTTCTGGCTGCTCCCCTCCGTACCTGCACCAGCGTGCTATTTTTGTTCCTCTGTCGGTCTCATTCCACTCGGCCACCGACACCTACGACGAGGCTGGGACACAAAAGCGGCGACGAAGTTGGGACACAAAAGTGGCGACGAGGAGTGATAGAACCTTGGACCAGCCCACTTGCAGCAGCCAGACAGCAGCAGTCGGAGCACGCAAAAATTGCTCCCGCCCACCCACCCTTATTATAAGATTTTTGGGGGAACATATTCTGTTACGTATTTTGTGGACATTTTTGTTGCAGAGCGAGTCCTCTTTCATATTGCATTTGTGTTTTGTTATAAGTTACTTGTATACGCGGCGTCTAATCGGTCAACATGGCCACTACCCCGAACCCAAACTTAATGGAAATTATTCAGTTACAGACGGCGCAAATCACTCAACTGCTGCAGGCCGTGTCGCAGTTGACGGCACAGGCTGCTCACCAACAACAACAGCCGTCACATCAGCAGCCCACACCTGCCGCAGTACCGCTCCCTACGTTCCGCCAGTACAACGAACGTGAGGAAGAATGGAGCGACTACTTCGCGCAGTTTCAAGAACTCGTCGCGGCTCATCAAATTACAGGTCAGAGAGTGAAGAACCTTTTCTTATCGATTGTGGGCCCCCAGACCTTCGTACTATTGCAAAAACTTTTCCCTCACACCTCTCCTCGTGATGTAGACTTTGAACAAATTTTAGATGCACTGAATGCTCATTACGAGAGGAAAGTTCTCGTAGCCGCTGCGCGGTACCAATTTTTCAGACTTAAAAAATTACCGCAGCAGTCACACCAAGAGTGGATCACGGAATTGAAGGGCTTAACCCGCCAATGTAAATTTACTTGCTCTTGTGGACTTTCTTATAGTGCCGTGATGTTGAGGGATGCGATTACGCAGAATATTCAGGACTCCAGAATTAGAGCAGCAATTCTGAAACCGTCTGACCCCTCATTAGACAGTGTACTGCAGCTTATAGAAGCGCATGATACTTTTGACTTAGCAAATGTAGAAATGCAAAGCCACAGTGTAAATTCAGTGCGCCGCAACGGACGCTTTCCTAGCCGTAGTTCTCAGTATAGCACTAGTGATTCTTATTTTTCTACCGGCCGTGCTGAACAGTCAGTGAACAGTAGCCAGAGTAAACGTGCGACGCAAAGGTCGCCCCGTAGTGTTAGACACAGTAATTTGCATAAAGGGTGCCAACGCTCATTTCAGAAAAATGTTCGTAAATCGTGCCCCCAGTGTGTGTCTCGCCACAAGCGTGCTCATTGCCCAAGTCGCAACGCAACCTGTTATCAATGTGGCAAATCGGGAAAAGTACAGTCTGTGTGTATGCAACTTAAAAACTCAAAGAACAGTAACGTTAGAAACAGTGCTTCGCAAAGAGCGAGAACAGTGCATGCAGTAAATGTTATAGACGCTGTGGAATTGAACAGTGCTTTGCTTGGTTCTCAATTGCAAGAAAGTTCTTCTGCGCCTACTGCAAAACTATTTAGTGAGCCATGTAGCAAGCGCCGACGAGCGCGTAAAACTGTGCAACGGAAAAGGGTTCGGGACAAGCAAAATAACTATGTACAGTGCAATCCTGTAGTGAAACTAGTGCCTTCTGCAACTTCTTATTGTAAAAGTGCCCAGTACTGTGTAGCTAGTGACAGTAGACATCAAGTAGCTGCTCAGGAGTGTAGTGCAGTAGTTAGTGACTCTGTAGTAGTCTCGCATTGCGCGGACGCCGATCCGGCGGTAGTGCCATCTAGTGACAGTGATATTAATCCGCTGCGTGCCGAGTCTGCGCCGCTTACTTCACTACGCGGCCCGCGCAAGCGCATTAAACAAACCGTAGCAGACGTTGCCCACATTCGCGCACCTGTCGTGCGCCAGAAGCACAAACTTTTTGTAAATCTCTCCATAGAAAATAAGACTGTGCAATTCCAGCTTGATACTGGTTCCGCTGTCACATTAATAAATAAAGATACTTATGAACTTCTGGGTTCGCCAAAATTGTCGCCGTCACAGCAAGTGTTAACAGCTTATACAGGTCAAAATATTCCCGTGCTAGGAACGTGTAGCCTGCCCGCCTCTTTTCAAGGTGTAACAAAAACAGTTGCTTTTGTAGTTCTTCAGGCCAAATCGACACAGAACATTTTTGGACTAGATGCATTTGACTTGTTTGGTTTATCAATTCAAAGAGATGTGCTTCAAATTTCGTCAATAGTGCAATGTTTATAGTTTCTGGCTGCTCCCCTCCGTACCTGCACCAGCGTGCTATTTTTGTTCCTGTGTCGGTCTCATTCCACTCGGCCACCGACACCTACGACGAGGCTGGGACACAAAAGCGGCGACGAAGTTGGGACACAAAACAGTGTGTTACCACTGCGCCACCTCGCTAGGTCACGGCGTCTGGAGAAACGTCGAACTATTGGTAAATGTGGGGACAAAGATCCTAGTGTTGCCCAGAGCCTATGGAATCACAGTAATTGTCTCAATTTCGTATTTTGTTACGATAGTATTGGATGTTTCATCTGGCTAACCAATATGTTCCTGTTCGCCAGTGCTTATAGGTACCAATAGTCTGTCGCTGTTTTGCGATTGTGGTGATGGCAAGAGAACTCGGGTGGCAGCAACTGAACCGATCATCTTGTTGGCATCTCCCACTGTGCTTGCCTAGACCACAGACAAGCGCAGCTCACAACATTCAAGTCCCATTCGTTTTATTTTTTGTACCTACACTGAAGAACCAATGAAATTGGTACAGTCATGCGTATCCAAACACGGAAATACTTAAACACTTAGCTATTGGTGCTGAGGTCGACAATAAACTATATAAAACAACAATTGTCTGATGCAAGCGTCAGAACGGTTACTGCTGCTACAATGGAATGTTGTCACGGTTTAAGACTACGAACTTGGTATTGCAGTCGGAGCAGGAGAGTTGGGATAAAACATTCCGAGGTGGGGATTTTTCCCATTACGACCATTTCACGAGTGCATCTTGAATTTCGGGAATCCGGTAATAAAACATCAAATCTTTGACATCACTGTGGCCGGAAAAAATGTCCTGCTACAACGCGAACCAATAACGACTGAAGAGACTCGTTCAACTCTTCCGCAAATTGCTGCGGATGTCAATGCTGCCATCAACATGTATCAGCGTGTGAACCATTCAACTAAACTTTATCCATATGGGCTTTCGGAACCGAATATCCACACATGTACCCTTGATGAATGCTCAACACAAAGTTTTAAGCTTCGTATGGTCCTATCAATACCGACACTGGATTGTTGATGACTAGAAACATGTTTCGTGCTCTGGCGATACTCGTTTCTACATCTACATCTACATAGATACTCTGCAAATCACATTCAAGTGCCTGGCAGAGGGTTCATTAACCACTTTCATAACTTTTCTCTACCGGTCCATTCTCTAATAGCGCGCGAGAAGAAAGAACACCTAAATCGTTCCGTTTTCGATCTGATTTCTCTTATTTTGTTGGGATGGTCATGTCTCCCTAAGTAGGTGGGTGCTAGAAAAATATTTTCACATTCAGAGGTAAAAGTTGGTGATTGAAACTTCGCAAACAGATCACGCCGCAATGAATAACGTCTTTCTTTTAATGATTTCCACCCCAATTCGTGCAACATTTCCGTGACGCTTTCCCCCCCGTAACGTGATAAAACGAGCTGCCCTTCTCTGAACCTTCTCAATGTCTTCCGTCTGTCCCACCTAGTAAGGGTCCCACAAGGGGCAACAGTACTCCAGGATAGGACGCACGAGTGTGATGTAGGCAGTCTCTTTGGTGGAGCTGGTGCATCTTCGAAGCGTTCTGCCAATGAAGCATAACCTTTGGTTCCCCTTCCCCACAATATTTTTATGTGTTCTCTCCAGTCTAAGTTGTTCGTAATTGTAACTCCTAGGTATTTGGTAGAATTTACGACCTTAAGGTTTGACTGATTTATCGCGTAATTGGGATTCAGCCGAATTCTTTTAGTGGTCATGTGTATTACTCCACACTTAGTCTTAAAAAAATGTTCAAATGTTTGTATAGCTTATGGGACTTAACTACGGGGTCATCAGTCCCTAAGCTTACAAACTACTTATGAACTAGCTAATCTCAAGGACGCCACAAATATCCATGCCCGAGGGGGGATTCGAACCCCAGACCGTAGTGGCCGTGCAGACCGTGACTGGAGCGCTTAAGTCCCCTCGGCCACCGCGGCCGGCCCCTAGTCTTAGCTAGTTCATAAGTAGTTTGTAAGTTTAGGGACTGATGATCCCGTAGTTAAGTCCCATAAGCTACACAGACATTTTAATTTTGTTTCCTCTGTCTGTCCCTTTAACCTTTTATAACTCGAGGACCACCGAATGCATCGTCATGCGGTTTCTTTTCATTTCTTTTTTAGAATGCTGGGATAATCCTAGGCTATATTTAATGTCAGTACGAATATATTTAAAAAAACTAAAATAAGAAACATAACGTAGAATTGTTTCCCGCTTCTGCACTTTAGTCAACTCTGGAACCTAAACTATAAGTGCTAGGCCAGTGTACATAGTATAAACTATGAAGAACAGAACTAAAGAACATCTACATGAAAGAAAAAAACACATTTATCATTTTTCTTTTTTAAAGCGCTGGCGCCAGATGGCTTCAGATCTGTCAAAGTTAGATATATGACATATAATTTCGCAGGTCTTTTTTTTTTTTTTTTTTTTTTTTTTTTTTTTTTTTTTTTTTTTTTTTTTTTTCTCTTTCCTTATGTATCGTCGTGATTTCTCTAATTCTATGTACTTTGGCACAAGTCTCATAATTTACGCTACAAAGATCGCGAAAGTGCGGAAGTGGTAAACCATTATATGTTATTATTCTTATTTCAATTATTTCTCATTTTCGTATTGGCATTTAATATAGCCTACGTTGAACACAGGATTATACCGAATAAATTGAAAGAAACCGCATCACGATACGTTCTGCAGTTCTCGAGTTAAAGTAGATTAAGGATTACCCGTGGAAAGCCGGAGCTGCTCTGCTAGTTAGTAATAAAATAAATAAAAAGTGTTAAGTCATAATCATTGTATACCGAAAATTGTAGCCCAAATTACAAAGGTTTATCACTATTGGTCACAAAGTAGTACAAGGTGAGTGGGCAACAGAATCTGTGCTCGCTGGTGGGCAAGCTTGCCGAAATTAACGAGTAGAATTAGAAAAGCTTCAATTATTATTTTTATACAAACGCAATACGTATTGTACTTGCTAAGAACACTGTTGTATTCCTTCAGTATTCACCTGTCTACGTGAAACATTTGGTAATTTTTTTCCTAACCTAAATGGTTCAAGAACTACGCATTTATCCGCCCAACTCCGTTTCTACACCCAACCAAGATGGCTGCCGGGCTTCACTGCCTGTACGCTGATGCAGCGGTGTAGCCTCTCTACGTTATTCTGTGCTCGCTGGATTAAAAGGATGTATACGTCGTGTCGGCGGGCTATTCACGAAACAAATGTACCCACCAGCCGCAGTACTTACGAAAGTAATTGTATCTTTGAAACAGACTATACATACACTTTCCACAGTACTCAATGCAAATATTACCAAAAAAAAAAAAAAAAAATAAAAAAAAAAAAAATAAAAAAAAATGTCGAACATGAAAAGGCTCCAAATGGATTAGGTCAAGGGCTTCTGTAATCTTGCAGGCATTAATGCCTTGTAGTGCTTGTGACCGACAAAGAGCTCTTCCACTTCATCAGATAAATTGGCTGATTTATCTTGGAATACATCGTCTTTGTAAAAACACTTCAGAATCTCTCTCTCTCTCTCTCTCTCTCTCTCTCTCTCTCTCTCTCTCTCTCTCTCTCTCTCTCGACTTTCTGAAGCATCACATTCAAGTAATCTTAAATTAATGTGGGCTCGATAATTGCTTCTTGCATTTTACACTCTAGATTGCTGCGCCTCTACATTTGGCTTCAAGGAGTTACAAAGCACTTCATCTGATTTAATCGTTCTCGATTTCTCCCACGGGTTCTTTGCGAGCAAAACTGTTACGCGACTGGTTCGTGAAAGCAGACTTCTTATCTTCTAACGTCTATGCGAAGTAATCTGCTATTTCTTCTATAGTTCTTAATCAAATTTAGTTTGTACTGGAAACTGTGACTTTGCAAGACAAACTAACATCACGGAATTGAGGTATTGAAAAAAGTAGCACGGCAAGCATAGGACTTAGAGTAGCATACATTAATGTGCTACAATAAATCCTAAACATTGTTCATGTTGACTATGTTTTGTCGTCTTCTTTTATTTCCAGGAAAACAAGAGATAGTCCTTTGCACATTCCTGTTCCCCGCACGACGTACCCATTGAGGTAAGTAAGGTAGCACTTACATCAGTATTACATGACATTTTAGAAAATCCATTAAAAGGGACTAAAACGATCACATAAGAACTACTCACAAGGTGTAGATCAAGTTACTTCATCGTCACACAGAAGAGGCTGCCAGAGATTATGATATAAAGGCAGTATTTATGAGGCATCATTAGTCAAAAAACGTGTATTTATTGAGCAGAAACGGGCGGTACGAGTAATATGTGGGGTAAGCTCGCGTACCTTTTGTCAATCCCTAGTTAGTGGCCTCTCAATACATGTATTTAATGGCGTTTGTTGTGATAATATTTGGTTATTCCCTTGTGCAGAAAAGTGCGCAGTATTTTGTCACACGAAAACAAAAAGCTTAGTAGTAATCCACCCCCTTTCAAGGCTAAACTGAAAAGTTTTCCCACGGGTCACTCTGTTCTGTCAAGGCATTCCTGAAAGAATACAAAAATTAAGCTAATTTATATGTTACTTTGTTTCTTCTTCTCATTTATGCTTAGACCTGTCGTGTGCGTAAGATTTCTATCCGTTCCACTACATCAGTTAGCACTCATTCGTTACAATTTCCATGTGCGTGGCGACTTGCTCCTCGACTCGGTCCTTCGGATAATAATAAGTATAAATAAATGAAATGCGAAATAAAGGCCGCGTGTAGAAATTTTCGTGCACCGATAGCGGCGCCTGCTTCTGCCTCGTGTCAACACGCTGATTTTGGCGAGTTTCGCTGTTGCATTGCGTGTGTGTGAGCGAGTGATTGTTATTTGTAAATCCTCCCCCCAGTAGCGTTCAGGTTTGTGTAATTTATGTTAAATTCAATGTTGGGCATCGTCAGTATTAACTCATGTACATGGAATGCACTTTTATTGTATTAACAAAATTGGTTCCCCAGTTTGCTTGTGTTCGACCTGAATAAACAAGTTAAGTGCAGTATAATTTTTACTTGCCTATAAATAGTAGTTTTCGAGCTCCTTCCCCCTTTTATTTAACATTGTTTACCAATGTTGAGAACAAGCTCAGATGCAACTTTCTATGTTAAAGTTCCGTTGCGCCATAAATCCCTTTCTTTAGCCACTTTTATGAAATAACTTTAATTGTGGTGGTTTGTTTATTAATGCCTGTGTGTAATTTGGTGTGAGCTCCTACGTATATTGGCCACTGCATCGTTAACTTCCTGTTATTAGAGTAATTTGAACCAAGTCAGTTCTCATTGTGGGCCAGGAAGCAAAGTTTTGCAGCAGGGAAGACGGTAGTTCACACGGACCTTTTTGCTAATCTGGGTACCTCCTACCAGAATTAAGCTTTTATTGTGCTCCCCATCCGTCTATGTGTTCTCCTTTCTCAATCTACTCCCCCTTTTCCTCATCCTCATCCGCTTCCTCTTCCGTCCATTCCACCCTTCTCTCTGTGCATCTCCTCCTTCCCTTTCTTCTGCCTTCCATCCTCTTTTCTTCTGTCTCTCTCTGTCCGTTTCCACTTGCACTCGTCTTACAGGAAATCCAGAAAAGGACTCCCTGATTTCAAAATTAAATATCTCGAAAACAAAGATCGATAGAGGAATGCAGTAAACGGTATGTTTATTATGAACGCTGTAAGAAGTTTATACAGCAGTTTGAAATAATAGTTTCAAAAGCTGCTAGCATATGGCACTGTAATCGCCATACGTGATGTCTAGTATAAATAGTGATCCGAAGCCCAGAGCGATCAGTTCCACTATTGAAACGTGAAACGAGGTTAGCTTACCGAAGGAAGAAATTAAAACCATGTACTCTATTGAACAACACGTTTTTCTGGTGCTAGAGTACCACAGGTTAGAAGAGTGTCCTACGACATGTTGGCTACAAGCAAATTGCAGTTACGCCTGAAAATATCACCACAGTTTCTGGAATTATTCAGCGAAATCCAATGTCATGCGTCCGTAGAATTGTATCTGAGACTGGTTTGAAGCGTTCCAGCACGCAGAAAATACTGAGAAAGAGCCTACACATGTTTCCATTCAAAATTCAAACGCACCAGGCCATATCCGTACGAGCTGTGCAACAAAGCGTTTCCTTTGCTATTCAGATGCTCACAATGATTGATGTTAGCTGCATCTGGTTTACAAAAGAAGCACACTTACACCTGAACGGATACGTGAATAAGTAGAAATGGCGATTTTAGGGTTCCGAAAAGCCATATTGGTGTGAAGCGAAAACCCTCTATTCTCCTAAAGTTAGTGTGCGGGCTGCAGTATGCAGCAGAGGCATTATTGGCCCTTTTTTCATTCGAGAAACGGTCACTGGTGCACGTTACGTTGTAATTTTGTAACAATTTGTCGCCACACAGCAAGCGTTAGGGAATCGACCAGGTACTGAATGGTTTATGCAAGATGGAGCCCGACCACATCGGACCGAACAAGTGTTTCGCTTTCTTGAGGAATACTTCGGAAATCAAGACATTGCTTTGGAATATTCCAAATTTACTGGTGCAGGCATGGATTGGCCTCCATATTCGCCGGTTTTGACTCCCTGTGACTTTTTTTTATGGGGCACAGTAAAAGACATGGTCTACCCGAAGCATCCCGCCATGCTGGACGAGCTTGAATCGACGACCTCTGTGGCATGTGAGTCCATTTCGGTTGAGATACTACGAAATGTGATGGCGAATTTTATTCTTCGTTTGCGCCACCTCTGTAGTGCCAATGGTGGACATTTTGAAAACATTGTGATGTGATTGTTTGCAAAAGAGTGTTTTCATACGATTATTGGATTTATGTATGCTGATATCCAGCGCCATCTGTTAGCAGCTTTTGTAACTATTATTTCAAACTGCTGTATAAACTTCTTACAGGTTTCACAATAAACATACCGTTTACTGCATTCCTCTATCGATCTTTGTTTTCGAGATATTTAATTTTGAAATCAGGGAGTCCTTTTCTGGACACCCTGTAGATGTAGTTGTAGATGTGTGATAATATTTTAATTCGGGAATGAGGAAAGTTTGTTGCTAGAAAACAGGCCAGTTCTGGAATCTTTGTAGACCAGCGATGCAGGACTGTTAGCGTGTTCGTCGTAATTATTCGTGGTGATTCGGCTACCATCGGGGCCTTGTGGTGCGGTGAGGCCGACCTGCGGTCAGAACTCATTCGCGTCTAACATTAAGCGGCAGGTAGCTGTGTTATCTGGCTCGTGATTAAATCGCCGACGTAACTAATGACACCCTGTGTCATTGTTTTACGCCGCGTTGAATAGGTGGGCGTGGACCCGCGGCATGACAGATGCTGTTCTTGTTAGCGGAGTGAGGATCCGCCCAGAGGGGCCGCGCGTCCCTCCCAGGGGGCGTTCCCTCCTGGTCGTCCGCCGGTGATCCATCGTGCTTGCCGGACGCTGGGCCGTGGCTGCGGACGCGGGACCGCAAAAACGCCGGCCCAGGTAGACTGGTCAGAGCGCCACGTGCTCGCACGCTCTCCTGCCAACAGATCCCAGGTGTCGGCACAATATTAAACGAAACACGTCACAAATCAAAGCGTCCGGGAGGTTGCCGACGCCACTGCCTGTATCTTCCGCCATCTGCTCTGGACTCCACACCCGCTTGGAAAATATTGACAATGATAATTATGATCCTGTTTCATCCAGTGCCAAACCGAGCATGATCTGATGGATTTATAAATCTGGTCGCAAAGAATTAGAAGCGAGTATCTGTTTATTATTGTTATTCAGTATGTGTGCATGATTCAGTTCATCATCATCATCGATTGTATTCTGCTGCCTTGTGGCAGGTCTTGTCACAGGTTGATCCTCTTCTTGTCATGGGTTGATCCTCTTCCACTTTTCTCTATCCAAAGCCAATCTTTTCATTTCTTCATATTTATTTCCTTGGCTGTTGTCCAGCATTTGATATCTTGGCTTTCCTCTTCCTCTTTTTCCTTTCACCATTCCTTCTATTCATTCCTTCAGTAAACAGTCCCTCCTCAAACAATGTCCAATCCAGTTTCGTTTTCGTTTCCTAATGACTTCCATCATGTTTCTTTCTTCTCCAACTCTTCTTAATACTTCCTCATTCCCTATTCGGTCTTTCCATTTCACTTTTTCCATTCTCCTCCATATTAACATCTCTAGTGTCTGCAATCTTCTTTCATCTTCCTTCCTCAAGTCCAAGTCTCCGCACCATACAGCACAACACTCCAGATATAACACTTGGCAAGTCTTTTCCTCAGATCTTTCCTGAATGGTCCGCAAAGTAATCTCTGTTCCCTTTTGAATCCTTCTTTTGCTATGGCAATTCTTTTCTTAATTTCTGCAGTGCAGAACATATCATCCATTATCATACTTGCTCTATTATCTCTCCCCCTATTTTGAAACGACATTTTCTGTGATTCAATTAGCAGTACTATAATTGATTGCGTTTAGTAGCACAATGGACTACCAAATTTGATAAAATGGTCTTCTGTCAGAAAGCCTGTCCACAGGCCGGTATCAACTGGACGGTATCCATAGCTCTCTGTCCTGAAGGTCCTCCTTCATTTACTCGTAACTTTATTCCTTTGTTCACATCTCTTAGCATTCCAAACCTCCCTATTTTCCTTATACTTTTACCTCCACACTGGAGAAATCCTACATGTGTCCCGTTCGCGACATTGCTCTCTTCTGTATCCTTACATGAATTTACTCTCTTCCGCTATGCTGCTCAGCATCTCCTACAATTCTCGTTCTGTCGATCCTTTACGGCGGAGTAAAAGAGAAAAAGACGGGGATAATTCCTTTAAAAGTCCGGGAAAGGTAATTATTTTAGACTGAGTAGGTAAGTTTCTTTTGACGCACTTTAGGTTACGGTAGTAACACTAAAAGTGGGCCTTTGCGATCGTCTTTTGACAGCTCGAAATGTAAATGAAAATACAGGCTTAACCATTCATCTGAGACGAAACTTGCAGAGGAGAAAATTCTCTACATTTTGCTCTCGTATGTCTTTTTCATATCTCGTATCATTTCAGAGATATTTACAAACCTAACCGAGATTTTGGTATGTCTGTCTGTCCGTAACGTTTTCCCTGTTTTTAAGACGAACCGTTCAACCGATCAGCAGCAAATTTTGCACACGTAATTGTAGGCCGCCAGAGACCAGAACCTCATATTTTAAAATTTTTCGGACAAAAATTACGGTAGTAATTAAAAAAAAGCAGTTTGTAACATAATTGTAATTGCAAACGAACAGTTCATCTGACACGAAAATTGAATAACCTAATTGGTAGAGGGGAAAATTCTCTACAACTTTTATCCTTTATTGTTTTTTTTTATATTTCGTATCGTTTGAGAAATATTTGCAAAAATAACGGAGTTTTGACACCTTCCATTGAATTAACGAAAACCAGCAGTTCGCAGATGTCATGTGACATTCCTCCCAGAACTCTCTCTGGCATACGCCATCTTGCGTTGCGTATTTGATGATTTTCTTATTGTAAATTACACGTTGTCATTTCAAAGCAATTGCGCACTGCAGAATTAACAAAAAACGTCATTCTTTGTACGATAAATGATAATGTAGTGTCTACAAATACCATATTAGGATCAGTTAACAACGGCCATTAATAGTATTAAAGAACACCCACTCCTAACTGTTAGCTGTAGCGTAGTGGGTAATGCGTTGGATTATGACGCCGAAGGTCAGTGGTTAGGAACCAGAAACTACCTAATTGTTTTTCCTAACAGGGTTTCAGACACTCTTATTAATTAATTTTTTATTATTTAGTTTTTAATTTTGGTCCAAAATGTTTGCAAAAACTTATAAAACTACAAATCTAAAGTGGGCCGTAAAACACGACATTGCGACTTTTTCCTTCTTTCTACTCTTGGCCCTGATACCATGACACTTCGTGCCAATGTTTCTATACGTGATAGAAAAAAATAAAAGCTCTGCACGTAAGGAGCCGTATTGATTCGTACCTCGTCAGGGTATGAAGACGAGAGTGTCTGTTCACTGATATCTTCTTTCGCTGCTGTTGAGCCCTGTGCAAAAGTAGCACTCAGATCTTAGATCCATTGTTCTTGATGTGAGGCTGTAATAGTAGTGTAATGCGGCTAGTTTTTAACAATAACGAAAGTCACTCGAAATTTCGGGATGCCAATGGCCAATGCCATCGTCTGCTCATATCAAATTTTACAAGTTGGTCATCTTATTAAAAAAAATAGAGATTAAATAGTATGTGTAATATATCATATAGTCTAAATATAAAAATACATACATCACAGCTTGTAAAAGACTATACCGGTCTATGAATTACAAGCTCGAGGAAACCGTCCACAAAGACGTAGGTAGTGAGAACGCAACATTGACTGAAGAGACAGACAGCAGATTGTGAGAAAGGGAGAGGCAGTGCAATGTGAAGAGGAAGAAAGGCTCAGATACGATGGCAGAAACATTTTCAAATGTTTTTAAAGTAATGGGACGAACTGCAGTGGTGTTATTAGTGCCTACAATTACAAACTACTGAAACTAACTTATCCTAAGGACAAGTAACACACCCATGGGTGAGGAAGGCATCGGACTTCCGACGGCGAGCAGCCACGCACTCCGCAGCAAGGTGCCTTAGTGCGCACGATCATTCTCGCGCAACACGACGACAGAGTGACAGTAAAAGTGGCAGAGAATGGTACTGCGGTAAGAAAGATCAAAATGAAGGTATGAAGACAGTGACAGTGAGAGAGACAGGAGGAAGTGCGAATAGGAGAAAAAGGAGCCAATGGGGCAGATACGTGTACCATTGGAAACGAGAAGGAGATGATGTGCCGGGTGATCAAAAAGTCAGTATAAATTTGAAAACATAATAAATCACGGAATAATGTAGACAGAAAGGTAAAAATTGACACACATGCTTGGAATAACATGGGGTGTAATTAGAACAAAAAATTAAATAAAAAAATTCAAAAAATGTCTGACAGATGGCGCTTCACCTGATCAGAAAAGCAATAATTAGCATAACAAATTAAGACAAAGCAAATACGATGAACTTTACAGGAAATGCTCAATATGTTCACCATCATTCCTCAACAACTAACAGACCCATGGGTGAGGGAAGCCTCCGACTTCCGACGGGGCGAGGATTAATGTTGTGAACAGCATTGTAAAGCATGTCCGGAGTTATGGTGAGGTATTGGCGTCGGATGTTGTCTTTCAGCATCCCTGGAGATGTCGGTGGATCGCGATACACTTGCGACTTCAGGTAACCCCCAAAGACACTAATCGCACGAACTGAGGTCTAGGGACCTGGGAGGCCAAGCATGACAAAAGTGGTTGCCGAGCACACGATCATCACCAAACGACGCGCGCAAGAGATCTTTCACGCGTCTAGCAATATGGGGTGGAGCGCCATCCTGCATAAAAATCGTACGTTCCAGCAGGTGTTCATCAGTCAGGCTGGGGATGATGCGATTCTGTAATATTTCGGCGTACCTCTCACCCGTCACGGTAGCAGTCACTGACGTTTTGCTGTCCAGCGCCATCTGTCGGATATTTTTTGAACTGTTTTTTGTTCTAATAAAACCCCATGTCATTCCAAGCATGTGTGTTAATTTTTACCTCTATATCTACATTATTCCGTAATTTATTAAGTTTTCATATTTATACTGACTTTTTAATCACCCGCTACATGTAAACTTCACTACGAGAAGAGTCTGCGGAAACGTATTTAGACTGTTTTGGGTTAAAAGAGGACGAATATGATGGCATGCCAGTAGCTTATGACGAATGTGGAAGGATTACTGGGGCAGCTGGTTATCAGATTTGTTCCGCATTTGCATTTGATACTGCTGTGAATAGATTTTGTTTCATTCTCGTGGATAGATAAAATTACAAATATGATACATTACTCCCAACGCATGAGCAAAGAATACTATGGTCGTAAACAGCGCAACAACAAACAGCACCTGTTCCAAATAATACTTTACAGAAGAAGAACCTCACTGACAAGCAGGGGAAAGGTGTCCAAAGCCAAGTGCTTCATCTCTGTTAGATCAGACTTAGAGAAACTGCAGATCACATTATAGACAACCGAGAACCGAACGCAATACCGTCAGGACATCCTACAGGGAGTCTTCCCACCATCTCTGACAAGCTAGAAATGGACGGATGAGAGGAAGCAGGCTCACAGCCAGAAGATGAAGGCGTACTGGGCCAAGGAAAAGCAGAAGACACTAACTGAGAGTTAAGATGAGCCTCGTAGGCCCTAGTAGGACGAAACGAACTGAAAAAAAATAGTGAAGACCGATGGCAGATGAACGACGTGGAATCCTATCCTGGCTAAACAACCAAAACCAGAGGTTTAGATTCAGCACAGTGGACCTTGCCACTTATCGCCAAATTTCCTGTAGTCTGGAGATCGTGCTCTCACGGCATTCCGCACGTAGCGAGTGCTTGCCAGTGTTCCCTCCACAACGACCAGAGGTGAAGGGCAGTTGCGGCTTATCGCACGCAGTCCATAAGGCCAAGGGCGGGACCAGTGGATCACGGATTAACGCACCCTATGAGACAGCGCTCCCATGACCTACATCGCACCCGCAAATAAACGTCACTTGTGGGCGGGCAGAACCTGCTCTCATCACTGAAGATCACAGCACTTTATTCCATCTTCCAAGAGTTTCTCTGTGATCACGGGTCTAAACGTGCACGCCGATGCTGTGGCGGGTGTGGGAGACGGGCTAGAGACGCACATCCCCGTAGTCGCACCGCCAGTAATCGGCTGGGGGAAGAAGAGGATTTATTTATTTATATTTGCATCAAATGTGTGTGTACCAATCGTACTGATTGCAGATGTTCATTGACAACCGTGCAGCGTACTGTCACCCTGCGTTGTCGCTCTTCTGTCACTACTGTCGCGCTGTTTTCATTGTTTGTTCAGTTCATGTTGCCTGCACAGTTCACTTACAGCGCACGGAGGCGGCGCATATTTTCCCTCTCTCCAACCCCCTTTCGTCGCTCAACAATACCTTTTTTTTCCTAGTAGTTAATGGACTGGTACTTTCTGTGGACACTGCACTGAAATATCGCTAAGTCACGTGCTATGATCGACAGTTTAGTGTGTTAGTGATCATTGTGTTGTATTGGTGATCCATCAGTATTTTTTACTTTAATGAGCAGCTCAAGTTGTGATGTAAATGCATTGTTTCATTGGTCAAAATGGCTACCAAAAATAAGATCTGGGAAACGGACCCTTGACTGAAAGGTGAAATTGTAATTATTTCTTATTATGAGCTGTCTTTCAGTATTGCACCCCTACGTTCGTGCCTGTAGGCATGTGAGAATGTGTACTTGTTTTACTTTTAAGTGCATGTGCGAGAATCTAATGGCTGTCTGAATGTGGGTAGTGACAGCTCGATTTGCATGGTTCTCTCTGGTTCAGAGTCGATAGTCGTTACCAACACATGCTGCTGATGCGACCAAAGACGTTTCTACACCATTTCGTTACAAGCTAGTTGACGAGCCTTCTCCAGGGCTAGTCATGTGATCTTCTCTCCAAACCAGCACTGTTATCATGGGTTTTGCCCACTTTCTGTTAGCTTCCCCGTCTTCTGGCCGCTCGGTGGTCACTTTGTGCTCGGACCGCGGTAAGGTAAGGTTGGTTCTTATCTTTCGTCTGCAGAGATGGTAGCGATTCGTTGTCTAGCATGTTTAACTTAGACTCTTGAACTTATGTTAACTGTTCAGAATATTTTTTTCCGATTGTGAGCAGAAATTTGTTCTAGTTTTCAATCCAGTGATTTCGAACAGAGAAACGCAGTGTATGTGTCACTAGTTGCAGTTTGATAACAGCCTGGTATAATCAAACCTTTTGTGATTATGTGGCGGTGTACGAACTCTGTGTAAATTCTCTCTAACTTTGTGGGGCCCAGTTTGTAACAGACGATATGTTCATTTTTGTACAGTGCATATAAAATTTTTCTTATCGTTTCCTTCCGTGAGTGATATGTGTTCCACATGGTCAGTTATTAGAAGAAAGCCTTCAGCTTCCACTAATGTTTGTTCCATGCCCATCAGGCAAGTAACTATGCGTGTATTCTTCTGATTTCCACTAACATTTCCGCGATCTTCTCTCTCCGCCTATTTTAATTTTGCTGTTTCCTCTCTGAACTTGTAGTATGCACTCAGCCTTTATCAGTAATTCTTTCCGAGCTTTGTACAACCTCCTGCAATGGCTTGCTTATGAAATTCTATACATTTCTATAGATTCCATACTGCAGTTTTTATTCTCACTTTTCCGTCTTTGTAATTATTTGACTTTTCCAGGTTTTGAGACCAGACTTCATTCGTCTTTGTAATCGCTCCCTATCGCATGGAGCTGCATTTCATTCGCTTCTTTATGTAATTCTAAACATTTCTAGGGGTTGCACGCCGTAGGTTTTATTTTTATTTTTCGGAAATTGAATACATTTTTATCGGGTTTTCGAAACCACATGGGTCCGATCTCCGACTTCAGGGGTTTGCAGCTATTCACCTGAATTCACACCTCTTCTAATACAACCAGTGGATAGATGGTTTACTCTCAGGTTGCAACTTAAGACTTCCCCGTGGTTTTGTATAATGAATCCGATTTTTAACCACTTCACCTTCAGTGGAGTACGATCATGTAACGTATCCGTGTGTCGCCGTTAGAGTGTTTGCTCGCGGTCTAATCTAGATGCAACATAACTTTGCTATGCTCACGAACCATCTCAAATCACGCATGACAGACCAGAGCCATCTTCGCAGTTTCACTGTATATTGTGTTGTGTGGTACCTCCAGCTTTTCTGAAGTTCGCCTAGAGTGTTTGCTCGCGGTCTAATCTTGATGCAACATAACTTTGCTATGCTCACGAACCATCTCAAATCACGCATGACAGACCAGAGCCATCTTCGCAGTTGTGTTGTGTTGTGTGGTACCTCCAGCTTTTCTGAAGTTCGCCTACGATAACGGCGCCTGCTTCTGCCTCGTTTCAGCACGCTGATTTTGGTGAGTTTCGCTGTTGCATTGCTTGTATGTGAGCGAGTGAGTGTTGTTTGTAAATCTCCCCCCCCCCCCCCGGAAAAGTTATGTTCTGAGTAATTTATGAAATTACTGGGCACCGCCAGTATTAGAACATGTACATGGGATTCTTTTTATTGTGTTAACAAAATTGGTTCCCAATTTTGCTTGCCTTTGACCTGAATAAACAAGTTAAGTTCAGTATAATTTTGACTTGCCTATAAATTGTAGTTTTCGAGTACCTTCCCCATTTTATTTAATATTATCTTTCACAAGTACTGAGAACAAGCTCAGATGCAATTTTTTATGTTTAAGTTCCGTTGCGCCATAAATGTTTTCTTAGCCACCTTTCTAAGATAACTTTAATTGTGGTGGGTTGCTTATTAATGTCTGTGTGTAATAACGTGTGAGCTGCTATGTATATTGCCCACTGCAGTATTAACTTCCTGTTTTGAAGTAATTTGAGACGAGTCAGTTCTCAGTTTGGGCCAGGGATCAAGGAATTAAAAGCAGGGAGTAACCGGTAGTTCACTGCTACAATTTAGCATTTTTATAACGGTAAACTTTTATTGGGTACCTCCTACCAGAATTATGCTTTTATTACGTACAGTGGTCTACTTTTAACATACCTTGATACCGCTGTGGTAACCTATTGTGACCTCGTTGCCTTTTGTTGTTTACTCGTCCCGTACTGGTTGTCAGGAAAGGTACTGGTGCAAGATCCTTTGACATCTAAAACATTGATATAGTTAGTATTACAAGATATTTATTGACTGAAATTTACAATACTCAGCCGCGGTGGAGTAGCTGAGCGGTCTAAAGCGCCTCGCTGCGGAACGCGCGGTTGTTCGCCGTCGGAGGTTCGAATCGTCCCTGGAGCATGAGTGTGTGTGGGTTGTCCTTAGGTTAGTTTACCTTAGTGTAAGTAGTTTGTAAGGTACGGACTGATGACCACGCAGTTTTTCGGATAGATTTACAAACATTTGAACCTATTTTTTACAATACTCAACTTTAGAACATATGTCTGTTTCTTCTTTCATCTCGCGGCGTCTTCCGTATGATGCTAGCTGCGCTGAGACCTAGTTACTGCTAAGTTCGTAGCGGTGTTTTTACTTAGTACTGTCCTGTTCCTGACTTTGTAGCTGACTAGTAACTGTCCGAGTTCTCACTAGTAACTGTCCAAGCTCTGTCTAGTAACTGACGAATGCTCGCTAGTAACTGTCGTATTCCCGAATAGTAACTTACGGGCTGTTCAGACATCTTCGGTTACTCCCTCCAAGATGCGCGGCACCTGCTTGCTATTGGCTGCCGGTCATCCGCTGCCTTCTCCACAATCGTTCTCTTATGTCTCGCATGTGGCGCTGACTTTACGCCACAACACAACCAAAGATATTTTTGTTATCTTAATTAATAAACGAAGTCAGTACATTACAGACATTAATATTACTTAAAAATGGTTTCTATGGCACAACTTCGCATTGTTAGGCTGAACTGATGGTAATAGTAACGGTCGGAAAAGATCTTGCTGTTAGCTTGTGGTCTCACGGTTCATGCCAGGGATCCCTTTCTGTGTTAGGAAAAGTATTTATTGTAATAGTTTAGTTTTGAAATTGCGTTTTTTATGAAATAGGAATTTCATGGATAGTGTTCTTGAAATATGGTATTGTTGTAACATTATTTGTGTAAATCGAGTTAAATTTATTAACAGTAAAGAAATGTTTATCTTTGTTTAAAAATAATTTTGTAGGCTGATTAAATATCTGACTCATATTTTTCTTTGAAAGATTTTAAAATTGTTAGTAATTTTCATGAAGTTACATCAGTTAGAAATAAATCAGATATTTCATTTTTAATAATTAGTTCGAGTTTCTTAAACAGATTACCAGTTTATCCCTCCTCACATTTTTATTAAAAGTGCCATAGATGTTTTCTGTAGTTAGTTTTCCAGTAGTTGGTACAGCAGGAAGCAGTTTGGTGTTCGCAGATTTATGCAGTAAGTGAAGGTGAGAAAGAATCAGTTTTTGTCAAGCTTACAGTTCAGTATGATTTACAGATTTCAGGGTAGGACAATTCATACAGTGTTCAGGTTAACAAGTGTTTGCACTGAGTCAGATTGCATTGATAAATATTGTGTTCGTTACATTCCGTTAAAGATTGTTAGTTCAGTCAGAAACAAGTTTGTAGGGCCAGAATTATTAACACAGTGATTTTTATTATCAATAATTTTCAGACAGTTAACTTTGTGATGACATTTTCATACAGAAACAATTAGCAGTTTGTATCTCATTATAATAAACATTACGCAGTCAGATAGGTTTTGCAGTACATTTACATTCGCATAGTATACAGTTAAAAACACGCAGTCAGATTAACATAACGTTGTACAAAAGAATTCGGCTAGAACATGTTCAAACACACAGCAGACGGAAATTTTGTAAGAGAGAAGGAGAAGCGAGAAACTTTCACGGTCGTTCCGCTTATGTTCTTTACAATTATATTTTTTGCCAAATCAATGTTACTCTTGAAACAAGAGAAAGGAATTTGTCATTCATGTTCCCTGCAACTGCACGTACTCGATAGCTGCCTCATTTTGGTATTAACCTCACTAATCTCACACCATTAGCAGTTTTCGACACACACGAAAATAGCTTTCACGTGCTCCTATGCTCTCTGCTTGTTTACTGTTCCCTGTAGATGTGATAAGTGGTACTTCACAACATGTCAGATGCAAGAGTTTTAAGTTAAGAA
Organism: Locusta migratoria; assembly: GCA_026315105.1. Classification (NCBI taxonomy): domain Eukaryota; kingdom Metazoa; phylum Arthropoda; class Insecta; order Orthoptera; family Acrididae; genus Locusta; species Locusta migratoria. Next base: position 87,074,417 of record CM048745.1, read on the forward strand.
CATCTGTAGCTGATTCACCAAGGAAATTTTAGATATTCAAGTAACAGAAGAAGTATCATTATCGTCCTAATTAAAACTCATATGCCATGGCCGTCCTCCGGACCCTGAACTGACTAACCAGTCGACTATAGGAGGAAGTATGGTTTTGTTTATACTCGAACCACTCTGCAGGTCGACATTTTTGAAACTAATAAAGGCTTTCAGAGGCGATAATGGTGATAAGTGATAAAAATCCTAGTAGTAACAAGGAAATCAAAACTCAGTCACTGGATCTGTTCTGACATTCAACCACAGTTACCTTGAAATACCGAAAAGAACACCTTGTTGCTTACCAGAAATCCATATCGGTTAACTAACTTATTGAGTAACAGCGTGATACGTGAACTGAAGCCGTTCGTTCCGAAAAGTGTAATGTCGTTGCAGGTTGGAACATTAAACCAAAGGAAAAGTTTAATTAATGCACTGCACTGCTTCTCTGAAGTCAGACGTGAAGAACCGAAAAAAGAATCTGAAGAGGTCAAAAGGTGGCCATATAAATGAAAAATGAAGTCTTATCTGGGGAATCCAATGTCTTTGTATTCCAGCAGGCCGCCATCTTCCCGCCCTTTGCGAGAGGCGCACCTGTCTCGGAGTAGGAAAGATTGACCCGATTATCAGTGCTTGCCAGTTAAGCACACCTGAGGCAATCATTCGGCCATTAGAGATGCATAGGGCAACAGCATCTACATAATGAATTCCTTCCTGTCGTAGGATTTAATGAGACATTAAACTCGGTGAAATAGTGGATGTGATGGTGCGTCGGTCCCTTCGCGCCATTTTATGATTAATTAAGAAGGTAATATCACAGGCAGTAATCGCTACAAAGAGATTAACGGTTTACATTTACACTCCGAATAGTCCTGTGTTTTGGGAGAGAGAAAAAAATTACGATACAGTGAAGCAACTTTCGTGAGCGACCGGTAGTAGACGTAACATGCAGAGCTTGTAATAGCTTATTGTAATTGAGAATTTTAAGTAGAAAATTATCGTAAGGCAGATGTTGCAATCAAAATAAGGAAATGTTTGAGGTCTGGAATTGTCATCGTGTGGAAAAACGTCATTCTCTTGGCCGGATACAATGGCCTGCTGTCATCCTTTAACATTCACTTCAGGAACATTGTACGGGGAAATAATTTTTTTCTTAATATGCAAGACCTAGATAAAAGAGAAACATACTTTGAAAAATCGCACTGACGTGTTTTACGGCCCACTTAAGATTTGTAGTTTTATAAGTTTTTGCAAATATTTTTGACCAAAATAATAGGCTAAATAATAAAAAATTAATAAGAGTTTCTGAAACCCTTTTAGGAAAAAAATTTGGGGCTGTAGGTTTCGAACCACTGAGCTTCAACTTCATAGTCCAACGCGTTGTCCACTACGCTACGTCCAACAATTAGTAGTTGCGATCCTTAATCTCATACTGTTGATGGCCGTTGTTAACTGATGCTAATATGGCATTTGTAGACATTAGATTATCATTTCTCGTGCGAAGAACGACGTAGTTTTGTTAATTATTCAGTGCGCCATTGCTTTGAAATGACAACGTGTAACTTACAATAAGAAAATCATCAGATACGCAACGCAAGATGGCGTATGCCAGAGACAGTTCTGGGCGAGGAATGTCACGTGGTATCTGCGAACGGCTAGGTTTCGTTAATTCAATGGAGAGTGTCAAAACCCCGTTAATTTTGCAAATATCTCTGCAACGATGCAAGATATGAAAAAAAAAACCATAATAGAGCGAAGTTGTAGAGAATTTGCCCCTCTAGCAATTAGGTTATTCAATTTTAGTTTCAGATGAATGGTTCAGCCGTTATTTTCATTTAAATTTCGAGCTGTCAAAAGACGATCGCAAAGGCCCACTTTTAGTGTTACTACCGTAAACCAAAGTGGGGCAAAACAATAAAATGGAAACGAAGGAGGAGATAAAGATGATATGAGAGATGTGGTAGTATGAGAATAGCTTGATGGAGCTTGAAAGACTTCAGTCTGAATAAAACCCATGTAGTAGACGACATTCGCAAGTCTTGACATGCTGTAATGATATTTTTCGCGTGTTGCTGTCTATACAGATTTGAATTAAATCGCGCGTATGAAATTGAATGACTTTAGGTTAATTAATATCAAAGCGGCTGCAAGGATTTAAATTTTAAAAGTGACAAGCGTTAATGATACCGGCATAAGAGGATAGCGGGTGTCATTGTTAAGATTAAGACAACAGCCGAAAATACCACTACACTGAAAACTGAGCGAAAGTTACATTTACGTGCGTGATGAAGTCTAGATGAACTGTAATTATTAAGTCGGTGTTGACCTTTGATTGACTAATGACTTACCTCCTTAAGCAGATGCTTGGTTATCGTACGCCTCGCGGAATAAAGTTTCACGACCGTGTGAAAAGATTTTCACAATAGGCGAACAAAATACATCATACCGGACTTCGTCGGAAACAAGAATTGACTACAGGTTCTGAATTTCTGAATCAATATGAACGGAATGTTGAAATGCGATAAACTGAGCTGCACCTGAAACCAATCGCAGACAAGCGTCTCTTTACGTTGGTGTACGGTAGTAGCTGAAGAGTGGTAGGTCATTTTGAAACGAGAAATATTTGATATTAAAAAGGGGGGTTATTACAATAAAAGAGAAATTATGTCCATTCCACTTACATGTAATTGTACAGAGTAACAGGAAATGTTCTATAAACAAAAGGTAAACTCAATTACATTGTAAGCAACTTTCATTTTTTATTTTATTTATTTATTTAGTTTTTGCACATTTATGAAATTTCAGTATTATACGATGTAAACGATCGTATGATTTTTGCTGCCCTTCTTGAGATAGTCATCATTCTCCAAAACCGACAGCCTGAAAACCTAAATTTGCGACCAAAGACGTCAACAAATCATAATTATTTTACACATTTGTAACAAATTCGCGGCTACATCGTAGCTTCTGAAACAAAAAAATGTTAAGATATTCGTAAACCTAAGGGACCAAACTGGTAAGGTCGTCGGTCTGTAGACATACAAACTACGTAAAGTAACTTACTCTGAGGTCAACACATACACACACGCTTCTGAATGAAGTACAGCGTCACAAAGAGCTTATTTTACTGGTCAGAGTACCGCGCCCTATAACACCGAGTTAACTGCGTCCAGGCAACTTCAAGTCTCCCTTCAAAACAATGTCCTCGGTGCGTCACCTCTTGTCATACGAGGATACATAATGCATTCAGGGGCACGAAGTTGCGCAAGTCAGCTGTTGATGTACTGGGAAGTCGAAAATAAGGGTACAAAATGTTCAAATGTTTGTTAATCTGTGGAACTTTACTTCTTTGGTCATCAGTCCCTACGCTTACAAAGTACATCAACTTACCTAAGGACAACACCATACACCCATGCCCTGACGAGGCCTTAGAGCTCTCGGCCACTCCAGTGCGGCAATGAAGGTACAACCACGACTAAAGTAAGACCGGGCAGACTTAATGTACTGACGGACTGGGATATTTGGAATTACAGAGGGTGATTGTAGAAGGAGTTCTTATATCCCAGGCAAAATTTTCTTTCCCTCCAATGAAATTCGCTGTTTCATTAACCAATGAGCGACGACTTCGGAAAGTGACGTGAAAACGATATTCACTTGTTCCTTCCATGTCACAGACGCCATTTTGATTTGCCGTATATCTGACAAATTTGGTTTTATAACTCGCAGTAAACAGTTTCAGGGCTACAGCGAATTGAAGATGAATTAATAAATCATATCTGGATCAATTTATTGTAACTAAATACAATTAAAATTATATTAACATTCAGAACCAAACATGTGGGAACTGGTATACAAATTTAAACGGCCAAATTGTGTCGAGTTGTTGTAGTGTAACAGGTAGAGTGCTGGATTACTAAGAAAGAGGCTCTATGTTCAAAGCTCCAGAATATTTTTTTTTTCATCTTATCGCTTGTAACACATTGTAGAAGTTATTTATGCTCAACACTTTGTGGGATTTTCTTATTCACATAACAGTATTGTGTTATTCAGTAATCTTATGTGCTGTCTCAGGAGTTAGTAACATCGATTTGGTGATTTATGTGTGTCTGAACAATGGAGAATGAAATTACTGCTGCAAGTAGTATGACATCTGTGTTCTTTCTTCTCACAAATATTTGACTTTGTTCCAAATATGTTCCGGTTTTTGAGAATATTATTGGAGACAAAACTATGCGAACGTTTAAATTGCTGGTACAGTAAGTGAAATGAGTATAAATGACATTTAGGCCTACACTATTCGCTAGTCAGAAAGATTTGACTATTTATTTTCGAATATCTCGTGATTTCCGAGGGCATGGAAAGGCTGATATTTCTTGTTTTTTTCCCCAATATTTTGCTGCTTAGTTTCGAATATATCGCGATTTCCGAGAGTGTGCTTAGCCCGATATTCCTTACTTGTCACCAATCTTTGGTAGTTCATTTCTGAATATGTCACGATTACAGTGTATGAGGTTAACTAAGATCCTATCAGGATAAATTTAATTTCTGTCTCAAGTGAATATAAAATACTGAGAACAACGTCGTCTGCTGACATCTCTACATTCTTACTGCATGAACGTTTTAGATCTTTGCCTAATGCCAACAGGTAGTATCTCTGGGAAAGATTTCTTCGCCTGGCATATAAGCGCACGTGATTGTAGATGGCAACGATTTTGAATTCCGCCAGACATAATAGTCTGAATACTGTTATGAACGTAAAGACGGTCAATCGACTGAAACTAGATGTGTAAGTAACGAATTTCATCAGTAAGGCGGTAAAGTGACACTTTTTTAATTTAAATTTGTAATACATGTTTACAGAAATTAATAACTGTACACAATAATGCTTTTCCAAAGGAAAACTAATGAAGGTAAGTAAAGAATTTTATCAGTAAGGCGACAAAGTGATGCTTTTTAATTTCATTTTGTAAAATAATTCCACAGAAATTTATAATTGTACACAATAATGCTCTCCCAAAGGAAAACTAATGATCGTGACAAAAGTATAGCGATACTGATGAAATTCACTAGATCTGGTATTCTGTAAATAGTTGCACAAACAACAACAATAATGACAATACTAACAATAATAATAACGTACTTGAGAAAATAATGAGGACATGAAGAAATGAAGAAAAGGGATTCATGTGCGATGTTAAACTTTTGATGATACAGCAATCCTTTCTAAAAATAGGCAAGAAGCAAGTCATATCATTGAAAAATTAAGTGCAATTGTCGTCAAAACGGGACAACATATTTAATTTTACAAATATTACTGTATGGGATGGAGCCTGACGATACTTAGACGGAAAACCGATTATAACAAACTAGGTACAAAACCTTTCAAGTGAACGAATTGAAATATCTGAACGAAATTGTTCAGAGCTCTGGTTAAAAGCAAGAAGCAAATAAAGAAAAGCTTACTGAACCACGAGATATAGATGTAATAAAAACAGTCATTATCTCTGAAGGCGAAACGTACACATTATAATACATAAACGTAATCTTAAGCATTATTATCTATCTGACGTCTTAATCATTGGTGTCAGATCTTTTAACCAAATGCATAGAGAAAAAAATAAAGTAAAATATTAAGGAAACTTTACGAACAATTTTGTCCCAGTTTGTATAGAGGAAATATGGACCAAAAAATCATCCCAAGAGATATACAGGGTGTTACAAAAAGGTACGGCCAAACTTTCAGGAAACGTTCCTCACACAAAGAAATAAAATATGTTATGTGGACATGTGTCCGGAAACGCTTAATTTCCACGTTAGAGCTCATTGTATTACTTCTCTTCAAATCACATTAATCATGGAATGGACCCACAGCAACAGAACGTACCAGCGTAACTTATAACACTTTGTTACAGGAAATGTTCAAAATGTCCTCCGTTAGCGAGGATACATGCATCCACCCTCCGTCGCATGGAATCCCTGATGCGCTGATGCAGCCCTGGAGAATGGCGTATTGTATCACTGCCGTCCACAATACGAGCACGAAGAGTCTCTACGTTTGGTACCGGGGTTGCGTAGACAAGAGATTTCAAATGTCCCCATAAATAAAAGTCAAGAGGTTGAGGTCAGGAGAGCGTGGAGGCCATGGAATTGGTCCGCCTCTACCAATCCATCGGTCACCGAATCTGTTATTGAGAAGCGTACGAACACGTCGACTGAAATGTGCAGGAGTTCCATCGTGCATGAACCACATATTGTGTCGTACTTGTAAAGGCACATGTTCTAGCAGCACAGGTAGAGTATCCTCTATGAAATTATGATGACGTGCTCCAGTGAGCGTAGGCGGAAGAACATGAACACAAGCACAGACGTTAACATTACCTTGGGCCAACTGACGGTGATTTGAAGAAGTACAGTACATACTAACGAAACAGTTTGGTATTTTGACAGTTGTCTGAACGAATTATTTCAATTTACTTAACACATAACATATTTTCTTTCTTTGTGTGTGAGGAATGTTTCCTGAAAGTTTGGCCGTACCTTTTTGTAACACCCTTTATTGGTAGCGTGAAAAACTCTTTCATGCTTATCTTAATACACAATTGAAATTTTAAGGGCGCGTTATCAAAATGAAACTAATAGAATTATGAACCTGTCTCTTTCATTACAAATCAAGCACAGCTGGCTTCGTGAGATTGAAATATTTCTCCAGGAAATCAACATCTCAGAAAACACTGTACAGGATACATGTTAATTCACAGCCGTAACGGACGATCACTGAAGACAAGTCCAAAACTAGGGCTACTATAACTTGAACACAACAACGAAGGAAGCAGCTCAGCGAGAGGATGAAGTGATTTTGGAAGAAAAAGAAGGCCAACGCAGCAGTTGAACAGGTTCATGCGTGCTCCTGAGTCGAGCACAACGATGCAAAAAGGTTTATCATAACTGGTAGCCTGCAACGGCTGCAATGGAAGCTAAGAGCTTATGACAGTCGCACATTAATACTTCCCAATCTAGATTATGGTGATGCTATTCTGCAAGGACTATCACACGAAAACTCACGTAGGCTGGAGCTGGCGATGAATTCTTGTATCCGATACATTTGTAACTTACGTTTCTACGACCATGTCAGTCCCGCATACCAGCAGTTATCTTGGCTACGTGCAGATACGCGTCGAAGCTATCGTACACTATGTTTGCTGCATCGCTTTCTCAATCATTGCAAACCTTCATACTTATCCTCAACGACTATATTACTATCTGAACAGCACAGCAGAAACACGCGCTCTTACCAAAATAAAACTCTCTCTCTACCTCCACATAACACTGCAATCTTCTCTAAATCATTTTCTGGAACAATCTTCCTCAAAAGTTAAGAGAGATAAAATCAATTCAAAACTTTAAAAGACAACTAAGGGTTCAACTTCTGTCACAATAGCCATCTTTTTCTCCACTTACCAGTCTGTAGCCCACTGTTGTCAATTCCTCCTCCCCCCATAAATGTTACCCTTTCCTTTCGCCAGCAGAGATCTCCATTCATATATGTCTCCACTTCCTTACATCCATTAGCACTGTCATTTTTCAATCTTCTCCTCTTTCACTGACCATTTTCTCTCTTCTGTTTATTTTAAACTTAATTCAAATGTGAATATCTCTTGTTAGTATTACTTTGATTTTTGTGTTATTATTATCATTATTATTATTAGTATTATCATATAAAGTTATTATTTAATATTATTAATGCAGTGTTTTTTGTAATGAAATCCTTTGTTTATGTTGTTCCTGATCAGATGTAAGAGATGGCCCTATGGCCCTAATCTGGTCAGGTTAAATAACCAAATAAATAAATAAATATTGCTAGTTTGATGAAGATCTAGTGTCGTACCTCGGGCTCGGAATAAACTCACTAGGACAGGCTGGACAAAGTAACCCAAACGAAAACTGGATAGGAAAATGAATTCACTTTCGTTGATAAATTGGAAGAGCAGTGGCAACAGAAATAGCTGCGGCAGCAGAAGAGACGCCCTCTGCGTTGGAACGGACTGTCAGTCGTCTCATTAAAAGGCCACGGCGCGGCGGGACAGCGGCGGTATCGCAGTCTTCTAATTGCAAAGCAGGTAATTGCGGGCAGGTGCCAACCGCCGCGCCAGATCCAGGCTGAAGGCAGTCGAGGCCAGCAGCAGCAGCAGGAACAAAGGAAAACCGCGGGCGTGGGCAAACAAAACAGCCGGGCTAACGCGGAACTGGCCAGCCAGCACGAGAAAGTGGAAGGCAATTACAGCGGAAGACTAATGGAAGGCGGATGACGCGTTTTAAAGGGGGGCTGGCTCTGGCCGGGAAGACGCGGCCGAGATGAAAACCGTGTTTGTGAAATTTACGAAGTGAAGAAACTACACCAGCACTTTTATAGCCATTGTTTGATAAGTTTCACAGAACTTGCATAAAACCGTCGTAAAGCGGCAAGATACTACTAATTACTTGCTGTCGGCATTACACATTTGTCAGGCGTGGTGGCCATTTTGATGTACTTGAAATAACTTTAACTGTCATGACCACAATTGTACTTTATTAAGGCCTTACGCGTTTCGACATATCGTCATTATCAAAGGCGTAACTGTTAAAAAAATTATTATAAAGAAAAACTAAAGAATACCCCTGAAAACTGTCATACACATATGTCATACATAAAAGATGTTTACATTTCATCCCAGAACATCTCTGCAGGATCTCTGTAATTTGCTAATTAGTGAACGAGCATTTTTGTGGAGATAAACACCTTTTGAAACTTAAGCTGTTTTTTTGTATGTTTGTATTTTTTATCCAGCCATTACTTTTGTATCCCATCCTCGTCGCCACTTTTGTGTTCCAGCCTCGTCGCCGCTTTTGTGTCTCTTTCCGTCGTAGGTGTCGGTGGCCGAGTAAAAGACCGACACAGGAATAAAGGATGCACGCTTGTGCGGTATGGAGGTGACCAGCCAGTGGGACAGCAGAAACTAGAAACACTAGAGTAAATTAGAACGAGATATATATTTCTTAGAGACTTAGTAATACTTAACTTTTACATAGCTCAGTACTACAGAATGCTGATACATAGTTGAGCTAGAGGCCTTCCTAGTGCCTGTCCGATAGCCAAGTCTTCACTGATGCCTATCTGATTCCGAAGTGTTAACTGGTTCCTATCTCAGTCCCAAGTGAACGATGTCGTTCAGTGGTGGCCACGAGCGGGATAGCAGCAGAGGGCACTCGTGGCTGACGTCGTAAGAACGCCGCGCCGTGCGTGCATGGCGGCGCGCGGCGAAAGTAGGTGGCGCGCACTTTAGATTTGTGCCACACCACAATTACTAACAAGGAAAGTACTTGGGCTCGAACAAACACATATACACCAAAATCGTATGAGAGATAATGTAAAGAGCCCTTATTGCACTAGTGATACTCTCGCATCTGCAAAATTCTAGTCGCACGCTGCGTGTGCCATGCCGCATTGCACTTTGACCTGTCGGTTCGCCAGTAGGGACGGTGCGGTGTGACTCCGAAGTTGCGTTTTGTGACATTTGTGACAGCGTCAGGTGGGCCGGCGATTGATGATCAATCCTGGTAATGTATTGCGATTGGTTGAGATGAAGTTACGAAGAACCATTCTCCGTGAAAATGGTATTAGTGAAGAAGATGAATCATTTGCATGCTCTCTCGTATCTGTTATGGTACAGAAATATGAGCATAAGTTAGATACTATTGTAACACTACCACATAATGATGATAATAGGGATGATAATGACGAACAAATCATTGTAAGTGGTAGTGCGGGAGGCGATGGAATCAGTGGCAGTGAATACCAACAGTCTTCCGAGAAGAAGGTTAAAGTTGCAACCATCATCACGGATTTTGATGACAATACGCTAGAGAACATGTACGATGATTATTACATAAGTTATAGTTAACATTTCTGCATTGCGTATGGCGTCTACAATTGCATCTACAGTGCTATCTAGATCATGATTGCAGAGTTTTGCATAAAAACGACACCCACCAGCACATTGAGGGGTACGTAGAGATTCTGTAAGCAAACGTTCATACAGATATGTTTGTTCGAGCCCATGTACTTTCCTTGTAAGTGGAAATCAATATCGAAAGTCTCATAGCGAAAACTTTAGCATTCGTGAACAGACTGAGAAAAGTTATGTACGCTTGGTTACCTTCTCAATCGCCTTAATGCCCTGCTTTCCGAATTTGTTTGTGTAGAATATATTAATTAACGCCGCTATGCTTCGCTGGGGCTGAGTTCCATATAAAATTAATAGTGAAGCAAGTGAAAGAATTCTTCCAAATAAGGACGATTAGAGAAAATAAATCAATACCGTACTTTCCTTGATGTGATTTTATAGTGTGATTTTTCCACCGTATACAAACTCTTAGGATAGACCGAAGAGAAGATACAGAACAAAAAAGGTCTAATGAATTATCTCTGAACATGCATGGTTTCCATGCTGCAGACTATTTATTCAATGCGTTTTGCTGATGACAATGTAATTCTGTCAGAGACTGCAAAGAACCTGGAATAGCAATAGAACGGAATGAACCGTGTGTTGAAAGGAGCTTATAAGATGAACATTGACAAAAGCAAAATAAGGGTAATGGAAGGCAGTCCAAGAAAATCAGGCAATGCTGAATGAATTAGATTAGGTTATGAAACAATAAAGGTGATATATGAGTTTTGTTACTTGGGTACTAAAATTACGCATGATGGTCGCAGTACACAGTACATGAAATGCAGAATCATCTGCAGATCAAAACCAACTGCAGAAGGATATAAATAAGATATCACTATTGTGTAAAAATTGGTAGTTAACTGTAAATAATGAAAAGTGTGAAATCTTCCACATAAGGAAAGGAAAAGGAATACGTTAAACTTTGTTCATAAGATAAATCAACCAAAAGTGAAGGCCGCAAACTCCACAGAATACCTAGAAATTACTATTACTTCAGACTTAAACTGGAAAGAACACGTAGATAATGTCGTGGGAAAGGAAAACCAGAGACTGCGTTTCATTGGCAGAACCCTTAAAGAATGCAACAGAACTACTAAAGAAACTGCCTACACTACGCTTGTCCTTCCTTATTTTGGAGTATTGCTGCCCGATGTGGGATCCTTATCAGGTAGGTCTGAAAGAGGACATCGAAAGTGTCCAAAGAAAGGCAGCTCGTTTTGTAATGTCACGATACAGGGGATAGACAGCGTTACGGAAATGATACAGGATCTGGGATGGGAAACATTTCAACAACGGCGCTTATCATTGAGGCGTGGGCTACTTACGAAACTCTAATCGCCAACATTCTCCTCCAAATGCGAAAATATATTGTTGACTCCCACTTACGTAGATATAAAAGATCGTCTGAATAAAATACTCTGAATCAGAGCTCGAATGGAGAGATTCAGGAGTTCTTTCTTCCCGCGCGCTATTCGAGAATGGAATGGGAGATAAATAGTATAATGGTGGTACTATGAACCCTCTGAAAGGCTTACAAACTACTTATGTACTAGCTTATACTAAAGACGGCAGAAACATCCACGTCCGAGGGGGGGATTCGAACCCCCGGCCGCAGCGGCCGTGCAGACCGTGACTGGCACGCCGCAGACCTCTCGGCTATCGCGGCCGGCAAATGTTGTTTATCGCATTACTTTAACATAAATGTACCTTTTATTACATGCAAATAAACGGTTTTATACGTTTCTAAAGAAAGCCTTATTTTAAACCAAGGCAAAGCCGGGTACTTGCACCTAGTAGTGTTATGTGTGTGAAAGTGTAAAGTGTTAAGAAATGTTGCGAATCGTGTAACTGAGGCGGGACTTGGCTACCAGCTCGGTATTCACCTAGGGGGATGTGGAAAACCGCCTAAAAACCACATCCAGGCGGGTCGGCACTCCGACCCCTTCGTTAATCTGCCGGGCAGATTCGAGCAGGGGCCTGTACGTCTCGGAAAGCGGTGCATTACACCACACGGCTAACGGAGCGGGTATTATTTGCTTATGCTACAGGCCAAACCCGATGTTAGGATGAACTAGGGTCGCCTAGGCCAAACCAGTTCTCCCTGCATGCGATAGGACAAACCAGTTTAGCCTAGGTCAAACTAGTTCATCCTGTTAACGATAGGAGAAATCAGTTTAGCCTAGGTCGAATCTGTTTAGAATCTAGTTAGAATTTACATGCTTTAGGACTAACAGGTACGTCCTAGTCTGAACTAATTTCGCCTACTTTGTATCGTGTCTAAGCTTTTCAAAGCAACCTGAATAAAGAAATATAAATAGAATAGTCAATGTGATTTATAAAAGGTATTTATTAAGGAATAAGTAATTTCACATCTGTATCAACTTACAGTATATTTATCCACATATGACAATTTATCTGAAATTTGCTTATTTACTTATTTTTGAAAGGTTTACTCCGGTGGCACTTAGAATTGCACAGTACTTTGTTTTTCTTACAAATGCATTTGTTTGTTGTACAGTCTTTCATGCAGTTGCATTTCACGAAGTCTTGCCCTGATCCAACAGAATGTTTTGTGGCTGCAGTCCTTAAAGGTTTTTCAATATCCTGGTTAATATCTCGCAATTCTAAAAACTTCTGAATGCAGACGTCGAAATCAGTTCTAAAACAAAAAAGTTAAAGCAAATGTTTTCAATATTCTTTTTTTATTACAGAAAAGTAAAACGTAATAAAATTATACGTGCAATAACTTTCAAGTACGCCGTGTTTGGTGCCAACATTGTAAAGACCCTCATAAGTCTCTTGAAGTATTACTCGAATTACGTTTCGAAGGTCAGCTTTTTTTTACATCTGTAATACGGTTACGTTGTCTCCAATGTTAGGTGATGGATCGGATTTGTCAGTTGAAGCTTTCATTCTTTTTGCTTGATTTTGTGAATTTTTTGTCGCCTTTCTTCTAGCATTTTCAATATCGTTTGTGTCCATTTTCACAATGTCAACAACGTCACTGTATTCGTATTGTTCAGTTTTGCTGCCATCTTCGATTGCCTTCTTTATGTCATCTTGTTAGTTGAGACTAGGATAGGGTTACCAGATATTTCTATCAACAACCAGTTCGAAGTAATGGCAATTTGGTTTTTATACTACCAAGCACCTGTTAGTATTGCACTTCTAAAAAGTCTCTTGGTTCTTCAACATGCATGAAAGGCATGTCGAAACACTGAAACATCTTGTTGACACACGTTATTTGAAAATATATGGGACGGTCAATAAAATTCCGTAAAATATGGGACATCTGGTCACCCTAGACTAGGATGTACCAGTTTGTCCTACATCTACATAGATACTCTGCAAATCACATTTAAGTGCCTGGCAGAGGGTTCATTAACCACTTTCATAACTTTTGTCTACCGTTCCATTCTCTAACAGCGAGCGGGAAGAAAGAACACCTAAATCGTTCCGTTTTCGATCTGATTTCTCTTATTTTATTTGGGATGGTCATGTCTCCCTTAGTAGGTGGGTGCTAGCAAAATATTTTCACATTCAGAAGTAAAAGTCGGTGATTGAAACTTCGCAAACAGATCAGGCCGCAATGAATAACGTCTTTTTTTTTTTTTTTTTAATGATTTCCACCCCAATTCGTGCAACATTTCCGTGGCGCTTCCCCCCCCCCCCCCGTAACGTGATAAAACAAAACGAGCTGCCCTTCTCTGAACCTTCTCAATGTCATGTCTTCCGTCAGTCCCACGTGTTGTGGGTCCCACAAGGAGCAACAGTACTCCAGCTTTGGTGGAGCTGGTGTATCTTCGAAGCGTTCTGCCAATGAAACGTAACCTTTGGTTCGCCTTCCCCACAATGTTTGCTATGTGTTGTCTCCAGTCTAAGTTGTTCATAATTGTAACTCCTAGGCATTTAGTAGAATTTACGACCTTAAGGTTTGACTGATTTATCGCGTAATTGAAGTTCATCGGATTTCTTTTAGTGGCCATGTGTATTACTTTACACTTTTCTTTATTTAGTGTCAACTGCCAATTTTCGCACCATGTAGAAATTTTGTCTAAATCGCTTTGCAGTTGCGCGAAGAGTCTAAGGGAGCTATTCAGATTGTCTCCTATATCGTTTATAAACACAAGGAAGAGTAGGGGACCTATAACGCTTCCCTGTGGAACGCCAGATATCACTTCTGTCTTACTCGATGACTTACCGTCAATACAACGAACTGTGTCCTTTCCGAATGGAAATCTTGGATCCAATCGCACAATTGGGGAGATATTCCACAAGCACGCAATTTCAATAGAAGTCGCTTGTGGCACTCCAGTCACGGTCTGCACGTCCACTACGGTCAGGGGTTTGAATACCCCCTCGGGCATGGATATTTGTGCCGTCCTTAGGATTAGCTAGTTCGTAAGTAGTTTGTAAGTTTAGGGACTGATTACACCGTAGTTAAGACCCATAAGCTTAACAAACGTTTGAACATTTTTAAATTCTAAATAGGATAAACCGATTTGACGTAGGCTGAACTGGTTTCTCCTATTTTTAAACAGGTTGAACTAGTGTGGCCTAGGCTAAACTGGTTTGTCCTATCGCATGTAGGGAGGACTGGTTTGGCCTAGACGAAACTAGTTCATCCTAAAATCGGGTTTGGCCTGTAACAGATATATGTGGATGGTAAATCTTTCTCCCAACCCAGAGCAGCCCCCGTACAAGCAGCTATGCTGACTCCGCTGCAGGTAGAAAATATCATTGCCTGTGGGTGGAGCAGAGGTGTCCCGGCGCCCCATCCCCCACTCCTGGAGGCAGGGCTCGTGCCGGCGCTTCAAAGCGACGCGTGAGAGACCGCGCACCTGTGTGGCGCCGGCCGGTCGCCGGCGGTCGCGGCTCCCTAAATCACCCGCCGCCTCATTTCCAGAAACACTCGGCAGGTATTTAGCGGCCGAGGAGTCCATCAGGCGCTGGGCGCCGCGCCGCGCCGCGCCACGCTACCTGGCAAATTTCGCAGACGGCCTCCAATTTTCTCACCTCGTAAAGCGCCCGCCGCCGATATATGGGCGCGGCCGCTCGTAACTCGCGTGGCGCCCGGCCGCACGCGACCCCAGTCAGCTAGTCACCGCTTATCTGCCCAGCCGGCCTAATGGCGCCTGCTGCTGCTGATGGAGGGCACACGCCACACTGGCCACAGGCTCTGACTTCCACAGTTAACTTCACTACCCTAACTAGAACCACGACCGTTGCTAGACGTAGGGAATTTTCCCTACACTTAGGTACTTTTAAGCATTAAAATCATGTTCTGACAGATTAATATCCTATAAACTAAATGAAGTTAAGAAATGCCAGCAGGCTCCCCTGGAAGTATCAAAACCTTTTTGCTTAGACGAACTGCATGTGGCTATGTCTGATGTGAAGACTGGGAAAGCTGCCGGTACAGATGATATTTTCCCAGAATTTATTAAACATGCTGGACTCAAGATCCGATTGTGGCTTCTAAATTTATTCAACAACATTCTTAAAGACAGCTCTCTACCAAAAGCTTTTAAGAGATCTAAAGTAATAGCTGTTTTGAAGCATGGTAAACCAGCCGAACGTGCAGATACCTATCGCCCGATTGCACTTCTCAGTGTATGTTACAAGCTGCTCGAGAGACTCATCGACAATCGTATTGTTCCCATTCTCACTGCTAGTATCCCTGTTGAACAAGCTGGTTTCAAACAAGGCCGTAATTGCTGTGACCGGGTCCTAGCACTGACATCTTTAATTGAGACTGGTTTCGAAAAGAAGTGTACCACTCCCGTTGCTTTTCTGGATCTCTCGGCAGCTTATGATACCGTCTGGAAGAAGGGCCTCCTAGTAAAGCTTTACAATCTCATTCCTTGTCCTATTTTATTGCGACTTGTGAACTCAATGCTTAAGTGGCCGTCTGATCAACATCTATCTCGGCAACACGGAAAGTGGGTTTAGACAGCTTCACGATGGCCTCCCCCAGGGTTCGGTTCTTGCTCCCATTCTTTTTAATGTTTACACCGCTGATATTCCAGCTACGCAATCTAGAAAATTCATTTATGCCGATGATATTGCCATAGCGTCACAACACAGAGACATCCATGTGACGGAAACTACTTTAATATCTGACCTAACTCTCCTCAGAAATTACTTCGCAATGTGGAAACTAAAGCCAAACCCAAATAAAACGGAAGTAGCTTGTTTCCATCTCAGTAATACGATGGCCGACTATAAACTTAATATCTCGTTTGATGGTGTTCAACTTGAACATAATGAACATCCAAAATACCTGGGAGTCATCTTGGATAGATCTCTTACTTTTAAGTACCACCTTCATAAAACAGCAGACAGAGTTAAAACTAGGAATAACATATTGCAGCACTTAGCAGGATCATCTTGGGGAGCCAGTGCTAAGGTTTTGCGTACAACACCTTTGTCCCTAGTTTACTCTGCAGCTGAATACTGTTCTCCTGTCTGGCTCAACAGTGCTCATGTGAGAGACATTGATATACAATTAAATAGAGCAATGAGATTGATCAGTGACACTCTGATGGCTACACCAGTTCAATGGCTCCCAATATTATGCAACATCGTTCCTCCTGATCTAAGACGGAAGGAAGCCTTAATGAGAGACTATAATAAGATCTTGTCCACTCCTGAGCTTCCTATCCTGCAAGACCTTCCACCACCGGTAAGCCGGCTGAAATCACGTAAACCACCTCTTAAAACAGCTGTGCAACTACATGAGAGTGGCTTCTCGCCTAAATCAGACTGGGCAAGAACTTGGGATTCGTTTAATGGAAAAAACAGCATCTGGATAGACGATCCCTCTAAGCAGCTCCAACGGACCTTCACAGGAGAGAATGGTCTTTGATCAACCGCTTCCGAACTGGTGTTGGTCGCTGTAACTATTGGAAATTAAAATGGGGACAGACAGACGACCAGTCATGTCACTGTGGAGCAGGCATACAAACGATGACCCACATAATTACTAATTGCCCATTACGATCATTCTCAGGAGGGATGACCGAACTCCATATAATCAGTCAGGAAGCTGTCCAGTGGTTAAAGAAGTATGACTTTGTGACAGAGATATATTTTATCTTCTTAATTAGACACTAGTATATCTTACTAAAGTATTATATGTAGCTGACATTATACCATTTTTCATCCAAAAGTCCCCAACGCGTAGGTACTTTGGTAAAATCTTACAATCGCCGACACAGGCCTAGCGGGCAATGTTGA
Organism: Locusta migratoria; assembly: GCA_026315105.1. Lineage (NCBI taxonomy): Eukaryota > Metazoa > Arthropoda > Insecta > Orthoptera > Acrididae > Locusta > Locusta migratoria. The sequence goes on from CM048745.1 coordinate 87,091,669, forward strand.
CAACAGAACAGTTGTCAGCATGCGGAAATGAAGCATGCGGAAATTGTGGCAAAGTTTGAAGAAGGCAATGATGTTTTAGACGGCATAGTTGTTTTCTGTTCACAGTAAAAAATATTAATTTAAAAACTTACTTTCAGACCCATTAAAAATGACGCGAAATATAATGATTTCAATGCATATCAGTGGAATGGAGAGTCGGTTTGGAAATAGTGTTAGAAAATGTCAGCACAAGGAAAATTCATTGTTTCCATGAACGAAAGACGTTTCATTACCTTGACTAGACTGTTATATATTTACGTCAGGACGATATACTAGTTAGTACTTGTAAATGAGAAGATGCTGACAAGAAAACGCTAAAACATTTGCGACTGCCAACGTTATAATGAACAAAGCGCTAGATATTCGTTGTCAACATAGCACAACTCTTTGAAAATCGAATCATGTAGAGTGACGGACTTCCTTTTTTTTGTGCTGACTGTGAACTAAATAGTTACTGCTGTTCCCACGCTATGGTTGATAGTGCCTCGATGTATCCTTGTGCGGTCAATAAATAAGTTATCCTCGTGTAACGGTGCATTCGGAATTAGCGACCTATTTGGGGAAACTAATTAATGCTGTTCCTCTCTATGGTTAACAGGTTCTTGATGTACCCTTGTCCGATCGATAAATCTGTAATCCTCTTGTAACCGAGCGCTTGGAATTCGCGGCATAATCTACACTTGACTCCGACAATCAGTAACGATCAGTCACTGGAAAAACATATCTAGCAAATAAAGCATCATGCCAAATATTTATTTTAAAGTTTTTCAAAATTTTAACATGTCACATTAATCAACTGGTTAACCTCTGCTGGCCGGACTTCTGGACCTCAGCATACTGTGCTTCGTCAGGATTCAAATCAGACCCCAGCACTGGCTAAATGCACCGAGTCAACCACTCGACTGGGGCGCACGTATGCACATGAAAACAAAGACCTCTAAATTCCAAAGATCATCCACAAGCTAGTGGGTATATTCGGGTGTCACAAAATCATTTGCGCAGTAAGACAGAGGTAGAAATTTAAAATAAACGGCTCTTGTTATAATAGGTCCACAAAGTTTTTAAAAAAAAGCTGTATGTATTACTTTGAACTTCTTCATTTAATGAAGCGTCGCTTTTAGCGTTATGTATTATAATCTCCAGCTGTTCTAGCAGATCTAAACTTCTTTCCTTATCCTGTATATGCAAAATCTTAAGGATATCTTCAATCCGCTTTAATGGGTGGCCAGTTTCGCGGATATGGGTAACTACAGCGTACTTGTCAAAATTATTAAGTCGGAAGGCGTCCATATGTTTCTTGTACCTAACTTTAAACCTATTATAACAAAAGTCGTTTATTTTAAATTGCAACCTCTGTCTTACTGTGCAAATGATTTTGTGACACCTGAATGTAGCCACTAGCTTGTGGATGATCTTTGGAATTTAGTGGTATTTGTTTTCATGTGCATACCTGCGCCCCAGTCGTGTGGTTGACTCGGTGCATTTCGGCAGTGCTGGCGTCTGATTTGAATCCTGACGAAGCACAGTATGCTCAAGACCTTTCTGCGTAGACTAGGTTACAAGGGAAGTAACCACGTTGTCTTTTATTACGTTTTAGGTTTTTATTGCCTCAGGTTTTAAGATTCTTGTACAGATTATCTGTTGATGAGGGCTTGACCCTTGAAACGCGTCATATTTTTGTGTTTGTACACGATTTCTGTGGTTGAGCCTACTTGTCAATAATTAATGATTATTTCACTCTACTGAAAACCGAGGGCAGATATCAAACTTCCTGACACATTAAAACTGGGCCGAGGGGACTGAGGCGCTCCAGTCACGGTCTGCACGGCCACTACGGTCGGGGGTTCGAATCCCCCCTAGAGCATGGATATTTGTGCCGTCCTAGTTCTTAAGTAGTTCATAAGTAGTTTGTAAGTTTAGGGACTGATGACCACGTAGTTAAGTCCCATAGACTATACAAACATTTGAACATTTTGAATTTGAACATTAAAACTGCGTGCCGTACTGGGATTCGAACCCAGGGCCTATGCCTATCTTGGGCCAGCGCTCCACCAGTTTCTCTACCTGTGTTCATCTCACGGCGTAGGAGACAAGGCAGTAGCGGAATTAAAGTTTGAGTACGGGCCACAAGTGTTCATAATCTACGTGCCGCACACCGGTTTTCAGAAAAAAATAATGTAGTTTAAATGTTTGTTAATCTAAGGGGCTTCACTACTGTGTTTATCCCTAGGATTACAAACTACCTAAACTAACTTATACTAAGGACAACAAATACACCCATGGCCGAGGGAGGACTCGAAACTCCGAGGACGTGCAGTGGCGCACTCCGCAGCTAGGCGCCTTAGAACGCTCGGCCACTCTACCGCGGCCACAGTTTTTCGACGGTCGGTATTTTTTTCGGCTGAGAAATGTAGCCGATGGTACATTCTGTTGTACCACAACAATGTATGAGGATAATCGTACGATATTATCCCGTATGTTTATATTCGCTGATAGTGTCTTGCGAGACTCAGATATCACGTCATTGGTCAAGGCCGACGGGTTGTATAGCGGTCTTCAATTATGGCATGCCAAGAAATAGCGAAGTATGACACATAAAATGGAACTTCATGGGAAAGACGTCTATAAAGGTGAATATCGTTAAGCAAGATTTTCTGACGGTTGTACGGCTCTGCAGCACAGTGGTGCAGTGCCAGAATGTGAAGCTAGAAGTCGTGGGTTCCATTCCCGCTAGGTGCTAGGAATTTTATCTCTTATTTTCCATTCTTTCATTTCTAGCAGTGTTGCTGATGTGAAAAAAATGTCGAGTAGTACCGTGGTTCGGAATCCACGTTAAACTGTAGATGACCATATAACTCGCTGGGTAAGACAGTTCGAAGAACAGAGGAAGGCAACGGCATACCACCTGCAAACAGGACCACGCCCAGTAAAGAACTGTGGTGTTCAAACAGATCTTCCGATTGTTCAATGCTTTGCCTTTTAACTATATTTTTCTGAACCCAGATGGGATTGATATTTATAAAACAAATCATTAGCTAAAAGACTGATTTCTTTGCTGTAAAACCTGTAATTATCTTTCAGATATTAAACTAGTATGGCCCTGTAAAGTTACCAGAACAAAACACTTCAAGAAAACTTTGATACACCAATATACACATGCACATTAAGAAAACCTTGATACACCAGCACACACAATATGGCATCATTAAGTTTTGTACCGAAGCGTGAGGCCGTTCCGAGTCGGGGGTTCGAATCATCCCTCTGGCACGGATGTTTGTGTTGTCTTTATATAAGGTAGTTGATAAGTAGTTAGTACGTTTAGGGACTGATGACCCCGCAGTTAAGTCCCATAAGCTCTACAAACATTTGAACATTTAAGTCCCATGAGCTTCGCAAACATTTGAATTTTTTATTTTTTAAATTTATTATTATTATTATTATTACTATTTTATTTTTTTGTACTTTGTCTTAGCGCAGAAATTTAAGTTACCAATACAGTCTTCTCATGAAAGACAACGTTGTGTAAATCTTTAGTTACGAACTGATTGCTAATGACATTACAACTGTAACTGTTTGCTTATGGCATGTTGTAAATGGTGATTGGAGTCGTTAAATTATCTTTTCCTGAAATTTTATGCTCATTAACAAAAGAACTAGCAACTTGTTGAATAATATATATGTTGGCAGCATGGGTAGCATTTATCAGCAACTAACACTGGTTTCAATAATACAAAACACTACTTGAACCATTTTACTAGCTGCACGCTCTAAAGAGTACTTAAATCCTTGTATAATTGCAAAGTGGTGACACAGCTCAAAATCAGAAACAAATCTGCAAACCAAACGTAACTTCTAAGCTCACTCATGGTGCAAAAATTTATAATTGACTAAATAATGAGAAGTGTGAAGTCATCATTATGATCACAAAAAGAAATCCCTTAAACGTAATTCACACGAGAAATCAGTCAAATCTACAGGCAACTAAATACTTAGGAGTAACAATTACGAAGAGCTTAAATTGGAAAGATTATATGACATAGTCGAATTGGAGACGATCTGATCGTTTTTTAATTTTCAAAATGAAATGCCAAGATCGCACACTAATAATTTATTCAATGACAACCGGTTTCGGTGAACAGTGTCCCATGATCTGGTCACATATATATTTTTTCTTTTCTTTTTCTTTTTTGTTGTTGAAATCTATTGACAACTGCGTGGGTCATTAGGCCTTAGCTTACAATCTACTTAAACTAAGTAAACCCTAACCTAAGGACAAAATACACACACACACACACACACACACACACACACACACACACTCACAACACACCCATGATGTGTGTGTGTGTGTGTGTGTGTGTGTGTGTGTGTGTGTGTGTGTGTATTTTGTCCTTAGGTTAGTTTACCTTAGTTTAAGTAGATTGTAAGCTAAGGACTAATGACCACGCAGTTGTCCAATAGATTTCCAACAACAAAAAAAGAAAAAGAAAAGAAAAAATATATATGTGACCAGATCATGGGACACAGTTCACCGAAACCGGTCGTCATTGAATAAATTATTAATGTACGATCTTGTCATTTCATTTTGGAAACTATTAAATTGTAAAAAATACGTATCAAATATTGCAGGGAAGCCGAATCAAAGGGTACATTTCATAAGCTAACACTTAGAACATGCGACAGTTCTAAAAAAACTGCCTGCGCCACACTTGTGGGTCCTGTTTCGGAGTATTGCTGCGAATTGTGGGATCCCATCAAGTGGCTCTGACTGACGATTTACAGAAAGTTCAGAGAAGGGCAGCTCGTTTTGTATTATCGCGATATATGGGAGAATCACGGAAATGATGCACGATTTGGGGAGGGGGGGGGGGGAATAACAAAAAGAAAGACGTTATTCGTTGTAGCGAGATCTGTTTGCGAAATTTCTTTCTCCATCACACTTTGCTAGCACCCACCTACATAGGGAGACTTGATGATAAAAATAAATAAATAAATAAGTCAGGTTCCGATAAATCATAAAACGAAGAGAAAACGTGATACACTGGTTGAGTTACATATTTTTATATTTTTGAAAGCATCAAGAAATGAACAAAACTTGGCTAATTACTTTACTCGATTGAAAGTGGCAACAATGAAACGTACGCAACATTGGTTTTAATTTTTTACATTTAATGGGATCAATGTTTGAACAAAATATGAACAATTACTTTATTCGATTTTAAGTGACAGCCATATATTCAAAGAAGATATTTTGCATCATTTTTCTCGAAAAAAAAAAGTAATGCAAGAAAATCATCAGTTTCACAAAACAGCAATTACTTAACAATGCCTGTCTGAGAAGCTTGCTCACCTTGTATAATGAAGGAAAATCAAATGAAAGTATTAATCATTACTGTTCCACATTTAATGAACCCACACTTAATGCGCTTTCTGAGACACCATTTCCCACCACGTCTTCCCGCGGTCGCGTGCAGACTTTGTCACTGCTTTGCCGCGCACTGCAGCAATACCGCGAGGATCATGGCGTAACGCAGACATGCCTCTCCTAACCAACGAGTACATATTTTTAATAAAATTTGATAAAGACCTATTTCATACGGAAAACATAATTGATTTCTTTATTTCCCAATTCCTCAAAACCATCTTAAAAAAAAGTGTTTGTAAATCTAAGGGAACTTAACTACGTCGGGCTTTAGTTTCTACGCTTACACACTACTTACACTAACTTAAAAATAACTTATGCTAAACACAACACAAACACCCATGCCGGAGGGAGGACTCGAACCCATGACGCAGCTGCGCGCCTTAGTGCGCACAGCTACTCTGCCGCGGCAACCCTCTATTTCGCAGCAAAATTATAGTCTCCATGTATCTGTAGTCGAGTTAAGTTTATAGTTGCATATATATTAATCCACTGCAAATGTATACACCTATAATTGCATGTAAACGTATGCCTCAATCAGGCAAGTGACAATTTCTGTGCGTATGCACGAACAGATCAGATCGTTTGTGGCAATCATTATATAGATATGCTAAAATGAAAATTGTGGTACAGATTACTAATTTATTCGTACAAGAACGCCAATGAAAGTTAAATAATTCGAAAGATTGTTTGTCATAGATTACACGAACATAAATATAGTGTGTGCATTTAGCCATTAAAAGTGGTAAAAGGAAGTAGCAATTTTCCTACCTACAGCTTGGATCAAGTCCTACATTCTCCAACAGTTAGCTATCTGATTGGCTATTCGCCTCCACCAAAGACGCTGTAATGCAGCGCATTAGCAGTATTAAAATAAGTGCATATCGAAACATGGAGAGCTCGCAACTCACTTTCTTGTACCGTTCCAATGCTTCATTTTCGCACTGATTAAGAGTGGTTGAAGGAAATGGATGTTTTCATATGAATGCCGATATAAAGGACGATCCGCCGGCTGAGGCATCTAGCGGTGCTCGGGTGGAACTACGAAGTCGAGAATGCCGATATAAATGATGATGTGCCGGGAGAGGCATGTAGCGGTGCACGGGTGGAACTACGAAGTCGAGAATGCCGATATAAATGATGCACGGGTGGAACTACGAAGTCGACATGTTGTCAGCTCTGGAATTCTGAATATCGCTGTATCGAAATAACATTATTTCTTGGCGTTGTATAAATATACGAACACCTAAATTGTAGTTCCATTTCAAATATTAGGCTAATGAAAGTTATATAATTCGAAAATGGCATGAGAAATATATACTTCCGTTTCTATTTGTTGTTATTGTGTCAGGCATTTTCTTTAAAACGTAAAAGATGCCGTTTCATACCTCCCAGTGCCGGTTAAATTTTACCAAATATCCCAGCGGCCTCCTGTGATAATGTTGGCAACAGATGCTGAATAGTGAGAATCTTCATTTTAGCCAATCGCTTGACAACTCTGATGTTTTCTCATGGAATCTTCGCTTTACGAGGGCAATTATTTTTACTGAGCGGACCAGGGTACATACAAGAACCTGTCAACCATAAAGCAGGAACAGCATTATTTGTTTACTTCATGGTCTGTACGATACACTAATCGAGTCATTCTATGTGGTTCGAACAAATGGGCAAAGATTTTCTATCGTGTTGTTGATGTTGCCAACGTAATCACGCGAGGCCGCCGACATGACACGTAAAATTTTACCCCCAATGACCATTGTAAACACAATTGGTCGATTTTCGACCACAGGCAATACTAGTTCAGATAATTCCGCGAGCAGGTGGAATGAGAGACAGGGTCACTGCACTCGTAGTACGCAATTGCGTTGATAATTTGGGCAGGGGAGAAGCGTGTCCTAAGCGGTGATGGATCAGCGGCCTCTGGGACAGGGTTGACTGTCCCCTCGTTTTATTAGAGAGACAACAATTCAACATGGAACTAGCACGACACGCAACCCACAAGGAACAGATCCACCTGACGAAGTGATCGGAGGCAGCTGGGAACAGCTAACGCGACCGTTGCCCCAAAGAGGAAAAACAGGTCCGAGTACTGATTCGGCAAAAATGTTCTATTTCGCAATTCAGTTTAATGACTGAACTAAAACAGCCAAGATATTGCAATATTTGTAACTAAATGTATACAGAACTGACTAGTAACTGAATTAGTAACTGACGGGTTGTCCAGATATAGCCGCTTGTATAGAAGGCGCATCTCTGGTTACTCCCTCCAGGATTCGCGGTACCTGCTTGCGATTGGCTTTCGGTCAATTGCTGCCTTCTCCACGATCGTTCTCTTGCGTCTGGCGTGTGGTGCAGATTTACGCCACAACATGACCTGTATACAGTAAACGCAATATTTTATTAGACACACATAACCCTTCGGATATCAGCTGAAATATAATTGTTAATTGATTTTCTATGTTTATGGCACGATTCAGACAATATTCCTACCACTACACATTGTCCGCGGTTTTAATTATACGTGATACACTATGCAATTTGAGTGCATAGATCCTGAGAAATCAGTACCCAGAAAATCCACCTCTGGCCGTAATAACGGCCTTGATACGCCTTGGCATTGTAGGTGTCGCCACCGGCGCCAACCTTGTGTGAATGCTCTGAAAAGCTAATCATTTGCATATCACAGCATCTTCTTCCTGTCGGTTAAATTTCGCGTCTGTAGCACGTCATCTTCGTGGTGTAGCAATTGTAATGGCGAGTACTGTATCAATATGTTGAATCATTAATATTGCTGCCTGTCTATTATTGTTGAAATCGGAAAATTACGAAAAATGCCAAAGGGGAATAATTTTGAAACGCGATAGACGGAAAAGAGATCGGAATTAATTTTGATAAAGCAAACTGACATGAAAAAATATATTTACTAGAACAAAGGTTCGAATAATTTCAACAGACAGCATATTAAAAAACGGCGAGTTGTTTCGTTGACTTTCTCTTAGCACCGTAGATGGCTGGATAAACATCGGCAAAAGTTCTGGTAACCGCTTGCCGTAGTGAACTTTGTGAAAAATCGAAAAATGGTATTCGAGTTACGATGATAGTATTGGAAATATTATAACACTGAAAATAGGACTACGCGGAACATTTAAAAGAGCTTGCAGGTTCTATTGCGGAAAAAAGTGACAAATTTTGAAAGGCATTTATATTTAAATGCAAATGCAAATTGCTACAAAATATATGCTATCTACACACAATTCCGTCCAAATCAATCATTATTGTCATTGGTCATTTGCTGAAAACAACTCAGGGAGAGGGAGAAGCAAACTGCAAATGATAACGAGCATTTTTAGCTGAGAAATGAATGGGCGACGTTTATTGATTAATAAAAAAACACATCTCACACACCTTTTATGAAACCCCGATGAGGTGGAAAAGGCCTTGCTAACAGTACGAGAAACGAACGCAGAAGACCATGGACGTTGAACAACGCTCTCCATCTAGAAGCCATGGTAATAAAAGAGGATCGAAATTCAGAGCAGAGATAGCGTTTTAGGGGACCGCTGCTAATCTGTGACAAGAGTAATTACTTGCGTAGAATCTTCCTTACTGAATGTTACAATGTCCCCAGTCTTTGGAAAGGCGTAGACCCTACGGCCGAAGTCGAAGACAAACAATTTTTTTTCCATACCAACATCAGAAAATAAATGCAAATGATCATAAAATGTAAACAGTCATGGAACTACATAGTACATGGATAAAAGAAATCGCAGTAAATATGTCCACATGTCACTTTTTTCAAAGTTCAATTCCAGAATTCACTCGATTTTCCCCAGAGACAGTATTAAAGGTTTGGTACATAAATATTAAAATATTTCAGAGTCTCTTTCATTTTATTGGCGGCATCTTGGGTACTGTTGAGCGAAGCGTTTCTTGGGAAATCAGCTGAGTGCCCAGACCCCTGGGCTGTGCATTGCGTACAGTGTGGTCGACAAGTGGTGGAGGAGGCAACCAGTGGGACCCACAGCCACTGGTAGATCGTCATCGGTCTCTCATGCAACAAAATTAATACACAGAAATTAGAGATAACTTATAACTATTTGCGTTACATGGTTTTCCTGAAAGGAAATACACAGAATTAATGTTCAGTCTTTACATCGAAGTACATGGTTTCTGTGCGAGTGATAGACTCTTATACGTGACTATTGATATCGGTATGAGATGAGAGTGTGAAATTTTAAGCGTTATAAAACGAAAGCCAGTCTAGCATGAACATTTATAATTGCGTATGCTCAGTACAGTACTGAAATGAATTATGAAATCATTTGAAACTATGTCTGAAAACTGATATCATTTCGTCTTAATTAGTTCCTTTGCGCACAATTCATGAATATATATATATATATATATATATATATATATATATATATATATATATATATATATATTAAAAGTCGACCACTGTACGTAACAAGAGCTTTGTTCTAATACTAACATTAGTCATTCCCGGCCTGACCGTCGTGGCGGTCGGACCGTCCGGGGCGTGTTTACGTGTCAGCGGCGGCCGGCGGTGCGGCTTGTGGTGAGTTACACGCTGTTGCGGCGCTCGTAGCAACCCGTTCTAGTTGTTTATAATGTGCAGACACCAGTATGGACATTAATATGGAGCAACCAGAGAGAATAGACACATTGAGATTTTCATTCGATGGTAACTTCTCCCGACCTAAAATATATGAAGTGGAACGATTTATAGACGAAGACGTTAAAATACCTCCTGCCGACGTAATTGGAATTCACCTTTCGATTGTCAGTAGCACGGTTTACATCAAGTTACGTTCTCCTGAACTATGTGACAAAATCATAGAATCATGTGGTGATTCCCTAAAGTTTCTCCATAATGACGGAAATGTTGGCAAGGTCACTGTCTCTCGCGCTGGTTTTGCTGTTAGGACCGTGCGTATTTTCGAACTGCCGTTCGAAATAACTGCAGAACAAATCAACGCCACTCTGAAGTGTTATGGCACTGTTATCAACAACGTAGCCGAAAAATGGGCTTCCTTTCACAAGTATCCAGTGCTCAATGGGGTTCGACAAATTAAAATCGAATTGCGTCGCCGTATCCCATCGTACCTCACGATATGTGGGTACAGGGCGATTATAATGTATGACGGGCAACCAAGGACATGTTCAGGATGCAACTCCACAGGGCACGTCAGAGCCCAATGTATCCAACGAAGAGTGACCCAGTTACCTACAGGTGAACCAGAATGCCCCCCGAAGATGACTTTACTACCAACTACATATGTAGCGGCCGTTCGTGCCAACGTCGCCACGACTTCAAATTCTGAAATAGAAGTCTACAGGGATAACGTTCCCAACGATGACAATGTACCTATGGAGACGAGTAGTCATGAAGAAACTACTACAGGGAACGGCCAGCATGCTAAGGAGCTCGAGGCCTCACATCAAGGGAGCAACTGTACTATCGTAGACAAAATGGGTGATAAAGACGATGAACGACAGTGTACGGAAGAAATTCGTTCTCCGTCTCCCGAGAACGAGGGATCTCCTAAGAGAGGTTCGTCACCGACGAACAGGAAGAAACGGAGGATTGCCCATCCCGATGCAGAGAAATCTGCGCCTACGCTGCGCGAGACAGCCAAACAGATGCTTCGTACACCGGCTGAAGAAGCTCTACGTTCTGTTGGCAGTAGCCCTCTAGCACAACATTCAGTGCCCACGGACAATATTGCGGCCAGCTTTCAGACGAAAGAACAAGAGGCTTGTGAACGGACGAAGACGACCAACTTATCCAATAAAGCCAGCCATGAGCACCAATCTGCCCTCGATAAGGCCATAACAGACACGTCAATAGCCGCCTCAACTTCCAGCTGGGCGGACGACACTGAAGATGTACCTGTTGACCAAGAGATGGCCGAAGAAACGATGGTAACGAGCGGATCGCTATTGGCTTCTCGACCAGCCACCGTACTAACTTCTCAAACACCTGGCGCTAAAGACTAACGCTATGTTAGCCACCCCAACCAGCTGCCTATGGAAGACTCACACCCACTACCTCATGTTTGATGCAAGCTTATAAGATTTGTACCTTGAATATTAACAGGATCACTTCGCAAGTTAAAATCTACAGCCTCAGACAGTATTTGCGGGCAGCAGATGCTGACATTATCTTTTTACAAGAAGCCATGACACCCTTAATCGCAGATGTACCTGGCTATGATGCCATAGTTAACATAGGAACCGAGGCTGGCACCATGATCCTGTACAAAGAGGGTATCCCTTGTTTTCCCCTCTCCATCTTACCAACGGGACGAGGTATTGCGGCCGACTTTAATGATCTACTCCTCCTTAATGTATACGCACCTTCCGGTTCTACTGCGCGAGCAGCGCGGAAGGAGTTTTATACTGGAGAGATAGCCAATTTAATCACCGACTTGCGCCGACGCATCGTTTTGGGAGGAGACTTCAATTGTGTTTTGAGACCCATGGATCAGACGCCGAATTTTAACTTCAGTCAGGAGCTGCAGACCTTAACAACAGAACTTCAGCTAGTGGACACATGGATTCATTCCCACCCGAGCGGCGTCGCTTACACCCATTTTACTTCGACGTCAGCAAGTAGGTTAGACCGAATATATGTCCACCAAGATCTCTTAGCAACTGTTGGGAGTTGCGAATACTGGCCTGTGAACTTCGCTGACCATATAGCATACCATATGGTCATTAAACATACTCCACAGACAATTTACAGAGGCACTGGTCGATGGCAACTCAACTGCAGTCTCTTACAGGATGAAAGTTTAGAACATGAGATCTTGAAAGTTTGGCAAACCGCCGCCTCACAAAGACCTAAATACCGGACCGGAGTGGAATGGTGGACGCTTTATACTAAGGGAAAAATCATTAATTGCATCAAACAACACGCCAGAGTGAGAGCGCGCTACGAGAGAGAGACTAAGGAGTTTTACTTCCTCGCTCTACGAGAGTTATACAAGGATTATAACCAGCTGCCGACCAACATGACCCAGATACGGCGCATACAAGCCAAAATAACCACCTTGATGGGACAATCCGCCACCGGACACCAGGTTCGTGCGCGCGACTTCGCCAACTTACCGCAGCAAAAGACGTCTGTATATCATTTAGTGCGACAGTTACGTATGGCACGCAGGAAACTTATTAAAAACTTACAAGACGATGACGGCACATCTTATACCCAACAAAGAGATATCAAAACCTATGTTGTCAATCATTTTGCAGCTCGTTATAGCAGCGCTAGTGTACCGCACGACAAGGTGGAGGAATGGTTTCATATTCAGGCCACCCCCTACACAATTACGGCAGATGACAATCAAGGTTTACTTGCTCCTTTCACTAATGAGGAACTTAGAGATTCACTCAAGGCCGCGCCACGAAATAAATCTCCGGGCACAGATGGGTTGCCCGTCGAATTTTACACCAAATACTGGCACATAATTGGGGACAGACTCACAGAGATATATAATGAGATACTTCGTGGGATTTCTCTCCCTACTGCTTTTACCGAAGGGGTGACTGTCTTAATACCTAAAAAGCCACAGACAAAAACTATAAAGGATCTCCGGCCTATAACGCTGCTAAACGCAGACTTTAAACTTCTGACACGCACCCTCAATGCACGGTTACGGCCGCTTTTACCTGACATCTTAGGACCATACCAAGCAAGTGCGGTTCGCGGCCGCTCCATAACAAACATTTTGACGCTGTACAGGGATCTCGTCACACTCACCTGGACGACAAACACAGCAATGGCTATAGCCTTCCTGGATTTCGATAAGGCTTACGATAGAGTCGAGTACCCCTATCTCAGCAAAGTAATGACAACGATGGGTTTCAGTCCCGCCTTTGTGCGGCTTGTTAACAACTGCGTCAGAGGAACTCGCACACGGTTCGTTGTAAATGACACGCTGACAGAGTATGTGCCACTCTCCAGAGGAATAAAACAAGGATGCCCCCTCTCAACGACACTCTACGCCATGCTTATGGAACCACTGTTGCGTAAAATACATCACAGCTTGCCTGGCTTCCAGTTTTTCGGAATAAAATCTGTAGTTCAAGCTTATGCCGACGATGTCAGTCTACTCTTAAATAATGTTACGGATATTGATAATGCGAAGCGTATCCTAGAAGATTTCCAAAGAGATAGTGGTGCACTCCTAAACAACAATAAATCTGCAATGTTAACAATAGGTCAAGTTGAGTCTATTACTGGTGACGGTTGGTTACCTTGTGTACAAACAAGGAAACAACTTGGTATGTACATTACGGCCAGACCTCAGGATATGTACAATAAAAACTGGCAGCCCAAAATACAGACTGTAAGAGCAAACTTGCGCGAACAGGAAACGAGAAACTTAGATCGTTTACAGAGAGCCTTTTTCGTGAACTCTTACGTCCTGTCTAAACTGCAATACGTCGCCGCCGTTCTGCCAATGCCAACAACTGTGGCTCGATCACTTTTAGCAGCGGCCGCCTGGTTCGTTTGGAAACTAAATATTTTTAAAGTTTCTTTCCAAATAACAGCTCTGCCTTGCGACATGGGAGGCCTTGGCTTAAACAACCCAGGAATGCACGCTTTGGCCATATACCTGACACGAACATGTAAAATACTATTGGCCACTGAGGACACAATCACGAAACGGCTTTATCAGCTATCGCGCCCCCACAACATGTCTCCTCCGATAGATATTGCCCACATCAGTCCACACCTTCAGCACATAGCTCTTTATTATTTGGGATGCAGCTACATTGACAGCGAATTTTTTAAGAATACGACTGGACAGTTGTACCGCCGCCTATTACTGAAGTCATCATCTTCTCCCATAGAGAAAAAATACCCGGCTTCCAATTGGAAGATGGTTTGGACTAATATTCACAACAGAACATTGCCTACAGATGTTCGATCGAAATGGTATGACGTAGCCACTGAAACTGTGCCCACCCAAGAAAGGCTGCACAGAATCAGCCTTGCACGGACTCCGTACAGTGAATTCTGCCATGTTGTGGCGACGATTGCACACATCTTTGTCTGCAAGGATCAAGTGCAAGTCTGGAACTGGACGCGTAAAAAACTAGCTATCCTCAACAGAACATCACCCCAGACCATTCAAATCACAGACCTCCTACGACCAGAATTTCGACTTTTCCCGGAAGTCAAACACAACAGCTACGTATGGCTGATGGGTCATTTTATAAACTATACGCTCTCCACCAAGACTCCCGATGTCCAAGACTTCCGTGTGTATTTATCTACTCAACACTGGCGGACTAAAAACCGATTTGGCTCCCAATACATCAAAAATTTTCAAAATTACCTTCAAGTGATACTCACGTCACCCTAGGAACGGGTTCAGTTTCCGAAGACATTCTCCTTCACGAGAAACTTTGTCAACAGAAATATAATAGATATTTTCGGAGGTATTCTATCACGATCGACCCCAGGACATTCGCCAACAAGAAGAACTTACTCATCATAAGCAAGAAGATACGATATCCACAAAGTGTACTTAAGAAGAAAGGTTAACATAAAGGGAAAACAAGATCCGCAGAGACACTCACGGCGATGTGGAGTTTTCGACGAATGGTGCAACGGAGTTACAAGAAGACAAAGATTTAGACAATAAAGTATATGGAACGAACCGTTAGGAAATAACGACACGGTAACGCTAAAGTGCGAAAGTAAACACGAGAAGACGAACTCCGATGCTGCCACGCAGTTGATACTCTTCCCAACTGTCGAGGTTCGTCCTGCAAGAATTTATTATTATTATTATTTTTTTTTATAAGAAACTATTAATGTGGTTCCCAGAGGATTGATCGAAGAAGATCTCATCACATCCTCATATTTATCTACGTTCTTATTTTCATTGTTCATTCACAGAAAGGGAAAATTTTATTTCTAGAAGCCATCGTTTTCTTACTCCATATGGCGGGACCACACAAAAAAAAAAAAAAAAAAAAAAAAAAAAAAAAAAAAAAAAAAAAAAAAAAAAAGTGGTAGAGTGTCTGCTTCGCATGCAAAAAGTCCTGGGTTCAAATCCCAGCTCCTCCAATTTTTGTTTCTCCCTCTACTAGTTTTTGATAACGCTCGCGTATCGACAAACTATGAATATATTTCAATATACTCGAATCTAGCACTGAGCGGCCAGATTGGACCCCTTTTTTTTTTGAAGTTTTCTACGATCTTCTCGCAGTCTCGTTGTTCATTTGAGTTGTATATATCTCCACCATTCGACCGAGCGGCAGCGAAAAAAAGAAAAAAAAAAAAAAAAAAAAAAAGTGGTCTAAAGCACCTCGCTGCGGAGCGCGCGGTTGCTCGCCGTGGAGGTTCGAGTCCTCCCTGGCGCATGGGTGCGTGTGTGTGTTTGTCCGTAGGTTAGTTTACCTAGGTTTAAGTAGTTTGTAAGCTACGGACTAATGACCACGCAGTTTGTTCCGATAGATTTACAGACATTTGAACATTTGTTCTAGTAGATCTAATTTTGTTCCGTTGTATTGTC
Source organism: Locusta migratoria (assembly GCA_026315105.1). Taxonomy (NCBI): domain Eukaryota; kingdom Metazoa; phylum Arthropoda; class Insecta; order Orthoptera; family Acrididae; genus Locusta; species Locusta migratoria. The sequence continues at coordinate 87,107,686 of CM048745.1, forward strand.
TATGCAATATCTTAAAGTCTTCTTCAATCCACTTTAAAGGGCGGCCAGTTTCGCGGATATGCGTAGCTACAGCGTACTTGTCAAAATTATTAAGTCGGAAGGCGTCCATATGTTCCTTTTTAGGCACGCCTTCCGACTTAATAATTTTGACAAGTACACTAAACAATCTACCTGTCTGACCAATTTAGTTGACATTGAAACTATTGCACTGTTTCTTATAAAACCCTGCTTTGTCATATTTCCAGTATCTTGATTTAAGTTATTCCGTAATTTATGATGTAACGTATTATTAGTTTTAAAAGTAGCTTCTACTTTAAAAGGTATTAGTATGTTGGCCACTTTCTGAGACAGATTACCAAAATACGGAACCATTACTCTCTTGATATTTTCCGTGCCATTTTTATTTGATGTCGCATGCTGTTTCTTTCGTATTAAGTTATTCACTACGCTTTCGTGGTAACCATTCACCTTAGCAAGCTGTCTTATAATGTTAAATTCAGTGGTTCTGTCTTTTTCTCTCTACCACGAGACTGACAAATATAACAAAGCCACGGTTCATAAGATACAGTGTAGTAGCTGCAATGCCAACTACATTGGTCAGACCGGTAGATCGTTTAAAGTTAGATACAAGGAAAATATAGACGCCTTACGACTTAATAATTTTGACAAGTACACTGTAGCTACGCATATACGCGAACTTGGCCACCCATTAAAGCGGATTGAAGATGACCTTAAGATTTTGCATAGACAGGATAAGGGAAGAAAGTTAGATCTGCTACAACAGCTGGAGATTACAATACGTAACGCTAAAAGCGACGTTTCATTAAATGAACTAGTTCAAGGCAATACATATTTAGAGGTCTTCGTTTTCATGTGCATACGTTCGCCCCAGCCGTGTTGTTGACTCGGTTCATTTCGCCAGTGCTGGGGTCTGATTTGAATCCTGACGAAGTACAGTATGCTGAGGACCTTTCTGCGTAGAGACGTTTACAAAGGAAGTAACCACGTTTTCTTTTATTATGTTTTAGGTTTTTATTGTCTCAGGTTTTAAGATTCTTGTACAGATTATCTGATGATGAGGGCTTGACCCTTGAAACTCATCATATTATAGTGTTTTTACACGATTTCTGTTGTTGAGCCTACTTGACAAAATAATTAACGATAATTTCACTCTACTGAAACTGAGGGCAGATTTCAAACTTCCTGACACATTAAAACTGCGTGCCGTACTGGGATTGGAACCCAGGGCCTATGCCTCTCTTGGGCCAGCGCTCCACCAATTTCTCTACCCGTGTTCATCTCACGGCATAGGAGACGAGGTAGTAGCGGTGTTCATAACCTACTTGATGCACACCGATATCCTTTCTTCCAGGAGTGCTAGTCTTGCATGTTTCGCAGGAGAGCTTCTGTGAAGTTTGGAGAGTAGGAGGCGAGGAACTGGCGGAAGTGAAGTTGTGAGGCGGCATCGTGAGTCGTGTCGGGATAGCACAATCGGTAGTGCGCTTGCCCGCGAAAGGCAAAGGTCCCAGATTCGAGTCCTGGTTCCGGCACACAATTTTAATCTGCCAGGAAGTTTCATATCAGCGCACACTCCGCTGCAGAGTGAAAAGTTTCATTCTGGAAAAAATATGTAGTTCAAATATTTATTAATCTAAGGGACTTAACTACTGTGGTTATCAGTCCCTGAGATTACAAACTACCTAAATTAACTTATACTACGGACAACAAATACACCCAAGACAGAGGGAGGACCCGAAAGTCCAAGGACGTGCAGCGGCGCGCTCCGCAGCTAGGCGCCTTAGAACGCTCGGCCACTCTACCGCGGCCAAAGAATTTCGACGGTCGGTAAATTCTTTTTTCTTCTTCTTCTTCTTTTTTTTTCGCAATTGAGCGCCTAAGGCGCCAATTTTTGGGCTGAGACATGTGGCGATGATACATTCTGTTGTGGTAATCTGTAATTTACGAGGATAATCACACATTATTCATTATCTGCAATACATAACTATTACGATATTATCCTGTATGTTTATATTCGCTGATAGTGTCTTGTGAGACACAGATACCACGTCATTGATCAAGGCAGACGGGTTGTATAGCGGTTTTCAATTACGGCATGCCACGAAATAGCGAAGTATGACACCTGTAATGGAACTTTATGAGAAAGACGTCTATAAAGGTGAATATCGTTCTCCAAGGTTTCGCGAAGAGTGCGGATCTGTAGCACAGTGGTACAGTGCCAGACTATGACTCTAGGTCAGGTCCTAGGAATTTTGTCTCTTATTTTCCATTCTTTCAATTCTAGCGTGTTGCTGATGTGAAAAAAATGTCGAGTAGCACCGTGGTTCGGAATCCAGGTTAAACTGTAGGTCACCATATAACTCGCTGGGTAAGATAGTTCGAAGGACGGAGGAAGGCAACGGCATACCACCTGCAAACAGGACCAGGCCCTAAAACAGATCTTACGATCGTTGAATGCTTTGCCTTTTACCTCTGTTTTTCTGAACCAAAATGGGATTGATATTTATAAAACGAATCATTAGCTAAAGGATTGATTTCTTTGCTGTAAAACCTGTAATTATCTTTCAGATATTAAACCAGTATGGCCCTGTAAAGTTACCGGAACAAAACCCTTCAAGGAAACTTTGATACACCAATACACACATTAAGAAAACTTTGATATACCAGCACACACATTATGGAATCATTAAGGTTCGTACCGATGTGTCAGGCCGTTCCGCGTCGGGGGTTCTAATCCTACATCGGGCCTGGGAGTTTGTGTTGTCTTTTGTATAAGGTAGTTGATAAGTAGATGGTAAGTTTAAGGACTGATGACCCGCAGTTAAGTTCCATAAGCATCACAAACATTTATTTGTACTTTGTCTTAGCGTAGAAATTTAAGTTACAAATACATTCTCCTCATGAAAGACAACGTTGTGTTCAAATGTTTGTATAGTCTACGGGACTTACTACTGGGCCATCAGTCCCTAAACTTACAAACTACTTATGAACTACTTACGAACTAGGACGGCAAAAATATCCACGCCCGAGGGGGGATTCGAATCCCCGACCGTAGTGGCCGTGCAGACCGTGACTGGAGCGCCTCAGTCCCCTCGGCCACTGCGGCCGGCACAACGTTGTGTAATTCTTTAGTTACGAACTGATTGCTAACGACGTTACAACTGTTACTGTTTGCTTACGTACTGACATGGAAATGGTCGGCGTTAAATTTTCTTTTCGTGAAATTTTATGCGCATTAACGAAAGAACTAACAACTGGTTGAATAATATATATGTTGGCAGCATGGCTAGCATGTATCAGCAACTAACACTAGTTTCAATAATAAAAAAAAACACGACTTGAATCATTTTACTAGCTGCACGCTCTAAAGAGCACTTAAATCCTTGTATAATTGCAAAATCAGAAAGAAATCTGCAAACCAAACGTAACTTCTAAGCTCACTCATGGTGCCAAAATTAATATTGACTAAATAATGAGAAGTGCGAAGTCATCATTATGATCACAAAAAGAAATCCCTTAAACTTAATTCAGACGAGAAATCAGTCCAATCTATGGGCCGTAAATTCAACAAAATACTTAGGAGTAACAATTGCGAAGAACTTAAACTGGAAAGATTACATGACATAGTCGGGTTTGGAGGCGATCTGATCGCTTTATAGTTTTCAAAATGAAATGCCAAGATCGCACATTAATAATTTATTCCTTGACGACCGGCTTTGGTGAACTGTGTCACCATCATCTGGTCACATATATATTTTACAAGCTGGTCATCTTGTTAAAAAGTCGGTATAAAATAATAAGTGCAACATTGCACTTAGTCACTATATGAAAACAAGATGACCAGCTTGTAAAAGCCGCGGTGGAGTAGCCGACCGGTCTAAGATGCCTTGCTGCGGAGCGGGCGGTTGCTCGCCGTCAGAGGTTCGAGTCCTCCCTGGGGCATGGGTGTGTGTGTGTTGTCCTTAGGTTAGTTTACCTTAGTTTAAGTAGTTTGTAAGCTAAGGACTGATGATCACGCAGTTGTCAACAGATTTCAAAAAAAAAAAAAAACGGCGGTAAAATATATATGTGAGCAGATGATGGTGACACAGTTCACCGGAACCGGTCGTGATTTAATAAATTATTAATGTGCGATCTTGTAATTTCATTTTGAAAACTATTAAATTGAAAAAAAATTCATAGAAAATATTGCAGGGAAGGCGAACCAAAGGCTATGTTTCATTTGCTAAACTTAGAAGATACAACAGTTCTAAAGAAACTGCCTGCACCACACTTGTGGGTCCTGTTCCGGAGTATTGCTGCGAATTCTGGGATCCCCGTCAGGTGGAATTGACTGACGATATATAGAAAGTTCAGAGAAGGGCAGCTCGTTTTTTATTATCACGATATAGGGGAGAATCACGGAAATGGTGCACGATTTGGGGGAGGGGGGGGGGGGAATTATTAAAAGAAAGACATTATTCGTTGTAGCGAGATCTGTTTGCGAAATTTCTTTCACCAACACAGTTTGCTAGCACCCACCTACATAGGAAGACTTGATGATAAAAAAATAAATAAATACAAAAAGTCAGGTTCCTATAAATCATAAAAAGAAGAGAAAACGTACGATACACTGGTTGAGTTACATTTTTTATATATTCGAAAGCATCAAGAAATGAATAAAACTTGGCTAATTACTTTATTCCATTTAAAGTGGTAGCTATTAAACGTATGCAACACTGGTTAATTTTTTTATATGTAATAGGATCAAGGTTTGAACAAAACATGGACAATTACTTTATTCGATTTAAAGTGTCAGCGATATATTCTAATAATAATAATAATAATAATAACAGAAAATGATCAGTTTCACAAAGAAGCAATTACTTAACAATGCTTGTCTGAGAAGCTTGATCACCTTGTATAATCAAGGAAAATCAATTGAAAGTATTCACCATTACTATTCTACATTTAATGAACCCACACCTGATGCACTTTCTGAGACACCATCTCCCACCACGTCTTCCCGCGATCGCGTACAGTCTTTGTCACTGCTTTGCCGCGCACTGCAGCAATACCGCGAGGATCATGGCGTAACGCAGACATGCCACTCCTAACCGACGAGTACATATTTTTCATAAAATTTGATAAAGACCTATTTCATACGGAAACCATAATTGTTTTCTTTGTTCCCTAGTTCCTCAAAACAATCTTATATATATGTTGAAGTGTTTGTAAATCTAAGGGACTTAACTACGTCGGGAATTAGTTTCTACGCTTACACACTACTTACACTAACTTAAAAATAACTTATGCTAAACACAACACAAACACCCATGCCGGAGGGAGGACTCGAACCCATGACGCAGCTGCGCGCCTTAGTGCGCACAGCTACTCTGCCGCGGCAACCCTCTATTTCGCAGCAAAATTATAGTCTCCATGTATCTGTAGTCGAGTTAAGTTTATCGTTGCATATATATTAATCCACTGCAAATGTATACACCTATAATTGCATGTAAACGTATGCCTCAATCAGGCAAGTGACAATTTCTGTGCGTATGCACGAACAGATCAAATCGTTTGTGGCAATCATTATATAAATATGCTAAAATGAAAATTGTGGTACAGATTACTAATTTATTCGTACAAGAACGCCAATGAAAGTTACATAATTCGAAACATTGTTTGTCATAGATTACACGAATATAAATATAGTGTGTGCATTTAGCCATTAAAAGTGGTAAAAGGAAGTAGCAATTTTCCTACCTACAGCTTGGATCAAGTCCTACATTCTCCAACAGTCAGCTCTCTGATTGGCTGTTCGCCTCGACCAAAGACGCTGTAATGCAGCGCATCAGCAGTATTAAAACAAGTGCATATCGAAACATGGAGTGCTCCCAACTCACTTTCTTGTACCGTTAAAATGCTTCATTTTCGCACTGATTAAGAGTGGTTGAAGGAAATGGATGTTTTCATATAAAGGATGATGTGCCGGGAGAGGCATCTAGCGGTGCCCGGGTGGAACTACGAAGTCGAGAATGCCGATATAAATGATGATGCGCCGGGAGAGGCATGTAACGGTGCACGGGTGGAACTACGAAGTCGGCATGTTGTCAGCTCTGGAATTCTGAATATCGCAGTATCGAAATAACATTATTTCTTGCCGTTGTATAAATATACGAACACCTAAATTGTAGTTCCATTTCAAATATTAGGCTAATGAAAGTTATATAATTCGAAAATGGCATGAGAAATATATACTTCCGTTTCTATTTGTTGTTATTGTGTCAAGCATTTTCTTTAAAACGTAAAAGATGCCGTTTCATACCTCCCAGTGCCGGTTAAATTTTACCAAATATCCCAGCGGCCTCCTATGATAATGTTGGCAACAGATGCTGAATAGTGAGAATCTTCATTTTAGCCAATCGCTTGACAACTCTGATGTTTTCTCATGGAATCTTCGCTTTACGAGGGCAATTATTTTTACTGAGCGGACCAGGGTACATACAAGAACCTGTCAACCAAAAAGCAGGAACAGCATTATTTGTTTACTTCATGGTCTGTACGATACACTAATCGAGTCATTCTATGTGGTTCGAACAAATGGGCAAAGATTTTCTATCGTGTTGTTGATGTTGCCAACGTAATCACGCGAGGCCACCGACATGACACGTAAAATTTTACCCCCAATGACCATTGTAAACACAATTGGTCGATTTTCGACCACAGGCAATACTAGTTCAGATAATTCCGCGAGCAGGTGGAATGAGAGACAGGGTCACTGCACTCGTAGTACGCAATTGCGTTGATAATTTGGGCAGGGGAGAAGCGTGTCCTAAGCGGTGATGGATCAGCGGCCTCTGGGACAGGGTTGACTGTCCCCTCGTTTTATTAGAGAGACAACAATTCAACATGGAACTAGCACGACACGCAACCCACAAGGAACATATCCACCTGACGAAGTGATCGGAGGCAGCTGGGAACAGCTAACGCGACCGTTGTCCCAAAGAGGAAAAACAGGTCCGATTACTGATTCGGCAAAAATGTTCTATTTCGCAATTCAGTTTAATGACTGAACTAAAACAGCCAAGATATTGCAATATTTGTAACTAAATGTATACAGAACTGACTAGTAACTGAATTAGTAACTGACGGGTTGTCCAGACGTATGCCGGCCTAGATATAGCCTCTTGTATAGAAGGCGCATCTCTGGTTACTCCCTGCAGGATTCGCCGTACCTGCTTGCGATTGGCTTTCGGTCAATTGCTGCCTTCTCCACGATCGTTCTCTTGCGTCTGGCGTGTGGTGCAGATTTACGCCACAACATGACCTGTATACAGTAAACGCAATATTTTATTAGACACACATAACCCTTCGGATATCAGCTGAAATATAATTGACAATTGATTTTCTATGTTTATGGCACGATTCAGACAATATTCTTACCACTACACATTGTCCGCAGTTTTAATTATACGTGATACACTATACTGACAGATTCCACTAACATCGTTATTAGTACTGAGTGGAAATAACGATAACTGCCCCTTATTTGTACTACGCAGTATTTATACATAGTATCAATAACTGTCTGTTATTAATTCTGAGTACTAATAACGATAACTGCCCAATAACTGCCGTGGTGGAGTAGCCGAGCGGTCTAAAGCATCTCGCTGCGGAGCGCGCGGTGGAGGTTCGAATCCTCCCTGGGGCATGGGTGTGTGTGTTTGTCCATAGGTTAGTTTACCTAGGTTTAAGTAGTTTGTAAGCTACGGACTGATGACCACGCAATTTCGTCCGATACATTTACAAACATTTTTTTACCAATAACTGCACAGTACCGCTATCTAGTAGACATAACGTTAACTACCAGTAATTGCGACCTAGTACACTACTGGGCATGAAAATTGCTACACCAATAAGAAATGCAGATGATAAACGGATATTCATTGGACAAATATATTATACTAAAACTGACATGTGATTACATTTTCACGCAATTTGAGTGCATAGATCCTGAGAAATCAGTACCCAGAAAATCCACCTCTGGCCGTAATAACGGCCTTGATACGCCTGGGCATTGTAGGTGTCGCCACCGGCGCCAACCTTGTGTGAATGCTCTGAAAAGCTAATCATTTGCATATCACTGCATCTTCTTCCTGTCGGTTAAATTTCGCGTCTGTAGCACGTCATCTTCGTGGTGTAGCAATTTTAATGGCGAGTACTGTATCAATATGTTGAATCATTAATATTGCTGCCTGTCTATTATTGTTGAAATCGGAAAATTACGAAAAATGCCAAAGGGGAATAATTTTGAAACGCGATAGACGGAAAAGATATCGGAATTAATTTTGATAAAGCAAACTGACATGAAAAAATATATTTACTAGAACAAAGGTGCGAATAATTTCAACAGACAGCACATTAAAAAACAGGGAGTTGTTACCTTGACTTTTTCGTAGCATCGTTGGTGATTTCTGATGGCTGGATAAACATCGGCGAAGTTCTGGTAACCGCTTGCCGTAGTGAACTGTGTGAAAAATCGAAAAATGGTATTGAAGTTACGATCTTAGTAGTGGAAATATGATAACACTGAAAATAGGACTACGCGGAACATTTAAAAGAGATTGCAGGTTCTACTGCGAAAAAAAGTGACAAATTCTGAATGGAATTTATACTTAAAGGCAAATTGCTACAAAATGTATGCTACCTAAACACAATTGCGTCCAAATCATTCACTATTGTGATTGGTCATTTGCTGAAAACAACTTATTAAAATATTTCATGGGGAGGTAAAAGCAAACTGCAAATGATAACCAGCAATTTTAGCTCAGAAATGAATGGGCGACGTTTATTGAATAATAAAAAAACACATTTCGCACTTACACCTTTTATGAAACCCCGATGAGGTGGAAAAGGCCTTCCTAACAGTACAAGAAACGAACGCAGAAAATCATGGACGTGGAAGAACGCTCTCCATCTAGAAGCCAGGGTAATAAAAGAGGATCGAAATTCAGAGCAGAGATAGCGTTTTAGGAGACCGCTGCTAATCTTTGACAAGAGTAATTACTAGCGAAGAATCTTCCTTACTGAATGTTACAATGTCCCCAATCTTTGGGGAGGCGTAGACCCTACGGCCGAAGTCGAAGACAAACAATTTTTTTTCTATACAAACATCATAAAATAATTGCAAATGGTCATAAAATGTAAGGAAAAGTTCCGTATGAATTTTAAAACGTCATGTAACTGCATAGTACATGGATAAAAGAAATTGCAGTAATTATGTCCACATATTGCTTTTTTCAAAGTTCAATTTCAGAATTCACTCGATTTTCCCCAAAGACAGTATTAAAGGTTTTATACATAAATACTAAAGAATTTTAGATTCTTTCATTTTATTTGAGAAATTTTATTGGCGGGTACTGTTGAGCGAAGCGTTTCTTGGGAAATCAGGCCCCTAGGCTGTGCATTGCCTACAGTGTGGTCGACAAATGGCGGAGGAGGTAACCAGTGGGACCCACAGGCACTGGTAGGTCGTCATTGGTCTCTCATGCAACAAAATTAATACACAGAAATTAGAGATAACTTATAACTATTTGCGTTACATGGTTTTCCTCAAAGGAAATACGCAGAATTAATGTTCAGTCTTTACATCGAAGTACATGGTTTCTGTACGAGTGATATAACCTTATACGTGCCTATTGATATCAGTATAAGACGAGACTGTGAAATTTTAAGCGTTATAAAACGAAAGCCAGTCTAACATGAACACACTCCAGTTCAATGACAATTATGGGTTAAATATTTATAATTGTGTATTCTCAGTACAGTACTTACATGAATTACGATGAAAACTGATCTGATTTCGTCTTAATATTAGTTCCTTTGAGCACAAGACATGAAACATTTAATATATATATATATATATATATATATATATATATATATATATATATATATATATATATATATATATATATATTCATTGTGTGAAATATTCAGAAGTCAAGTTGCTGTACATGGTTATTTCTGTAGTTGCGCCGTTCACTCGTTTTGTATTTCTATGTTCGTACCATGTTTATTTTATGTTTCAATTGAAGTACGTTGGCATTCCTGTCGTAAACACGCGTCAACAATAGATACGCAACACTCCCACTAAGGCAGAATCGCGCCGTCCAGTACAGTCCAGGGTTGCAAACTCGTACAATAATTATGGGAGCATGCGATAATTTCAGTGCTTGTACGATGTACGATAGTACCTTGTACGATACTGACCAAATGCACGATAATTTCTTTCCGGCTGGAGATACCATTTAAACCGTGCAGGTGCACTTAAGGCAATACGAATTGTCGATACAACAAAGGTAAGTGAAATTACATTAAACTCATCAACATTACTATAATAAAGACAACTACTTGACACTACTACTACTACTGCTATTACAACTACCACCACTACTACACGTATGTCCTGGCGCGATTATTTAATAAAATAAAGTGTCAGTTTTCCTAATATTTTGGTAATTTGCAAGGAACGTTGTACATCAAAGAAGCGGCATCACTGTAGCGAAATGCTTTCTGTTTGTTTAAGAAAAATATCACAGGATGATATGTGGATGCTTCAATTTAAATGGATTAGTTTTTATTGTATAAAATAAAGACACGTTAGTCAAACGCGCGATCGCTGGCACTGATGCCGCTATTTCGATGTACACCGTTCCTTGGAAATTACCATTCTTTGTCCTATTTATTAATTTTTTTTAACATTTTTTGCCTGATGTATGATGATTCTGAGTCAAACTCTATAATTTTGACTTTGTAATACGATGTTTTCGTATTTACGAGTTGGCAACACTGGTACAGTCTACCGGAGGCTTCTGATATATTCGTATCACGTGCGGTGCAATCGTTAATGTCCATTTATTCACGCGATTCTCGTGTTATGACATACTTTGGATTACATCTTAGTGCATCATAGAGAAGATTCTTCTTCCCAGCACGAGTCAGTGGTCTGCAAGACATGTGGTAAGTACAGATCACGCACTTAAACGCGGCCCCTGAGCGGAGAATGTTGAGAGCGAAGCTTCCATTCAGCTCGTAGCGCATTGGCTGTTACAACAAGCCCCGGCTCTTTCTCCCAGTGCCGCCATCTTACGGCGTACAGCTTATAGGGGTTAAAGCATCACAGATGGAACGCGAAAATTAACTGTTACTTTAATGATTGTGTAATAGAACCCGCCCAGAACCCCCCACAAAAAAAAAAAAAAAAATAAAAAAAAAATAAAAAAAAGAAAATAAAAATAAAAAAATAAAAATAAAAAAAAGAGAGAAAGAAAATTGTATAACCGCAATCTGGTAAAGGTAAAGATTGGAAACTCGGGGTGTTTACCATAAGCTTTCATTGGATGGGAGTGAATTAATATTCAATAGGAGTGGTAGATGGTAGTCTGTCTGGAAAGTGACTAAAATTTTGCTCCTCAAGCAGATCTATTCCCCCCCCCCCCCCCCCAAAGCCAAGTCCTAGTTACGCCACTGCTACGAAATATTACTATTTTAAAGGGACTTATTAAGCTGGTGTAGCAACACTTTCCACCTCTTTTTATTGTCGTAACTGAATAACAATCGCAATAATCATTCTTCATACCACTTTCAAGGACAGCTTTCCTTCTAAAAGAAGTCGTCGGCGTAAGTGGAATACAATAATCAATACCGAGCACAACTGACGAGGTCTGCGGTGTACAATACTGTTACTGTTAGTTTGGGAGAGAGTATAAACAATCCGTAGTCACACGAACTCAGCCTACGTACGCCGATCGCAGAAGGGCCACGAAAAAGTGCGAGACCTCTACCAGTTTCATAACAACTTTACGGCAGTTAAGCCAATCTGCACGCGTAGCGTCCTTTCAGCAATGTTTAAGGCTCCACAGAGCTCTTTATTACCACCACTTAAGGGTTCGTTCACGTTACCTCACTACTAGCTTCAAATTAGACTTGCGCATAATAGTTCGCGATCGGGAGCGCTCACTTTAGTTCGCGACTCTGCCGCGAACTAGTTCGTTCTTTTAGTTCGTCCGCTCCCATTGACGGCTGAGCGGCGTGGTCTGCGAATTCAGGTGGAGGGAGAAGTTCCCCCACCTAGCTGCTTCATGCGCTTGTTGCTTGAGCCGCTAAAGATAGCAAGCAAACCAAAAGAAACAGTTTGTGGTTAATTTCTCACGTTTAATTTTTGAGTTATCTCTATATCTTGGTATTGTGGAATTTATTAATCAGATATTGCAGAGTGCAGAATACTTCAAATTTTGTAGCACTGAAGTATGTAATCTAGCAGGAAGACGCTCACCTCGAAATTGCTCTCATCAGCAGAAGGCAAGTACGTGATTTTTAATTCTGCTGCGTGCCCTCTCGCTATTGCCCGTCGGTCTTTGGAATGGAATGCAACGAACTAAGAAGCGAGATACGTTTGGCATAATAGTTCGCGATTGGTAACGCATGTTTTAGTTCGCTACCGATCACGCATATTTTAGTTCGCGACCGATCGCGCATATTTCAGTTCGTCGCGCATATTTTAGTTCGCGATCGGTAGCTCTCCTTTTAGTTTGGAGCTCGGCAGCGAAGTAGCTCGCTCTTTTTAGTTCGTCCGCTGTTTTTGGCTTTTGGTACCGCTACCAAAAGAGCTCATTCTTTTGTTGTGACAGCTTTTTTATATAATGATCAGTATTCAACACTGAATATCTTAGAAAAGAAAATTTGTGTCAGTGAACTATGAAACTACAGCTGAGCTGCATCTCAGTTCGGTAACTGGCAGAAGGGAATCACGCGATTCTGCGCGCTCTCGCGTCCTCTCTCTGTTCCTCGTCAGTCTTCGGAAAAGGAGCGGACGAACTAAGAGCCGAGGGATCTGCGAACTAGTTCGCGTAGTTCGCCTGCGGGAGCGCTCTTCCGAACTAGTTAGTTCGCGAACTATACAATGAGACGTAACAGACCACTTAGGGAAACACCTAAAGACTGTAAATTTGCATGTAGTCAACACCAGTACAATTTGTAACTCTTGTAAGAAAATCCCTGTATATTAGCCCTATGCTGTTCTACAGATATCACATAACTTTGGCTTAAGAATGTTACCAGATTGTAAACACACCACATAAACTAATAACTACTCAGTTAATGTTCATCCATTGGTAGGAAGCAGATTTATTGCATATTAAAATTGTATTCCGGAATATAAAGTAAGCACATGTAGAATTAACAGATAGTAACAGAAAAAATATTAAATGTATTAGATTCTCATCAAACTCAGTACATGGACTTAAAATGCCGTCTGATGCATTAATGTAATAATGGCAATAATTTATTATGTGAATTCCGAAGACTTAATCTGAAACCAACATGACCACATCGTCAGCTTTTAAGCATTACTTAGAAACTATGATATTTATAGAACAAAAAGAAACTGTCAATAGTTAAGCTTGCAAAAACGTAAATCTGTACATGTTAGGAATTATATTCATAACATAATTCTCACGTTATTAACGTCTTTATGAATTCCATTGTTCTAATACATATAATATCATATATTGCTTGATTGTGGCAATTCTTATCAATGTGATCGTATTTAAAAGAATAAACATTTAATGGTCTACTTACCAATATTAAGTATATCTTGTAACAAATCCGTTGTTAATGATAAATGTATAACTTCCTGGTTCTAACAATAATATGTATTGTTGTCACATGTCAAAATAGTATATAAGGATCCGAGCAGAGAGACTCGGCTGTCTTTGGGCAGTCACTATGTATGTCAGTATGCAGATCAACAATGTAATGTATTATTGAATATAGTTTTATTAAAAGTGCGACTTGTGTTTTGAGTTCACATTAAGTGATGTAGGTCTGTAAGATATCACCCAGCACGAAAACTTAACCCGAATTTCAGGCACGTGGAGAACTTTACAAGCGAAGCACATTCTACTAGATACACCCAACCTATGACAATCTGGTAATGTATTGAACTTCATAATTTTGTAATTGTAACCTTGCTACGTGGAAGTGACATTTATTTAGCATCATCTTATGGAAGTTATCAGTTTGTAGCAGGTACGTTACAGCAAGACTTCTTCATATGCTTGGTGTGTCTTTTCACTGAAGTATCTGGTACATGAAACACCGAATAAACATATCGTCGTCCACCGATTATTCTCTTTAAGTCGACACATAATAAGCGTCCATATTTGCATATTACACATGTTTATATAACTTTGTCGGTATTTGAAGTGATGATTTATTGTCTCTTTTCTTCGCTGTCGGTATATGACAGTTCAGAATCGGAACACTCATTAATGATACGTCAATTGGTTCGCACATTAACGAATCATAATCACTTCTCAGGTTAATGTTTCACTTGAAGAAGTAAACTTATACATCAGTTCAGCTATTCGCTAGAGGATCACAGTAAATATCTACCCTGTCTAAGTCACTTATGGGCACCTACAGTATTCATTATAGTCGACATGGTCGATTATAGAGAGTCCGCAACTGCACTACGTTATTTTAAATGTGTTTATTTCCGTCAACAGTTGCTATAAAATTGTTTCATAACATGTTTCGATCACTTGGATCATCTTCAGATCTAAAAAACAAAAGTAAAATAGCAATGTACAATTTGATAAATTTACTAAGGGTTAATTAACAATAGTTAATTTATACATAAATGGATAGATTTTTCTTTACCTTATAGTTGCGTCCGCAACTCGTCTGGCTGAGTACTAATTGGTACTGAGTTATTGTTAATTAACCCTTAGTAAATTTATCAAATTGTACATTGCTATTTTACTTTTGTTTTTTAGATCTGAAGATGATCCAAGTGATCGAAACATGTTATGAAACAATTTTATAGCAACTGTTGACGGAAATAAACACATTTAAAACACCTACAGTATGTTAAAATCTGCACTTTGTTCATACACAGTTTTTGTGGTTTAGTTACTGGTGATGACATTTAATCACTCACATGAATTTTTATCTCACTTAATGTTCGTGTCATAACACTGATAATCATAAAATATTTGCAATTTTTGTGGAATTTATCTCTTTTAGAATCTGTTAAGTATCGCCTGGAATTTTTTAACAATTAAATATATCTGATAGATCTTATGCTCGTGTCAGGTGGCAGGAATAAGTCGTTTTCAGTAATTCCTGACATATTCGTTAATAAAGAATTACCGTTGTTCAATAAAGCCTCCTTTAAATAAATAACAGTTTCTCACGTTTTACATGTCAATATTCGGTTAATTTAGGCGTAACTCCTAACCGCCTCTCTCTCATTAAATTACTTTTTTTTAACAGTGAAATGTACGCAAGTAAACGCATCAAAGCGTCAATATGTATTCCTAATTCACAAAACGTCACCGCTCTTCTAATAAGTCGCGTTATTTGTGTGGTATGATCTAACACACACACAGAATGTAACTTCTCTTGAATCTTATCGTCACTAGATAGTGGGCATGTCCTGAGTGTGTGTGTGTGTGTGTGTGTGTGTGTGTGTGTGTGTGTGTGTTTGTGTGTGTCTGGCTGCAATATGTCATCATTCTAATAATTCCGCCTCCAATCGTTGAGACGATATCTTGTAGAATAAATCCAGCGATGGCAGCGGCACATATATCTGCGATCTTGATGTTTGAACGTTGAATAATCTATGAATGTACTTACTGTAGAGATGCACGTAAATAATTCATTTCAGTGCTATAAATTCATGTAGATATCTTGTGTGGCGTTGTCAGAGCGACATCAATTCACGTGTAACCAGTGTTACTACACTTATGCCTATTGTGTTCATTCGTAATCTGTTAAGTAACGAGGAAAATATAACGATCCTACGAAGAAAGTATGTGTGAAATGATTATCTTTCTTGCCCTTGCTTAACAATGTGTTTCTCCATAACTAAAAATTATCGTAAATATTTCTCACTGATATCTGCGTGTTTGGCTGGCAATCTGAACAGAATAACTTTGTTAGCTTATCTTTAAATTGTGTGTACGTGTGTCATACTAATAAAATCGTGTGTTCTCTTGTGTCTGAAACAGCTGATCTATGAAATATAGGCTGTCTAGAAATTACCTCTCTGTTAGTCACTACTGTCTAGAAACTACCTCTCTGTTAGTCACTACTTTGTGCAAACCCAGGTAGCTTTACAGTGTATTGTAATCAATTATTATGTCGGGTGAAGTAATCTCTAGCCATCTTAACCTTACTCTCTACGTATCCATCCATCATCAACTACTCTATGTTGACCCTCGGACTTATAGAGCTGTTTACCTCGGAGATCGATCATACTGCATCAAGGTGGGAACCAGGTCAACATTTGTATGGCTTGTAGCGGATTCTATTGTAACCAGATCACTCTCAATATTGTAGCCACCATCACGATGCGATCCTCTTTTCTAAATCTTTTGCACGAGGAATCTATATGCCCTACAACCTGACTAAGGCAAGCACTGGGCTTGAAAATGTTTGTTGCCTGGTACCTGTTACCTAATTTACCTGCAGAATCTGGCCCACGCCTCTTCAGTGGCTGCTACCTAGCAACAAACCTTTCCTTCTATTTTCTACTTCTTTTGAAACAGCTTGTTTCCTAGTAAAAGTCTGTTGCGCCTTAATTACAGCTACTTCTACTAGGGCCTTTTCCTTGCTGAATTGTGGTAGTAAGGCAAATCTATTGCTGGTGCCCAGTTTCTTTCTGTGGACCCTGTTCCTTACTACCACTTCCCTTTCCTCTTCACTCTTCTAACCCCTTAACCTTGTAAGTTCCTCCCTAGCACTATCCAATTAAGCCTGAAGAGCTCTAACCTTACCTTCTTGTTCCACTATTTTCTGGTCCCTCGAACATAAGTTGCAAAAGAGTGGAAGAGTCGCCTTTGTTTCTCCAAATGCAACGCGACTACATTTTTACCAGTGAAACCACTACTCACAACAGCTGCACAAAAACCTCGAACTAACTTTCATACCGCATCTCTAACACTTTTCACTCATGGTCGATTACAGTAATTAGCAAGATAAGATAAAATTCAATTAACTACAGATATAAGGAACACTAAAGTTGATTAAGACACAATACATGTGTACATTATTACTAGAGTGAAGGAAATACAAATAAAATTGCGTAATACTGCTGAAAATGTACACCTGAATATTCGGCCTAACTCAGTGTAGTACAAAATTTTTGGAGAAGCAAATTACAATTTACCCTGTTTTAGACTAATAAGAAGTGAAACAATGAAGGAGTACGCTGTCCTTTGTTCAAAAATGTTTATTAATGTTACAAACTAATTATGAACTAGCCGCAGACCGCTCGGAAAAAGTCGAAAACAAAACTATGACTGTAGTACGGCTATGTATCTTTCAGCGTTTAATGAAGAACTCCGCAAGGAAACGTGAAACCTTTAACGGTAAGCTTGAACAACGCACTAATAACCGTATTTGATTAGTTATTCGAGTTAAACTAAGTCTAATTTCTGCCTAAATTAATTATCTTTCCGAGAGAACGAAGGTTGTACAAAACAAACGAATGTCACGATTCACTCACAGGAATAAATTTACAAACTGAAAGAAAAATGCGCAGAAAAAAATTAATTTATTGTATGTCGTTTCTAGTAAAAGGCCGGTTACTCTTCCGAAGTATGAAGCGGCGGTCCCCTGTATTCAGTCGGAGCCCATACACATACTCGGAGTATACATGCATAGTGTCTGCAAACGTATCCAGAATAGAGATAGTAACAAAGATGTCATAAATCGAAACTCTTCATTGTTTTGCTGGCATTGTCACCTAGAAAAAGTTTCGTAAACGTTTGAAATTATGTGTGTAAACTATGTTGTAAGTGGCTTATAGCTCTTATAGTCATCATCATCATCATTAGAGACTGATTATGTCTTTCAGAGTTCAATCTGGAGCATACTACCTCTAATGAAATTCCTCCATGATCCCCTATTCAATGCTAACATTGATGCCTCGTCTGATGTTGAGCCTTTTACTTCAAAATCATTCTGCACCGAATCTAAGTACTTTCTTTTTTGTCTACCTCGACTCCTCTTATCCTCCGCTGCCGAGCTCATGAGTCTCTTAGGTAACTTTTCTTCTCCCATGCGTGTAGCATGACCCCACCATCTCAGTCTGTTCTCTCTAACTGCTTCATCTACGGTGTTCATTGTCAGTTTTTCTTTGATTTCCTCATTATGGACACAATCCTGCCATTGTTCCCATCTATTAGTTACTACAATCATTCTTCCTACTTTTTTTGTGTCCCAACTTCGTCGCCGCTTTTGTGTCCCAGCCTCGTCGTAGGTGTCGGTGGCCGAGTGGAATGAGACCGACACGCGGGTGCAGGTACGGAGGGGAGCAGCCAGAAACTACAAACACTAGAGTAAATTAGAAAGAGATATATTTTGCACAGAATGTAACAATACTTAACTTTTACATAGTACTGCAGAATGTTGATACATAGTTGTTAGAGGCCTGCCTAGTGCCTGTACAATAGCAAAGTCTTCACTCGTGCCTATCGGATTACGAAGGTCCTAACTCGTTGCTATCTCAGTCCGAAGTGACCGGTCCTTCAGTGGTGGCCACGAGCGGCGTTGTCGCAGAGGGCGCTCGTGGCTGTCGTCGAGAGAACGCCGCGCCGTGCGTGCATGGCGGCGCGCGGCGAAAGTAGGTGGCGCGCACTTTGTACTTGTGCGACACCACAACTTTCATATCTGTACCCTCTACCTTATGAATAAGGTAACCTGTATCCACCCAACTTTCACTCCCATACAACAAAGTTGGTCGAAGTATAGAGCGGTGCACTGCTAAATTAGTCTTGGTACTGACTACCTTCTTGCAGAAGAGAGTAGATATTAGCTGAGCACTCACTGCATTAGCTTTCCTGCATCTCGATTCCATTTCTTTCAATATGTTGCCATCCTGTGAGAAAATACATCCGAGGTACTTTGTCTACCTGTTCTATCTTTGTTTCTTCTATTTGGCACTCAATCTGTTTAAATTTCTTTCCCACAGACATTACTTTCGTTTTGGAGATGCTGATCATATCATAATCCTTGCACCTCTGATCGAGCTATGAAATATTAGTGTGCAACCTTTCAATCGAATCGGCCATTACAACTAAGTCATCCGCCTATGCGAGACTGCTTATTTTGTTTTTGCCTATTTTAATCCCGCCTTGCCAGTCTACTGTTTTCAAAATATGATCCATGAATAGTATGAACAACAGTGGTGACAGGTTACAGCCTTGTCTTACCCCTGAAACTACCCTGAGCCATGAGCTTAATTTTCCATCTAACTGCTGCCTTACAGTCTACGTAAAGCCCTTTCAGTGCCTGCAGAAGTTTGCCTCCTATACCATACCATAATCTTGTAGAACTGACAGTAGCTTCCTCCTAGGAACACGGTCATAAGCCTTTTCTAGATCTATGAAACATAGATACAATTCCCTGTTCCACATTTAGCACTTTTCCATTACCTGTCGTAAGCTAAAGATCTGGTCCTGACAGCCTCTAAGAGACCTAAACCCACACTGATTTTCATCTAACTTGTTCTCAATTAATACTCGCACTCTCCTTTCAACAATAGCTGAGAATATTTTGCCTACAACGCTAATTAAAGAGATACCTCGATAGTTGTAACAATCTTTCCTGTTTCCATGTTTGAAAATTGGCGTGATTACCGCTTTCGTCCAGTCAGACGGAACCTGTCCCGATTCCCACGCTTTCTCAATTATCGTGTGTAACCATTTGAGACCTGATATTCCACTGTATTTGACGAGTTCCGGCTTAATTTCATAGTGGCTGAATAAATTCTCATTATCCACGCTTCGCCTTATGCGGCTTTTTCTTGCGCGTCTTATTGTTTATGACATCACATCTGCTGAACTGCCTGTCATGGCGGTAGGAATATGTGCACCAAGTCTGGTCGAGATCGGTCCAGTAGTTGAGGAGATGTGGAGCATACACGCTCGCGCACACACACAATCATCCACGTTTATAATAGTACTAGATGACCCGTTGAACTTCGTATTACTTACTTCTTAATATAAACCATATTAATTTAAATGATATGTAGCTTAGACCCAGTAACTTTATAAAGGCATCATCAAATAGTCTAAGTATCGGCTCGATAGTGGACAAATCACACACACATGTCCAGGATAATGTTCATGTCACATTCGTGGAAGTTCAGGGAAGGTTTAAACGGTGAAAAAATATGGAAAAAAAATTGCGAGGAAAATTCAGATTTAAAACATTTAACATAGTGACTTGGTTGTTGTGTTGGGCGCGTTCCGAATCATACTTTGAAAGATTAAAGTTATCTTTACACGATATGAACCCATGTATGAACTTTCAAAGATAAAAACGAACTGCTGTTCGTTAGTCTCGTTAAAACTCGAGAACGGCTGAACCGATTTGGCTGTATATCATTACATACACCACCGAATCTACTGTGATGAAATCTGGTGTGGAGATAGCTTGAGCACTGACGTACCGGTTAAGATACTTTAGGAAGCGTGTAATTCAAGATATTTTCTGATTTGAAATATATAGAGCGAAATATCAAACAATGATTACTCTCTGGAAAAGCTATTTACTCTTTAGATCTAGTCATCTAGTCGCCCCGGCAATGCTTGACAATCGCTAATATGTATCTACGAATGGTACTGATATCCCAAAGAAAAGAGATCTTTCAGTGTCCCACATATTTTCCTATTTTCTGGCCAACCATTCCAAACTTTTACTTCACTCAAACCTTCCTCTCGCTTTGAACGTCGAATGTGCAAAATTTTATCGTATCCAGATGAATGGTATTGATATTTCATAGAAAAATCTATTTTTTCTGAATTTTCCAATTTTCCGGGAAACTTTTTCAAATTTTTCTTTCCTAAGAACGTTACTCTTGCTTTGAACGTCAAATATGCAAAATTTTATCGGAATCAGACGAATAATATTGATGTTGTTGTTGTGGTCTTCTGTCCGGAGACTGGTTTGATGCAGTTCTCCACAATACCCTATCCTGAGGAAGCCTCTTCATCTCCACATAAGAACGGCAACCTACATCTGTCTGAATCTGCTTACTGTATCCATCGCTTGGTCATCCTCTGCGGTTTTTATCCCACACACTTCCCTCCAAAGCAAAATACACAATTCCTTGATGTCTTAGAATGTGTCATACCAATCTATCCCTTCTTCTAGTCAAGGTATGCCAGAAATTTCTTTTCTCCCCAATTCTGTTCAGTACCTCCTCATTAGTTACGCGATCCACCCACCTAATCTTCAGCATTCTTCTGTAGCACCACATTTCAAAAGCCTCAATCCTGTTCCTGTCCGCACTGTTTATCGTCCATGTTTCACTCCCATACAAGGCAACACTCCATACAAATGCCTTCAGAAAGGACTTCCTTAGGCTTAAATCAATATTCGATGTTAACAAATTTCTCTTTTTCAAGAACGCTTTTCTACCCATTGGCATTCTGCATTTTATATGCTCTGTACTGCGACCATCGTTTGTTATTTTACTGCCCAAGTAACAAAACTCATCTACCTTCTTTATTGCTTCGTTACTTAATCTAATTCCTTCAGCATCACCTGTTTTTCTTAGACTGCACTCCATTACCCTAGTTTTGCTCTTGTTAATGTTCATCTTATATGCACCTTTCAGCACACTGTCCATTCCGTTCAATTGCTCTTCCAGGTATATATATATATTGAAAATAGCTCTTTCAGTTTCTCGCAAATTTTCAAATTTTCCGAGTAACTTTCCCAAATTTTTAATTTATAAGAACTTTTATCTTATTTATTTGATACAAACCTTGTCCTGTCAAGCGGTAGTGAAGTGATGCTCTTAGAACCATGTGGCAATTTTTATTCATAGAAAAAATCGGTTTCGGGTTTTACTAAATTTTCCTACTTTCGGGGCGACTTTTCCAAATTTTTATTTCATGCAAACCTTCCTCTTGCTTTCAACATGAAATTTTTCAAAATTTTATCGCAATTGGACGAACGATATAGATAGCTCACTGGAAAAATCTGTTTCGGTTTTACTCGATTTTCCTCTTTTCCGGACAACTTTTCCATATGCTATTATCTTTTAAAGCTTCCTTGGACTTACACGGCATATTTAAAGACTAAAATTAGCCAAATCGATTCAGCCGTTCTCGAGTTTTAGCAAGACTAACGAACAGCAATTCATTTTTATATATACAGGGTGTTTCACTAAGTGTGTTTGCCTCTCTAACTCAGAAAATAATAGGTGACGGGAAATTTTAATGCAGTAGGTCTACACAGGAAATGTTACACTTTCTGCGGAGCTATGAACATAGTTTATTGTATCATTTTCCAAAGAGTTACAGCACAAAGATATAATTTTTTAAATGGAAGAATAGTTTTTTCCATCGTGCATTGGATTCCTTGAAAAAAGCTGCGTCCAAATCAATTTAAACTACTTTCCTATCATTGTTAGTTTGGGAGGTACAACCGTTCAAAGTTTAGGGGGCGGAGGCTACGACAGCGTAGCTAACTGGCTGGTGGTCATGAGACAGTGGGCCGTGCCCCAGGGGATAGCCACTCGGCCAGTCAGCTATGCTATCGCAGCCTCCGCCCCCGGAACTTTGAAGGGTTGTTGCTCCCAAACTAACAGTGATAGGAATGTAGTTAAAATTGATTTCGATGCAGCTGGTTTAAACTAATCCAATACACGATAGAAAAAAAGTATTGTTCCATTTAAAAAATTATATCTTTGTGCAGTAACTCTTTGGAAAATGATACAATAAACTATGTTCATAGCTCCGCAGAAAGTGTATCATTTCTTGTGTTAACCTACCGCATTAAAATTTCCCGTCACCTATTATTTTATAAGTTACAGAGGCAAACACACTTAGTGAAACACCCTGTATAGATAGATTAAGCTACGTGTCACTGTATTGTTTAATGTGAAGACTGCTCAATACAAATGTCAGAAAATGTGTCGAGGAAATTACCTGCACAATAAAAAGAAACAGTCCCTCTGTTTCCGTAATGCAGTCGACCTAGTGGAAATACTGCTTTCTTTGAGAGATGAAGATTTGGGGGAGCACAGTTTAACGTCTGCCTGTGTCTGAAGATGGGCTGATGCCCGAAACGAGCTATGGCGGAACAATTTGTTACACCGTGAAACGTACGAGCCGGCGCTGGCCCGTAATTATTTAATATCCTGTTTGGGAACAGTAGCCGGCGCGGCGCGGCGGCTTTCGTGTGGCAGCTCAGCTCGTTACGGGCAGAGGCGGTTAGTTAGTCCGGGGCCCTAACTCGACGTGCTAGCGGCCTCTTAGTGGCAAGGCGAGGCGAGGTGAGAAGCGGTTACAGAGCGGGCGGGGCGCGGGGTCGACCTGGCCCGCTATCGATAACCGGCACGGCGCGGTGACCTACTTGCCGCCACAATGCGATGTCACGCCGCGTCTGTTTTTGTGCCGGCCGCGCCCGCTTGTTTGCGTTGTTTATTAGCCAGTGGCTGGGCACAGATTGGTCTCGGCGGCCGGCGGCTGCGGCTGCGGGCGCACTTCAAAGCGGCGCGCCGCTCAAGCTAGCCGGCGCTGTTTGTTTCTGCCAAATGGATTACTATAATGGAACAAGGTGAAAAGGAAACAAAGAACCTCGACCAAAATTTTAATTTTATTCATTTCTCTTGTCTTTTCCCAGTGTCATTGTATATACGAGGGTAAGTCAATTATTATCCGCAATTTAGTTATATTTTTGTTTATGTTGGTAGTACTGTCATTTTAAGTTGGTGACGCATACTTTGTTTATTTGTTGTTATATCTTTGCAATTTTCAAGCTACGTTAGTTTAGTTGTCGCTGCCATGCTGTTAATCATGGCTGCTCCTCTGTCTGTTTGCACCAAACGAGAGCAACGTTCAGTGATACGTTTTTTGTGGGCGGAAGGTGTATCAGGGGCCGAAATTCATAGAAGACTTTCAGTACAGTACGGGAGCAGTGTTTTCCCACAACGAAGTGTGTACGAGTGGATTGAAACATTCCGAGATGGTCGCACGAGTGTTAAGCACGATGAAGGAGCCCGACGACCGTTTACCGCCACAAATGAAGAAACCATTGAGCGATCACGTGAAATGATTCTCCTAGACAGACGATTAGCTATTGATGAAGTGGCTCATCGTCTTCAAATGGTTCTGCCTACGAAATTATTGACAACAGACTTGGGTTTCGTAAAGTTTGTGCAAGATGGGTCCCAAAACAACTCACACAGTTGCATAAGCAAATGCGCCTCGACATCTGCAAAAACCATCTGGATCGCTATGGTAACGAAGGGGACAAGTTCTTAGACAAAATCATTACTGGTGACGAAACATGGATCCATGATTACCAGCCGGAGAGTAAACGGCAGAGTATGGAATGGAAACATCCAAATTCGCCGTGCAAGAAAAAGTTCAAGAGCCAACCGTCCGCAGGAAAACTGATGCTTACGGTTTTTTGGGATGCACGAGGTCCTGTAGTGGAACATTATGGTGAAAGGGGCACAACAATAAACAGTGTACGTTACAGTGAGATGCTTACTGACAGGCTATAGCCTGCAATTCGAAGCAAGGGATTGCTGTCAGAAGGTGTTGTGTTGTTGCACGATAATGCCCGTCCGCATACTGCTGTCCACACTGCTGAAACGTTCCAGAAACTCAAATTCGAAGTACTGGATCATCCTCCATATAGTCCCGATCTTGCCCCTTCTGACTATCACTTGTTTGGTCCACTCAAACAGGCATTAAGGGGCCATCGATTTGACTCAGACGAAGCAGTGAAAGAAGCGGTGCATTCCTGGCTCGCAGCTCAACCGAAAACCTTCTTTTATGAGGGCATAAGGAAGCTTGTACAGCGATGGACGAAGTGCATTGAAAAGCAAGGAAACTATGTCGAAAAATGATGTTCTTGTAAGTTTCGTATTTTATTACAATAAAATTTTATAACTACTTTGCGGATAATAATTGACTTACCCTCCTATATTGCGATGGTGTCTGTTCTTTTTAAAAACCTTCCGGGGAAGCCGCTGGTGCTGTTGACTAGAATATTCAACGGTTGCATGCTGACAAGATACTTTCCTGTGGCATGGAAGGTAGCTAAGGTAGTGCCAATACCCAAACCGAGAAAAGATTCGACGCACCCAGCCAACCATCGCCCCAGCAGCCTTCTCAGTGGTATGGGGAAGACCTTAGAGAGGGAAATACAAAACCGGATACTGGAACCTCTAGTGGAGGAAGGAACTATAAGAGCGGATCAATACAGTTTCCAGGGAAAACTGTCGGCAGTACTCCAATTACTACGTTTGGCAGAGCACATCACCAGGAACATGAACGTAGCCAAAGCAACGGCCGCCGCATTTTTGGATATAGAGAAAGCTTACGACAAGGTGTGGAGGGAACTTCTCATTCGGAAGTTACTCGAGCAAACACCCATACAGGATTGTTACATCAAGCTCATCGCGAGTTATCTTGAAGACAGAACTATGATGGTGACGGTGGAGGGGAAGACATCATCAACCAGACCCGCAGCAGCTGGGCTACCCCTTGGTTCGGTGTTGTCGCCGGTACTGTTTAATACATACGCCAACGACATTCCAACGGTGGAAGGAGTGCAAATTGCATAAATCAAGCTAATATAACAAGGCTCCAACGGCAACTAGACAGAACTCCTGAATGGTGTAGGCTGAATAAGTTACAACTGAATGCAGCAAAAACGACAGTGATCTAAACGACCACAGATGCAAACTAACTTCATGGACAGGACATCCCATGGGGAGCGGCGGTCACTTACCTGGGTGTTACCCTAGATAAGCACTTTTTTTTCTCCACAAACATATTGATAACTTGCGACGTAAGGTCTATGCAATGGCCAGAAACGATAAATAAAGTTATCGTTAACCCCCATACCTCTGTAATCCCAGGAAGTGTAAGTCGCCAGTTGGCGATAGGACTTCATCTACCTTGTTCCACAAAAAATTAAATAAATAAAAAAATGTTGTTTTTTCGGACGTGTCCGAAAGAACAGACACCATTAGTTGACAGTAACAGCCGTAAATTTACGAAATCGAAATAGTGAAACCTTTTGACAGTTTCGGGGAAGGGGGGGGGTTGAAATAAATTCAACGACAAAGTTGAAAATTTGTGTTGGACAGGGATTCGAATCCGGATTTCCCGCTTTGGGCCAGCGGTCGCCTTACCCAATTAGGCCATACAGATACGCTTCCTTTCCAACCCAAATTCTCAACTTCGAGTTCCCTGCCCTTTTTTTTATTTATTGTTTTAGGGCCTCTCTTCTACCCTCACAGCCCTCCCTTTCGCTCTCCAAATTGTGCCTTCTTCGGCGAACTTCTGTTGCTTTCTTCGAAGTAAATGAAATGAAATAAATGCACCGCTGAATGATTTTAAACGAAAACGATCTTCCTGGAAAATGGAGCTAGGAAAAAAAGAACTGTGGTTGACCGGCCAACCTGTAGCTCGCGAGCCACGGCTAATACAGGCACCGGTCGTAAAGCCAGGTCAGCCCTTGAAGTATCACAGGTTTCTGCATACCTACACTAATGTGTAGTATAAATTACCACAGCTAGAGCTATTTTGTTATAAAATGAGCATCCACGTTATCCTTTGACAGTTCATTCAGATATTTAACGAAGTTAAACAATAGAATCATAATAAACGTAGCTACCACATAATTTTTCACCTAGATAGCAATTTTACAACACAGGAAACTATCTTTCTTTTCAGCGTATTGCATTATATCTAGACATAAGAAAATATGTATTCAATGTAGAAAACTACGTATATTGTAAAATTAAACAGTTCAGATACCAACAACACAAGTGTACATATATAGTATATCATTCAAATTTTTTGCACTTATAAAGTGTTGTCAATGTTTCTCAAACAGTGAGAGCTACACAACGGAAATTACCTTCTGCTGGGGCTCTTCATTTCCACGATTGTTCTGTTATTCACAGTGAAGTGTTTCGTAATGTGTTCTAAGAATTGCTTCAGTTTCTCGACTGTTCCACGCTTATACGAAGCTCGAAATAATAATAATAATAATACATACAATTGCCAAATAGCGTATTTGCGAGTTATAATCTCAAATATTCTTTTAACTTTTTCGACGTCCTCGCTCTATCCCGTCAGGTAATATTCGCGCACTGCTCAGCAACACTGCATAACAGATGGAGCAACTGTAGGGAAGGCTTCTCCTTAGGAGACGCTTAAATCTGCTAATGGTTGTGTCAATAACAGACCCTTTTCTTCACCTTCGCCGTAACATGTGTTATTCACAGTTAACATTCCTTCTAATTCCATCCCCAAGAATTTCGTTATATGTGTAACCTTCAAATTTGTTTTGCTTATCAATATCTAGAATACTGACGAAACTCTTTGAGTAATCATGTTCAGAGTCAAATGCATATTGATGTTTAAGGTCAACTGTCGCCATATGCGCCGTGAAGATACAAATTCAAAATCATTTTGCAACTGATTTGCTTTTCGGAGTTTAGTAGTCAGCAGCAGTAACTGCCTCAAATCTAAGAGTAATGTTCTGATTGCTCATTAAATATTTCGAATATATATTCGAAACAGGAGAAGTCTAGTTCACTTTGCTGGAAGAATTACACTCGTCACGTCCTTTTCAGTAGATGACTCCTCGTCAGTTAGTGCAGACTATTACCTTGGAGACAGGACATCACGATCCCAGTCGCACAACTGTGTTTATACTCCTTAGGAAAGCAACATGGTTCGAAGTTGATTATGGCTGAAGATACCAAAAATTGTTTTGGCACTCTATAAATACGGAATGAGTTTGAGAGTACTCAGTAGTTCATGTAGATATAGTATCATAAGTCTCACAAGGTGTTGGATCACTAGAGAAAGACATTGCCTGTAGAAAAATGATCTTCCTGGTACGACTATGGTAGTGAAATGACAACATGGTGGATCATGTCTGGTGATAGTTGTACTGCTTCCTGGAATGACAGAGAAGAATCTACATTAAAAGAAATAATCCGCCACAAGCTGCTTGCGGCCACTGAGTGTGTGCATTGGGGAAACTGAACAGTTGTGCCCAGCCGCAATTCGGGACCATTCCTATTGCTCTCCGAGTAGTTACGGTAACCACTGCTCGAGCGAGAAAATAACGATCATCGCAGGTGCGCGGCTACCCCCTAGCCTATCCCCCCTCGTCACCCTCAAGATTCAAACTTCCTCACACAGTTGCCGTTTCCAATTTGCACTCACTGCTCGTGGCCCTTTGCCGATTACCTCAAGAGTTCAGGCGTAGTGTGCTTTTGCACTGATGGCTGGATCTGTTGTCTTCTCCTTAATTATGCATGTTTATGTGGTGTGTGTTCTTTCGAAAGAACGGTCACCACACTTATATGTATATAGAAGAAACTTTCAAAATTTACTTGTTGGTGGTATTCCAGTTAAAATGTCTGAAAATTGAACTTCCCTGTGTCATTTATTAATCACATTTATGATTACAGACAAGGGTGATGAATTTCACATAGGAACTACAACTATTCTCGGTCCCTACTTTCTGAATTATCTACATCAGCCTTCACAAGGGTAATGAGGAGGCGATTCACGCTGGAGCTGTTCGCTTCCTACATGAAAATGTTCAAATGTTTGTTAAGCTTAAGGGACTTAACTTCGGGGTCATCAGCGCCTCAATGTTCTTGGCCACTCCGCCGCGGCCACATGGAAATGTCGACGCTCTCTATAGATTCAGAGGCAGCAGCTTGTAACGTTTCTGCTATGTTGCAAACTCCTAAAAATCAGTTGCCAACATAGAAACACGAAATATCTGATACCTAAAGTAAAACTTCATTACCGGACATGTGATATTTACTTTTTCGCCTTCTGTTTGAAATTCTATTAACACTATTAGTAAAATACCTTTAAGAAATAGAACGTTGATTTAAATATAACTTTCGCTGTCCCTTTACGTAATTTTCAGTTTTTAATACTTTCGTAAATAATAGCTGCAAACACTAAAAGTGCATTACACTTAGTTTCGGAAATTGCTGAACCTATATAGATACTAATTTGTATAAAAACAACAATGCTACATGTTATAAACTATTGCACAACATGATTTCATATATACCTTTTGTTTAAATAAATTAGGGCAGACCATGTTTTATATAGATCCTAAATTAAATACTGATAATTTTTCATGCACTAAAATTAATAATCCGTTTGGTACTAAGAAACTATCTTCGAAATTAACAAAACTACGACAACCATATACAAATCCGTATTAATAAATAATTTGACCGCAAACCGAAACACATTAAAATTCCATGTCACAATAATAATACGCCTACACACTATTGGCAAAACAAATATGTGTGCATTTCGAAAATGTAAATAATTTGAGCACTGTAAATACTAGTCAAAAGGATGACGTTAAATTTGTGTACCACATTTAAATACAAATATCATGAAACCAGTACATACATTGACATAAATAGTCAAAGCTTAAATGTAATGTTTTAATTTCTGTATTTTACCATATTTAATATAAAAGAATATTGTTTGATAGTGAATTACAAAACTTTTTCATCAATATTATTACGCGATTATGTAGAAAGATGTTGGAGAGAAACCATTGTTTAGTCAGTCTGTTTTGGAGTTGTTGAGTGGCCAGAAACCTGTAAGCAGCTGTGTTGGCTTGCTGCTGCTTTTTTTTTTTTTTTTTTTTTTTTTATTGTGCAATGTTTAAGTGGAAATAAAATCGTTTCCATATCAACTGAGATGGTTTTACTTTACGAAAAGATCCTGTAAAATCAAATTCTTTAGTGAATGCCGAAGATAACTCACAACGCAATGGACTTCAGCCAGCATATAAGATAAGTTCAACTTCACCTACAGTGGAATGACTTTGTTATTGAGTGTGAACTAATAAACATTTCCGTGATTCAGGAATATATTAGGGCTCAGTTTGAGTCATTCCGAAAAGAGGTGATGGACGTTAGAAGTGGTGCCTTGTGACCAGGATTATTTTAAAGAGTATTCACTAATGTAAAATGTTAGAAGTGATGACGTGATCAAAGGATTTTAAAGAGTATTCACTAATGTAAAATGTGTTACAGGATACCAGGAAAATAATGTATATGATGGATGTGCAGTAAAACCATCATAAAAGTGCAGAATTCGACTACAATACTATCCACACCTACGATGTCAAAATTTAATGGAGGAAGATGGCAGTAATTTGAACTACTAGATTCCTGTATCGCCGCATACTTGTGACGAGCTAAGTACTTTTTTAGTAACTTTTGTAGTGGCTGTTTGTGTGATAGGGGTTTTATGTGGACTGAAAACTTATTTTAAAATGGATACAGTAAGAAAGGAGGGAGATGATAGTACTCAAGTTTCGGACTTTGACAGTGGGGTAGAAGGTTCTGGTATCGCGAGTTCTACACCGATTGAAAGAAAGCAGCAGGTCCCATTTTCTAGTGATTTACAAGAGACTGGACAACAGATTAGTAATATGGCAGCAAACGCGGAAATAGAAACAAAATCAATCTTGGAATTTTTATTACAAATGAAAACCGAACATTCATTACAAATGGAAACTATGAAAACCGAACTTTCGTTAGATATAAAAACCATGAAAACCGAACTATCTGACATGAAATCTCAAATAAATTCAATTAAATTTGAAATTTGCCAAACAGCGACTGATTTAAAACAATACATTGGAAGTCTAGAGAGAAAGTTTAGTACTAGATTCAATAGTGTAGAAAAAAGTGTTTTGGTAGCCGCTACTTCCGAAGTTTCACAGACGAGTGACAGTGTTGAAGAAATAGATGACAAGCCATGTAATTTAAATTCTCAGAGCCAGGATACTAAAACGGAGTTAACTGGAAAGATTCGTGATTTTGAACAATGTAATAGCAAACTTAATAATTCTGATTTGAAAGTAGAAACTGAATGTAACTGTTTTGTAGATAACCCAGAGCTAGAAGTCGAAAGTGAATGTACAGTCACAGAATTACCACAGTGTGTAGACGAAATTCCAGAAAAGTCACATGCTGAAACTTTGAG
Organism: Locusta migratoria; assembly: GCA_026315105.1. Classification (NCBI taxonomy): domain Eukaryota; kingdom Metazoa; phylum Arthropoda; class Insecta; order Orthoptera; family Acrididae; genus Locusta; species Locusta migratoria. Next base: position 87,138,792 of record CM048745.1, read on the forward strand.
TATTCCTAGATGTACTAATGTAATTTGTTTACCAGTAGTGAGGTTACCTGGTAGGCCTAAAAAGAAATTTCGTCCTATTTATTTTATGCCACAGGACAATGATTGTTTTCATTCAGACTTGGATGACACTTCAGAAATTATGTTACTTAAACAAAATCTAAGGTGTAAAGTAAGTTCTTGGGCAAACCAGACCCAACTGTTTGCATTTAATTTGGGACCTAATTGTAATCTACTACTACCTATTCTACCTGATGATAGACAAAATGAGATGCATCAGACTATGTGTTGATGTAATACCTTAGGGGCATAATTACTCTTTAGTTATGAAACTGCTGACACCAGTTCAGGTCCCCAGTCGTGTGCTGTGTACTTCTATTAATCATTTTCACAGTGCAGAATAAATTCTATGCTTTAAGTTTTCCTTCAGTGTAAATATTTGATTATTTGAAAAACTTTTTAATTGCCACTGATAAATGAAGGCAGCTGAGACATACCTTTTGATATATGCATTTTTGCTATATGCTTATTGAAATTTAAAATATGTGAAGCCTAAACTTTATTACCAGTTGGAATTTTTGAGAATATATGAACAAAAATTATGTAGGTGGATGTTAACCATCAGTTCAAAAGAACTTTATACCAAATAATAATACTGTACCTAATCTGATATACTAGTTGGAGGTTTTCAATAAGAATTTTTTTTACTTATGTGAATGTATAGACCAATGGACTTACAAGCTAAGAAGTAAATATACTGAAATACAGTTTGAACTGAATAGTGAATTCATGTTTACAGTTAATACAGTTACAATGAATAACAAATATTGAGAAGGATTTATGAATTAAAATACTGTGTTAATTTAAGTAGAAAAAGAAAATAGGTAGATGATGGGGGTTTATTTAATGTGTTTGACAGGAATTTTGGAGACGTACGTTATGATGTTTATAAACCACTAGCTAATGTGGAAGTCTTTGAGTAGTCATCAAAAGATTGACAAGTTAGAAAAAAATAGTAAGTGCCGTTCATGAGAAATTTAAGTTAGGTTAAGAATTGTCAGTAAAAGTACTGAACAAATAGTTATTAAGTTACTGAAATGGAAGTGAAAAATGCTTCATATATTGAAAAGAAAGAATTAATATGGAATAAAGAAAATGAATATGAAAATAATGAATACTTAAATGAAAAATGAATATGATGATGATGATGTAGTATTTAAGATTAGTGTATTCTCTGAACAGATACTTTACTGGAAGTCTAAGATGTTAAAATTGCTTGATACTGCTGAGAAATCTCAAAATGATAGTGTTAAGTGTACTGAAAATGTTAGCTCCAAACCCTGATATAAATGTTAAGTCATCTAATGAAGTGTTAGTCAAAGAATTAAGTGAAAGCAAATATGAAAGTATACCTTCTGTCAATGTCAACTTAAGTTGTGATTCTAGTATCATGAACATGAATTTTGAGGAAGTTTAAAAAATCTAGTAACTGAACCTGAAAAACCAAGTAATGTTTCACTGTGTGTGTAGTCCATTTGTTAAGATCTGAGTTGAAGTTTATCTACAGGTATAGATTGAGCCTATTGAAGCTAACTGAAACTCTTAGCTGTATGCTTATAGTTTTGTTTATCCACGATCCATAAAGTTGATCGGTCTCAGAATGTTAATGCATTTAAATCCTACCTACATAAAAAAATTAATTGGCTTGTGAAGTTTACCTTACTCTCACCCTGAAAACCTATAGAAAGGTATTTGTTGATAGTATTGATAACATTTATGAATATCGCACACAATAATTAATTTATTAACCTCATATGCATAGTCAAAGGTATGTTGAAGTGTTTATTATTTGTTTATGGCTTAAATGTCATTGTATATATGCAGAAGCTTACCTCAGTTACGTACTGTGATTTTTCTATTAATCACGTCCACAGTGCATTACAATTCAAATTCTTCAATTCTTTTGACTCTTGTTAGTCATTCATTAGTATTTTTTGTGTTGTTGGTTGAATTTTGTGTTGTACTTTAATGTGTCAAGAGGGACTTGCTAACAATTAGTACAAAAGTGACTATAAGCATGGGAGGACACACAGACCACACAAGTGTTGACCAATGTAAAACTCAATTTCTATCCTTGAGCTTACAGCTTAATAGGAAAATATTTAATACTGGTTTAAGATGACCATATTATAGTGTATTGTACATATGACACAGCTTTGGCTGATGCAAGGTTTAATTTTCATTTTTTATTCTTAAAGTTTATTGATGTTTTACAAGTTTCATGCTTGGAATGTTTATCATGCATACTTGCACATACTACTGTCTTTTGTACAGAAATATGAAGGTTAATGAACCATTACAGACTACCTATTACTCATTATATATTAACATTAAACTTGTATAAATTTGTATTTTTCATGTGGAACACCTATGTTTAGTTCATGACACACTTGTTGACTTGCTCATGCGTGCAAGCTTTGTGTATCAATTTGTAGTTTATTATAGGGTGTTCAGTTTTGATATGGTACTGTATCTGAAAATGATCAGGCAGACCATATGTTAATTTTGACTTTTGTGTAGTATATAATTATGAGATTTTACACTGTTAACGTAGACATGTACAGACTTTCAGAACACTTAAGATAGTTACTCATTTACATTCACTTCTAATGTATGATTGTCACTCATTTTCAAACACTACTGGACAACATTGAATGTTGATTTTGAGTTATTGGGGGGTTGTAACTGTTCACCATTCAACAAACATAGGGTACTCTGGACTGTGTTGTGTTTGATTGGGGCAGTTTGTTCAAAGAAGAACAAAAACTATGTGCTGTTTTTTACTTCTGCGGAAATAGTCAAGTTGCCAGTTGCATTTTGTAACTCTTGGTAAGGTAGTTACCATTACTACAAACATTCCGTTTAGAAGATAATCTATGAAAACTAAGCGGTGTATCGTAATACCTTACGAACACTAAGTTGTTAAACAAAATATAGGTAAACGCAACCAGAGTCTTTTTCTGCTTATGTAGCCGTTTGCGAGTCAGTTACCTGTCCTGGCCGTGGACGTAATTTAATGGCAGTGTATTTTTCTGCCCTCTCTTGATTACTGCCTTGAGAGTGGGTGTAGTTTGGCAATGTAAAAAAACTTTTTCATTTTTCTTTAAATTTTTCCAAGATGGGAAAAAATTGACACTTTGGTGGATCAGTTGATAACTGACACTTAAAAAAAAAATTCCATGCTTGTTTTGAGCTATGAGATTAACCATTGCCAATGCTAACTACTCGCAGGGGGTTAGTTTTTGAATCTTTATTAATGCATATGTTTTTTCAATAAGTAAAATATTATGTAATACTATGATCTAATTTGTTTATACTCTTAACTATTACTCATTTTATCTCAAACTGTACGAGAAATATTCAATACCCATAGTTTCAAAACCACAATTACATTTTCTGTCTATATAACCATTTGAACTATACCATAATTTTGAATGATAAATGTTTGATGTGCTCACTGACAGCTTGTTTCTATCCACTGTTTTACTATTTAATTATGTCATTCTTTTCACTTAGTAAATTGCCTATAAATTGTGAAGTTATTACAATGTACAACACCCTTTCTAGAGGAATTAGGAGCTTAGTACTCACATAATGGCATTTACATACATGTACACATAGAAAAAAAAGTTATTCTGCATAAAATATTTTTTTATATGAATGAATACCAAACATAACTGTTTACAATATGAATATCAAAGCTCTTTAGAAAAAAAAATGTTGTGAAGGTTGCTATTTCATTATTCAAACTAAAGTAAATTGGAGAGATTTCTCGTTAATTTTCAGTAACATTTAAGGGTTAATTTGAACCCATAATTTGAATTTGTTTAAAATACCGTATTGAGAAAATTGATTACTCTTTCCAATAGCCTGATAACAGTATGCTTATTTATGTATGTAGTTAGGGAAAAATAGTATGTGGTTCTGAGAAAGATACAACCATGTTGTAGGAACCGTCCTGAATGCCTGTAACTACAGTCAGCTGAAGCTGCGAGCCACTACATCACCAACAGCAGTTTGCAGATACACCACTATCGGCGCATCATGCAACATCAACAACCACCAGCATTCGCAAGACTACAATCAACATACATTTTTTTATTTTATTTTTAGCCTAAACTAATACAGACGCACTATGAACACTTCAACCACAACATATTGAAACGATAGTACCCAGTGAACCTTACATTACATTTCAGGTACACTATGTAGGGGGGTGTGTAACTTTTCTGGTATGTTGCAAACTCCTAAAAATCAGTTGCCAACATAGAAACACGAAATATCTGATACCTAAAGTAAAACTTCATTACCGGACATGTGATATTTACTTTTTCGCCTTCTGTTTGAAATTCTATTAACACTATTAGTAAAATACCTTTAAGAAATAGAACGTTGATTTAAATATAACTTTCGCTGTCCCTTTACGTAATTTTCAGTTTTTAATACTTTCGTAAATAATAGCTGCAAACACTAAAAGTGCATTACACTTAGTTTCGGAAATTGCTGAACCTATATAGATACTAATTTGTATAAAAACAACAATGCTACATGTTATAAACTATTGCACAACATGATTTCATATATACCTTTTGTTTAAATAAATTAGGGCAGACCATGTTTTATATAGATCCTAAATTAAATACTGATAATTTTTCATGCACTAAAATTAATAATCCGTTTGGTACTAAGAAACTATCTTCGAAATTAACAAAACTACGACAACCATATACAAATCCGTATTAATAAATAATTTGACCGCAAACTGAAACACATTAAAATTCCATGTCACAATAATAATACGCCTACACACTATTGGCAAAACAAATATGTGTGCATTTCGAAAACACACATAATGTAAATAATTTGAGCACTGTAAATACTAGTCAAAAGGATGACGTTAAATTTGTGTACCACATTTAAATACAAATATCATGAAACAAGTACATACATTCACATAAATAGTCAAAGCTTAAATGTAATGTTTTAATTTCTGTATTTTACCATATTTAATATAAAAGAATATTGTTTGATAGTGAATAACAAAACTTTGTCATCAATATTATTACGCGGTTATGTAGAAAGATGTTGGAGAGAAACCATTGTTTAGTCAGTCTGTTTTGGAGTTGTTGAGTGGCCAGAAACCTGTAAGCAGCTGTGTTGGCTTGCTGCTGCTTTTTTTTTTATTGTGCAATGTTTAAGTGGAAATCAAATCGTTTCCATATCAACTGAGATGGTTTTACTTTACGAAAAGATCCTGTAAAATCAAATTCTTTAGTGAATGCCGAAGATAACTCACAACGCAATGGACTTCAGCCAGCATATAAGATAAGTTCAACTTCACCTACAGTGGAATGACTTTGTTATTGACTGTGAACTAATAAACATTTCCGTGATTCAGGAATATATTAGGGCTCAGTTTGAGTCATTCCGAAAAGAGGTGATGGACGTTAGAAGCTCTCAATTAGAAACTAGAGCGAGAGTAACATTTTACCCACTCTCTGACAGACCTACAAACTTCAGTATCGAAATGAGAAATATTTGAGGCAGATTATGCTGCTGTCTAGAAAACACCTCAGAAAAGCAAAGTCAATTTTAAAATGATATTTAAGTTGTATCTTCATGACGCAAATTGCGACAATTGAACGTAAATAGCCGGCGGCGATGGCCGAAGGGACTGAGACGCTTCAGTCACGGTCTGCCGGCCACTACGGTCGGGGGTTCGAATCCCCCCTCGGGCATGGATATTTGTGCCGTCCTTAGTATAAGGTAGTTCATAAGTATTTTGTAAGTTTAGGGACTGATGACCCCGTAGTTAAGTCCCATAAGCTCTACAAACATTTGAACATTTGAACCTAAACATAAATATGAGTATAGTTCACTACATGATTACCAGAAAATTTTAGTCAGGCCTTGAGAAATCAATAAACAAAACAAATTTAAGGATTATACATGTAACGAAATTTATGGTGGGTACAAACCACACCCATGAACCAGAGACATTGCCGAGGTGGGGTGGCTTGCGTGCCTCAACGATACAGATAGCCGTACCGTAGGTGCAACCACAGCGGAGGGGTATCTGTGGAGAGGCCAGACAAAAGTGTGGATCCTGAAGAGGGCAGCAGCCTTTTCAGTAGTTACAGGGGCAACAGTCTGGATGATTGACTGAGCTGGCCTTGCAACATCAGCTATGATGTGGCTTTGCCACACAGTTTCTGCGAACGGCTGAAAGCAAGGGGAAACTACAGCCGTTACTTTTCCCGAGGACATGCAGCTCTACTGTATGGAAATATGATGATGGCATCCTCTCGGGTAAAATATTCCGGAGGTAAAATAGTCCCCCATTCGCATCTCCGGGCGGGGACTACTCAGGAGGATGTTGTCATCAGGAAAGACATTACTGGCATTCTACGGATCGGAGCGTGGAATGTCAGATCCCTTAATCGGGTAGGAAAATTAGAAAATTTAATGGGTTGAAGTTAGATATAGTGGGGATTGGTGAAGTTCGGTGGCAGGATGAACAGGATTTCTGGTCACGTGAGTACAGGATTATAAATACAAAATCAGTTGGGGGTACATAGAGCAGCTCTACAAAGGAAATGAACTTAGAGACGGTGTTGTAGGAAGGGAAGAGGAAGTAGGTCAAGATGAAATAGGAGATACTATACTTAGAGATGAATTTGACAGATCCTTGAAAGACCTAGGTCGAAACAAGGCCCCAAGAGATGACATACCCTCAGAGCTACTAAAGTCTCTGGGAGAGCCAGCCATGACAAGACTATTTGAATTGGTGTGTAGGATGTGTGAGACAGGCGAAATACCCTCAGACTTCAAGAAAAATGTAATAATCCCCATTCCAAAGAAATCAGACGCAGACAGGTGTGAAAATTACAGAACCATCAGTTTGATAAGTCATGGTTGCAAAATTTTAACAGGAATTACCTACAGGAGAATGGAAAAGCTGGTAGAAGCTGTTCTGGGGGAAGATCAGTTTGGATTCAGGAGGAACATAGGAACCCGGGAGGCAATACTCACTTTACGTCTTATCTTAGAAGATAGATTAAGGAAAGGCAAACCTACATTTTTAGCTTTTGTAGATTTGGAGAAAACATTTGACAATGTTGACTGGAATACACTCTTTCAAATTCTGAAGTCAGCAGGAGTAAAATACATGGAAAGGAGAGTTATTTATAACTTGTACAAAAGCCAGACCGCAGTTATTAGACTCGAAGGGCATGAAAGGGAAGCATCAGTTGGGAAGGGAGTAAGACAGGGTTGTAGCCCTTCTCCGAAGCTATTTAATTTGTACATCGAGCAGGCGGTGAAGGAAAGCAAGGAAAAATTTGGAATAGGGATTATAGTACAGGGGGAAGAAATAAAAACATTGCGTTTTGCTGATGACATTGTAATTCTGTCAGAGACAGCAAAGGACCTGGAAGAGCAGTTGAATGGAATGGACAGTGTGTTGAAGAGAGCATATAAAATGAACATTAACAAAAATAATGGAATGCGGTCTTAGAAATTCGGGCGATGCTGAAGGAATTAGATTAGGTAACGAAACAATGAAGGTGGTAGATGAGTTTTGTTACTTGGGTAGTAAAATAACAGGCGATGGTCGCAGTACAGAGGATATAAAATGCAGAATGGCAATGGGAAGAAAAGCATTTTTGAAAAAGAGAAATTTGCTAACATCGAATATTAATTTAAGTATAAGGAAGTCTTTCCTGAAGGCATTTGTGTGGAGTGTTGCCTTGTACGGGAGTGAAACATGGACGATAAGCAGTGCGGACACGAAGAGAATACAGGCTTTTGAAATTTGGTGCTACAGAAGAATGCTGAAGATTAGGTGGGTAGATCGCATAACTAATGAAGAGGTACTGAACAGAATTGGTGAGGAAATGAATTTTTGGCATACCCTGACTAAAAGAAGGGATCGCTTGGAAGGACACATTCTTAGACATCGGGGAATCGTAAATTTAGCATTGGAGGGAAGTGTGAGGGGTAAAAATCGCAGAGGGAGACCAAGAGACGCGTATAGTAAGCAGATTCAAGTGGATGTGGGTTGCCGTTCTTATGAGGAGATGAAAAGGCTTGCTCAGGATAGAGTATGGTGGAGAGCTGCTTCAAACCAGTCTCCCGACTGAAGACCATAACAACAACAACGATCCTCTTCCTGTCCGCACTGCTTATCGTCTGTCTCACTCCCATACAAGGCAACACTCCATACAAATGCCTTCAGAAAAGACTTCCTTAGGCTTAAATCAATATTCGATGTTAACAAATATCTCTTTTTCAAGAACACTTTTCTACCCATTGTCATTCTGCATTTTATATCCTCTGTACTGCGACCATCATTTGTTATTTTACTGCCCAAGTAACAAAACTCATCTACCTCCTTCTCCTTTATTGCTTCGTTACCTAATCTAATTCCTTCAGCGTCACCTGATTTTCTTACATTGCACTCCATTACCCTAGATTTCCTCTTGTTAATCTTCATCTTATATGCACCTTTCAGCATTCTGTCCATTCCGTTCAATTGCACTTCCAGGTCCTTTGCTGTATCTGACAGAATTACTATGTCGTCGGCAAAACGCAATGTTTTTAATTCTTCACCCTGAACTTTAATTCCTTCTCCAAATTTCTCCTTGCTTTCCTTTATAGCTTGCTCAATGTACAAATTGAATAACATTGGAGAAGGGCTACAACCCTGTCTCACTCCCTTCCCAACCACTGCATCCCTTTCATGCCCTTCAACTCTGACAACCGCTGTCTGGTTTTTGTACAAGTTGTAAATAACCTTACGCTCCCTATATTTTACTCCTGCTTGCTTCAGAACTTGAAAGAGTTTATTCCAATCAACATTGTCAAAAGCCTTCTCCAAAAAAGCTAGAAATGTAAGTTTGCCTTTTCTTAATCTATCTTCTAGGATAAGCCGTAAAGTGAGTATTGCCTCCCGTGTTCCTACATTTCTCCTGAACCCAAACTGATCTTCCCCCGAGGTCATGCCACATCATGGCCCGGTTAATGAGCGCACATGTTGATCGCCCGCTTCCTTCCCTCCTCACCGCGCAGCATCCTGGTCCGGTGCACCGCGCACAGTCGCGCCTGTGACGTCACTGGCAGCAGCCAGCAGGTGGAGCCGCTACCTGTCGGTACCTGCGGCGACCCAAACCTGCCCCGGTGGCGCCCGCCTCGCGGATCCGGCCCGGCTGCTGCTCCCGCTCCCGCTCTGCGTCTGCCATAATTAACTCTTGCCCGCGTCCATTAATTTTTCATCACCTCGGCCGGAATTCAATTTGTCAGCCGGGCCCGTCCTCTGCGACGATGGTGGTCTTCCGCCGACTAATGCTCTGCAGTTCCCTCCACGAGCGGCCGGAGTATTTCAGTTTTATTTTAGCCGTTTATCAGTAATTAATGCAAATTATGGTAATAACGGGACGTTCTAACAGATCGAACGATTACTTTTTCTTCTATGAATCGCCCCATAAACCAAAGTCTGCTTCCGTGTGGCTATCACTTCCTCATGTTCTAATACTCATCCGTGGCTTTGCACGTGTGTTCGCCCATTAGGCAAAGGAATACTTCTGTCTGTGTTGATGTCTGAGTGTTTCAATTTAAGGCAGAAAAACAGAGTGACTGAGTTTGTGTTCTACTAATGTTTATTTCGCTACAGTAGGGCCTACATACGGCATAATGCGCCTCCGTGACTTGTCATCACGGCTGATACCATGTTAGAGGGGCCGGCTTCGATTATCGTTAGTGCCAGGTATGTTTGCTTGATGAGAGGACTTGAACGGGGTGCACTAGCCCAATTGAGGAGCTACTCACCCGACTAACAGCGGTTCCGAGGTCACGAAAGCCGACAAAGGCCGCTGGAGCACTGTGCTGGCCAAATGCCCATCCATGTCACAGAGGATGACACGGGAGCTGGTGGAGAATGATTACGCCTATGAACTCGAGGTCATCGAATTATACAAAACAATACCATCACTAAGTGATAGTAATGGCGATCCTGCCGATGACAGTGCTACTAAAGCAGAGTTACTACACATAGCTTTTAGAAAATCATTCACCAAAGAAGACGAAACCAATATTCCAGATTTCGAATTACGAACAGAGGCAGTAATGAGTAACGTAGAAGTAGATATCATCGGAGTAGTGCAGCAACTAAAATCACTTAACAAGAACAAGTCTTCTGGTCCGGATTGTATACCCATTAGATTTCTATCTGTTAATGCTTACTTAACAGCCATATACAACCGCTCTCTCATAGAAGGATCTGTACCAAAAGATTGGAAAGTTGCACAGGTCACACCTATATTCAAGAAAGGCAGTTGGAGTAACTCACTAAACTACAAACCAATTTCATTGACTTCAATTTGCAGCAGGGTATTGGAACATGTCCTGTATTCAAATATTATCAATTATTTAGAACTCAAGGTCAACACGGATTTAGAAAATATCGTTCATGCGAAACAAAACTAGCTCTTTATTCACATAAAGTGATGGGTGCTATCGACAAGGGTTCGCAAATCGATTCCGTATTTCTTGATTTCCAGAAGGCTTTTGACACCGTACCTCACAAACGGCTTTTAATCCAATTGCTTGGATATGGTATATCGCCCCAAATTTGCGATTGGATGGGGGATTTCCTGTCACAGAGGACACATTCGTAGTAATCGATGGTAAGGCATCGACTAAAACAGAGGTGATATCGGGCGTTCCACGGGGTACTGTTATTGGTCCTCTGCTGTTCCTTATTTACATAAACGATTTAGGCGAAAATCTAAGTAGCTTTCTTAGGTTGTTTGCAGATGACGCCGTCATTTACCGTCTAGTAAAATCATCTGAAGATCAAAACCAACTGCAGAACGATCTGAATAAGATATCACTATGGTGTAAAAATTGGCAATTGACTCTAAATAATGAGAAGTGTGAAGTCGTCCACATGAGTACGAAAAGAAATCCTTTAAACTTTGTTTCCAAGATAAATCAATCAAAAGTGAAGGTCGTAAACTCCACAAAATATCCAGGAATTACTATTACTTCAGACTTAAAGTGGAAAGAACATGTAGATAATATCGTGGGAAAGGTAAACCAAAGACTGAGTTTTATTGGAAGAACCCTTAAAATATGCAACAGACCTACAAAAGAAACTGTATACACTACGCTTGTCCGTCCATTTTTGGAGTATTGTTGCCCAGGGATCCTTATCAGGTGGGTTTGACGGAGGACATCGAAAGAGTCCAGAGAAGGGCAGCTCGTTTCGTATTGTCACGATACAGGGAAGACAGCGTTACGGAAATGATACAGGATCTGGGATGGGAATCATTACAACAATGCTGCTTATCGCTGCGGTGTGGGCTACTTACGAAACTCCAACCGCCAACATTCTCCTCCGAAAGCAAAAATATATTGTTGATTCCCACTTACATAGATATAAATGACCATCAGAATAAAATACAAGAAATCAGAGCTCGAACGGAGAGATTCAGGTGTTCTTTCTTCCCGCGCGCTATTCGAGAATGGAATGGGAGATAAATAGTATAATTGTAGTTCGATGAACCCTCTGCCAGGCACTTAAATGTGATTTGCAGAGTACCCCTCGTAGATGTAGATCGTTAGTGCCAGGTATGTTTGCTTGATGAGGTGCACTAGCCCAACTGAGGAGCTACTTACCCGACTAACAGCGGTTCCGAGGTCAGGAAAGCCGACATCGGCCGCTGGAGCACTGTGCTGGCCAAATGCCCCTCCATGTCACAGAGGATGAGACGGGAGCTAGCGGAGAATGATTACTCCTCTGAACTCGAGAACATCGAATTATACACTTACAATCTGGATTATTAGGCAATCTAAGGAATCAACTATCATCCACAACAAACAACTACTCGGAGAAAAGAAATCAGTAGAAACAATGCTACTATCAATCCATCAACTCTGATTTGAGACTCATGTAATTTCATACTGTGCGCTGCTCTGAAATTTTTCGACAGATTAAACTGTTTGCCGCACCGCAATTAGAAGGGTAGACGATCTTCGCCTTTCACGGACAGCTGAGAGCACATTTATAGACTGTGAAATAGTATCTGCTTTATAACAAAATCTTGAACATTTCGGCAGATCAGCAACAGTAGAATAGGATCAATTTGTAGACAAATAACAGCCAATCAATTGCGTTAAATTGGTTTATTATTATTATTATTAAAACCTCGACCAGGTTTCGACAAAACTGATTTTTTCCTTCTTCAGAAAACGGACACGTAAATCACGTAAAAGTTATTATGCAATAAATCGTGGAGGCAAATTCTCTGAGTCATTTTTACAACGCGGCCTCCCCGGGAGCTGTTCGCATGACCTCTTCTCTGCCTACGCAAATCTTTCCTTTGAGAACACAGAGTTTTATGCCACCCTTCTGCCCAGCACACTTCCTCCCAAACACACACACACATTCAGAACGCTGAAATTTATCAAAGAGCGCCATTTCAACGCTATTCTAACCACTGATGAGGTAAAATTTTATAGTAACGAGAGCACTGTTCCGTATGACAGCTTTACATTTCGAATCCCTATTGAAACTAAAAATAAAGATGACTGAATAATATGCCACAACGCGTACGCAGAAACTCTTGAATAACATGTCTTCTCTGTTACTTCAATAATAACTGCCACATAAAAACAGAAATCGGTTCTGACATATACATGGTGTTACAAAAAGGTACGGCCAAACTTTCAGGAAACATTTCTCACACACAAAGAAAGAAAATATGTTATGTGGACATGTGCAAGTATCGAGTATGAAATCATGATAACGTGTTCCAGTGAGCGTAGGTGGAAGAACATGAGGCCGAATCAAGACATCACAACTCCTGCCCAAACGTTGATAGAAAATCTGTGTTGATGACGTGATTGCACAATTGCGTGCGGAATCTCGTCATCCCACAAATGTGAAAATTTACAATTTGTTCACGTTGGAATGAAGCCTCATCCGTAAATACTAAAATGAGCTCTAACATGGAAATTAAGCGTTTCCGGACACTTGTCCGCATAACACATTTTCTTTCTTTGTGTATGAGGAATGTTTCCTGAAAGTTTGGCCGTACCTTTTTGTAACACCCTGTATAATAAATGTAACTGCAGTTATACCAATACAGTCAACATACCGAAATGATACTAAATGTAGATATGCGATGATATGCGACTGACCAGGGTACCCTGCGCCGTGATAGTCTATAGTTTCTGTACGCAATGGTTCTTTTTGGAATCAAAACTGCTTAAATTCACATTTTCAAGCATAGAATTCTGGGAATATTTTCAAGCGTAGAATTCTGGGAACAAAGTTTCAGCAGTTATTATAACACAAAGAAGACACTTAACTGTGACCTTTTCATAACTGTATAACTGTCTTGACAGGTAAATGTCTGAAGTACATTACTGGGATTTTAAATCGCCAACCAGTCCCCCTTTCGCAGTAAAGTTATTTCATTTGAAAAGGAGAGACATGATTTTTATTGCGTGAGCAAATGAAATTTGTCAAAGCTTTATATTTTGTCATCACTCAAAATATATACAAAATTGGATAGTCGGCAGCAGTGACTCGTTATTGATATGTCAATAGTCGCGCGGTCTGAGGCGCGATGTCTCCGCGACCGCTCCCGTAGGAGGTTCGAGTATGGATGTATTTTAAAGGGTAGGGACCGATGACGTTAGAAGTTCGATCACTTAGGTTTCACAACTTGAACACTTTATCGCTTCAATCTTTATTTCAGCAAAGCAAAGCCATTCTCAATGCATACATTTTTGGGAAAGTATTCCGTTACACGCCACACTCACGTTTATGGACACTTACGCGCAATTCAAATGATTAAATTTCACATCTGGACTCTTGATCGCATTCTATTATTCAAGATTACCAGTTTCAAATCTAAACTACAAAAAGGATCAGTATTATATACGAACAGTTTAAGAACATATAGCCACTTTAAAATCTAAACTACAAAAAAGAGCAGTATTATATATGAACAATTTAAGGACACAGAAAAGGTTTAAAACCTTTTTTTATTAGACATACAATATGTGTTCGTTATTCGGTAAATGTATGCCAAAAGGCAGTACAATCATCCAAATAGTCAATAACGAGTTGCATATACCAACAAAAAGCGGAATAACATTTTGAAGATGAACACAAATTGGGTTTTGAATACGTTGGGCCCTCTTGCTGGTTAAAACCTTTGCCTGGTGCACAATGAAAAATAAAATCAAGCTTTTATGATTAAAAGCTTCAACCGAATGTATCATATTCTAAAATCACGTCCGCATCAAGTCCTTATTATATTGAATAATGTCCGATAAAATAACATATACTGCCCAAAACAATTACGGGAGCAGGTGAGATATACATATGGTAACGTATTTTATTAAGATGTTTGTTACAATTCTAATTTGTATGTAATGTAGTACGATTTTTTGGTGTCTCGGCTCTTTAGTTGAGGTTTACATGGAGCTACCACAATAGTGAAGAAAGGTGAACAAGTGGGGCATAACAGCTTTGACATAATTGCAGAACGACATATTGACCATAGCTGTTCATTTTTGTTGCCGGTTTCAGCCAATTTACCATTATCAAGCGTTAGCAGAGATTAGCTAATAGCTTAACAAGTCGTAACACAAAAATTCAAAATTGCAACATAAGTATTTGTCGTCATTGCTCTACTCATTGATATTACCACAGTGGCTGACTGCAAAGTCTGTAGCCGTCAGCCACTGTGGTAATATCAATGAGTAGAGCAATGACGACAAATACTTATGTTGCAATTTTGAATTTTTGTGTTACGACATGTTAAGCTATTAGCTAATCTCTGCTAACGCTTGAAAATGGTAAATTGACCGAAACCTGTAGCATTGAGAAAAAAATAAACAGCTATGGTCAATATGTCGTTCTGCAATAGTGAAAAAGTCAGTGTCGTTGCCCTCTAATATGGTGTGTGATCACCTCGGAAGGCCAGCACAGTTGCACGTGGCATGGACAGTACGAGGTTATCAGTCAGTTGTCGAGGGATATTTGGCCATTCTTCCAAGAATGCAGTATCAAGCTCTGCAAACGTTGTGGGTGATGTCGGTCTGGCTGCAATGCGTCTTCCAAGTTCATCCCAGACATGGACAACGGGTTTAAGTCCAGTGAGCAAGCTGGCCACTCCATTATTTCAGCTCCCTCAGCTTCAAGCATGTTGTCCACCAATTCAGCTCAGTGGGGACGAGCGTTATCGTCAACCAGAAGTAACCCATCTCCTATGACGCCAGATCGAAGGATCTCGTCTCTCTACCTCGGAGCTGTTGTTGTTGTTGTTGTGTATTGAGGGGACTAAACATCTAGGTCATCAGTCCCTACCTCGGAGCAATCAGAGAGCCATTCCTACCCACACCATTCGTCGACCTCCATGATGTGATGATTCCTGAACGTAACCAGGATTCAGAATGAAATTTTCACTCTGCAGCGGAGTATGCGCTGATATGAAACTTCCTGGCAGATTAAAATCGTGTGCTGGAAACGGGACTCGAGCCTGGGAGCTTTGCCTTCCGCGGGCAAGCGCTCTACCACCGAAATATCGCAACACGACTCATTGTGCCACCCCACAACTTCAGTTCTGCCAGTACCTCGCCTCATACTTCCCAAACTTTACAGAAGTCTTCCTGTGAAACCTGGAGGACTTGCAGCCCTTGCCCGCGAAAGGAAAAGGTCCCAGGTTCGAGTCACGGTTCCTGCACATAATTTTAATCTGCTAGGAAGTTACGTAAGCAGGATTGTTCAGAGTTCCACAATCTCTCAAAATAAGGGAACGACGATTCTCCGACTCAACACAAAATCTTGACTTATCTGTGAACAGAACCATGCGCCATTCGCTAGGACCCCCAACCCTGATGTTCCTACGCCTAGTTTCTGCGAGATAAATGGTGTAGAGGTTTTAATAGGACACACTACACGTTTTCGTGCGTAGAGGTCACATAACCCAAGGGGATTTTGGACTGTTTGTGTTGATACTACGCGTCGTGTTGCTTGCTGGAGAGTGCGTTGCAGCTTAGTTGCATTCATCCTCCTGTCTCGACGGGTTGTTAAACGGAGGTAACGGCATATCTTGGACGACTTTTGCCTTTTTTACTGTTCCTGTTGTGTGAAATCGCGTCAAGGGCGTGAAAATTACATTTTGGGACACTCCAATAGCTTCAGCCACTCCCCTCTGTGCCTGTCTCGCGTTCAACCGTCCTGTGGCTCTCCATGCCATAGCTTAGGGCAAGTCACGGTGTTGTTACATTGCACTACTTGCTCACTTCAATATCTGAACCGAAATTCTCGTGTAATTCGTTTGGTAAACACAAGTGAACACCGAGTCACTCTGCAGCAACTTTCTGTTACTACCTCTATCTCGGTAACCGTAATGTTCACTCTGTAGATCTGACAGAAAAACGTCGGACCATTTTAGATCATTGTGCCGATGACAATACTTCAGAACCTAGATATCTTAAGTCATCCCCTAATTGTTTTGACCAGTGTAGTTGAGCTCGATTTTTATCACGTTATTATATCAGATATTACGCAATATAATAAGGTCTTACGGTTCATAGTCTTCATGTGGCTTGAGTGTATGAAACCGTGAGATTTTATTAGCAATGCTTCATTTTAACTTTTATGGTGCATTACAGAAAAGATTTTCATTAGACTGAGGTTGCAACGTGTACAACAGCCAATGTGGGTTCACCTTGAAAATGTTATTCTACTTTTTGTTGGCACATACGACTTGTAATTGTGTATTTGGATGATTATACCGCCTTTTGGCATATATTTACCGAATGAACAACACATATCGCGTATATTGTAAGAAGATTTGTTAACGTTTCTTCTGTACTTAAACTGTTCATTTATTATTCCTCCTCTCTGTATTTTAAATCTGAAATTAAAATTCAAATGCTTGTGTAGCTTCTGGGACTTAACTACGGGGTCATCAGTCCCTAAACTTACAAACTACTTATAAACTAATTTATACCAAGGACGGCACAAATATCCATGCCCGAGGGGGGATTCGAAGCCCCGACCGTAGTGGCCGTGCAGACCGTGACTGGAGCGCCTCAGTCCCCTCGGCCACCGCGGCCGGCTTATATCTAAAGATGGCACAGAAATGAGATGAAACTAGTAATCTAGAATAATGAAACGCGATCGAGACCATGATCTAGCTCTTTAGTCCCCTTAAAAAATCCTAATCAATCAACCAACCGAAACGGACCGACATGTGGCGAGGAGATCTTTCATGACACTTGCATCAGGATAGCGCACGGCTACATTCATCCCTGTTGGTGCGTGACTGTTGCACAAACAACGAAATCACTGTGCTGCCTCACCCTCCGTACTGTCCAGACCTGGCCCCTGCGCACTTTTTTATTTTTATTTTTTTCCCCAAAGTTGAAAACCTCGTTGAAAGGACGAAGATTTCCAAAGACAGGCAAGGTGACACAAAACTTGCTGACGGCACTAAGCACGATCCAGCAAGAGGTGTTTTAGGAGGTGGAAACGGCGGGGCGCCCAATCAGTCGTGGAGGAGACTCTTTTTCGAAGGAGGTCGTGCACAATAATAATGAGGTAAGCGTAGAAAAATGTTTTGCACAAAGTTCCGAACTGACTGGCGATAATAAACTGCGTGACTATCTTTGTCGTCTGTCTCAGTTTTCGTAAAGTAGGAGGTAAAACGAGTTGTCACTTTGATACAAACTGCAAAGAACACATAAATGCCTATCACACCAATAACTTTAATAAATCAGCAGTAAAAAGGTAAAGCAGTCAACTATCCGGCAGTGCTTTACTAGGCATGATCATATTTGGAGGTGGTATGCCGTTGCCTTCCTCCGACGTTCGAGCTGACTTATCCAGCCAGTTATAGGGGGCCCTACAGTTTAACGGAGTAGCTACCCATATAAAGAACACGGGACATACAATCCAGAATATTAAGAGTGATCTTCATATACTGCATAAAACGGACAAGGGGCATATAATGGATCTCTACGAAAAACTAGAAATCTTCATCCATGAAAAAATACATGGTGAGCTTCTGCTAAATGATAAATTGGAAAGCAACAATACAAATTTCATTAAAAATTTCTTCAGTGTTGAATGTATTTTTCATTAAAATGTAAAAGCCTAATTCTGACTGAATAATTCTTTAAAATGTAGCAACATCTGTTTCAACACTTGTTATCTACATATGCACTTTTTATGGCATATTCACTGTAAATAATGATGTAAGTAGGTTATCTTAGTTTTTAAGGATCTTTGTACAGTGTAAACATCTCATACAAAATGTCTGCATGTGGTGTATATGTAACTTTTCTTGTGTTGTGTGTGCCAGACAACAAGATTATCAACAAAACTGTAAGTAAATACAATGCTACAATAGTCCAGAAGCTATGATCAGGTTAAAACGTCCAACCATAACCTCACTGGCACCCACAACACAAACCATAATAAAATAGTAATGAACCAGTAACTGTAAAATGCACCCGATGAAACGTGTCGTGCGTATATATATCGGAATAAGACTGTATACTGGTGCCTACGCCATGCATGATACTATATTTTATATAGACAGTGACCTTCCCTTGTTTTAGAGTCCAAGTGAGAAAATGTTCATCAAGATGGCAATAAAACTGATTTCTTTGTTAAGTCCGAACCCTAAGTAAAATAGCGTCCGCCTTGCACCATATGAAAATTTGTGTGTATAGTGACCTGCCTCTGGTTATGAAGGTTAAATGTGAAAAATTTCATCAAGATGTAAAGCAAACTGAATATTTTAACGAAATTGATAAGTAAAGTACCCTGCGCAATGCTGCGTACGAAATTTTAAGTAGACAGAGACGGTGGCCTTTATCTTGTTTTGAAGGTTAAATGTGCAAAATTTCATCAAGATTGGAGCAAAACTGTAAATTTGAATGCAATAAAAAAAGGCAAACCAACGTACAGACACTCTAGTTCATAAGGTACTAAATTTATTTGAATAATATGTAGCCTATGTCTGCCAGAATGTTGGAGAAACTTGAAGTAAATTGGTCAAAAACTTTCAGAGTTTCTTGGCAAAAAGGTAAAACAATGAATGGCTTTGTATAATAGACTTAGTACCCGGGTTTATCGCGCATCTAATTGTCTATGATGTCACAGTTTCTTAACTTTGGTTCTTACCCTTACAGCAATGATTACCTCACGGTAAGGAATACGCGCGTCATATTTGCTTGAGGAGATCTGCAACGTTGTCTCGTGACGAAGCAGTTTTCAATGCATGTAATGGTTTATGACGTCATATCTCGTACAGTGATATAATTATGCTACAATCATCGTGAAAGTGTCAGCAATATGTTGATAAAGTATTACCGCACCCAAGAAGAACGCTACGGCAGCACACAAAATGCGAACATATAAACAAACATTGATTGATAGATCTGAAGCACTGAATTAAAATTTGTGGTGCGGCCGGGAATCGAACCCGGAACTCCATGCTTACTAGGCAGACGTCTTAACCGTTAGACTACCACACCACTAATGATTAAGGCGCCTCGGAATAGTCTATGTACGATTTCCCTCCACAACACAAACTTTAATTCAGCTTCTTTGTTCCAAAGATAATTGCCACTACTGCCAAGGCTCTCCATGCAGCGGAATAGCACCTCAGCAATGGACATAGTGGAACAATCCTGTTTCGGTGATATAAATATCAATTAATTGATAAACATTCATTGGTACACTCCTATACAGGAACCACACAAACGTCTAGAACAGCGCTTTCCAAACTTTCCCTCATGGCGACACCCTTTTATAGCCTACAGTTTTGCGCGACGTCCTTTCACTAATATAAATACATATGGTAGAATTTAGATGGTTCTAGCGGGGAGGAGGGGCGGCGGAAATATAATACCGCTTAAATGTAGTTTGTAAACGAAACTAATAATCCTCGTACGCATTGACATGTTTAATGTTGATCCTGACTGCAGCAATTACGTACACTCATCGCAAGAAAAGGAAACATTAGAACTACGGAGACGTACAACAGAGTAATACCGCAGACAACAATGCCTAGCTCACATAGTAATACTTGCTTCTTCTACTTGCGTCTCAACTTCCGAAACACGAAAACTGAATTTAGGAAAGGCTTTTACGCTGTCGTGTGCACATGTCAGGGCCAGCGGTTTTGCTGGATCGATTGAAAACGGCATCTGGAAATTAGCTGCTCTGATTTCTGATTTAGACAGCACAGTGGCTGTTCCCTTTCAGTTCAATATTATCACATTATTTTCAGAAATAAAGAGGATGTATTTATGACAAGTGATGAATTATTATTTAAGTTCTATTGTTAGATTCTTGCTTCACCACTACCTCGGAAGTCCCGCCATATTCGGAAAAAATGGATAAATATTTGTGACAAGTAAGAATATGAACGTCATTTCTGGTCCCAGAATCTGTTACATACAGGAAACTGAGAGAAAAAAATATTAACGCATACAAGGGTTCGAACCAACGATCACTGCATTTAAAATACTACTCTCCGTTAAGCACTCGGCCATACTCCATACTAAACATAGCTACTGAATAGCGTTAGTCAGTGGAGAACTGTGACTGCTTTTACAATCTGTGATAGCTTTTACAGCCACTGTGTCATTGATTGACATTTCATTGTAAGAAACGCTACCGAGGGTGACGTGGCTTTGATAAATCCATTAAAAAACGCTCAGGTGCAGCTTTTTGAGAGGGAAAGCAGACTACAGTGAAGGTTCGTTCAAGCAGCTGCCAGTTCCAGCAAACTGCGCATGGGAAGAGCTGTTATCGAGTATCAGCAGCAGCTCTGCGCGCGCCTAAGACTAATAATAAGTAAATGCTCGCTCTCTAACTCACACAGATGGTGTGGGATGTGGTGGGTAGTTCCTGCGGGTAATGTTGTACATGCTCTGACCAGACAACAAAGATAATTACTCGAATGATTTCCAATTCATGGTGTACAGCAATCAGTTAGAATAAACATTCCTTCAAACCGTCATGATTGCAAATTTTTTATTAGTTAATGACGCGTTTCGCCCTTTAGCAGAGCATCTTCAGATTATCTGCGTGACAAAATGTACACAAAATTACAAGGCGGAATTACAAACGGTTATAATGGCTTCTATTAAGGTAATCTTAAAAAATCGGTTTTATGTTTCTCACATCTTTACCGAGTATGTTCCAACTGTAATTCGTTGTTACCCGATCATTTCTAGGGCGACAAGGAAATAAAAAAAAAAAAAAAAAATCCAGAAAAATAGAAACACCGCAATAACAACTTACGGTGTCACACCACGGAGAGCGCATTGTAAGCTTTGTTTACCATTTATACTGTCTTCTTAACACAAAATAAGCCCATGTACCATTATAACCGTTTGTAATTCCGCCTTGTAATTTTGTGTAAATTCTGTCACGCAGATAATCTGAAGATGCCCTGCTACAGGGGGAAACGCGTCATTTACTAATAAAAAATTTGCAATCAAGACGGTTTGAAGAAATAGATATTTGCTCGCGGTTGGCGATTAGGGGTGGGAACAACCGACCGGTTAAAACCGTACCGGTATTTTAGTTTTGAATAACCGGTTTTTTTCGGTATTTATTTCGTGTCGGTTGTAACCGGTTTATTTCAGTTATTGCCAAGAACCGGGTAAAAAACCGGTACGACTACTTTCTGTAGTTGTGGTTCAAAATATGCTTTTTGTAAATAATTAAAAAAATAAATAAAACTATTAGACCCTACTATTTAGAGACATTCCTAAAATTTCCACTGCTGTGAAATATTAGTTCATCGCAGAAACTAAGAAAAGCGATCGGTGTTAACTTAAGAACAATCCCGGCAGTGAGAAACGCGCAACAAACGTGTGGCATAAGAACTTAAGAACTGGTGCGGCTATTGAGGCATCGATGCACCTGTTGCCGTGTGGCGTGGCCTATTAGACGACGCTCGTGCACCGGCAGTGTAAGAGACTTGCCTCCGTCTGGTCATGCGGCAGTTCCTTGCTGTCGTCGCCAGACATCGGTTGTGTCTTAAATGACACCATCCCAAGTATGGAAGTACTTGACGAAGAACGGGAACAGTGAGATACAATGCTCCATTTACTTTAAAAAGCTGAAAACAGGTGGAGGTACTACAAACATGCTATGTCATTTAAGGAGAAAGCATCCAAAATGTTCCTTGGAAGAGAAGGTAAATTCGATTCATATACCTATTATGTAAGTGATGTACTCTAACCTTGGAATACTGACTATTAATGTATTATCATATTGTTATGATAACAAGTTTTATTAATTTGATTCCTTGAAAGCGAGGGGCTTTTTTAATAACCAATATGGGTTTAGGTAACATTGATCATGTGGTGCCTAGCGAGGTAGCCGTGCCGTCTGAGGCTCCATGTCACGGACTGTGCGGCTGATCCAGTCGGAGGTTAGAGTCCTCCCTACTCCCTCGGTCATGGATGTATATGTTCTCCTTAGCGTAAGTTAGTTTAAGTTAGATTAAGTAGTTTGTAAGTCTAGGGACCGATGACCTAAGCATTTAGGTCTCATAAGAACTCACACCCATTGGAACATTCTTTGATCATGTGGTACAGAGCTTTCCTAGTTCAATTTGCGTAAAATTACACTGACAACAATCATACTATTAGTCGGAACTGTGACTTTATTTTTCGAAATACTTCTGCAGCACTGATTGAAGTTTATTTACTGACTGTAACTTATATATGTTGTGCGTATAACGAGATATTCGTATGCGCTGGCTTACAAGTCCAACTTACGGAGTGGTTAGCTCAATATTCGCAACTGCCGGATGGAAATTCTGGGCCAGTAAATCTGTATGCTTCGTATATCGTCTTCTACGGACTCCTGGCCAGGCTTACACACATCCAAAAAGGCGTAGTATTGGGAGGGGGTCTTGCAAAATATGCAAAGACTAGTGATTTGTCGTATAACGTAAATTTACCTAAATTTTAACTAAATTTCGTAAGTTTCGGTTTCGGCCGAAACTAGAGGAACTGAAGATTTCGGTTTCTCTTTCGGCCGCAAAATATGTTTCGTTCGAACTCTACTGGAAATAATAGCAATAAAAACCGAAAACCGGTTATTTAAAAAACCGGTTATCTTAAGCAATTTTTACGGTGCGGTTAAACTGGAGATGAAAAGAACCGGTATAACCGAAAACCGGTTGTTTCAGCGATAACCGCCATCCCTATTGGCGATCCGGATAATCGTGAATCCCTGTAACTGAGGTCCGGATAATCCAGTGAACGATCATTGCTTTAATACGTGATCTGTGTTGCACAGAATGAAAAGAAGGATGATTAACTGCAGGCGAGTCTTCAGGGTAGTATGAAGCGGATATTTTCTGTTATTTTACGACAGAGTCTCGTGACAGCCTTTATACTACTACGCCACACCCCAGTTTGGAAGGCTCTGCATTAGATAAATATTTGCCTAAATAATCACGTTGGACGCGCAAAGGACGTAGAAAAAATGTTCAAATGTTTGTAGAGTCTATGGGACTTAACTTCGGGGTCATCAGTCCCCAAACTTACAAACTACTTATGAACTAATTAAGACCAAGGACGGCACAAATATCCATGCCCGAGGGGGGATTCGAACCCCCGACCGTAGTGGCCGAGCAGACCGTGACTGAAGCGCCTCAGTCCCCTCGGCCACCGCGGCCGGCAAAGGACGTACAAAGATGTTACAAAGATGCAAAGTTGTTGATAAAATAAAAAATAATCAAAATACATTGTGGATGATGGCGCTCTCCTGCTATCCAACGAACATTAGGCCTCGATCGTTAGGAAGAAAGGGATGTAGCCACTTAGGAAATTATTTTATGCACAGTGATTTATCTTGCGGTCATTTCCAGCGGCAGGAGCAGCATAAAGACGTCGGAGATGTAGGCTAACGGTTCGGCAAGCCCGAATCGTTATCTGCCAGCTGCGCCTAACGGAGGCACGGAAGCGCGAGCTGCCATTAAAAGGACGTTTGAGGAGGAGACGCGGCCGCCAGATAACAGGACTCGTCGATAATTAATGGCGGGGAGGGGGAGGGGCGGTTAGCGGCGCCGCCGCCAGGGGCGCGCGTATCGCCGCCAGCTCGCGACACGCCGCCGGAATGGGCTTCCACTGTAGGGGGCGCTACTGTCTGATGGCGCGTGCGAAGTGGGCGGCGTTCTCAAAGGCCAAGCCGCGTCCTACACCGCCGACCCTGCGAATCGCTGCACCACTGATAGCCTATAATGAACGTTCATCCACTGTGCGCGTTTCGGAAGGAAACGTGATTAAATTTTGAAGTAATCTGGGGAGTAAATAAACAGGACCACCTCAAGTGACTGTACATATGGCTTGATACTGGCTTCCATTGATTCGAACTGAGCTTCGTAACGGTTACGAAGTTGTCACTCTAACCTTCTTAACCTTCGCAAGAGTGGGGCCCCTCCACGCCCACACCAACGTGGTGACCATCACAAAAGTTCTACTGTCACCTCCGTATTTGGTTAGTTTGCTAAGGTGGATCACGGGATGTGGGAACCGCGATGTTATCCGTACGTGTGGGCACGATCACCCATTAATACGGTGCATCTGGAGATAGAATTGGTCGAAAGGTATACGAACGGTAAGGTATGTAAGGGCAGAGGAAAAAAAGTGCCAAGGCAAGAGCCAAGGGAAAAAACCTCTGCGACAGTGGGGTAGGTTTTAAGGGCAGTAGCGGTATGCTATCTGCGATAGATCATGCAAGGTTTCGTAATGTTAGTTAAAGGTTTATCTCAGTACCGTTAACTTTGCTGGTTTTGTCATAAAGAATCAGTCCGGTTGATGCGAGGTTCTGCTGCAGCTGAGCTCCTTGAAGTCTCCTGAGTCGGCTGCGGCAGAATAACTGTAAACATAGCCAGGTTTGTCATGATAGTTAGATAGTTCGGTCATATAACTAGCTACATATGTGGGACTTTATAGGTTTGTTTGTGTTCAGTGCGCTGAATATCGTTTCCCTGCCTTGCCTATTGGTCGGCTGTGAGCTCAGCTGGCATTGCCAGTCAGTTTGCTGTTCTGCAGGGGTTCGCCATATTCATCGTGTTTGCGAGTTGGTGGTCCCTATGACCGTAGGTGGTTAGTCTCTGAGGCGAAGTGTTTTGGGTTCTTGATCTTCTTGCCCGTAAGGCATATCTGACGTAGTAGCTGGCAAATGATGGCGAATCATTCCCTGTCATCAGATGTTCTCCATGCGTGAGAAATCTGTACGACCTACTATCCCAGCCCTTCTCCAGTAACGGGGTACTTTATTCGTCCATAAAATTATGCAGAAGATTTCATTTCACATATATCGTTGACAGTATGTAGAATCCAAGTTTTCGACCTTTAAAAGCGTCAGGAAAATCTCGTGTGGCCAAAAGAACGTGAACTTAGGCACTTTCTACAGGTTTTGGCGTACTACTCAAAAACTGTGCACCCTACAGAAAATGTTACCCTGCCAGAAATGAAAGAGCTTTTGAATTCGCATCGAATAACCTACTTATATGTCGAATTGGCCGAAATCTGTATAAAAATTTCGTAAACTACAACTTTTATAACACGACTTTTTTCATCTGGCGTAACCGTTGTTATTTTTTCCTGGAATTCTCTACAATAGAAAGAGTAGAAATTAGGAAACTTTACAGTTTAGCCTTGAAAGTCTGTGGCAACCCACATCCATTTGAATCTGCTTATTGTATTCGGCTCTTGGTCTCCCTCTGCGATGTTTCCCCCACACACACTCCCTTCATTGCTAAATTTACGATTCCTTGATATCTCTGAATGTGTCTCACCTATCGATCTCTTATTTTAGTCAATGTATGCCACAAATTCCTTTTCTCCCCAATTCTGTTCAGTCCCTCTTCATTAGTTTATGTGATCTACCCACCTAATCTTCAGCATTCTTCTTTAGCACCACATTTCAAAAGCCTCTATCCTCTTCCTGTCTGAACTATTTATAGGCCAAGTTTCACTTTCGTATAAAGAAACACTCCACACAAATGCCTTTAGAAAAGACTTCCTTACACTTAAATTAATATTCGATGTAAACAAATTTCTCTTTTCTTAAAAAAGTTTTTCTTCCCATTGCCAGTCTGCATATTATATCCACTGTACTGTGACCATCACCGGTACATGTTATTTTACAGTCCAAGTAACAAAACCTACCTACCACCTTTATTCCTTACGCAACGCCTGCATTCCATTACCCTTGTTTTGCTCTTGTTAATGTTGATCTAATACACTCTTTTTAACATACCGTCCATTCCGTTCAGTTGCTCTTCAAGGTCCTTTGCGGTCTCTGACAGAATTACGATGTCATCAGCCAAACGGCATGATTTCATTTCTTCAATCTGAACTCTAATTCTTTCTCCAAATTTCCCTTTGCTTTCCTTCGCAGAGTGCTCAATGTACAGATTGAATAACATTGGAGAAAGGCTATACCCTCAGTGCATTCCCAACCACTGCGTCCCTTTCATACCCTTCAACTCTAATACCCGCTGTTTCGTTAATATACAAGTTGTAAATAACCTCCCGTTCAATATATTTTACCCCTGCTGATTTCAGAATTTGAAAGAGTGTATTGTCAAGAGTTTTCTACAAATCTACAAACGGTAGAAATGTAGGTTTACCATTCCTTAATCTATCTTCTAAGGAAAGTCGTAATGTGAACATTGCCTTCCGTGTTCCTACATTTCTCCTGAATCCGAACTGATCTTCCCCAAGATCAGCATCTGCCAGCCTTTCCATCCTTCTGTAAATAATTCGTGTTAAAATTTTGTAACCATGAATAATTAAACTGATGGTTCTGTAATTTTCACACCAGTTTGCGCCTGCTTTCTTTGGGAATGGGGATTATTACATTTTTCTTGAAGTAAAAGGGTATTTCGCCTGTCTCATACATGTTACTCACCAGGTGAAATACTTTTGTCATTGCTGGTTCTCCTAGAGACTTCAGTATCTCTGAGGGAATGTCATCTACTCCAGGGGCCTTGTTTCGACTTAGGTCTTCTCTGTCAAATTCATCTCTCAGTATAGTATCTCTTATTTCATCTTCATCTACTTCCTCATCCCTTCCTACAATACTGCCTCGAAGTTCATTTTCTTAGTTGAGCCCCTCTATATACTCTTTTCAACTTTCAGCTTTCCTTTTTTACTCGGAACTGGTTTTCCATCTAAGTTCTTGATATTCAAACAGCTATTTTATTTTCCTGCAGGCGCTATCTATTTTTCTCCTAGTTATACAGTCTTCTACGGATTTACAATTGGCTTCTAGCCACTCCTGCTTAACCATCTTGCACCTCTTGTTAATCTCATTTCTTAGTCGTCTGTACTCGATTTTACCAACTTAATTTACTGAATTTCTATATCTTTCCCTTTCATAAATTAAATTTAGTATTTCCTTGCGATATCCAAAGATTTTTTATAGGTCTTGCCTTTCAACCTATTTCTTCATCTGCTGCTTTGACTATTTCATCCCTTAAAGCTACATATTCTTCTTCTACAGTTTTATTTCCCCCGGTTTCTGTCAATTGTTGCCTACATCTCCCTCTGAAATTCTCAAGAATTTCAGTATCCTTCAATTTATTCAGGTTTCATCTCCTTATATTCCTACTTTTCTTCTGTTTCTTCACTCTACAGTTCATAACCAATAAGATATAGGCAGAGTCTGTATCTGCTAGTGGACATGACTTACAGTTTAAAACCTGGTTCCGGAATCTCCGTCTTACCATGACAAAATCTGTCTGGTCCCTCCCTTTGTCTCATAGTCTCTTCCACGTATACAACCTTCTTTCATGATTATTGTACGAAGTGTTTATGTTCTGTAAAAAATTCTACCTGACGGCTTCCTCTTTCATTCATTTCCCCCAGTCCATTTTCACCTACTATTTTTCCTTCCATTCCTTTTCCTACTACCGAATTACAGTCCCCCATCAGAATTAAGTTTTCCTCTCCCTTAACTGTCTGAAAAATTCCCTTTACCTCCTGATACATTTCTGCGACTTCCTCGCCATCGGCAGCAAAGCTGTGGTCGGAGTTGGCTTCGTATCTATCTTGACTATGATAATGCGATCACGGCTCTACTCGTAGTAGTTTACTCACATTCCTGTTTTCTTATTTTTGTTATACACAATGCTGCAAAACGCCCGACTGATTTTGTATTAATACTGCTGCACTCGACTGACCAGAAATACTGTTCTTCTTTCCACCGAATTTCACTAATCCTTACTATATCTCGCTTCAACCTATCCGTTTCTATTTTTAAATTTTCTAACCTCCCTGCCCGATTAAGAGATCTAACATTCCACGTTCCAATCCGTAGAATGCCAGTGTTGTCTTTTCTGATGCGAAATTCGTCAAATACGGTAGATTATGTTAGATTTTTACGTATTTGTATCTTTCAAAAATATCTTTTCTCTTGCATGATTGTCCGGCCAACATTACTCGCAAGAAACAGACGGTCGTCAGGCGAAAAGACGTGACTGGAACAGCCTTCGGTGACGATCTCATCATCTGTAGGCACTCTGAAGATGTATGGCCATGCAGATACTCCGACTTCAATGAATGTGACTTCCAGTTGTGGGAATATGTGAAGGCTTGGTTTCACCAATCAGCCTCTTCCAACGTCTTCAGTCCATATAATCTTTTTCAGACAGTCCCATCGTACTCATATCCTCTCTGATCTGGTCAGTCCACCGCAGTCGTGGTCTTCCCCTTGGTCTTTTGCTTCTGGTGTCCTCTTCAACTACCTGCCCGATGGTCTGGCCTTCTCAACGCATTACGTGTCCATACCAGTCTTATTTCTTTGATTACTGCCACAATGTCCATCGACTTGAATAACTCCTGCAGTTGACGGATCTTTCTTTTCCTCCATTCATCTGTCTGAGGCTGGCATTCTCAAATGTCAGGAGATTTCTTCCCATCTTTCGGGTAACAGTCGAGGTCTCTGCTCCACATAAGACTACAGGTTTCTTCTAGATGTTAATCTTCCAGGATCTTGATAGTAGCAGGGACTTTATTAGCTTTCCCAGAGCAAACATTGATCTGTTTCCTGCTTGTATCCGTGAGTCAATTTCCTAGTCTATCTCGTTCCTTTCATTGATTACTGCCCAAGGTATTTAATGTCTTTTACAATTTGGAAGACTTTCTCATCTACATTTAGTCTGTCAACTACGAGGTACTTGGTTTCATCCATATTCAACTTCAGACCTTATTGCCTCTTCTACTAATTCTCTTGTCATCTAAGCCAGATCTTGCTCTCTCTCTCTCTCTCTCTGCTATTAGAACATCATCATCCGCATAGGCGAGGGTGTTGATCCTTGTCGCAGCAGAATGGCAAGCGCATTGAAGCCATATGCTCCAATGCGCGAGACCATTCCCCATGGGGGGGGGGGGGTTCGAATCCTCCCTCGGGCATGGATATTTGCGTCTTTAGAATAAGTTAGTTCATAACCCCGCAGTTAAGTCATTTAAGCTACACAAACATTTGAACATTTTGTGTGTGTGTTGATCCTTCTTCCCAACTGTGCCACTGTTCTCAGAGTTCCCTCAAGTACCAGGTTAAACAGAAGGGGACAGAGGCAGCCTTCTTGTCGCACTCAAGTCCTAACCTTGAACTTCTTTGACATGTTTCCGTTCACTTTCACCATGCATGTTGTTTCTTGGGTGTGTACTTGTGTTAGTTTTATGAGTTTTCTGGTTACTTGAGCCCTTTCGAGTTCTTGCCACATTGCTTATCTGTTCAGACTACCATATGCTTTCTTGGAAGTCTACCAAAGGCAG
The DNA here is from genome assembly GCA_026315105.1 of Locusta migratoria. NCBI lineage: Eukaryota > Metazoa > Arthropoda > Insecta > Orthoptera > Acrididae > Locusta > Locusta migratoria. The sequence goes on from CM048745.1 coordinate 87,168,705, forward strand.
TGAACATTTTTTAGAAATTCCCGGCTCTTTGATAGCACTTGCCTTATTGTATGTAGATGGTCAACAGTTGACTTTTCCTTTCGGAAACCTGCTTGCTGGAATCCCAACCTTTCTCGACATGTGATGTCAGTCGCTTCTGTAACAACATGCTCAAGACCTTATAAGCTGTAGACAGTAGTGTGACTCCTCTATAGTTGCTACACTTCATTGGGTCTCCTTTCTTTAGTATGGGGCAGTTAAGAGAGTGCTTCCATTCTTCCGGGATCCATTCCTTCTCCCAGATTAAGAATATTAGGTGGTGTAGTCTCTCTTGTACAGTAGCTCCACCCTCCTTCAGCATCTCCATTCCTGGTGCCTTTCCCCTCTTCAGCATTTTCGTGGTTGCTCTTACCTCTTCCATGCTTGGTAATTCATACTCCCCTGATGCCTTGCCTCTCTGTTTTCTCTATTTGATTATTTGTCTTCTTCTTCTGTTGCACCACTGTTGATGTTTGCGTCCACATTCAGGAGGTTTTCGAAGTAGTTTTTCCATTCTTCCATAGCTTTCATTTCATCTGTGATGAACTGTCCTCCTTGACCTTTAATCATGTCAATCCTTGGGTTATAGCCTTTCATGAACAATCTAAATGTCCTGTAAAAGTCTCTTGTATTGCCTGCTGTCCGGGTCTTATTCTGTTAGCTTATTAAAATGGTTGTAGCAGAATTCTGCACACCTTTCTGCGTAAGGGTCAAGGAGGTGTGATCCAAATTCAGATTTGCTAGAGTGGGCAGTATATCAAGTATCTCATTGTTTATGACGTCATGAACTTTGTGAGTTGGTTGGGTCTTACCCACACAGAAATTTTTCCCTTATTGTGGGATATACGTGCACCGAATTTGGTTGAAATCTATACAGTGGTTTAGGAGAAGACGTGCAATATTGCCACGTGTTTTCGCAGTTTCTCGCGCATTTCATTGGTTATGACGTCATATCCCCTGAACTACGCGTTGTACGTTCTCCTTACATCACAGCGACCTTCCGCTTTGTTTCAAGGTACGTATGCAAAATTTCAATATTGGAACAAAACTGTACATTTGAATGCAGTACAAACACAGTGGCACTATGATATATATAAAGAAGACCAATCCATCTCTTACACTTTAGTACGTACTCAACTCTTCCATTATTGCCTGTGATTTTTCTTTTAAAAAAAGATGTTAAAAAAAATGTTTGTAGATCTATCGGACCAAACTGAGTGGTCATCAGTCCGTAGCTTACAAACTACTTAATTCAGGTAAACTAACCTAAGGACAAACACACACACCCATGCCCCAGGGAGGACTCGAACCTCCACGGTGAACAACCGCGCGCTCCGCAGCGAGACGCTTTAGACCGCTCAGCTACTCCACCGCGGCAAACGATGTTCCTTAGCAATCACCAAGCAGAGACTTTATACAGATATTGCTGTTGTGGTCAATCCGAAGCTCTCCACCCTACTCTATCCTCAGCAAGCCTCTTTATCTCACCATAGGAACGGCAACACACATCGGTTTGAATGTGCTTACTGTATTCGTCTCCCTCTGCGATTTTCACCCCACATATTTCCCTCCAATGACAAATGCACGATACTTTGATGTAGGAAAATGTGTCCTAGCCGGCCGCGGTGGCCGAGCCGACTGCGGCGCTCCAGTCACGGTATGCACGGCCACTACGGTCGGGGGTTCAAATCCCCCCTCGGGCATGAATATTTGTGTCGTCTTTAGTATAAGGTAGTTCATAAGTACTTTGTAAGTTTAGGTACTGATGACCCCGCAGTCCCTTAAGCTTAACAAACATTTGAACATTTTTTTGAATGTGTCCTACCAATCGATCTCTTCTTTTAGTCATGGTTAAAAGTAGGCCACTGTATGGAATAAAAGCTCAATTCTGGTAGGAGGTACCCAGATAAGAGTTTAGTGTTACAAAAAAGCTTAATTTTAGCAATAAAATTAGCAAAAGATCCGTGTGAGCTACCGGCTACTCCCTGCTGCAAAACCTTGTTCCCTGGCCCAAATTGAGAACTGACTTGTTTCAAATTATTCTAATAACAGGAAGTTAACGACACAGTGGCCAACATACGTAGCAGCTCACACGAAATTACACACAGATATACAAGCCACCACAATTAAAATTATTTCATAAAGGTGCCTAAAGAAAAACATTTATGGCGCAACGGAACTTAAACATCATATAATTGCATCTGAGCTTGTTCTCAGCACTGGTGAAAAACAATATTAAATAAAATGGAAAGGTACCCGAAAACTACAATTTATAGGCAAGTCAAAATTATACTGAACTTAACTTGTTTATTCAGGTCGAAAGGAAGCAAAATGGGGAACCAATTATGTTAATTCATTATGTAATTATGTTAATTCATTATGTAAAGCATACCATGTACATGTTCTAATACTGACGGTGCCCACCATCGAATTTCATAAATTGCACAGAACTTAACGCTACTGGCGGGAGGATTTACAAACAACATTCACTCGCTCACACACACGCAATGAAACAGCGAAACTCACCAAAATCAGCGTGCTGAAACGAGGCAGAAGCAGGCGCCGCTGTCGTAGGCGAAATTCAGCAAACCCGGAGGTACCACACAACACAATATACAATAAAACTGCGAAGATGGTTCCGGTCTGTCGTGCCCGATTCGAGATGGTCGTGAGTATAGCAAAGTTAAGTTGCATTTAGATTAGACCGCGAGCAAACACGCCAACGGCGACACACGGCTACGTTACATGACCGCACTCCACTGAAGGTGAAGCGGTTAAAAATCGGATTCAATTCACAAAATCACGGCGGACTCTTAAGTTGCAATCCAAGAGGAGACTATCCAGGTACTGTTTTTATGAGAAGTGGCGTGAATTCAGGTGACTAGCAGCAAACCCCTGAAGTCGGAGTTCGGACCCAGGTGATTCCGAAAACCGATAAAAATGTATAAATTCAATCTCCTAAAAATAAAGAAAATGACCTACGGCCTGCAACCCCTAGAACTGCGTAGAATTACACAAGGAAGCTACTGCAATGCGGCAACATGCGATTGGGAGAGTTCACAGAGACGGAAGAAATCCGGTCTCAAAACCAGGAAAAGTGAAATAATTACAAAAGTCGGAAAAATAAAAATAAAATCTACAGCATGTAATCCATATAAATGCTTAGAATCTCATAAGCAAGCTATGGAGGTTTACAATGCTCGGAGAGAATTACTGATAAAGACTAAGTGCATACTACTAGTTCGGAGAAGAAACAGCAAAATTAAAATAGGCGGAGAGAGAAGATCGCGAAATGTTAGTGGAAATCAGAAGGATACATGCATAGTCACTTGCCTGATAGGTATGGAACAAACAATAGTGGATGCTTAAGGCTTTGTTCTAAGAACCAAACACATGGAACACATATCACTCAAGGAAGGACTCGATAAGAAAGATTTTTACATGCACTGTATAAAAATGAACATATTGTCTCTTAGAAATCGGGCCCCACAAAGCTACAAAGAATTTACACAAGTTCGTACAGCGCCACATAATCATACTAGGGTTGAATATATAAGGCCATTATCAAACTGCAACTAGTAACACATACACCACATTTATCTGTTGGAACTCACTGGATTGAAAAAGTAGGATACATTTCAAAGCACGATCGGAAGGAATATTAAAAAAAATGAATCTAAGTTCAAGAGTCTCAGTTAAACATGCTAGACAACGAATCGCTACAATCTCTGCAGGCACAAGAGAAAAACCAACCTTATCTCACCACGATCCCAGCACAAAGTGAAGTCCGAGTGGCCACCAGGCGGAAAAGCTACCGGAAACCGGGAAAACCATGAGTGCAGCGATGGTGGGGAGAGAAGATCGCGTGACTTGCCCTGGAGAAGGCTCGTCGACTGGCATGTAACCTAAGGGCATAGAAACCCCTTTGGTCGCATCAGTAGCAGGGGTTGGTAACGACTAACTATCCACTCTGAGCCAGAGAGAACCATGCGAAGTGAGCTATCACTATCCACATTCAGACAGCCTTTAGATTCTCGCACATCGTCTTAAAAGTAAAACAAGTACACATTCTCACAGGGACAATAATAAATTACTAAAATAACAAAATCCTAGCAATATTAATTAAAATTTCAGAAACAAATATTTTAAAACATGAACTAAAAATGCTATTCCTCATCCCTTGAAAAGAGTGGGGTTCTAATTTAACAAAATGCTAATCTAGCGACATCAAATAAACTATAGTTTTATAAAAAAATAGATGGAAGGCGTCAGACGGTCGTCTTTCAAAGTATGCCAAAAATTCTTTTTCTCCCCAATTCTGTTGAGTACACCGTCGTTAGTTATTGGATCTACCCACCTGATTTTCAGCATTCGACTGTAGCACCACATTTCAAAAGCCTCTATTCTCCCCCCGTGTGGAATATTTATCGTCCATGTGTCACCGCTTCACAAAGCAACACTCCACACTAATGCCTTAAGAAAACACATTCTATCCCTTACGTTAGTATTTGATGTTGGCACATTTGTCTTTTTCAGAAACTCTTTTCTTCCCATTGCCATTCTGCATTTTATATCCTCTGTACATGTTAGTTTATTGCCCAAATACATATCTCATCTATAATCTTTATTGTTTCGTTACCTAATCTAATACCTTCAGCATCGTCTGATTTTCTTAGGCTGCATTCCATGATCCTTGTTTTGCTATTGCTAATGTTCAAGTTATAAGGCACTTTCAGTTCATTTGCCCTTTACGCCTTGACTGTCTCTGTCAGAATGACAATGCTGTCAGCAAAACGTAAAGTTTGTATTTCTTTTCCCTGAACTCTTAATTCCTTGTCCAAATTTCTCCGCGCATTCCTTCATAGCTTGCTGAATGTAGAGATTAAATATCCCTGGGGAAAGGCTACATGCTTGTGTTAGTCCTTTCTCAACCATTGCTTCCCTTTCACGCTCTTTCACTGCTATCGAGTTTTTTGTACAAATTGTAACTAACCATAGTTTCCTATATTTTACCTCTACTGAGTTCAGAATATGAAAGAGTACATTCTGATCAACATTGTCAAAAGCTTTCCCCAAAATTTACAAAAGCTAGAATTGTAAGTTTGCCTTTCCCTGATCTATTTTCCAAGATAAGTCGTAAGGTAGGTATTGTCACACGTATTCGTACATTACTCATAAATCAAAACTGATCTTCCCCGAGGTTAGGTTCTAGCAGAATTTTCATATTTCTGTAAATAATGCGAGTTTTAATGTTGCAAACACGACAAACTGATGGGTCTGAAATTTCCACACCTGTCTTCTCGTGCTTCCTTTGGAATTGAAATTTATGCAATTACAAACTTATATTTCGCTATTTACAGTGCACGCATTGGTATCTACATCTACATAGATACTCTGCAAATCACATTTAAGTGCCTGGCAGAGGATTCATTAACCACTTTCATAACTTTTCTCTACCGTTCCACTGTCTAATAGCGCGCGGGAAGAAGGAACACCTAAATCGTTCCGTTTTCGATCTGATTTCTCTCATTTTATTGGGATGGTTATGTCTCCCTAAGTAGGTGGGCGCTAACAAAATATTTTCACATTCAGAAGTAAAAGTCGGTGATTGAAACTTCGCAATCAGATCACGCCGCAATGACTAACGTCTTTCTTTTAATGATTTCCACCCCAATTCGTGCAACATTTCCGTGACGCTTCCCCCCCCCCCTCCCCGTAACGTGATAAAACAAAACGAGCTGCTCTTCTCTGAACCTTCTCAATGTCTTCCGTCAGTCCCACATGTTGAGGGTCCCACAACGGGCAACAGTACTCCAGGAGAGGACGCACGAGTGTGATGTAGGCAGTCTCTTTGATGGAGCTGGTGTGCATCTTCGAAGCTTTCTGTCAATGAAACGTAACCTTTGGTTCGCCTTCAACACAATATTTTCATGTGTTCTGTCCAGTCTAAGTTGTTCGCAATTTACCTCCTAGGTATTTGGTAGAATTTACGACCTTAAGATTTGACTGATTTATCGCGTAATTCAAGTTCAGCGGATTTCTTTTAGTAGCCACCCCCATGAACCACAGACATTGCCGAGGTGGGGTGGCTTGTGTGCCTCAATGATGCAGATAGCCGTACCGTAGGTGCAACCACAGCGGAGGGGTATCTGTGGAGAGGCCAGACAAACGTGTGGTTCCTGAAGAGGGGCAGCAGCCTTTTCAGTAGTTATAGGGGCAACAGTCTGGATGATTGACTGAGCTGGCCTTGTAACATCAGCTAATGTGGCTTTGCCATACGGTTACTGCGAACGGCTGAAAGCAAGGGGAAACTACAGCCGTTACTTTTCCCGAGGACATGCAGCTCTACTGTATGAAAATATGATGATGGCATCCTCTCGGGTAAAATATTCCGGAGGTAAAATAGTCCCCCATTCGGATCTCCGGGCGGGGACTACTCAGGAGGATGTTATCATCAGGAAAGACAATACTGGCATTCTACGGATCGGAGCGTGGAATGTTAGATCCCTTAATCGGGTAGGAAAATTAGAAAATTTAAAAAGGGAAATGGATAGGTTGAAGTTAGATATAGTGGGGATTAGTGAAGTTCGGTGGCAGGATGAACAGGATTTCTGGTCAGGTGAGTACAGGATTATAAATACAAAAGCAGTTGGGGGTATCACAGGAGTAGGACTGATAATGAATAAGAAAATAGGAATGCGGGTAAACTACTATAAGCAGCACAGTGATCGCATTATCATTGTGAAGATAGATACGAAGCCAACACCGACAACAGTAGTACAGGTTTATATGCCAACTAGCTCTGCCGATGATGAGGAGATCGAAGAAATATATGAGGAGCTAAAGGAAATTATTCAGACAGTTAAGGGAGAGGAAAACTTAATTGTGATGGGAGACTGGAATTCGGTAGTAGGAAAAGGAAGAGAAGGAAAAATAGTAGGTGAATATGGACTGGGCAGAAGGAATGAAAGAGGAAGTCGCCTGGTAGAATTTTGCACGGAACATGATTTAATTGTAACAAACACGTGGTTTAAGAATCACAAAAGAAGGTTGTATACTTGGAAGAGACCAGGAGACACCGGAAGGTATCAGATAGATTTTATAATGGTAAAACATAGATTCCGGAACCAGGTTATAAACTGCAAGACATACCCAGGGGCAGATATAGACTCTGACCATAACTTGTTAGTCATGAACTGTAGGCTGAAACTGAAAAAACTGCAGAAAGGTAGGAAAATAAGGAGATGGGACCTAGATAAATTGAAGGAACGTGCAGTTCTGGTGAATTTCAGAGGGAGATTTAGGCAACAATTGACAGAAACAGGGGGAAATAAAACAGTAGAAGAGGAATGGGTAGCATTGAGAGATGAAATAGTGAAGGCAGCAGAGGACAAAATAGGTAGAAAGGCAAGACCTACAAAAAATCCTTGGATAACACAGGAAATACTAAATTTAATTGATGAAAGGAGAAAATATAAAAATGCAGTAAATGAAACAGGCAAAATGGAGTACAGACGGCTAAAAAATGAGATTGACAGGAAATGCAAAATGGCTAAGCAGGAGTGGCTAGAAGCCAAATGCAAATCTGTAGAAGAATGTATAAGAAGGGGGAAAATAGATACCGCCTACAGAAAAATAAGAGAGACATTTGGGGACAAGAAAAGTAATTCTACGAATATCAAGAACTCAGATGGGAAACCAGTTCTCAGCAAAGAAGGGAAAGCTGGAAGGTGGAAAGAGTACATAGAGCAGCTCTACAAAGGAAATGAACTTAGAGACGATGTAGTACGAAGGGAAGAGGAAGTAGATCAAGATGAAATAGGCGATACTATACTGAGAGATGAATTTGACAGAGCCCTGAAAGACCTAGGTCGGAACAAGGCCCCAGGAGTAGATGACATACCCTCAGAGCTACTAAAGTCTCTGGGAGAGCCAGCCATGACAAAACTATTTGAACTGGTGTGTAGGATGTATGAGACAGGTGAAATACCCTCAGACTTTAAGAAAAATGTAATAATCCCCATTCCAAAGAAATCAGGCGCAGACAGGTGTGAAAATTACAGAACCATCAGTTTAATAAGTCATGGTTGCAAAATTTTAACAAGAATTATCTACAGGAGAATGGAAAAGCTGGTAGAAGCTGACCTCGGAGAAGATCAGTTTGTATTCAGGAGGAACATAGGAACCCGAGAAGCAATCCTTACCTTACGTCTTATCTTAGAAGATAGATTAAGGAAAGGCAAACCTACATTTTTAGCTTTCGTAGATTTGGAGAAAGCATTTGGCAATGTTGACTGGACTACACTCTTTCAAATTCTGAAGTCAGCAGGGGTAAAATATAGGGAAAGGAGAGTTATTTACAACTTGTACAAAAGCCAGACCGCAGTTATTAGACTCGAAGGGCATGAAAGGGAAGCATCAGTTGGGAAGGGAGTAAGACAGGGTTGTAGCCTTTCTCCGATGTTATTCAATTTGTACATTGAGCAGGCGGTGAAGGAAAGCAAGGAAAATTTTGGAATAGGCATTAAAGTTCAGGGGGAAGAAATAAAAACATTGCGTTTTGCTGATGACATTGTAATTCTGTCAGAGACAGCGAACGACCTAGATGAGCAGTTGAATGGAATGGACAGTGTGTTGAAGAGAGCGTATAAAATGAACATTAACAAGAACAAAACAAAAATAATGGAATGTAGTCTTAGAAAATCAGGCGATGCCGAAGGAATTAGATTAGGTAATGAGACAATGAAGGTGGTAGATGAGTTTTGTTACTTGGGTAGTAAAATAACTTGCGATGGTCGCAGTACAGAGGATATAAAATTCAGAATGGCAATGGGTAGAAAAGCATTTTTGAAAAAGAGAAATTTGCTAACATCGAATATTAATTTAAGGGTAAGGAAGTCTTTTCTGAAGGCATTTGTGTGGAGTGTTGCCTTGTACGGGAGTGAAACATGGACGATAAGCAGTGCGGACAGGAAGAGAATAGAGGCATTTGAAATGTGGTGCTACAGGAGAATGCTGAAGATTAAGTGGGTAGATCACATAACTAATGAAGAGGTACTGAATAGAATTGGCGAGAAAAGGAATTTTTGGCATACCCTGACTAAAAGAAGGGATCGCTTGGTAGGACACATTCTTAGACATGGTGGAATCGTAAATTTAGCATTGGAGGGAAGTGTGTGGGGTAAACATCGCAGAGGGAGACCAAGAGACGCGTATAGTAAGCAGATTCAAGTGGATGTGGGTTGTCGTTCTTATGAGGAGATGAAAAGGCTTGCTCAGGATAGAGTAGGGTGGAGAGCTGCATCAAACCAGTCTCCGGACTGAAGACCATAACAACAACAACAGTCATGTGTATTACTTCACACTTTTCTTTATCAATTGCCAATTTTCTCACCATGTAGAAATTTTGTCTAAATCGCTTTGCAGTTGCTTTTGATCCTCTGTTGACTTCACTAACCGATAAACGACAGCATCATCCGCGAACAGTCTAAGGAAGCTATTCAGAATGTCTTCTAAATCGTTTATAAACACAAGGAAGAGTAGGGCACCTATAACGCTTTCCTGTGGAACGCCAGATACACTTCTGTTTTACTCGATGACTGTGTCCTTTCTGATATGAAATCGTGTATCCAATCGCACAAGTTGGGAGATATTCCATAAGCACGCAATTTCATTAGAAGCCGCTTGTGGGGTACAGTATCAAAAGCCTTTCGGAAATCCAGAAATATGGAATCGATTTGAGATCCCTTGTCGATGGCACTTAACACTTCATGTGAATAAAGGGCAAGCTGTGTTTCGCAAGAGCGATAGTTTCTGAATCCGTGTTGACTATTGGTTAATAGGTCGTTCTCTTCGAGGTAGTTCATAATATTCGAACAAAGTATATGTTCCAAAATCCTACTGCAAATCGACGTCAATGAGATTGGTCTGTAATTTTGGGGATCATGCCTATTGTCTTTCTTGAATATTGGAGTAACTTGGGCAACTTTCCAGTCTTTGGGTACGGATCTTTCGCTGAGCGATCGGTTGTAAATTGTAGCCAAGTACGGAGCTATTGCACCAGCATACTCTGATAGTAGTATGCTATGTCATCATCATCATTACGGACTGATTATGCCTTTCAGCGTTCAGTCCGGAGCATAGTACATCTAATAAAATTGCTCCACGGTCCCCTATTCAATGCTAACATTGATTCCTGGTGTGATGTTATGCCTTTTACTTCAAAATCATTCTTCACCGAATCCAAGTACTTTCTTCGTGGTCTACCTCGACTCCTCTTACCCTCCACTGACGAGCTCAAGAGTCTCTTGGGTAACCTTGCTTCTCCCATGCGTGTAACACGACCCCACCAACTCAGTCTGTTCGCTCTAACTGCTTCATCTATGGTGTTCATTCCCAGCTTTTCTTTGATTTCCTCATTATGGGCACCCTGCTGCCATGTTCCCATCTATTGGTACCTGCAATCATTCTTGCTACTTTCATATGTGTATCCTCTACCTTATGAATAAGGTAACCTGTATCCACCCAACTTTCACTCCCATTCGACAAAGTTGGTCGAAAGATAGAGCGGTGCACTGCTAACTTAGTCTTGGTACTTACTTCCTTCTTGCAGAAGAGAGTAGATCTTAGCTGAGCACTCACTGCATTAGCTTTGTTGCACCGCGATTCCAGTTCTTTCGCTATGTTGCCATCCTGTGAGAAAATACATCTCAGGTACTTGAAACTGTCTAACTGTTTTAACTTTGTTCCTCCTATTTGGCACTCAATCTGTTTGAATCTCTTTCCCACAGACATTACTTTCGTTTTGGAGATGCTGATCTTCATATCATAATCCTTGCACCTCTGATCGAGCTCTGAAATATTAGTTTGCAATCGAATCGGCCATTACTTCTAAGTCATCCGCATATGCGAGACTGCTTATTTTGTTTTCACCTACTTTAATCCCGCCCTACCAGTCTACTGTTTTCACCATATGATCCATGAATAGTATGAACAAAGCCTTCAGCTTCCACTATTGTTTGTTCCATGCACATCAGGCAAGTAACTAAGCGTGTATCCTTCTGATTTCCACTAACATTTCGCGATCTTCTCTCTCCGCCTATTTTAATTTTGCTGTTCCTCCTCCGAACTTGTAGTATGCACTTAGTCTTTATCAGTAATTCTCTCCTAGGATTGTACAACGTCCTTCAATAGCTTGCTTATGACATTCTAAACGTTTCTAGGGGGTTGCATGCCGTAGTTTTTATTTTTACTTTTCCGACTTTTGTAATTATTTCACTTTTCCCGGTATTGAGACCGGACTTCTTCCGTCTCTGTGAACGCTCCCAATCGCATGTTGCTGCATTACAGTAGCTTCCTTATGAAATTCCACGCAGTTCTAGGGGTTGCATGCCGTAGTTAATTTTCTTCATTTTTCGGAGATTGAATTTATACATTTTTTATCGGTTTTCGGAACCACGTGAGTCCGAACTCCATCTTCAGGGGTTTGCAGCTACTCACCTGAATTCACGCCACTTCTCATAAAACCAGTGCCTGGATAGTTTACTCTTGGATTGCAACTTAAGAGTCTGACCTTATTTTGTGGATTTAATCCAATTTTTAACCGCTTCACCTTCAGTGGAGTGCGGTCATGTAACGTGACAGGTTACAGTCTTGTCTTACCCCTGAAACTACTCTGAACCATGAGCTTAATTTACCATCTACTCAAACTGCTGGCTGACAGTCTACATAAAGCCCTTTAATTGCCTGCAGAAGTTTGCCTCCTATACAATAATCTTGAAGAACTGACAGTAGCTTCGCCTAGGAACACGTCATAAGCCTTTTTCAGATCTATGAAATCTATGTGAGTAGTGATAATACCTTCTCAGTACTCGAAACAGTATGCGCTAAACGTAGATAGAAACAGGGCGTATATGACGGCCGCGGTGGCCGAGGAGACTAAGGCGCTCCAGTCACGGTCTGCACGGCCACTGCGATCGGGGGTTCGAATCCCCCCTCGGGCATGGATATTTGTGCCGTCCTAGTTCGTAAGTAGTTCATAAGTAGTTTGTAAGTTTAGGGACTGATAACCCCGTAGTTAAGTCCCATAGACTATACAAACATTTGAACATTTAGGGCGTATTTCGTGCATTAAGTCTCTTTCTGCAGCCAGTGCGCGACCTCGTTCACCTGCGCTCGCTTACGACGTCTCTCTGTTGCTCTCTAGCGGACATACGAGAGCAGACGCGGCGATGGCTGCTGCCGATTCGGTCGCCCGCCCGCTGCAAAAGGAGCGCGCAGTTGCGTCGTGCGCATGCGCAGACGACACCGAGCCCTAATTAATCGCAGACGGCTGTGGGAGTCGCCGCCGGCAGGCAGTAAAGCAATAAGCAACTGCGGCGCTCTGACGCTTGAATGCGTCCGCCCAGAGCCGCGGACGCCAGCCACCGCCTCTGCAGCACCTGTTCTGCTGCAGCCAGGCCAGTGCTCGGGCCAACACCACCTACACTAGGGTGCAGTGGCGGCGCTAGGCGTCGGCGACGTCGGCCACCGCCGACGGCCTCGCGCCTGTGGGGGTCTCGCAAAACTTGTTAAAAAAAAATTTTTTTTTCTTTTTTCATATATGATGCTTAACGGCGCTTTCGAACTGCTAGGTTATGTATCGACGACGTACATCTAATTTACACTAGCTTTACCAATGGACGAACACAACATTCGTACCCAAGGGTGGGATTCGACCACCGGCGAGAGCGATTTCGCTCACCATGGTATGATGCCTTAGTCTGCTCAGCCATTCCCCGCCATCAGCTATTTAGTTGTCAAAAAAAAAAAAAAAAAAAAAAAAAAAAAAAAAAAAAAAAAAAGTTCAAATGTTTGTAAGGCTTATGGGACTTAACTACGGGGTCATCAGTCCCTAAACTTACAAACTACTTATGAACTACTTACGAACTAGGACGGCACAAATATCCATGCCCGACGGGGGATTCGAACCCCCGACCGTAGTGGCCGTGCAGACCGTGACTGATTTAGTTGTCCGTATTTATTTCCGTATGAGTGCAGCAGTGATGCAATTTTTAGTTAAATACTTACAAAACAATTTCTTCAGTACATTTTAGAAAACTATTTGGAAGATGTATATCCAAATGTTGATATAACAATCAGAATCATGCTCAGTTCCAGTCGGTACAGCTTCGGCCGAGAGAAGCTTCACAAAGTTAAAATTCATTAAGACTAACTTGAAAAGCACAGTGATCCAAGAAAGACTATCTGCGTTGTCAGTACTATCATATAAAGCCGAAACAGCGGCTAGTATTAAGATGTGATCTTAAAAAATTCAATGAGACGAAAAGGTGAAAAGTTCCTCTAATAAGTGTTTGTTTATTGTAATTTTTGTCATTGCAATAATACTCGTATATAATACTAATAAAATTTTAGTGTAATGATTATTGATGTATAATTCAGCTCATTTAACATTTTCTTTATTAATGAAAAAATAAAAGGGGCCTCGCAAAGACGAGTTCGCCGACACCCAGTTTTCGTCTAGCGCCGCCACTGCAAGGGTGACCAGATTTTCCACGTGGAAAAAAAGGGACATTTGCGAAAATTTGGTATAAAGAAAACGGGACAAAATAGGACTCTAAACAAGAAATTGTGCACTTATGACTGCATCACTTTACTAAAATAAATAAAAACTGAAGTTTATACTCATAAAAAGGCATATATTTCAGCAAAACACTTCAAAACATGCTTGTAAAGGCACTGCATAATGTGATAATTGTTTTTCCAGGAACTGATCATAATTCAGAATATCGAGTAGCTGACAAAGATTTCTAACAAATGAACACTAATCTGTAGACTGTTGAGCTCCTGTATCATGAACACTACTACCGGCACTAAGTTTGTACTTAACAGAAGACCTAATATCTTTCAAAAGCTTTGAATTGGTTAATAGCAAGTTGTAGAACACTGTCGTGTCTTACATAGGAAATAGGGAAGAGGTAGCAAGGTCAGTCTGCATATCTCGAGCGGAAAGGAGTGATTACAGAGAGACAGTACAGGCATCTACTAGAGATGCGGATTTCGGGACTCGAGACGATACTTGTTAGGAAAATTTATGGAACTCCTAGGTACCTTGCATTTAATTTATTGCATCCCTTACTAAGTCTACTGCACTGGGGTTAGTTATTTAAAAAAAAAAAAATAATAAAAAAATTAAAAAGTAAGAAAAAAACCAAGAAGTATAAATCGTTTGCCACAACAGAAGCCAGTAATTACGTTCCCTAGCAGCATCCCCTAGACAGACGCACTCCCCGCGAGAAACAGACTGTCATGGAGCACCCCGAGACCGACGGCGATAGTCACGGGCTGGCGCCCGACTCGTCTGACTGAGAACTCCCCTCTTGATCCAAAAACCGGGGGTTTTAACGGCCGGTGTGGGCACACCTCTTTTCACCACTTTCCGACAGTTAACAATTTCCTATTGGGCGCTGCTTGGTTCAACCAATCTAAATTGTGGCTTGCCCTCTCTCTGAGTCCTCTAGCGAACCACGTTTCAGCCCTGTCCGTTCTGCCATTCCCCGGGTGGGGAGGTGGCTTGTTTGTGCACTAACAAAATTCATACATTGTTCAGCTGAAAGTAAAACGTCACGACGCTACCCAATATGGGCAACAACAACAACAACAATGTTTTACGTCAGTTGGCCACACCTTAGGCTCCGCCTTAGGCCACGCCTCGGGGGAGCTTCTAACTTGCAGTTTTTCTTCTTTATCCTCTCACTCTAGCCACGTGGAACCACTGACGTTGCTGTTCCCACGTGACTGGTATCAACTTTGCTACGTACATTAAAATGTGCCAAGTACTAATGTAACGTCTTACAACAGCGTCTAGACGCAATATGAAGTTACGCGCATCTTCTCCGAAAGGTAACCTCCACCCTGGGACGGTGGCCGAGGGCATCAAGCAGTTCGCTAGAAGATTTCTTTAGTGCCTACATCTCGTAAGATATACGTGTCTGTTTTAGCCTGTTATCTGCAATGGTCTCTATTTCTCAGCCTGGAGTGCGTCTCTGTGGCTCGCACAGCCTCTCAACAATTCCAACAGTAAAATCAATATATGACAACACATACTTTGCATCTTAATGTTTTGACTGAACTCGTGCATTGCGTACGGCGATAAAACATTCACTAAAATCGACTCACACTTCGTCCCTATAACACGTGAATTTCTTCTCAAATAGGTCTGTGATGAGAAGAGCCGTGCAGTCCATTGAACGGAAAGAATGACTGGTCTGCAGTATGGAACGCGAACAACCCTTCTTCCGCTGCGATACGTTTATCTTTTTCTGTTTCTAGTTTATTCGTACTTACAAAGGAAGTTATGCTCCTAGACGTTCTCTCAGAAATTGGCAACAAGTGCTTCTTTTTCTTTATATACTGCATTATATCGGCACGTTCTCCATGTTCAATGGAAAAAAACTGAACGACACAATGTACATTCTACCTTCGTACTCTATTTCAAGAATAGGAACTCGTCTTTCTTGGTTATCGAGGAAGAACACTTTCTTTTCCCCATTCTAAGAGCAACAGGTTTTGTCACACACAACAACGACAGACAATGGAGCGCAATAAAGCAAACTGGCCGAACACAGTGTTCAAAGAGCCGCCTACTTATTGTTGTCCTTAACAGTCCAAAGACAATGTCAGTTGGATCTGCAAATTTATGTGATCTAACAGTGGATAGTTATTCGTAACTACAAATACAGTGGAGCGTCGATAGCCCTACAAAGTTCTTAAACGAAAACTTGTTAGGTCTGTCTGCAATTACTGCAGTAGCAAATAATCGATATGAATCGCCTACCTGACGAATAATTTACTGGCACAGAGCACGATAATGAAAAATTTGTTCACACATCACCTCATTCCGGGACCAAAATAATACTTCTTTATTCTCACTTTGCTTGTAAGAAAAAGCAAGACTCAGGAGAAAGTTAAATAAACCATGTTATGAATCTAAATTACGTGAGAATAAAGAAAAAAACACACAAAAGATAAGGTTCTGCTGACTGCGAAAAAAAAACGGGACTTTTGGCGTCGGGTTAAATATTTTGCGGGACAACGGGACACAGAACGAAAAAAAAGGACAGTCCCGTCAAAAACGAGACGTCTGGTCACCCTAACCTAGAGAGAAGGCCGCGGCGCTCTCGTGTGACGTCAGGCAGAGTAGGTTGCGCGCGCATAGCTGACTGGGTAGCCGCTGGGGCACGGCCCACTATGCCGAAGCAGCGAGCCAGTCAGCTATGCGCGCGCAACCTACTCTGCCTGACGTCACACGAGAGCGCCGCGGCCTTCTCTCTAGCTGGTGGTGGCACAGTCTAACATATACATTCGCGACACTCACTGCTGTAAAAGTTGTTACCAACTGACAG
The DNA here is from genome assembly GCA_026315105.1 of Locusta migratoria. NCBI lineage: Eukaryota > Metazoa > Arthropoda > Insecta > Orthoptera > Acrididae > Locusta > Locusta migratoria. Next base: position 87,185,126 of record CM048745.1, read on the forward strand.
CTGCAACGACACTAGCGCTCCTAGCGGTGGGGAAGCCACCACAGTTATGATGTTTGTTTATAATGTCTTTTGTATGTAATTAACGAAATAGTTAGTACAATTTTTGCGTTACAAGCATTAGTAAAATATCAAGAGACATAAATTAATGTAAAAACAGTCAATAAAACTGATTCAGTGGTATAAACAACAACTTCATCTTGAACAAATATGTGTGTATTTCAATCTTATTCCGCTGAAAATAAGTAGTCTAGAAACATAACAGAATAATAAATTTTTATTATGGTTTTTTCTTACTATGACAGGCAGTTTCTTCTGACGTGTATGAATTCGGTGTGGAGTCTAATGATTCGCACAGTTTTACACCCCATACGTCTTCCTTAAACGTGTCAGTGTAATTACTTCAGCTTAAAAAGGCAAAGTTTTGATGATTCTTGCCATTTGTGGGTCAGCTGTAGCAACAATTGTGAAATTGGCTGCTTCTCTGTTGAAAAACAGTTTCATTGTTTTTGCCGTTTTATTGCCACGTTTGTGACGTGTTTCCTTCAGCTACAACTGTTGTAGCTGATTTTTTACGTTACGTACTGTAGTTATTGCATTCTATATACGTTTGCTACATTGAAACACACTGATTTGACTAGAATTATAGTGAAGAAACCTTAACGTTCATTACTAGAAAAGCGACCTCTTTCTGCCAAAGGAAAGGTCTTCTGGTATTTCCTAGCCATTTTTTATTTCTAATAGAAAATTTAATTATTTAGCAGAAGCCTGTAGATTACAAGATAGCGGTAAATAAACTGCCCTGTAATGTACCGTTTCGTACCTTGCCAGGGACATTAGGAAACTTAATTAAGACAAATGTAGACCTGTTTTTAAGTTATTACCTATTTTAAGGTATTACATACGTTTGCCAATGTAAAAAAGTATGTTAAAATCAATATAAACGATGCTATTCGCACTCATGCAGTATCGTATTCAGAAACGTAGCTTGCCGGCCGCTTGGAGCGCGAATGTCGCAGTGTATAACAAAACTCTGTGGGAGTGTCGTGACTGTACGTGTTAGACTGTGGTGGTGGTCGGGCGCTTCGGTAGGGCAGAGGCTCCTCAAAATACACACCTTGAAATAAGTGGCGCTCACCAGTGTACTGTGTGTTCATGACCCTTTACATACATATGTAATAGACACACAATAATAACATTTCAGTTCTCTTTATTGACAAGTTATACAACAATATCCTATGTTGTTTTTGTTGTGGGTTTCAGTCCGCAGGCTGGTTTGATGCAGCTCTCCACGCTATCCTGTCCTGTGCAAGTCTCTTCATCTCTTTCAAATTCCTCTTGCAGTATCATATCTCCTATCTCCTCTTCCTCCACTTCGTCTTCTATTCCTGGAATACTGCCTTCAAGTTTATTTCCTTTGTATAGGCCCTCTATATATTCCTTCCACAGTTCAGCCTTTCTCTCTTTGATTAGTAGTGGTTTTCCGTCTGAGTTCTTAATATTCATACAGCTGCTTTTCTTGTCTCCAAATATCTCTTTTATTTTTCTGTAGGCGGTATTTATCTTTCCCCTAGATATACATTCTTCTACGGTTCTGCATTTGTCTTCTAGCCACTACTGCGTAGCCCATTTGCACTTCCTGTCAGTCTCATTTTTCAGACGTTTGTACTCCATTTTGCCTGCTTCACTTGCTGAATTTTTATATTTTCTCCTCTCATCAATTAAGTTCAGTATATCCTGTGTTATCCAGGGATTTCTATTACTCCTCCTCGTTCTGCCTAAATGATCCTCTGCGGCCTTTACTACCTTATCTCTCAGAGCTACCCATTCTTCTTCTACTATAGTACTTTCCCCCGTTTCAGCCTGAATTTGTGTTCGAAATTGCAGCCGTACACCACTATCCTTAATACCCGATAACATGTATTCTTACACTGATGCATGACTGTTTCGTCGCGGCGTTAGATCAAGGGTTCCTGGGTCCAGTCTATCCCACTCAACAGCCATTACGCGTAGATCTCTCAGATTGATTGATGAGTCGTCTTATGGAAAAACAGCTCTTCTAAATGTATCCTAGGCGTATTCGATACGGTTCATGTCTGGAGAAGATGCTGGCCATTCTACATCTTGCGATGTCGTTATCACGAAAGAACACATTTCCCAGATGTGTATGATGAGCGCGAGAACTGTCGTCTAGTAACTGGAACCATAGTTTGCCCACTGCTAATTATTTATACAAGAGAGGGATGGAAAGATTCTCATTTAGATTTGATAAAGATAAATTTGATCATTTGATAAAAGCTGAACATGATAAATACTGCACAGATGTAAGAGTTATTTACGTTCAATGAAATGAACATTGTAGAGGACACTAGCCAAACTTATCACTGATCTACAGTAGAAAATGAACACCACATAAATTATGAAGATGTGGAATGAATATGAGTGACCTAAAAATATTACGCAAAACTGAAGGAATTGCTATTATGTATAACATTTATCAACATATTGTATGCACTTATGAATACCACAACGAAGTAATTCTGCCATATTTTGTGCACAATGATGTGGAGAAATTGAGATGCATTCACCAAACAGATGCATGAGATGTTTAACTGTCGCTGTCACCTTATTGCAGTCCTCTATTAGCAGTCCCCACACCCAATGGACATGGTCTCCACCACCATCTTCTTCTTGTTGCATGGCGTATTAATTAAATTATGCTGCAGTGGGGTAGCCGAGCGGTCTAAAGCGCCTAGCTGCGGAGCTCGCGGTTGCTCACCATGGCGGTTCGAGTCCTCCCTGGGGCATGTGTGTGTGTGTGTGTGTGTGTGTGTGTGTGTGTGTGAGTTGTCCTTAGGTTAGTTTACCTAGGTTTAAGTAGTTTGTAAGCTACGGACTGATGACCACGCAGTTTGGTCCGATAGATTTACAGACATCTTAAGTATGAACAATGTCATGAAAACAATTGTAAATAAAATAAGAGCGCATGCACTTCATAGACGACTGTTCAGAGAATTAACAGAAGAGTTAGAATGCCAGTATGGTGATCTGTTGTTTCACACAGAGGTTCGTTGGCTTAGCCGAGGCAGAGTTTTGCAACGTTTCAAAGAGTTGCTTCCTGCAATAGTAGAATTCTTCAATGAATGGGGTGAGCCATTCATTGAACTCGAAGATCCCACATGGCTACAAGATTTTGCCTTTCTCACTGATATAACTGAAACGTTTAATGGTTTGAACTTGCAGCTTCAAGGCAAAGATAAGGACATTGGTGGAATGATTTCAGATGTGACGTCATTTTCAAAAAAGCTCGAGCTGTGGGGAAAAAATGTAACCAGTCTGAATATAATCACTCTCCCAGTCTGAAGCAGATCGTTGACAAACAAGACCCTCCACAACACCCCAGGAAAAACCAAGAGAAACAAACCTCAGAGAACAATTTGATCAGTGATTCCAAGATTTTAAAAACATATTGATTGTGGCACAGTTCATCAACTCCCCTTTTGTTGATATCGATGCAGAAGATTTCTCAACTTGTATTGTAAAAAGTTTGGGTGAAGATCAGGCTGCAGTGGAAATGGCAGTTGTTGATTTTCAAAATGATCTGTCTCTTAGAAGCCTTTCTACCACTGGAAATATTTGGTCTCTAGTTCCCAAACAAAAATATCTAATTCTTGTTCAAGCTGGATTGAGATTGAAAGCGATGTTCAGCTCTACATACTTATATGAATCAGCATTTTCCACTATGAAGTTCATTAAAAATAAATATAGAAACAGACAGGCCGATGAACACTTGGATAACTGCATCAGAATGGCGGCTACAACGTACTCTCTAAACTACAAGAAGATAGTTGATAGCCAAAAACAGCTCCACTCCTCTCATTAAAATGAAAATTTAGAAACTTTTTGTAACAGAAAAAAACAGAATATGTAAGTTCAATGTTGGGTACTTTTTTTGGCCCAGTATTCCTTGGTAGCTCATAGAAGATTTATGAATGCTATGGTTGCTCACTGGCTCAAAAGTTTGGCGACCACTGCACTAGAAGATGCGAATAAATCCTCGAAAATCGTTGTGATGAGCAATAAACTTCCCTAACTGGTGTAGTTTTTCATTATTTAAAGAATGGACGTTAACTGGTATATGTCTGCACAAGTTCAAATAAATTCATCAAAAGTGTAATATTCCTTGTCAGTGGCACCACAAAATATCAAGTATGTTTTACACATTTCTCCTTTTATCAATGGCTCGCATATTCGTAAAGATTGTCTGAGTGTAGTAGTAACTGAGAACAGTACACAATCCCCGTCCACACAGGTGTAGCTCATTCGTGTGTATTTGAATTCTTTATTAATAACAATAGCTGCATTGTAGCACTAACTTCGAGGCATAAATATGTCGGTGGTATCCAATGCACCCCAGGCAATTGAAATCAAATATACTTCAGGCACAGAATACATTCAAACCTAACCTAACTTGCTCCTTTAACCGGACCAAATTACAAGCTATATCGGATGCAGTGTGACCACGCTGTCGGTCAATGTTTTCAGTTAAACTCGGTCGACGGCGTCTGACGACGGTCTGTCGCTGCCACTGTGAACACAGCCTTAGTCGACCACTGCGCTATCTCGCTCTGGGTTTCAGTATAGTTTCCGACGTTGCAATTACAACGACCAGGCCTGTAGGCAACAAACGAGCGTCGCGAATTGAGATGGAAGCGTCTCTTGCAACAGAGTTGCACGCAGCACTCGGACAAAGGGAGGTCTCGCCTAACGGGACGGGTCGGCATTGCTATTCCCAGCTACGCGACGCGATGCCAGAGCACTCGTTCCGCGCCTCAGTAACCGTCGGCTTTGATTTCGGGCTGCAGGCGCGGCTCTCAGAAGAGGCCTCTAAATAAGGCTCGCGCATAAAGCTCGGCGGTACGTGGAAAAACCCGGCCGCCGGTTGGTTTTGCCGGCCGGCAGGGCGCGCGCCGCGTCGCGCAGCGTTTCATCGCCGCCGGCCGCACTGTGCAGCGCGACCGGTGACGTGTTTATCGGCCTGCGGCGGACGCCCAATTACGTCGCGGACGTGCGTCCCGTCCGGAATATGACGTCCGCTGGCGCGCGCCGCCGCCGGCCAGCGCACATAAACAAACGAGGCCGCAATCGCCGCTCGTTACGGCGGCGTCGGCGGCGGCGGCGGTCGCGCGCAATCGCGCCCGCCGATTTACGAGCGCGACGGCGGCCGTTCCCAACCGGCGAGTACAGCAGCAGGCAGACTGCCCGAGTCCCTAGCATGCCGTAGCGGAGAAGCGAGTCGAATTGAAGCGGCTTATCGCCACTAGTGCAGGGAACAATCCTAGTACTATGGTTGTAATCTGAACTGTATGAGACGCAACAAAAGCAAAATAAAGCTCAAAAGAAACGAAGGTTTGTTTTTTAAAAAAGTACTGATTACTGCAGTTTAAAAAGTATTCTTAAATGAATGAAGCTTCCTAATTTTCGAAATAACGTTTGCATAGAAATTTAAGAACATAATCGATGGTAAGGCATTGATTAAAACGAATGTGATTTTGGGCGTTCCTCAGGGTAGTGTTATTGGTCCTCTGCTGTTCCTTATTTACATAAACGATTTAGGGCAAAATCTAAGTAGCTCTCTTAGGTTGTTCGCAGATGATTCCGTCATTTACCGTGTAGTAAAATCATCTGAAGATCAAAACGAACTGCAGAACGATTTGAATAAGATATCATTATGGTGTAAAAATTAACAAATCACTCTAAATAATGAGAAGTGTGAAGTCGCCCACATGAGCACATAAAGATATCCGTTAAACTTTGTTTACATGATAAATCAATCAAATGTGAAGGCCGAACACTCCACAAAATACCTAGGAATTACTATTACTTCTGACTTAAGTTGGGAAGAACACGTAGATAATGTCGTGGGAAAGGCGAACCAGAGACTTCGTTTTATTGGCAGAACCCTTAAAAGATGCAACAGAACTACTAAAGAAACTGCATAGACTACACTTGTACCTCCTTTTATGGAATATTGCTGCCCAGTGTAGGTTCCTTGTGTAGGTTTGACGGAGGACATCGAAAGAGTCCAAAGAAGAGCAGCTCGTTTCGTATTGTCACGATACAGAGGAGGCAGCGTTACGGAAATTATACAGGTTCTGGGATGGGAATCATTACAACAACGGCGCTTATCGCTACGGCGTGGGCTACTTACGAAACTACAATCGCCAACATTCTCCTACGAATGCGAAAATATATTGTTGACTCCCACTTATCATCAGTATAAAATAAGAGAAATCAGTGCTCGAACGGAGAGATTCAGGTATTCATTCTACCCGCGCACTATTCAAGAATGGAATAGTATAACGGTGGTTGGATGATCCCTCTGCCAGGCACTTAAAAATGTGATTTGTAGAGTATCCGATGTAGATGTAAGGCTCATTTCTGATAAAGTGGAGCGACTTTTCATCGAGATATTTGCATAACACGAGTCCATTAAACTTGTTAAGTAGCAGAGAGTGCGATTATTTTTTAATTCGCGTAATTTTCTGTCAGGTCCTGTTTACTTTTCGCTGACTACTCTGTACGTTTTACACGCTTATTTTTGTACATCACGTTTTTGTCTACATTCCTTTCCATATTACATAGAATTTTTCTTTCAACTCCCTCAAATATGGGTATGAATAATTGTAATAACTCATAAAATTTTAAATACGCATTTCATTCGCACATTACTTTTTAACAGAGATGTAGTTCTCAGAGTGGTTGAGTATGCAATATTCGATCAAGTAATGACCATTTATGAAGCACAATCACCACCTGTTAAGTGTCTAAAAACAATTATTCGACTTACCTCTGCATCATACTTATATGTGATAAATATATCTTATACGCCTAGTTATTCATTCATCTCAAATTAGTATTTTTGGTAATTTATACGTAAATAAAATATAGGTACTTGACATGCACCAAAGTAGGTTTCTTAGTTTTAGAAAATCATTTGTAAGAGGAAACCTAAACAAAAACAAACGCTCATGATTTCTTATTTCTCCATGAAAATACTATACGGTATACAAGTAATGAGTGATCTGAGAAATGTAACATTGTTCCCGTCTTCATCTTTGCTTCCGTTCTCACTGTTACAATTATAAGCAGCACACGAACGAACCATGTGACACACGTTTGCCCTGCAAATGGCGGCTTCTGTCACGTTCAATGTGGAATTGCGACAGTAGCGCCAGCGAGCGGTCTAGTTTTTATGTAGTAAGTCTATGAGTCTGCCCGTCTAACGCCGTCGCGCCGCCGTTTCGTCTCGCTGCTTACTCGCACTTAACCCTCACACCGAGCTGTCACCTCTTGGTCTCCAGTGACGATACCAGGGTTGCAACTTAAATTGCGGCAACTCTTTATTCACAACTGATACAAAAGCGTTCCACGTCTGCACCTAGTACTGTCCTTCAAAGTAGTCACCAGCGTTGTGTAGAACCCGTTGCCAGCCATGTGCAAGGCGTAGTACACCGTCAGCAGAGCCTGTTCTGTTGAAGGTGCGAATGGAGCGGTCTACTGCCTGTCGAATCTCTGGAACAGTTCTGAATCGAATGCTACGAAATGGTTCCTTCTGTCGTGTCCTATATAGGAAACAGGGAAGTGGTAGCAAGGTCAGTCTGCATATCCCGAGCGGAAAGGATTGCAGAGAGACAGTACAGGCATTTCGGGACTCGAGAGGATACTTGTTTAGGAAACTTTATGCAACTCATAGGTACATGGCCTTAAATTTATTTCATCCCATACTAAGTCTACTACACTGCGGATATTCATTTAGAAAGCAAGAAGTATAAATCAGTTGTCACAACAAAAGCCCGTAATTACGTTCGCTAGCAGCATTCCCTAGACAGACGCACTCCCCGCGAGAAACAGACTGTCGTGGAGCACACCGAGGCCGACGATAGTCACGGGCTGGCGCCCGACTCGTCTGACTGAGAACTCCCCTCTTGATCCAAAAACCGGGGGTTTTAACGGCCGGTGTGGGCGCACTTCTTTTTCCCACTTTCCGATAGTTAACAATTTCCTATTAGCCGCTGCTTTGTTCAATCAATCTAAATTGTGGCTTGCCCTCTCTCTCTGAATCCTCTAGGGAACCATGTTCAGTCCTGTCCCTTCTGCCATTCCCCGGGTGGGGAGGTGGCTTGTTTGTGCACTAACGAAATCCATACTTGGTAGCAACATTGTTCAGCTGAAAGGAAAACGTCACGGCGCTACCCAGTATAGGCAACAACAACAATGTTCTACGTCAGTTGGCCACGCCTTAGGCTCTGCCTTACTCCACGGCTTAGGGGAGCTGCTAACTTCCAGTTTTGCTTCTTTACCCTCTCACACTAGCCTCGTGAAACCACTGACGTTGTTGTTCCCAAGTGACTGGTAACAACTTTGCTACGTACATTAAAACGTGCCTGTTGGCCACCAAGTACTAAAATAACGTCTTACAACAGCGTCTAGACGCTGTATGAAGTTACGCCCATCTTCTCCGAAAAGTAACCTCCACGCTGGGACAGTGGCTGAGGGCATCCGCAGTTCGCTAGGAGATTTCTTTAGTGCCTACATCCCGTAAGATACACTTGTCTGTTTTAGCCTGTTATCTGCAATGGTCTCTATTTCTCAGCCTGGAGTGCGTCGCTTTGGCTCACACAGCCTCTCAACAATGCCAATAGTAAAATCAGTATATGACACTTCGTCTTCGGAATCAAATCACTTCACAAGGTCTTAAGTCCGGGGAGTATGGTGAATGGTATAGTACGTCCCAGTCCCATCGACAGAACACAGCAGTCACAGCTTGCGCTGTATGCGCCCGCTCATTGTCGTGCAAAATGATGGGTGGTTTGCGCAAGAAGTGTCGCCGCTTCTTTTGCAAAGCTGGTCACAGATTATGCTCCAAAACAGTAATATTGTGATTGAGGTGTGTCGTGGTGGAAAAAAAAAACATAACACTCGTACACGAGAATCACCACGACTTTCACCATACTGGGGCTCTGTAGCAATTTCGAATTTCGCGGCGACCCTTATCGATGCCATTCGTTGGATTGGCGTTTCAGTTTCGTGTTGTACGATGTGTCCCATGTCTCATCCAGAGTTACGATACGGCTTAGGAAAGCCTCTGCTTCGAGCTCATAGCGCTCCAAGTGCGTCTAAGCAACGTCGTAACGCATCTATCAATGCATTTCCTTCAATTCGTGCGGATCACATCGTGAGGTAATTTTTCACATGCCCAGGCACATCAAATCTTGATACAACAATGTCTTTCCTGTTTCAGAAACATAGTGACACCGTTACGTCACACCATGCTCGCTCACAAGTGACTGTGTTTCCCTCGACTGTGCGCTCATCGGTAACGAGTCCGTTTGCTCGGAGGTAAGGTAGGTATGTGAACAACGTGTACTTTCAGCGACAATAGTAGATTCCATTACATAGTGTCTACACTATTTAAATACCAACCCTCGTGCTTCGCCACCCGCTGTGAAATTACAGCTTCTCATACTATCCCACGCTCCTTCATTTCCACCACTACCAGAGCCTCAAATACTACAATTTATTATTTCTTTTTTTTTTTTTTTTTACACAATTGCTGCTATACAATTTACTATTTCGCCCGCCCGTCGAAGATTCGAGTCCTCTCTCTGGCACGTGTGTGTGTGTGTGTCGTTAGGTTAGCTAAACTTACTTTAACCCTTTCGGACCCACTGACTACAAATGTGTACATAACTTCTACGGTGTCTAAAGTGGTTCAGAAGCACTTTTTCTCAATGGAGAGAACATGTATACGATACCTGAGTGTTCAATCATTTCATCATGCACAATTACTGCCACCTGCGGAACATCACTGCGCAGCAGTTTGCGAACTTCAAAGAACACGGGAATTGTGGATTACTTGTATTTTACTGTATAACTGAAAGTAGAAGTTGTTATTTTGTGATGTAGTTATTGAACGATCAATTTATTTAGTACAACAGTTGGAACTACAAAATTAATTAATTTAGTCAGTATACGCAGTGTTGTAGTATGAAAATGGGTGCATATAACTGCATAAATCTTGCTTCTAAAATCACTGAAAATTTAACTTAAGAGTAATACAGCATTAGAAATAATTTCCTTGATACAGGAAAAAGTCAGGTCTGAAAGGGTTAAGTTGTTTGGAAGCCTAAGGACTGATAACTGCAGTAGTTAACACCCATAGAGTTAGAAACATTTGAACTACTTCTTACAAGTAAAACGTATTTTTTGAATAACTTTATTATCTGAAAATCGGTCAATATCGCAAGTTATGTTTTATTTTGATGACCGGTTTCGGCAGATTATACTGCTTTCATCGAATCTGTTATTTACATACCCCACATCGTAGAGGAAACCTAGTAAAACCGTGCTTGTTGGCCAACATTATTGTACGCACGTCAAAACAAAATTAAAAATGTCACCCACATTTTGCTACAGTGTGCTCTTGTAAAGCAGAATAGATGGCCAACAGTTTAATAACATTCCTAAAACTGTATTTCTATAAAGTTCCCTTATAGTTGCATATAGCTCATACAAGAACAGCTTTGAACTAATTAGCTTTGTCTCAGTACTATGTTTCACGATCAGACAAAGATTTATGTACTGTATGGCTGTGTCTGAGCTACTCTGCGATAAAAAAGAATACTTTCAAGGTTAGTATCTTTGTTCGTAAACTTGTGAAAGTAAATAGATCCACTTCACACACACACACACACACACACACACACACACACACACAAAGAAAAATAAACATCGAATTTTAGTATGATGGATCAGAAGGAGTTTAGTAGACTCAAGACCGGTTTAATGATTTCAGAAGAACCGCAGCTGATTGGGGCACCAAGATTGAGGTGGAGGGCGGGATAATATTTGTAAACCTATTGGATCGAACTACTGTGGGTATATCCCAAGACTTACAAGCTATTTAAACTAAGTTGATAATACACAAACACACACACGCACACAAACGCGCCCGAAGGAGGATTGGAACCTCCGACGGAAACGGCTGCCCAGTTCGTAGCATGGCGCCTTCGACCACGCGGGCATTGAGAGGGGGAGATTGAGCACTGCCAATATTTGACATTACGTAAAGTACAGTCTGGTTTATTGCTAAAAAGGAATTTTAAAAAAATGCACTTCAGTTGTTAATAGATAACCTTCACACGAGTCTTGCTGTTGAAGCGATCATTGTTGATTATACTTTCCTTAAACTGGACATCTTTGACGTACACCGTGGCAATCATTCTACAAGTGATCTAGCGAAAATATAGATGCACATTTCTCTCCTACGACACTAGACTAAGTACTGCATATGGTTCGAGATAGACAGGTACCATTCGGTGACAGCTCTCAGCCGTTGCCATGCCTGCAATAATCTGTTTTCTCATAACCCTCAGTCACACACTTGCCCCCCCCCCCCCCGCCGGCACCGCCGCCAGACAGGTGGTACCTCCGACAGGTCCAAACCTGTCAAACCCCTTGACATGTCTGTACTTCAGCTATCCCCACCCCCAGCCACGCACCTGGCCGACACGCCACCACCTCCACCCCCGCCAGCCGCCGCCGCCGCCTCCACTGCCAGACGCCAACCCCTCCACGCTCGCGACCACTTATCAAAGGACGCCACCACCCGCCCTACCCGCAAGGACAGAACAAACAATACCGCACTTACTCTAAACAACAACACCCCCACCAGCTGACCCCTACACCCAGGACAGGGGCGTACTGCAATATTACAGCGACAGCGCCCGGCCAGGTCAGCAGCCAATTAAATTACATATTTATTAAGCGCATTACAGCGATCCATACGCCAGATCTCGATTTTTTTTATTCGCATATAACATTTTTAATTCTGACAACCAATGTAACAATTTCCGCCATGTTTTAATCTCGGAAAATAAAGCTACCATATTGTTCTTCATATGTATTTTAACAAGAATTTCGGTGTAATGCTAAAACAATTTTAAACATTTAGAACAGAAGTGTTTAGTTGGTCTCTGGACAAAAAATAACCGTATACTACAGCCTGTAGATAAATATTAAAATTCGTATTCAAAATTTGCAAGTAAGAATTTATCGATGCGCAAACACTCCATGCTCTTCACATAGACAACAAATACAACAGCCGACAGACATGTTTAATAATAGCGCAGGTTAGATAATAAAGAGTAACGAAAGCCACAGTCTTACGTATCCATCTTAACATATACTCTTTCGATATCCAAAATAAATTCTAGCCAGAGTCAAACATTTGGGACTAACCAAAAGAAAAGAAATGCTCCGTTTCGGAACTTGACCGCCACCTTAGATTTGTAAGCAAAATAAATGTATCTCTTCGTTTAGACAATGCAAGCAACAGCTGAAGATTGTGTTAAATATAGCGCACGTTAGAATGTAATGGTAACGAACGCTACAAACATATGTGTCCAACTGCACTGTGTGTCCGCTCTTAAAATTATCACATTCCAAAATGTAATACTCTCTCTCTTTAGCGACCATTTTTAAGGTAAATAGACGCACAGATCAACGAAGTACACGTCTCAACTTTCTATGTATAGGCGCCCTCTATCTCGTAACCTCCAACCAGTAAATCGATACGTACAGGTACAGTTCTAACTCCAAGGCGCGATGTCATCTCTCTACGAAACACCTGAGCACGTGATCCTCCAACCCTTCCTCCTCTACTACGAAACTGACAGGGATCCGATCCTCGGAGATACACTCGTGACCGCATTTATTTATTATTACGCACTGCATCTAGGTTACAAATTCTCTGATCAGCACACTGTAGTTACGGTAAACGCGTTTGGAAATATTACTTTTTTTTTCTTCTGCAGGAAGGGACAGATGAGGGCAGAATCTCTCCCTGGCGAAGATGCGCCAGATCGCCGCAGACAACCATAACAGGTGTTACATGGCCGCAAAGTACAAGTTTGGAATCCAAACAGCAAACTACATTTGACCCGTCCGTTCTTAAACCTAAATATTTCCTCAGATTGATGTATAGGTATCTCCTCCCAACCAGTTCTACGCCTTCCGACAATATTCCACTAAACACTCTGGTATTTTAACTTTACCCATTATTTCCTGGTTATAACACTCTGCGTATACGCCACCGACTCTTTTTGACATCCGCAATTCCGTATGGAACACTATGCTATGCGTAAAACGATCGCTTGTTAACTGTGGTCATTCCATCGATTTTTAACTCTGCAAGTGGCTGCTCCAACACCCAGTCCTCAAAATTTGGATACAATGTAGAATGAAAACACGTTTTCCGTGTGTTCCGTTATCTGTGTAAATTCTCTTCTAGCCTTGTACGACCCCTTTATTAACTTGCTTATGTAATACTACGTATTTATATGGGTTGCATGCCGGATTTCTTAGTTGATTTACTCCGACTTTGAATTTATTCCACTTTTCTGATTTTTGAATACTGGACTTCGTCCATCCGTGTAAAACCTTCTCAATCTCGTCTAACTGTATTTCTTTAGATTCTTTATGATATCCTACGCATTTCTATGGGTTGCATGCCGTAGCTATTTTTCTTCATTTTTCCGTAATTGTATTTTTACTGGTTTTCTGAACCACGTGGGCCGACTTCAAGGGTTTATAACTAGTCACTTGAGTTCTCGCCACTGCTCACACACCAGTGCCTTCCTATTCTTGCTTCGTAATCTGTGATTCCCTTGGTTTTTGTTGAAATGATTACAATCTTTAAGAACTTCGCTTTCAGTGGGGTGCGAATATGTAATGTAGCAGACATGTTCCGTGTGTCTTAATAATTACACATGCTCACGGTTTGATTTGAATGGAAATTAATCTCGCTATTATCGCGTACCATCTCAAGTAAAGACAGACAGATCAGAGCGACCTACAAAGTTTATTTTTTCTTGTGTTGTGTGGTACATCAAAGTTCGCTGCATTTCGTCTACAATAGCGGCGCCTTCTCCTGCCTCGTATCAGCACACTGAGTTGAGTGAGTTTCGATTTGCTTCGCGCGTGTGAGTGGCCGAATGCTTGTTGATTGTAAATCCCTCCCACACAATATTCAGGTCAGATTAATTTAATTTAGTAGTTCAATGAGATGCATTTTTATTGTTTAAGAAAATTGGTGCCCCCATTTGCTCGTGTTTGAACTGAATAAATAATTTTTTGTCAGAGAAATTTTGTTCTAATTATGAATATTAGTTAATGAGTACCCTCCCTTTTATTTAATGTTGTTTTTCACCAGTGCTGAGAATAAATTCAGATGCGTATTATCATATTTTTAATTCTGTTGCGCCATAAATTTTCTCACAGCCACCTTCATGAAATGGTTTAGTTCGGGGTGGCTTGTATATTAATGATTGTGTTTAATTCTCGTGATCTACGATGTGTGTTGGCCACCGTCTCTTTGTCCTCCTGCTGCTAAAGTAAAGTTTGAGTCAATTCTAAATTCTGGGCCAGGGAACAAGATTCTGTTACAGGAAGTAGTCAGTAGTTCACGCGAATCCTTTAGCTGGTTTTACGGCCAGAGTTACATGTTTAAAGTAAGCTTTTAACTGGCTCCCTTCAGCTAGAGTTAAATTTTACAATTAACGTTGGTCTTTCATCATCTTGCTGGTAGGTTTTCGTGGAGATAAGCCCTAACACGATTTTGGCAGTGAGCTGGGGCACCATCTTATTGAAAGTAAAATCTTTCGTCTCCATACAAGTCTCGTATGGCAGGTAAAATGGATGTCTGAAGCTTCTGAAGGTACACCTTACCGGTCGGTATCTGTGCCGTCAAAGAAGAATGGCCCAATCAAGCCCCGGTAAGACAACCCACACCACGTAATTGCACCTAGCAAATTCACGGCTTTGTCTACATTTTCGGTGGCCCAGTAGATGCGGTTTACTGTAACACTGAGTTTGAACTGTGCCTCATCAGACCACACAATCATCTCTGCAAACTCTTCATCGTTGCGCACCATGTTAGTAATACAATCGCAGTACTCCGTTCTGCGATCTGGGTCGTCCTCGTTCATTGTGTGTAGCAATTTTGGCATGTAGTACTTCCACTTTGCTGTCTTCAAAATTCGTCGAACACTTGAGCGATTCACGCCAGTTTCGCGGGCACCCTGTCTCACAGACTTCTGTGGTGAGCGGGTGAATTCTTGTAACACACGACGGTAGTCAGCTGGACTTGTTACTGTTACAGGTCGTCCAGATCGTTGTTTGTGTACATCTTTATCACAGCCTTCGGCTTCAAATTTATCTCGAATAGGACGAATCGTTAAACGTGTCGGTGGTTCCGTCTGATACCGATTTCGCCATTGCCGTCGAAGCTCATTAATGTTTTCGTACTTAAAATACCACTTCAAAACTGACTTCCTTTCATCGAATGTAAGCTTTCCGCCAGCTATGTTTACTCGAGTAACTAGGTGCAACTTAGAACAAAATACTGACTATCCGGCGACTGTCATCTGACAAAACAAAATAACGCAATTCAACACTTTTGTGGCGATTGCCGGAACTAGAAACTATTACATTTCCAAAGATGAGACAACTCCGTCAATTAGTTTGCAAGTTATGGGCCTTTAAACAGTGGATACATTCTTTTGGACCCATATATATATATATATATATATATATATATATATATATATATATATATATATATATATATTAGAGTATGAGATTGACAGGAAGTGCAAGATGGCTAAGCAGGAGTGGCTAGAAGGCAAATGCAAGGATGTAGAAGAACGTATAAATAGAGGAAAAATAGACACAGCCTGCAGGAAAATAAAAGAAACATTTAGAGATAAGAAAAACAGCTCTATGAATATCAAAGACACTGATGGAAAAACATTTCTCAGCAAAGAAGGGAAATATGAAAGGTGGAAAGAGTATATAGAGAGGCTCTATGAAGGAAATGAACTTAACGGCAATATTGTAGAAAGGAAAGAAGAAGTAGATGAAGATGAAATAGGAGATACTATAATGAGAGATGAATTTGACAGTGCACTGAAAGACCTAAGTCGAAACAAAGCCCCTGGAGTAGATGATATTCCCCCAGAGCTACTGAAGTCTCTGGGAGAACCAGCCATTACAAAATTGTTTCACCTGGTGTGTAAGATGTATGAGACAGGTGAAGTACCCTCAGATTTTAAGAAAAATGTAATAATCCCCATTCCAAAGAAAGCAGATGCGGCCAGGTGTGAAAACTACGCAAACATCAGTTTAATAAGTCATGGTTGCAAAATATTAACACGAATTATTTACAGAAGGATGGAAAAGCTGGTAGAAGCCGACCTCGGGGAAGATCAGTTTGGGTTCAGGAGAAATTTAGGAACACGGGAGGCAATACTCAAGTTACGACTTATCCTAGAAGATAGATTAAGAAAAGGCAAACCTACATTTCTAGCTTTTGTAGATTTGCAGAAGGCTTTTGCCAATGTTGATTGGAATAAACTCTTTCAAGTTCTGAAGCAAGCAGGAGTAAAATATAGGAAGCCTGAGCTTATTTACAACTTGTACAAAAAGCAGACAGCGGTTGTCAGAGTTGAAGGGCATGAAAGGGATGCAGTGGTTGGAAAGGGAGTAAGACAGGGTTGTAGCCTATCTCCAATGTTATTCAATTTGTACATTGAGCAAGCTATAAAGGAAAGCAAGGAGAAATTTGGAGAAGGAATTAAAGTTCAGGAGGCAGAATTATAAACATTGCGTTTTGCCGACGACATAGTAATTCTGTCAGATACAGCAAAGGACTTGGAAGAACAATTGAACGGAATGGGCAGTGTGCTGAAAGGTGCATATAAGATGAACATTAACAAGAGCAAAACTAGGGTAATGGAGTGCAGCCTAAGAAAATCACGTGATGCTGAAGGAATTAGATTAGGTAACGAAACAATAAAGGAGGTAGATGAGTTTTGTTACTTGGGCAGTAAAAAACAAATGATAGTCGCAGTACAGAGGATATAAAATTCCGAATGGCAATGGGTAGAAAAGTGTTCTTGAAAAAGAGAAAATTGTTAACATCGAATATTGATTTAAGCCTAAGGAAGTCCTTTATGAAGGCATTTGTCTGGAGTGTTGCCTTGTATGGTAGTGAAACATGGACGATAAACAGTGCGGACAGAAGAGGATTGAGGCTTTTGAAATGTGGTGCTACAGAAGAATGCTGAAGATTAGGTGGGTGGAGGAGGTAATGACGGTGGAGGAGGTACTGAACAGAATTGGGGAGAAAAGAAATTTCTGGTATACCTTGACTAAAAAAGGGACAGATTGATGGGACACATTCTTAGACATCAAGGAGTTGTGAATTTAGCGTTGAAGGGAAATGCGTGGGGTAAAAACCGCAGAGGAAGACCAATAGATGGATACAGTAAGCAGATTCAGACAAATGTAGGTTGCCGTTCTTATGTGGAGATGAAGAGGCTTGCTCAGGATAGGGTATTGTGGAGAGCTGCATCAAACCAGTCTCCGGACTGAAGACCACAACAACAACAATATACCAGAGTAAAGGACTAGTTTTCCCGAATAGGTAAATTAGCTCTCCGATTTCGACCCCGCCGAAAAATAATGCTGTATGCGGGCATGCATGTAGTACGCCATCTACGAATTGTTTCGCGTTCTCCTCTTCCAATAAAGTAACTTTTTGTGGTAATGTGTATATTTTTTATTCTAGAATAAATCCGGGATATCTATTCCTTTTTGTTATATGACCTTCGTTTTTGGATCCTAATAAATGAGCGCTAACATAAAAAGATCTTGTTCTAACATTAGGAGACTATTCACTTTTCTTCCATTTAGTTATTCCATCTGTCTCTTACCGAAATTAAAGTGTCCTTATCCCTGAATCACTTCTTCCCGTGATTCTCATTCAGCTCTTTCTGTTCTGCACCAGAGTTATTACGTGCACAGTCTAACGATCTCTGTTTCTCAGCTTCTGTAACCACTCCAGCCATACTTTAGAGTCTCTACTAAACTCTGTTAGCTGCCTTTGACATCTCTTCCGCAAGGTAAAGAGATGTTACCTTAACAGGGCATTAACTGAGATCAGTTACAGCATGCCTAAAATACATGAAATGTGCCTTAAAAGTAGGAAGCAGCAAAGCATCACACGCTCACTTTGTTCCACATCGTAACAAAAGTGATCACGTGGATGACCGGTGTCCTCCAGGCTACAATAATCAACATACACACACTAAAGGAAAGTGTTTGTCCCTGTGCAGCCTTTTCTCCATAAGCATCTACTCCCACCAACTCATGGTTTTAACGGTAGATAGCCTTTGGTCTACATTTGTTAGTGTTTTTGGTCTGTGCGGCTGGAAGTGGGTGGCCGTTATCGCGTCATAGATATTGAAAATGTGGTGATGCTATCTTAACCGTTGGGGAAAGTCTCTGAAGAAATTATCACTTACTATTTTCCAAATGATCTTTAAGTAAAACTAAAAATGCCGACTCGAATCTACACATATCATAAAAGTGTGCATGTCCGTGTGCTAGTGTCTATGTGAGTGTGTGTGTGTGTGTCCATGTTTGTGTGTGCCACACATCCTAAACCACTGGACCGATTTCAGTCAAACTTGGTACACAAAATTCAAATCTTTGTAAATCTAAGGGATTTAATTACATTGGTTATCAGTCCGTAGGTTTACAAAGTCCTTAAACTAAGTTAAAGTACCCTATGATAAGGAAAACACAAAACCCATGCCCGAGAGAGGACTAGAGCCTCCGACAGCGAACGGCCGCGCTCACTGCAGCAAGACGCCTTAGCGCGCACGGTATTCTGCCGCGGCTTTGGTACACATAGTCCTTACCATCAGGTAATCACTACGGGAGAAAGAACCACCTATGTCCGGTAGTTACAGAATGACAGTTACTCACAAGAAACTGCCCTATTATGCGACATAACTGTATTCAACCATTTTATGAGAATGAGAACACTTCAAACTTCAAACATAGAATTTAAAAACTTTACGAAACGTTTTCTCGCTGAGAACACTTGCAGAATGACGAAAGGAAAGAAATTTATCGCTTATTACTTCTATAATGTTCAATCAGTAACACTATGGCATTCGGCATGACGTTACAATTTGTTTGTTCTACACCAGGGGTAGGCAACCACAAAGCCTTCGCAATCTTGTATATCGTACCACGGTAGTGATCTACTTTAAAAAAATACTATGATTGCTACATTTTTAGTGTTTTCAATACTGTAAAACAACTATATTTAACAATAAAACTTTTACGTGTTTACTAGTTTTTTAAAACAAACATTTTATTCCATAATACTTTACAAATATTTATAACTTAAATTTAATATGAAACTTGAAGAGATGTTCTCTTAATAATGTCACTGATATCGGGTGTATAACTTGTTACACTTAAACGAAAACAAGATCCAGATGTTCGTCTGTCAGCCTAGTTCTGTGTTTATTTTTAATGAAACACATATTTGAAAATAATGATTCACACAGGTATGTCGAAGGAAACAAGGCCTTTATTCTTAGTACAGCATTAACTAATTCAGGATATTTCTCCTGAGGAATTAGAGACCAACAATTTTTAGGTTCTGCAACAGTTTTGAAAAACAAATCATTTTTTGTTGATATTATTTCCAGTTCAACAGCTGCTCCATCTACGTCAAAAACATTTTCAATTGAAGAAGATACATTCAATAGCTCGAGATTAGCCCAAGGGAAACATACAAACTGAGTTACCACAGAAATCTTTTTAAATTCTGAAAACCGGTTATTAAAATCTTCCCTTAAAGTGGATATCATATTTGCATAACAATCACCATCATAAGTTGTTTCACATTCTTCTACCTGAATCTTCAGCGTTAGAAAGTGTCTTAACTCACTTCCCCTTGACGAACTATGGCTTGAGAAGAGAGAAGCATTGGACTTAAGTTGAAAGACTCTCCCGACACTAAAAATTAAAGTAAAGTAAGTCTGTGTGGAGTACTAGAACAGCAGTAGGAAGTGTACCGGAAGTAGTAAAGTCGTGGACTGTGGAAGTGGTGGTGGTGATAATGGTGGGTTGCACTGGTTGGAACCTCGCTCTAGACATATATTTTTTTCTCATATTACGCTTTTCTAATTGGCTCAAAGACTTTCTTATTAATTTGACCGAATTATAGTGTATGATATTCGATCCAATGTAAATATAACTGCGTATCCTCTGACGAGTGAGTTTGTTGGATTCGTTTTATGAACAGGACAGTTCGCACCTTACTTAGAGTAAAATACGCGCTCTGTTATTTCACGTCTTGTAAATTACACGTTTTAAAGATTCTACTACTAAATAACAGTGATCGTGGAAGAATTTCTTTTAAGTTTTACTAAAAAGGGAGACTGTTGCAGTAGTGTTCGTCTCTTCTGAAGGCCTGTTCTAATATCGCACAGTTTGACATGGAACTTTTATAAGTCGCGTCCTTATTGACATAACATACATTTATCTAAGAGTTACGTTCATAGATATTTCGTTGTTACTTAAGTAGACCTATAGTTCAGACAAGACTGACGAACATACGCACAAGCGCGGAAATATGCGCTTTAATAGAGGTAATGCAGGAATTCCATTCCTTTCATTTCGTAATGAATTTAATGCCGGCGACAATTGTCGCGTGTATCTCCTTGAGGGAACCGTTCCGTCTGCTCAGCCGCACGGTGGACTCGGCACAGTTGACCGGACACGTTCAGACGACCGCTCCGTGTGAAGACGGCTCAACCCAGAGTTTCTAAATACCCAGGCTGAATCGTCCGCCATGTTTTATATGTCTTTATATGTCAGCATTGTGACGAAATGTTCGTCATTTCGTTAATAGTCATAATTAATAAGATATTGGCTTCGAAATAAGAGACTGCGCTACGTTAGGAAAAGTTTGCAGTAAAAAATAGAAGCTGCTATGATATTCCGTTTGGAGCCTATTGCACCATATGTTGCTGCGGATGAAACTTTCCTAATGGATTGAATACTGCCGGCCGCGGTGGCCGAGGGGTTGCCGGGCGCCGTGGCTCAGCGCGCCCGGTCAGAGGGCTGAACGCCCTCTGTAATAAAAAAGCTGAGCCAACAAGAAATAGAACAACAAAGAACAATCAAGATCAGCGACCGCAATGAGCAGAACTACCCAGAGAACAAAAAAAAAAAAAAAAAAAAAAAAAAAAAGGGGACTGAGGCGCTTCAGTCACGGTCTGCACAGCCACTACGGTCGGGGGTTCGAATCCCCGCTCGGGCTTGGATATTTGTGCCGTCCTAGTTCGTAAGTAGTTCATAAGTAGTTTGTAAGTTTAGGGACTGATGACCCCGTAGTTAAGTCCCATAAGATTTACAAACATTTGAACATTTTTTGATTGAATATTATTTTCGACTTAGGAGGAGATCTTTATCTTTCACTCATACCGCTAAACTTTATTTTATTTAGCACACTCATTTCCGATGGCGATAAGGCCAGAATGAATCATTGTGTATCTCATACACGGTTATAGGTATCAAAATGATATTTTGACAAATGATAACATGCAAAGCATAAATGTTTATTTCTTTGCTTCTTGTCCATTGTGTTTCAGAGCTACTACTCAGTTTCCAAAACCTAATCGGAATTACATTTCCTTCAGTTTAAAGCCTAGCAGTAACAGAACGGAAGTTACTAGATCTAATAAGGATTTTATTTGAGAATACTTGAAAATGAGAGATAGCAAGGATCTCTTCACTAGCTAACGAACTGACTTGTTCTTGTTTCGTCACATAATAAAGCACTCTGTATTGAGATATTTAGATTATCCTTTTCAAGTAACTGAAAAATTGAAATTGCATATTTCATAGAGACACAGCACTTTTGTAGTGTGCAACTATTAAATTTAATGGGCTAAAAGAAGTCAGTACCAGTATCTTCAAGTATGGATTTTGTGCAGTAACAACCTGTGCCTAATTATTATTAGGAGCCGGCCGCGGTGGCCGAGGGGACTGAGGCGCTTCAGTCACGGTCCGCACGGCCACTACGGTCGGGGGTTCGAATCCCCCCTCGGGCATGGATATTTGTGCCGTCCTAGTTCGTAAGTAGTTCATAAGTAGTTTGTAAGTTTAGGGACTGATGACCCCGTAGTTAAGTCCCATAAGCTGTACAAACAAAAATAAAAAAAAATAAAAATATTAGGAGCTCTAATACGGAAATCGTGTTACTACTAGACGGGCGGGCGGATTCCAGTGCTTCATGTTTAACTGACATTATCTCAGGTTATACGTTTCTCACAGAGTTTCTGTTTGGAGTGTATGAAAATTTGATGTATCTTTAACATTTCATTCGCTTAATGTGTTCACCTAACTTCAACAGAAAAAAAGTTCCTTGCATGTCGAAAATTCCGTAACGTCGTCAGAAAAATAAAACTAAAACGAAAATGTAGTGTAGTTGTTAACGAAGACATTGATGAAAATTCCACATTCATACAATGAGTAGTTTGTGAATGTGAGCGAGTTGAATGAAACGCGAGGTAACGCGTTACCTTCGTCCGGAACGTGGTAAGTCTGACAGTTTGGGGAAAAAATGACGGATAGTTCAGCTCGCGTTTATAGGAGCCTTAGCTGAACCTTTTGCATAGGTGCGAGCAGGTTGGGGCTGCGGGCAGCTACGAACTGCGGTGGGCCGAAGTGCTTTTGACTACGGTGTGCGAGTCCCAACGAGCTTAAATTTCATAGAGTGGCTAACACGTAAGTTACAGCGCCCATTGCGGCAACTTCTGTAAACTCGGCCGCCATATTTTTGGTGGTCAGTACACTTGACAGGAGTCTGCCTATCGCAAGTTGTTGTTGAGCTTGAAGTGTTGTCTTTAGTTTATATTATATTTAGTGTGTATTGCCTGTTTTGCTGTTAAAATACACCTAAAGTGTTTGCAGCATTTAAATGCACAAATCGAAGTGATACAACGACAAGCCCTTCGTGCAAAATGTTTTGCCTTGTTTGATCTCGGTCTGTCTATTCTCAAACAAAATTCCTGACTAATGGCACTTAGCTGCCACCAGAGTAAAGCTTCAGATGACCTATCCTGCAATTCCTTTAAAGTACACACCATAAAAACAACGCTCAGTTTTCTACCTAGTGTGGTTTGAGATATTTCTTCTTCTGTCGCTCCTGAGGTTGATGAAACCACACTTGAGTTTCTACACCTTCTTTAAAAGTATTATCATTTGTTGTTGACGACAATACTTGATCGAGCATGGTTGACATGCAACCAGTGCGAAGTGTTGAAGCAGTAGTGACAGCCAGAATTTTTCACTTGTATATGTATGTGTTCTTTGCAATAAATATCTACTTATTTCAGCGTGGCAGCAATTAAAGTTACTAATAGGATGCTATTGCGTGTGGAATGCTTTTGTGGCAGCTGACACAGGCGCATTTTTATTTTAATATTCCATTGTCACTTTCGTCGTTGTACTCAAATTTCACGTACCAAATGTTACTTGTTTCAGCATGGCAACAAGCAAACTTATTAACGACGTCTTATTTCTACGTGGGATGCTTTTGTGGCAGATGACCTGGGCGCATTTTTAACTGCAGTATTTTGTTGTCACTTTCGACTTTGTACGCAAATTTCGTCCACCAAAGTTCACAACTAAATCCTTTAACAGCAATTTTACAAGTTTGTAGACTTGATAGGTTTAGTAAACACAAGATAAATGTATAGTAGACTTTATGAGAGCAATTTTTACAACACATTAACAACAGATGCAATTCCATTGTCATGATTGTTCATCATAACAAGTAGTACTCACTGCATGTTTCACGGCTCGTTTAGATCATGTACTTGCATTAAAATATACACAAATATTTTCTCAGCTGCACTTTAGTTGTTATTGCAAACTGCATCTAACTATTATACTTCGAACTGGAACTGTTATACTGACAGGTTCGTGATATTTCGTTACCGCATTTTTAGGAAATACGAGGCGCTTCCAGAAAGTAACTTCCGTTTCAATTTGTCTCCGGTGCAGCGCTGCGATTGCAGTTCCGCACTTGCGCTGTAGACGATGTGTATCAAGGAGAAGAACGTGCGCCATTTGGAGATCGCTGTCAGTTATGTACGCTATGTTGTGCTTGTTTGAAATGTCGTCGTTGATTGAAAATTCCGCCGCCTGTGAAATCAGGTCAGTGATTCGGTTTCTGAATGCGAGGAAAGTGAAATCAAGTGAAATTTATCGGCAAATTTGCGATGTTTACGGACCAATTGCGATGAGTGATTCGATGGTGAGAAGATGGGTCCGATAGTTCAATGGCGGGCGTAGCAGTGTGCACGATGAAGATGTTTGTATAGCTTATGGGACTTAACTACGGGATCATCAGTCCCTAAACTTACAAACTACTTATGAACTAGCTAATCCTAAGGACGGCACAAATATCCATGCCCGAGGGGGGATTCGAACCCCCGACCGTAGTGGCCGTGCAGACCGTGACTGGAGCGCCTCAGTCCCCTCGGCCACCGCGGCCGGCGCACGATGAAGAACGAAGTGGGCGTCTACCTTTGGTTACAGAAGAATTGGTTCACGCGATTGATGACAAGATCCAGGAAAACCGTAGGTTTACAATTAGTGCTCTCGCCATGGACTTCCCACGAATTTCACGATCACTGGTGCATGAAATTGTTACCAAACAACTGAAATTCCGTAAACTTTGCTCACGTTGGGTACCAAAGATTCTCACTGAGTAACACAAAATACAACGGATGGGTAATACACTTGAGTTTTTGACCCGTTATGCTGAAAGAGGCGAAGAATTTCTGAGACGGATAGTCACAGGAGATGAAACATGGGTTGCTTACGACACCCCTGCGAGTAAGCGGCAATCAATGGAATGGAGGCAAATCATGACACCTCGGAAAATGATGTGCACGGTGTTGTGGGACTGGAAAGGCATCCTACTCATTGACTTCTTACCGCGTGGTCAAACAATCGAAGCAGATGCTTATTGCGAGACACTTCGGAAATTGCGCCGTGCAATTCAGAATAAGCACCGGGGACTGGTGTAAAAAGGTGTGGTTTTGCTTCACGACAACGCACGACCACACACTGCGAATGTGACGACAAACATCCAACAGGGATTTAGCTGGGACGTGTTTGACCATCCTCCGTACAGCCCTGACCTCGCTCCAAACGACTTTCATCTGTCTTTACATCTCAAGTCGTTCCTTGGCGGTCATCACTTCACCAATGACGACGATCACTGATGTTTCCAACTGGTTGAAGACACAGGCGGCAGATTTCTATGAAGAAGGTATACAAAACCTGGTGCTACGCTATGACAAGTGCCTGCAAAGTTTCGGCAGTTATGTGGAAAAGTAATTTAAGAGTTGTAGAATTTTGTGTAATAAAAATTTCTTCTGTATCTGTGGTACAATTTTATTTGATTACCAAACGGAACTTACTTTCTGGTCGCGCCTCGTATACCACCAGGCTCGTTAATTCGCAACTTCGAAAAAGTATGACGGAACTTGATGCACATTCGTATTCAATAGTCTATCCTTATTTACAACGTGTTCTTGCAGAGAGGTACAATTCTCGAGTGGGTGTGTCATATGAGATGTCAGCCGATACCGCATATAACATGGCTGACGACAGTTCAAGTTCTACATCTACATCTACATAGATACTCTGCAAATCACATTTAAGTGCCTGGCAGAGGGTTCATTAACCACTTTCATAACTTTTCTCTACCGTTCCATTCTCTAATAGCGCGCGGGAAGAAAGAACACCTAGATCGTTCCGTTTCCGATCTGATTTCTCTTATTTTATTGGGATGGTCAAGTCTCCTTAAGTAGGTGGGTGCTAGCAAAATATTTTCACATTCAGAAGTAAATGTCGGTGACTGAAATTCGCAGACAGCTCACGCAGCAATGAATAACGTCTTTCTTTTAATGATTTCCACCCCAATTCGTGCAACATTTCCGTGACGCTTTCCCCCCCGTAACGTGATAAAACAAAACGAGCTGCCCTTCTCTGAACCTTCTCAATATCTTCCGTCAGTCCCACCTGGTGAGGGTCCCACAAGGGGCAACAGTACTCCAGGAGAGGACGCACAAATGTGATGTAGGCAATCTGTTTGGTGGAGCTGGTGCATCTTCGAAGCGTTCTGCCAATGAAACGTAACCTTTGGTTCACCTTCCCCGCAATATTTTCTATGTGTTCTCTCCATTTAAAGTTGTTCGTAATTGTATCTCCTAGGTATTTGGTAGAATTTACGAGCTTAAGGTTTGACTGATTTATCAGGTAATTGAAATTCGGTGGATTTCTTTTAGTCGTCACGTGTATTACTTCACAATTTTCTTTATTTAGTGTCAATTGCCAATTTTCGCACCAAGTAGAAATTTTGCCAAAATCGCTTTGCAGTTGCTTTTGATCCTCAGGTGACTTCACTAACCGATAAACGACAGCATCATCCGCGAACAGTCGAAGAGAGCTATTCAGATTGTCTCCTAAATCGATTCTAAACACGAGGAAGAGTAGGGGACCTATAGCGCTTCCCTGTGGAACGCCAGAAATCACTTCTGTTTTACTCGATGACTTACCGTCAATTACAACGAACTGTGTTCTTTCTGATAGGAAATCGTGAATCCAGTCGCACAATTGGGGAGATATTCCATAAGCACACAATTTCATTAGAAGCCGCTTGTGGGGTACAGTGTCAAAAGCCTTGGCTCACACATGGCGGCCCTATCGCCACTCTATGAAACTTCAGCTCGTAGGTGGGTGCAGCCTCAGCTGAGTGTCGGCTGCGGCCCCCTGCAGGCAGGCGGTGCCAGTTGCCTGTTGCCTGTTGCCCGCTGCCGGTGCCTGGCGGATGGCGGCCGCCAGTGACAGCTTCATTAGGTCTGCCGCGCCGGCGTCCGCCTGTCGGCCGCTGTTTTTGCCGTCGCGGCGAAACGTCGATCGGAACTCAGGCGGCGGGTGTCGGCGCAGGAATGCCAGCGGCAGCGGCAGGCGGCGGGGACCAGCGCTGCCCGAGCAAACTGGACGCGCCGGGGAGGCGAGCCGTCCATACCGATCACTCACTCACTCGCCACAACTGCTCAAAAGTGGCCCGACATTTATATATATATATATATGTGGCGTCTGTTCCGAAAGAACAGACGTCACTTCTGATCCTGAGTACTGTGGGCAGGGCGAAGCTGGGAATTTGTATCTGGCAGGAGGCGTGCTTAGGTAGTCCTTGCAGGTGCGGTGATCACTGTGTCCCCATATTCGAGTGGCAGTCGTGGTGGACGAAGGACGTGTGGCGGCCTCGCTGGCGGTCCTGTTGTAAACAACGGCTGTTTCGCGCCCTACAAGGTTAGTCTTAACTGCATCCTTGCGATTGTGGCTTTAGTTAACCCGATTAATAAGACAGAATGAATACGACAAAAGAGATGAGGAAAGACACGATCAAATTTACTTTTGACAGAAACTTTATCAGACCGAAAGCTTATGAGGTTAAACAGTGGTTCATCGAGAAAGTGAAGATTTCAGGGAATGAAGTAATTGGTGTACATTTATCGTTCGTTTCAAATGCTGCTTTTGTTAAGTTGACAAGTCCAGAATTATGTTATGCAATAGTTGATAAGTGTGGCGGTGTTATGAAATTTAACCATTCAGACGGAACAGTAAGTGATGTCATTGTTACTCACGCAGGTTTAGGTATTCGGACAGTGAGGGTTTTTGAGTTACCTTTCGAGATGCCGGCGGAAGAAATAAATTCGGTTCTCAGCCCCTATGGTACCATTCTGTCCAATGTCGCCGAAAAGTGGTCGGAGGCACATATGTTCCCCGTATTGAACGGCGTTCGGCAACTTAAGATGGAACTGCAGAGACACATTCCTTCTTATATCAATGTGCTAGGATATCGGGCTATTGTTATCTATGACGGGCAGCCGCGAACGTGTGCTCTGTGTAACTCAACAGAGCACATCCGCAGTGAGTGCGGTAGGAAACGCGTCGCGCAGCTGCCGGCCGCAGAGCCTGTAGTCCCGGGCCAGGCGGTCAGCCTCAGGCTGACTTACGCCGCCGCCACGAACCCGCGCCGCTCAGCGGGGCCGTCAACAGCGGGGCAGGAGGACGTCGCGCCGGAACAGCCGCTACCAGGAAACAGCGCGGGGCCGAGCATGGCCGATGATGAGCGAAGTGGTGAGGCGGGCCGGGCGCATAAGGAAACAGGCGACACACACGGCGTGACTGAGCGTCGCGCTAATCCAGCGCAGGCAAACCTGAACACGATACCAGCAGATTCTGCGTCGAGTCCTCCGGCCTTTCAACGCGAGGAGCTAGGGACTTTAGAACCGGTACCAATGGCTATTGATGACAACCCCAACCAGAGTACAACGACACAAGAAGGTCGCTCGGAACATTCGTCGCAGAGAGTAGTAATTCACAAACCTGACGAAGTCAAACGTAATACACAGAAGGAAAAAAATGACAATGAACCTCAATTAAACAACGGAAAGGGACAAAAGCTCAATGTCGACGATCACTATGTCTCTCAAAGTTCTAACTTCGATCAGACGAAGGATCAGATATTACGAGAAAGATCTTCTACGGAATCGACGGACAAGTCACCTGATCTATCCCCGGCGGCATCGCCGAAGAGGAAACGCAACAAGAAACGTAGACTGGCTCATGAGGCTGCGGAGAAGGTTGCTCCCATCTTAAAGGAGAAATTGAGAAGCATGCGGGACAAAGACAAGAACAAAGCAGACCCAACATCCGCTCGATGCAATGAGTCTTGTATAGGAAGTAGAACAAAAGAAGGAGTCGAATGTACAATGCAGACATCACATACCGAGGCCGACCATCCAATTCGTGACAAAGACGAAGCATCCCTCCTTGGACGAAGTGCTGCAGTGGCAAGATCTGAATGGAGCGAAGATATCAACGACGGTGCCGATGAGGACATGGAAGAGGAAAATTTACCAGAAGAAGATTTATTTTATTAATATAGTGTCCGACAGTGTAACAACAGCACACAAGGTGCACAAAATGAAAGGAGGTACACGGAGTGAAAGAAAACTTTTGTCCTTAACGAAGTCTTGTACATTCCTAAATCTCACTTCTTCATGGAACAGACATATAATGTGACCACCTTAAACGTAAACAAAATTCAAAGTGAAGTTAAAGTTGCAGCGCTTAAAGATTTTTTATATCAATCAGACACCGATATAGCTTTGCTGCAAGAGGTCAAAGTCAAAAACCTTCATGTGGCTGGTTACCAAGAAATTGTAAACATTGCCCATGAGAGCAGTTGCGGGACTGCAATCCTAGTAAGAGACGGGATCGAAATAACAGACACCGCTCTTTTAGAATCTGGGAGAGGCATAAAATGCAAAATTCTTAATAAAACTTTCATCAATATCTATGCCCCATCTGGAAACAACGCTAAACTGGAAAGAGCCGCATTTTACAAAACTGGCATTTTACCATTACTTTATAATAACCCTGTTGACTTTTTAATTGGCGGTGACTGGAATTGTGTACTACACGAAAAGGATCAAAGACCGAATTTTAATAAATCCAGAGAACTAGAAGGCCTAGTTAAAAATATGAAATGGAAGGATGCTTGGGAGATAAAGTATCCCACCATTGTCAAGTTTACTTATATCACTAACTCATCTCAAAGTCGGTTAGATAGAATTTACGTATCCTCGACTTTAGAAAATAATGTTCAGGCCATTGAAGTGATACCCGCCATCTTTTCTGACCATCAAGCAGTCAGGTGCAGTATAAGGCTAATGAGACAAAGGACGTACTGGGGGAGGTCGGTATGGAAACTGAATATTAACATGTTGCTAGAAAATTCTCTCGCTGACCACATTGCAGAGACTTGGCGGGCGTCTTTAGGAACACGCTACAAATACAGATCCACTGTGGAATGGTGGAGCGCTGTTGCTAAGAAACGGTTAAGAGGCACGTTGATAGAATACGGAAAAGAGAGGGCGAGGTGGATGCGGCGCACTATAGAGTTTCACTACACATGCTTACGTGAACTCTATGAGCAACCGATGTCACAAGACATCTTACTGCAAATAAAGAGGACCAAAGCCGAACTGATAAAGCTCAAGCGATCACAGATTGACGGTCTGAAAATAAAATCCCACACTCAGACTGTAGTTGAGGAGGAAAATACGTCGATATACCATCTCATCAAACATGCTCAACAAAGGAGAAGAACTTTTCTGGCGTCTCTTCGGGCAGAGGATAACAGCGTCCTGTCAACTCAAAAAGACATTATCAATGAAGCCTACCGATTTTATACTGCACTCTATACCAAAAATAGTAACGAGGACCAGGTCATCAATGACTTTTTATCTGGATCTGAACTTCAGGACACCATCACCGACGAGGATAATGAACATATTAACGCAGAAATAAGCGAAGAAGAAGTTTGGGATATAATAAAGACTTCCCCTTCAAAAAAGTCACCAGGACCCGATGGTCTGCCTCTTGAGTTTTATAAAGAGTTTTGGCACGTTATAGGCAGCACTTTCACAGACATTATTAACGAAACCTTAAAGGGAGAGGCCGTACCAGCAGATTTAAAACAGTGTTTTACCGTGTTACTTCCCAAAGGCAAGAACACGGAAACAAAAGATATTAAGAAAATGAGGCCTATTACTCTAATGAATTCAGACTATAAAATAATAGCTAGAGTTTTGAAAGAGCGACTGCGGCCAGTCCTAGACAAAATAATCGGATCCCACCAGACGTGTCTCCCTGGGCGCATTATTTTGAAGACAGTTAGCGAGTACAGGGACATTGTCGGCATATTTTCAAACTCTTCGGCATATGGCGGTCTTGCATTTGTAGATTTTGCAAATGCTTTCGATAAAGTTAATCACGACTACCTTTTTAAAACCCTGACGTATTTGGGTGTTAGTGAGAATAATGTGAGGATTTTCTACAACATTTTAAAAGGTATAAAGACGAAAGTAGCTATTAATGGTCACTACACTAAGGACATTCCCATTGACAATGGAGTACCCCAGGGGAGCCCCTTATCAATGATGCTGTTTGTTGTGGCAATCGAACCACTTTTAAGGAGACTGCATAAAGAATTAGAGGGTATCTTAATATCAGGAATGAAAACAGTTATTAATGCCTACGCCGATGATGTAGGTGTCATAATAAGAAGCACTGATGATATTAAGAAACTTACGGCTAACTTAAAACTATACTGTAGTGCGACAGGCGCTGAAATTAATGAAACAAAGAGTGCTTTTTTAAATCTGAGTGGCCTCACAAATGTACAGGTCTCTTGGGCACAACGTGTGGAGAATCATACAGCTTTGGGTGTAACCCTATACAGCTGCCCCCTTCAAATGATTGCCGCTAACTGGAAAACAGTATTAGCTAAGATTCGAGGCACCCTTCAATTACACGACATGAGAGATCTAAATCTGAAGCAGAAAGTCAAGATCATCAACTGCGTGGTCCTCTCAAAAGCGACATACATAGGGCAGGTTTTGCCTCTTCCAAAACAAATAGCAAAGGCAATCATGACAACGGTATGTCGATATATCTGGCAAGGACAGATTTTTAGAGTATCTTTAGATACAATAACTCTGAAAACAGAAAAGGGTGGACTCGCGCTTACTGACATTCAGAGGAAAACAACAGCATTATTCATAAAAAGGTCCCTGCAACTTATTGACGATCACCCACTCAGCATAACAGCGCAATTATTCAAATTATTTGAACCTGAAAGCTTGCAGACGCCAGTCGACATCACCAAAATAAATTATAAAATGAAGTACATTAGACTTTATTATCTCGAATTAAGCTACATGAGGAGTATTGTCTTGGACAGAAAGAAGAGGACCTACCACTATATTATCGAGAGATTAAAATATAAGGAAAACAAAAACAGAATGGAGATTAAGTTTCCAAACAGAAACTGGAAAGTCATTTGGAAAAACATCAGTAATAATTTGCTTCCATTAGAAGTACAGGTAGCGTGGTATAGAGTTATCAACAATATCGTTAGTACCAATGAGAGATTATATGCACTCGGACTTTGCGATACAAACAGATGCCCTAAATGCGACGCTATTGATACCTTGGACCATAGATTCACTTGTTCAGAATACAGTGCAGTATGGCAGGAACTTAGGAAACAAATATCGTTCCTTAAGAGAAGCGACGGGAGAGAAATATCTTTAAATCTTATCTTCTTCCCAGACGAGATGTATTTTCCTGCCCAAAAAAATAATGCCATTTTGTGGCTACTGGGGCATTTTATTCATTACGTTATTAACAACAAAGGGACTGGCACTGTCCAGGAATTTAAAGAATTTGAACTACAAGGATATTACAAAATATTCCGGAAAAGAAATTTGAAAAAGAATTATGGAAATATGTTGAAGATTCTCTTCGAGAAAGAGGGTGTAGGATGATTACTACAGACAATTAACAATGCAAATAGAGGCATGCCAAAGTAGGGGATCGCTGCTGGGGGTGAAGTACGGTGGGGACTTCGTGGGCCCCGTGGCCGCTACGGTTGCCGTGAAGGCCTCAGCAGAACCCTGAAACAGCATGCTGCAACGGATGTCGGACTACACTCCTTTTCTACCAGAAAAAAACCAGTTTCATAAGCGATCAAGAGAAAACGAAGAAAAAAGAATGATCACAGAATATTTTAATTATTTTTATTATTATAATTTTTTTAGTTAGGAGAAATCTTTCTGTTCATCATATTGCATTAAAAAAATTTTCTTTTCGTTCATCCAATGTCAAAGAAGAAGAAAGGAAATGCCACAGAAGAGGCTAAAGTGCAAAACTGCCAGTCAACGTTACTTTACCTGTTTATTTTCAGAAATCCCTCATTTCCAAGACGGAAATATGACGACTTCTACATTTTCTTTTCTTCTATGCTGTCAAAAAAATAAAATGGAAACAAAAAAAAAAAAAAAACAAAAAAAAAAAGTGGTGTAGGGGTCAGCGCAATCGCCTAGAAAGCGGGAGACCCGCGTTCGAATCCCGGCTGGGTACACATTTTCGGCTTTGCCCAATCGCAGTTGATGTCATATATTCTGTGAATATTAAATAATAACAACTGCAAGATCAGAAGTGACGTCTGTTCTTTCGGAACAGACGCCAATATACCGTTCACGGGCAATGATCCTATCGTTAGTGGGGAGGGGTGGGCAAAGTTTGAAGCCCTTACTCTTACGGGAATTAGTTTCATAACTACGAGTTTGAGTACTGTGGGCAGGGCGAAGCTGGGAATTTGTATCTGACGGGAGGCGTGCGTAAGGTAGTCCTTGCAGGTGCGGTGATCACTGTGTCTCCAGTGGTGTAGGGGTCAGCGCAACTGCCTAGAAAGCGGGAGACCCGGGTTCGAATCCCGGCTGGGTACACATTTTCGGCTTTGCCCAATCGCAGTTGATGTCATATATTCTGTGAATACCAAAGTTATAAATTGCAAAGAAAGAACATTAATGATTGATATTCACTAATTTGTTATTTTCTGTATCTGTTACTAGAAAATTGCCTAAATAGCAACATATTTGCGTGAAACCCCCTCCCCAATTTAACCCCGTTGATGGTTGAATTTCCAAAAATACGGAAACACGAATTTTTTAACGTCTAACCAACTATAGAAATATCAATTTTTGCTGCTCTAGCTTCAAAATTGTACCAACAGCAACGTATTTTCAAAAAGAATTTTTGATCCTCTATTTAACCCTCTTACTTGTTGAATTTCCAAAAATACTAAAAATCGTGGATTTTTTAATCCTGACCAAGATTCCATATCCGAAGTTTCGTAGTTGTAGCTTAAAATTTGAGTTAACAGCAACATATTTTTGAAAATCAATTTTTTGCTGCACCTATTTTACCCCCTTATTTGTGGAATTTCAAAAAATGCCGAAACACGTGTCTTTTAAATTAGAACCCTGAATTAAAATCCGAAATTTTGTAGTTCTAGCTTCAAAGTTGCATAAATAGCTACGTATTTTCAAAAAACGTTTCATCCCCTATTTCACCCCCTTACGGACGGAATATCGAAAAATCGCTTCTTACATTGACGCCTACAGAGTAAGATCAACACCCTCCATAAATTTCAAGTTTCTATCTTCAGTGGTTTGTGCTGGGCGATGATGAGTCAGTCAGTCAGTCAGTCAATCGGGAGACTTCCTTTATATATAGAGATTAGACTTCGTCGAAAACCTTGTCGCTGGTTGTTTGTAAACCTACTGAATCAAACTACTACAGTCATTACGCCCTAGACTTACAAGGTACTTACACTTAATGTAAGGGCAACACGCAGGCCCATACCCGAGGGAGGACTCGAACCTTCGACGGGAAGCAGCCGCGTGTTTCGGAGAAAGACACGGTAAAGTGCACGGCCATTGCAATGCGGCCTAGAAAGTAGTGCTACCACAGATATTAAACGTCATACTCTAAGTATTCGAATATAATTTATTGATGTAAAATAATTTCATTGACAATGATACATTGCTAGCATTCATTTTCATTCGGTATATAAAGTATAAATAGATACAGTCTACAGGAAAATAAAAGAGATATTTGCAAATAAGAGAAACAGCTCTATGAATATCAAAAACACAGATGGAAAACCAGTTCTCAGCAATTAAGGGAAACCTGAAATGTGGAAAGAGTATATAGAGGGGCTCTACAAAGGAAATGAACTTCGAGACAATGTTTTAGGAGGGGAAGAGGATGTATATGAAGATGAAATAGGAGATACTGTACTGAGAGATGAATTTGACAGAGTACTGAAAGACCTAAGTCGAAACAAGGCCCCTGGAGTAGATGACATTTCATAAGAGCTACTGAAGTCTCTTGGAGAACCAGCCATGACAAAACTGTTTCACCCGGTGTGTAAGATGTATGAAACAGGCGAAATACCCTCAGACTTTAAGAAAAATGTTATAATCCCCATTCCAAAGAAAGCAGACGCAGACAGGTATGAAAACTACAGAAACATCAGTGTAATAAGTCATGGTTGCAAAATATTAACACGAATTATTTACAGAAGGATGGAAAAGCTGGTAGAAGCTGGCCTCGGGGAAGATCAGTTTGGGTTCAGGAAAAATGTAGGAACACGGGAGGCAATACTCACTTTACAGCGTATCCTAGAAGATAGATTGTAGATTGGGAGGCGCGTTTTGACAATGTTGATTCGAATAAACTCTTTCAAGTTCTGAAGCAAGCAGGAATAAAATATAGGGAGCGTAAGGTTATTCACAACTTGTACAAAAACCATACAGCGGTTGTCAGAGTTGAAGGGCATGAAAGGGGTGCAGTGGTTGGGAAGGGAGTAAGACAGGGTTGTAACCTTTCTCCAATGTTATTCAATTTGTAGATTGAGTAAGCTATAAAGGAAAGCAGGGAGAAATTGGGAGAAGGAAGTAAAGTTCAGGGTGAAGAAATAAAAACATTGCGTTTTGCCGATGACATTGTAATTCTGTGAGAGACATCAAAGGACCTGGAGGAACAATTGAACGGAATGGACAGTTTGTTGAAAGGAGCATGTAAGATAAACATTAACAACAGCAAAACAAGGGTAATGGAGTGCAGCATAAGAAAATCAGGTGATGCTGAAGAAATTAGATTAGGTAACGAAACAATAAAGGAGGTAGATGAGGTTTTTTACTTGGGCAGTAAAATAACAAATAATGGCCGCAGTACAGAGGATATAAAATGAAGAATGGCAATGGGAAGAAAAGCGTTTTTGAACAAGAGAAATTTTTAAACATCGAACACTAATTTAAGCATAAGGAAGTTGTTTCTGAAGTCGTTTGTGTGGAGTGTTGCTTTATATGGGAGTGAAACATGGACGATAAACAGTGCGGACAGGAAGAGGATAGAGGCTTTTGAAATGTGGTGTTACAGAAGAATTCTAAAGACTAGGTGAGTGGATCGCGTAACTAATGAGGAAGTACTGAACAGAAATGGGGAGAAAAGGAATTTCTGGCATACGTTGACTAAAAGAAGTGATCGATTAGTAGGACACATTCTTAGACATCAAGGAATTGTGAAATTAGCGTTGGAGGGAAGTGTGTGGGGTAAATAATCGCAGAGGGAGACCAAGAGATGAATATAGCAGGCAAATTCAGACAGATGTAGGTTGCCGTTCTTATGAGGAGACGAAGAGTCTTGCTCAGGATAGATTAGGCTGGAGAACTGCATCAAACCAGTCTCCGGACCGAAGGCCACAACAACAAAACCCATTCATTGCGACACTCTGAGTAAAAAAGAAGAACAGCATAAAAATCTATATCCACCGCGCGAGAACGGCCGCGTGATCTAAGGCGCCATGTCACGGATTGCGGGTCCTCTCTACGGTATGGGTCCTACGGCATAAGTCAGTCGAAGTAGTTTTTGAGTCTAATGACCGATGACCTCAGCAGTTCAGTACCTTAGTTTTGATTTGAAACAATTACACTCCTGTCCATTAAAATTACTACATCACGAAGATTGTGAAAATTACAGAACTAACAGTTTAATAAGTCATGGTTGCAAAATACTGACAAGAATAATTTACAGACGAATGGAAAATTTGTTGGAATCCGACCTTGGGGAAGATCAATTTCGATTTAGGAGAAATGTTGGAACACGGGAGGCAATACTCACATTACGACTTATCTTAGAAGATAGGCTAAGGAAAGGCAAACGTACGTTTTTAGCGTTTGTAGATTTGGAGAAAGCTTTTGACAATGTCGACTGGAATACACTGTTTAAAATTCTGAAGGTCGCAGGGGTAAACTATGGGGAGCGAAGGGTTATACTCAACTTACACAAAAACCAAACAGCGGTAATTAGAGTCGAAGGTCATGAAAGGGACGCAGAGGTTGGGAAGGGAGGAAGGCAGGGTTGTAGCCTTTCCCCGATGTTGTTCAATCTGTACATTGAGTACGCAGTGAAGGAGTGGAAGGAGAAATTTGGAGAGGGAATTAAAGTTCAGGGAGCAGAAATAAAAACTTTGCGGTTTGCCGATGACATAGTAATCCTGTCAGAGACCGCAAAGGATCTGGAAGAGCAATTGAATGGAATGGACAATGTCTTGAGGTTATAAGATGAACATCAACAAGAGTAAATCAAGGATAATGGAATGTAGCGTCAGAAAATCAGTCGATGCTGAAGGAATTAAATTAGGTAAAGAGGCAATAAAAGTAGTAGACGAGTTTTGTTACTTGGGTAGCAAGATAACTTCTGATGGCCGAAGTAAAGAAGATATAAATGCAGAATGGCAATAGGAAGAAAAGCATTTCTGAAGAAGCGAAACTTGTTGACATCCAATATTAGTTTAAATGTCAGGAAGTCCTTTCTGAAGGCATTTGTCTGGAGAGGACAATAAGGAGTTCAGACAAAAAGATGATAGAAGCTTTTGAAATGTGGTGCTACAGTCGAATGATGAAAATTAGATGGGTAGACCACGTAATTAATGAGGAGGTGCTTAACAGAATTGGGGAGAAAAGGAATTATACATATTCTGACGTATTCTAAGAGAAGGGATAGGGTGGTGGGACACATCCTCAGACGTCAAGGAATCGTCAACTTAGCATTAGAAGGAAGTGTGAGCAGTAAAAATCGTAGAGGGAGACCGAGGGACGAAGCAGATTCAAAGGAATGTAGGTTGCCGAAAGTATTCTCAGATGAAGAGACTTGCACAGGACAGGTTAGTGTGGAGAGCTGCATCAAACCAGTCTGCGGACTGAAGACCAAAACAACAAAACAACACGAAGATGACGTGCTACAGACGAGAAATTTAACCGACAGGAAGAAGATGTTGTGATACGCAAATGATTAGCTTTTCAGAACATTCACACAAGGTTGGCGCCGATGGCGACATCTCCAGTGTGCTGATATGAGGCAACTGATTTGTCATACACAAACGGCAGTTGACCGGCGTTGCCTGGTGAAACGTTCTTGTGATCCCTCGTATAAGGAGGAGAAATGCGTACCATCACGTTTCCGATTTTGATAAAGGTCGGATTGTAGCCTTTCGCGATTTCGGTTTATCGTATCGCGACATTGCTGCTCGCGTTGGTCGCGAGCTAATGACTTTTAGCAGAATATGGAATCGGTGGGTTCAGGGGGGGGGGCAATACGGAACGCCGTGATGGATCCCAACGGCCCCGTACTACTAGCAGTCGAGATGACAGGCATCTCATCCGCATGGCTGTAACGAATCGTACAGCCACGTCTCGATCCCTGATTCAACAGATGGGCACGTTTGCAAGACAACAACCATCTGCACGAACAGTTCGACGACGTTTGCTGCAGCATGGACTATCAGCTCGGAGACCGTGGCTGCGGTTACCCTTGACGCTGCATCACAGGCAGGAGCGCCTGCGATAGTGAAGGCAACGACGAACCTCGGTGCACGAATGGCAAAACGTCATTTTTTCGGATGAATCCAGGTTGTGTTTACAGCATCATGATGGTCGCATCCGTGTTTGACGACATCGAGATGAACCCACATTGGAAGTGTGTATTCGTCATCGCCATCACCCGGCGTGGTGGTATGGGGTGCTATTGGTTACACGTCTCGGTCACCTCTTGTTCACATCGAACAGTGGCCATTACATTTCAGATGTGTTACGACCCGCGGCTCTACCTTTCATTCGATCGCTATGAAATTCTACATTTCAGCAGGATATTGAACGACCGCATGTTGCAGGTCCTGTACGGGCCTTTCTGGATACGGAAAATGTTCAACTTCTGCTTTGGCCAGCACATTCTCCAGATGTCTCACCAATTGAAAAAGTCTGGTGGATGGTGGTCAAGCAACTGGCTCGTCACAATACGCCAGTCACTACTCTTGATGAACTGTGGTATCGTGTTGAAGCTGCATGGGCATCTGTACCTGTACACGCCATTCAGGCTCTGTTTCACTCAATGCCCACGCGTATCAAGGCCGTTATTATGGCCAGAGGTGATTATTCTGGGTGCTGATTTCTCATGATCTATGCACCCAAACTGCGTAAAAATGTCAGTTCTAGTATGATATATTTGTCCAATGAATACCCGTTCATTTGCATTACTTCTTGGTGTAGCAATTTTAATGGCCAGTAGTGTACATTACGTTGATTTTGTCCATCTTATGTACGAACGCTGAAGCTTCAGCCGTATATATAGCAATTAATAATAACACCGTCAGCTGTATTTCCATTTTATTATTTATTGGCAACCAGTTTCTATGGACCAAGCCATCATCTTTAGGCCCTTATAATAGGGAAATCTGCATTTGTCTGCGTTAAAAACAACAAAATTACTGGTGTCGCGCATCCGTAGAAGATTACAACAAAGATGATCAAGAGGAATTCCCATTATGTGTTGAAAAGTATACGGACGCCTGGCTGAAAATGACATAAGTTCGTAGCGGCTTCCATCGGTAATGCCGGAATTCAATATGCTGGTGGCCCACCCACAGCCTTGATGACGGCTTCCATTCTCGCTTGCAATCAGGTGCTGAGAGATTTCTTGGAGAATGGCTGCCCATTCTTAACGGAGTGCTGCATTTAGGAGAGGACTATATGCAGTCCAGTCCATTACAGAAATATTATTGTAGTAAAACAAGCCGTGCAATATGAAAAGGTGCTCCCTTGTGTTGAAAGATGCACTCGCCATCCTCGAATTGTTCTTCAACAGTGGAAAGCAATAATGTAGTTAAAACATCAATGTATGCCTCTGGTGTGATAGTGCCACGCAAAACAACAAGGGGGTCAAGTCCCCTCCATATAAATCACGAGCACACCATGACACTACGGCCTTCAAATTTTATTGTTGGCATTACACACTCTGGTAGATAATGTTCACCGGGCATTCCCCATACCCACACCCTGCCATCGGATCGTCAAATTGTGTACCGTGATTGGCCACACCACACTACGTTTTTCCACTGTTCAATCGTCCAAGGTTTACGCTCCTTACACCAAGCGAAACGGCGTTCGTCATTGGCCTGCGTGATGTGTGTCTTGTGGGCAGACGTTCGACCATGAAATTCAAGTTTTCTTACCTCCCGCCTAACTGTTATAATAAGAAATACCGATTGAGCAAGCTAGATTCAGGCCTGGTAGAAGCTGTAATGACCAAGTGTTTGCCTTAACAACACATATTGAAAGCGGATACGAGAAGA
This sequence comes from Locusta migratoria, assembly GCA_026315105.1. Taxonomy (NCBI): domain Eukaryota; kingdom Metazoa; phylum Arthropoda; class Insecta; order Orthoptera; family Acrididae; genus Locusta; species Locusta migratoria. The sequence continues at coordinate 87,225,252 of CM048745.1, forward strand.
AATTTGTAAGCATAGCTGCTTTCTTGAATCTGTCTGCCGCCTATGACACCGTATGGCGACAAGGTCTTCTCTTGAAATATGTGAGCATCATTCAGTGCCGGAAACTCATAAACCTACTTAGCACAATGCTAAGCAAAACTTTTCCAGATCTACTCTGATAACGACAAAAGCAAGGTCTTCAAATTAAACGATGGATTAACCCAAGGATCTGTGTTGGTCCCTCTCCTTTTCAATTTATATATCTATGACCTGCCAGCCACATCTTTAAGGAAATTCATATATGCTGATGACACCTATCTGGTAACCCAAAGCCCTAGTTTCACTACCGCTGAAAATACATTAACTGCCGACATGGAAATTCTGGACACATATTTCAGGAAATTGTGCCTCCGCCTAAACCTTCAGAAAACTGTCACTTCAGTATTTCACCTACGAAATCGGCACTCTAACTATAAACCACAAGTAAAACTCAGAGAACAAACCTTGCAGTACTGCAGCGCAGCGAAGTACTTTGGAGTAGCACTCGACAGATCCCTAACTTTCCGTCAACACCTCTACAACGTGGCTGCTAAAGGGAAGACCCGTAATAATATCATCCAGAAGCTTGTTGGTACCTCCTGGGGTTGCAGAGCTCAAACCCTACGATCAACTGCTTTGGCACTGTCATACTCTGTCGCTGAATACTGTTGTCCAACTTGGATGAACAGTGTTCACACTAAGAAAATAGATGTGCAACTCAACCACACAACGCAACTTATCACAGGTTGTATACATAGTACTCAAACTGCTTGGCTACCAGTTTTAAGTAACATCCAACCCCCAGCTCTAGGTAGATTAGATGCTCTCCTGAAGATCTGGAGGAACATTCAAAAGAACCCAGCTACACAACACAGTGATACATTAACAGCAGAACACCAGCGTTTGAAGTCAAGAAAACCCTCTTGGAAAACTGCACATCATCTTGATGTCAACTTTGACATCAACTTTGACATCAATAAAGCATGGAAAAACCATTGGGAACAATCGTCAGTGGTCAATGGTCATCTAGTTGAAAATCCTTCGATGTGAGTTCCAGGTTTCACACTCCCCAGACGCCAGTGGAGAATCATAAACCGCATCCGAACAGGACAAGGGAACTGCAGGTATCTACAGCACAAATGGGGCTGGGTAACATCTCCCGACTGTGGAGCTGCCCTACAAACAATAAACCATATTGTAGGTGAATGCCCGAAACGAGCCTTTGGGGGATGAATATATGACATCCACCATGCATTACCTGAAGGATAACCTGTTTGGACTTAGAATACTAAGAACTTGTGTAATGTGTACATAATTTAATATAACACTGTAAATAGGATCCTGTACATATATTGTCCTTGTCATACAAATCTTACAATGTATACAACTAGCACTATGTACCTGAACCAAGCTCTGTATCATCATTAGATAAATAAATAACTGTTATAATACTTGGTGTGGATCCTGATGCAATTTAGGATTACTGTGTGATGATCTGGATAGATGCCTGGCTATTACAATGTCTGACCCTCTTCAACTCAAATGTTCAAATGTTTTTAAATCTAAGGAACTTAACTATGTTGGTAATCAGACCCTAGGCTTACAAATTACGTACACTAACTTAAAGCACAGAGAAATATATACAGACGGGAAACCTCCGTAAGGGCCCGGTCCTACGCTCAGGGGTGCAGGGAGGGAGGTTTTCCAGCAGTTCCGTAAGATGTCCCATGATGGCGCTGCGGCCAGAAGCAGCTCTTTAAATTGGCCAGAGCAGACGGCAGGTAGCGCCTGTCCCCACCACCACCTCCCCTCAAACGCCAGCAAGCCGGACACAGCCGTGGCCTCGTAGCAGGTGGCACGAGCTCTCCCCTCAGCCTCCCCTCCACGCTACCCTCTGCCGTGCGAGAGGAATCCTAAGCCAGCGATCTGCCTGACACCTGCTAGCATCTTACGGAACTACGAGGGGAGCGTAGGACAGTGGTTTAGGGTGGGCTGCTTCTCTGTATATGTTACTCTGTGCTTAAAGTAACGTATGCTAAAGGCAACACAAAGACCCGTGCCCGAGGGAGGCCTCGACCCCCGACGGTGAACGGCCGCGCGCACCGCAGTAGGGCGCCTCATTGCGCACGGCTACTCTGCTGCGGCCCCTCTTCTACTGTCGACAGTCTCTGTCAGTCAAAAGACGACGTCGGCTGTACGTGTCCCTTCACGCTTCCGCTTTACTGTGAGATGAGAAAAAGTGAATCTAGGGATATTTAGGAGTGTGTAAATCTGGCGTATACAGACTTCTGCCACAAGTGACACCCCATCACCTGACTACCTTTGAAGCCCACGAGTTCCGCGGAGCGCCCCATTCTGCTGTCTCACGATGTCTGATGACTACTGAGGTCGCTGATATGCAGTACCTGGCAGCAGGTGGCCGCACAGTGGACCTAATATGAATAAAAGTTTGTTTTTGGCAGTGTCCGGATACTTTTCAACACATAGTGTATCTTTCTAGGTGTTTAGCTGCAACCGAGCACCACTCACTAATCAAATTAACAGATGCTAGCAAAATGAGACAATGAAACGACTGTTAAAGTTAACTTTATCTTTTGTTGAACTACGAAATTAATTTTGAAAAGTTACGTAGGTAGCAAAATCAACTTTCTTTAATTTTATTTCATACTTTCTGTTTCCTTTTGTACTGAAATACGAATATTACTGAAACTACAGTCGCTGTCTTTCAGTCTATACTTTCATTTACACTTTTTTTCTGAATCGGCTTTAATAAGTGAAACTTTCATTATCTTTATGTATGAAACAGACTGTCCGTGTGTTTGTTTGCGTGTACGTATTGCATAAAAATCTACAGTTTGTTCCAATCTTTATGAAATTTTGTACACGTAAGATTCAATTCATGACTGTAGCCGTAACTGTAAGAATCACGTCAACACATAGTAGACGAGCTATGACGTCATAAACAATGAAATGCACGAAACACTGCTGAATTAAGCGACAATCCTGCTCATTTTCTCCTAAACCGCTAGGACAATTTTAAGCTAATTTGGTACACATAATCCTTACCGTAAAGTAACAATTGCTGGAGGGGCAGGAACTATATAAGCACATGGTCCAGGAGATATTATGTCGTAAGCAATAGGAATCGCAGAAATCTGTCACATAGTGTGATGAGACTTTATTCATACATTGTATGAGAATGAAAGTACTTAGCGATTTGCAATACATATTAAACATAATTTCAGACCTTTATTACAATTTTTCTCGCTGACTTCCACAGCATAATGATGAAAGGGAAAAACTTTCTCGCTTACTACTTTTTAGTTGTTGGTGGTCTGAACTACGGCATTCGGTGTGATGTTTCAGTTCATAATTTCTGCACTAGGAATTGTAGCCGCAGAAAATTTTACAGACAGTATAAACTTGTAGCTGAATCTGGCTTCGAAGTTGTATCATATGCTGTTGATGAGATATGAAGACACAAACAGTAACGTTCATGGAAAACCGCCTCATCACGCACGGTTTTGATCTAGTACTTCTTTACTACTAACTGTATTCATAGCGGATTTTACCGACATGCATCACTTATACAAATGAATAATACCTACAAAATTATACACTTTTGAACCACATAAATCAATAAATATGAGCTCGTATATACTACGATGTGTAGAAACCTTTCACATCATGCGTCAGGTTTTAATACATTTACGCATTTACTACTAAGACACTCCTGTATTTCAGTCACCTGAAAGAAATTCCTGAAAGCTGACAATGCTGTTGACAACTGTGAACCTACTGTGAAGCGTACTCGGCTGTAGGCGAATGCAAGAGAATTCTATAGAGCTAAAGGGAAAGGAAGAGAGTGAAACAGTTTACACCCAAAGAAAACCTATTATTTCCGACAGCTCTACCTTTTAACTTCAAGAGGCTGTAGTATCCAGTGAGACTTGCATTTTCTATTACGATTAATAAATCACAGGGCAATCTACTCAATACTGTGGACTGTATTTGAAATCTTCATGTTTCTAACTGTTTCTCACACGGACAAATTTATGTTGTTTGCACAAGGGTGGGCTCACCACAGAAAGTATTCATTTTACATCCTGAAAAAGTGACAAGAAATATTCTTTATAATTCAGTTTTGAATTAAAGGAATGTGTTAAGGTTACGTATCATTTGCATCTTGATGACTACCTTTTTTGTATGGGTACTGCACTTATTATTTTGTATATGATGCAAGACAGCAAGACTTTTTTTGTATGGGTACTGCACTTATTATTTTGTATATGATGCAAGGCAAAGGTCCCAGGTTCGAGTCCCAGTTCCGGCACACAATTTTAATCTGCCAGGAAGTCTCATATCAGCGCACACTCCGCTGCAGAGTGAAAGTTTCTTCTGGAAACATCCCTTAGGCTGTGGCTAAGCCATGTCTCCACCATATTCTTTCTTCCAGGAGTGCTAGTCTTGCATGGTTCGCAGGAGAACTTCTGTGAAGTTTGGAAAGTAGGAGGCGAGATACTGGCGGAAGTAAAGTTGTGAGGCGGCATCGTGAGTCGTGTCGGGATAGCTCAGTCGGTAGTGCGCTTGCCCGCGAATGACAAAGGTCCCAGGTTCGAGTCCGCTTCCGGAACACAATTTTAATCTGCCAGGAAGTTTCAAGACAGCCTTATTTCTTGAATACTTTCCCATAAATATGAAATGTTATTAAAGAAATAAAGGAGATGGACACAGAGAGAGAGAGAGAGAGAGAGAGAGAGAGAGAGAGAGAGAGAGAGAGAGAGAGAACAGATATGAGAAACACTAACTCAAAGCTTGAATAAATAAATACCCCAGCCGTGCCGGGTTTTCATCTAGTTTAATGTAAGTCTCTATTATTGAAGCATTTTAGGCCCCTTTAAATTCGAAGAATCGCAAGTATCTACATCTACATCGATACTCTACAAATCACATTTAAGTGCCTGGCAGAGGGTTCATTAACCACCTTCATAACTTTTCTCTACCGTTCCATTCTCTAATAGCGCGCGGGAAGAAAGAACACCTAAATCGTTCCGTTTTCGATCTGATTTCTCTTATTTTATTGGGATGGTCATGTCTCCCTAAGTAGGTGGGTGCTGGCAAAATATTTTCACATTCAGAACTAAAAGTCGGTGCATATGCGTATCTGGTAATCACAAGAAAATACTAGGAACTACACTCATGTTTAAAAATAGTCCCACTACCCTGAAGTAATAGGAAGTTTATATTCAAGCGGTATGTTAATTATGAATTATCTCGAACAGAACGATCTATTGAACGAAGGTCAACACGGATTTAGAAAATGTTCAAATGTTTGTATTGTCTATGGGACTTAACTACAGGGTCATCAGTTCCTAAACTTACAAACTACTTATGAACTACTTACGAACTAGGACGGCAAAAATATCCATGCCCGAGGGGGGATTCGAACCCCCGACCGTAGTGGCCGTGCAGAGCGTGACTGGAGCGCCTCAGTCCCCTCGGCCACCGCGGCCGGCACGGATTTAGAAAATATGGTTCATGTGAAACCCAATTAGCTCTTTATTCACACGAAGTGATGGGTGCTATCGACAAGGGTTTGAAAAACGATTCCGTATTCCATGATTTCCACAAGGCTTTTAATCAAATTGCGTGGTTATGGTATATCGCCCCAAATCTGCGATTGGATAGGGTATTTCCTGTCAGAGAGGACACAGTTCGTAGTAATCGATGGTAAGGCATCGACTAAAACAGAGGTGATATCGGGCGTTCCTACAGGGTAGTGTTATAGGTTCTCTGCTGTTCCTTATTTACATAAAATATTTAGGGGTAAATCTAAGTAGCTCTCTTAGGTTGTTTGCAGATGACGCCTTTATTTACCGTCTAGTAAAATCATCTGAAGATCAAAACCAACTGCAGAACGACCTGAATAAGATATCAATATGGTGTAAAAGTTGGCAATTGTCTCTAAATAATGAGAAGTGTGAAGTTATCCACATGAGTACGAAAAGAAATCCGTTAAACTTTGTTTACAAGATAAATCAATCAAAAGTGAAGGCCGTAAACTCCACAAAATACCTAAGAATTACTATTACTTCAGACATAAATTGGAAAGAACACGTAGATGTTGTCGTGGTAAAGGCGGACCAGAGACTGTCTTTTATTGGCAGAACCCTTAAAACATGCAACAGAACTACAAAAGAAACTGCATACACTAAACTTGTCCGTCCACTTTTGGGGTATTGCTGCCCAGTGTGAGATCCTTATCAGGTGGGTTTGATGGAGGACACCGGAAGAGTCCAAAGAAGGGTAGCTCGTTTTTTACTCTTATGGTACAGGGGAGACAGCGTTACGGAAATGATACAGGATCTGGAATGGGAATCATTACAACAACGGCGCTTATCGCTGCGGCGTGCGCTACTTAAGAAACTACAATCGCCAACATTCTCCTCCGAATGCGAAAATATATTATTGTCTCCCACTTACATAGGTAGAAATGATAATCAGAATAAAATACGAGAAATCAGAGCTCGAACGGAGAGATTCGGGTGTTCTTTCCCGCCGCGCGCTATTCGAGAATGGAATGGGAGATAAATAGTATAATAGTGGTTCGATGAAGCCTCTGCCAAGCACTTAAATGTGATTTGCAGAGTATCCCATGTAGAAGTAGTAGGATGTGAATAAACGATTTGGTTGTCAGTCACGCCGGTTCAGCAGTGCCCTTCTACCTAGTAGGCAGAGGGTCCACAACTGGCTCTGCTCCATCCACGATGGCGTCGAATGTTTGAGGCGTGAACGCGTCCTTAGTTGTAGCCATATTTGCTGCATAAACCTGGTGCCACATCTAGCCTGTGCTGGTCGGCAGTGGATCACAGCACTGCAGCTGACGTTTCACCGTACTCCACTCATCTTCGTCTGTGACAAGCCTGCTGATCCGGCAAAAGGCGGACGCCCTGTGGCACCGAAAAGGGACGTGTTCCTGCCACAACATGTGGTCGTAGTTTGGCGTACTGAAACAGCGTCTAGGGCAGTGATCGGCAACTGGCGGACCGCGGTCCCAGTCCGGTATGCCGAAGGCCAAAAACGGGACCGTAAAAATATTTTGAAAGTGTAAGCTACAAACTCAAATTTTAAAAAAATTAAAATAGTTTTTGTGTAGATAACAATTCGTATGAGACCAAACTTTATCCTTTTTTTCTCTAATCTTATAATTAACTCCTGAATAATTAGAACCTTTAATTATTATTATAGGTAGTACCTGGGATGTTTTTATCACAAAGGATGCCCACTGCACCAACGAAATCCGAGCAAGAATCGCCATGGCCAAAGCTGCTTTCAACAAGAAGAGGCCTCTGCTGACCAGCAAGTTGAGTTTGGCATTAAGGAAGAAACTGGTAAAGTGCTACATTTGGAGTATTGCACTGTATGGAGCAGAGATGTGGACCATGAGAAAGAAGGAGAAAAAACTACTTAGAGAGCTTCGAAATGTGGTGCTGGAGGAGAATGGAAAAGATCAAAAGGACAAATCGCATGAAAAATGATGATGTACTGAGAAGAGCAGGAGAGAAGTATTCTGCATACAATTCTACAGAGAAAGGCGAACTGGATTGGACACATAGTTAAACACGGGGGACTCCTACACGATGTCATCGATGGAAAAATAAGAGGAAACACAGGTCGAGGAAGAAGGAAGATTCAGCATCTGGACGTCATGAAAGACGGAAGGAAATACAACAGACTGAAGGAAGTAGCTGAAGACAGGGAACAATAGAATCAGAAATTCTCCGTACGAAGACATGGACCTGCCACTAGGCAGAATACTAGATAATAATAATAGGTAGATTGAATAAATAGTTGTCATGATGTGCAACGCTGGAGAGTACAATGAGGAGCGGCGGCGGCAGGACGGAGAAAGCTGGCCGGTGATCCGCATAACAGCTCTGTAGTACAAGAATGCAGCACAAGAACTTCGTTTATTGAACAAGGAAATTCTATACATCGACTTCATGCTTTGAGAATCTCTGAAACCTTTATTTAAGCTGCTGACAATAGAAGCAGTTTGGTCGAACTTATACAAAAGTCGCCTTGCTAAGCCATGGCACTCGATGAATCATGGGATATAGTTGATTAAGAACAAATGTCCATTTTCGTAACATTTTTAGTGTTCAAAGCAATGAATTTAGGGAGGAATCACTAACAAGGCAAGATTCGTGGAGTAGATTTATTCAATGCTTTTGATGATTTCATGAGAAAATGAAACATCAGTTACGGTAAAATGGTGTCCATTTCAACTGACGGGGGCACACGATGTTCGGCAAAGAAAAAGAGAATAAAAGACTACAATATTGGGCTACTACCTTATCAGTGCATATTTCACCATGCTGTCCTTTGCGGTAAACTTAGTGTGACTTTGAAAAAAGTGATGCTATCATGTTTGGCTCCATATATATTTGTGAAATTTCATTTAAAAAATGAATTTCCACAGGTATAAGTATCGCCAAAGATTAACGGCTGCCCGCCTTGAAGACACTATTCGCATATGCTTCCCCACACGGAAACTACTTTAAGAAATTGGTTGGTTTTTTTAACACAAATCCGCACATTCCATTCCATTTCATACTTTTTTAGTGAAAATTACAATAAGAAATAGTATGTATAATGTATGATGTTTCAATAAAAGTTTGACGATTAATTTTATTTCGTGAGAGAAAATAAAAGTAAATACATAGCAAATTTTATAATTTTTTCTGGATTTTTAATAAATTTTTATTTCACTTCTATTGCAATTCATATTAGTTTCAGAGTGAAAATTAAATTCTAGAAAATTACGAAATAATATGACTTTTTCTGGATTTTTTGAAAACAAATATGCCTGTCTATTTTATTTCATATTATTTTGTGAGTGAAAATGTAAATAAAAAATGAAAAAGGATTATGATGTTTTACTTCTGGACCTCGACAAAAATTTTCAAAAGTATTCGGACCCCATCTAAGACTACTTGCCGACCTCTGGTCTAGGGTGCCGTGCAGAGAGTGTATGGCTATGGCTCGCTGACTGTCACTGGCGTAGGTCAACTGGTCACGATGTCCTGGACACGCACTGACACTTCTAGTTGGACCCAGAAGCCTTCCCCCCCCCCCCCCCCATATGGCCTTGAGTTAGTGCTGTATCTCTTGTGTGCAGGGAACTAACAAGCAGACTATATAGGTATATCATTTTAGAGTTAATTGATATTGGTGGTGCGTGCAGTTCAGAACCTAAATAGCAATTAGCCAAAGCCATTCGACGTAACTCTCAAATAGTCTCGAGAAAATCGACATCGAAGCTTTGGATGTACGTGTAAGTACCAATAATAAGAAAAGTTACAGCATCTGTAGGTTTAGCGCAGGTAGTAGCTTCCTGGCCACACAACCATAGATTCAGTGGTCCGAATCCCGATGTGACAGATATTTTTATCGTTCTTCTCAAATCCAGTTGTGTAAAGCGTTTTCGAATTTCTAATTCCCGCGTCGTCTCAGATTTTTTTATGCGTATGTAGACGAGCTAAACACCTTGGCGTCACCTAAACAGTGGTTGAGTAGGTTAGCTGCTTGGAAAGCCATTAGTAGTTATGGAGATCACTTCCCAAAAACAGCTTTGTAGGTCTTCACGAACTGACCAATAAGTCAACCGTCGTCAAGTAATTGTGATGTCAATATTGTAAAAAACGTAACTTATGAAACTTCCTGGCAGACTAAAATTGTGTGCCGGAACCGGGACTCGATCCTCGGACCTTTGCAATTCGCGGGTAAGCGCTCTACCGACTGAGCTATTCCGACACGACGGGATAGCTCAATCGGTAGAGCGCTTGCCTGCGAAAGGCAAAGGTCCCAGGTTCGAGTCCCGGTTCCGGCACATAATTTTAATCTGCCAGGAAGTTTCATATCAGCGCACACTCCGCTGCAGAGTGAACGTTTCATACTGTATCGTCCTATTACAACTGATTTTCAAGCTCATTTTCAGACTTCGCATATGCTTGCACGGTAGCTGAACATTAATTTCACTAGACGCAATCACAGCACTGACATCAAGAGAATGACCACGATCTATCAACATGTTTGTCCCAGATTAGATCTCTAAAAATGTCCGTCGAACTGTCAAGTACTGTTTTAGTGATGTTCGATGCTATTCCTGGCATCCAACTCCATTCTGTTTTCTATTATACTGTCGGAAGCTTTTTTTGTTTGCCAGTTAGTTATTGTACATTAGACGTTGTAAACCTACAGCAGTCAGCTATTTCTTTTAGTAATGGATGGTATCGATACATTGTAGTGTTCGCTTGGTGAGTAAAACGATGCATTTCCGGCAGACTTCGTTAATACTTTCGATCACTTTTCTGTTTTATCTCCATAGCCAAGTGACAGTAATGAGTCCACTCATAACGATGACAATAATGAATCATAATTATTAATCGATGTCGTCATCAAGACGTAATCACTCCACACGAGAGCAAACTCGTCACGACTGGCACCCGGCTACGCGGCGGAAGCGTCGATAGCATCTGCCCAGACCACCCGTTCTCCACGGCAGCTGTGTGGGAAGTATAACAAGCTAGGCGCAACGATTACTCGTCCAGAAATTGGCCAGATATTACGAGCGAAGTACTCGTGCAATAAAACTAACTAAAAGGACGAGTTCATAATCACGATGTTGTAGGGTCCTCGTGCTCGGTACTTATTTTAGCTACTATCAAGAGGTAAAATGTTTTTGGTTTAGTTTGGGCCGGCGACCATTCGTCTGGACACTAGAAAATAGGTTTTCTTGTAGCTATGATGCGGTATGTCTTATTATCAGCGCTTTCTTACCAGTTAATTGTAAATCCACTGTGCAGGGACCTCTCGATACCGATGTCTCTCCAACAGCAACCGTCCTCACTGGAATTGCGTGTATATTAACCATTGGCGCCGACTCCGTGGGTGCTCCGGGGCTCGTGCAGCCCCCAAGAATTTTTTGGGTGTGCTGAGCACCCACACAAAATTCAGGTTGAAAATAAGATTGTACAAATTTTTAAAAAATCGGGAAAAATCAAAACCTACCTTATGACTCAAGAGGCAATGCAAAACGTGACCATAGCGAGAGACGATATTTCATACCTGAAAGAAATGATCAGATTTGTACGCGGGTCCCCAAGAGAGTAGTAATGAGTGTCCGTGTTTTACCGACTATCCTAGCTTTATTCATCCTGAAGCACGTCGGTCCTTTTGACCTTTCAGGTGTACGTATTTATGAACATGCAATTGTGTTCTTTCAGGAATTTAGCTTGAAGAATCTGATGCTAATGCTAAAGTTAATCGTTTTTCATTTATCTATGTCACTTCCCTTGTTATTAAAATTATAGATTTAGTTGAAATCTGTAATGATTTCCTCTCAGGCTTAAAAAAGCCTTGGAGTATATTAATACTTTCAGAGATGTCATAAAGTTATCTCGAAGTGATGAAAGTTTCGATGAAGTTTAGAGCTCTTGCTTGGAACTGACCAAAGAAATTTGATGTCGGACTTCAAAATCTCAAAATATTTCAAATATTTCTTTAAACCTTGGTGACGGTGTTCTAGCAAACGCTTTTGTCAGAAAGAATAGCTTCGCACAAGAAGTGTTAGTGTAGAGTGAAAAATTATTTCATTGGTCATATAGAAGTTTTGGGGTGTTACAAATATCCACTTCGACCAATTAGATCGCTGTATTGTTGTGTCCTAATGCAGCCATGCTTCCCTTTTCTTCCTCCTCCTTCTTCCTTCTGTCTCTAAAAGGCCAGACTGCTGCCTATTTACTTTTATAAAGTATAGTTCTTTCAAAACTGCATGAACTTGATTTTCAGGAGGCTTGGTTTCGAACATTTGTGAACCGTTTTATAGAGCACCCACACCGATTTTCAAAAGTCGGCGCCTCTGATCTTAACCTTCAGTTGCACGCAACGTCATATTTCACATGTACGATGACATGGTGCCACGTGTCATGGTATACGACATGGCATTATGAATCGCGTCTTTAACATATGCGAATTTGTCAAGGTACTTACAGTTCAGTGGTTCTGAAGCTGCCAGGTAAGAGGAGATCTCCTCTTTTACATCTTTGAATCTGGCCATTACACAAACATATAAGAAAGTGTCACATCACCTTGGGTTACCAGGTCTCCAGAACTATGATGTTGAATGTGCGTATTGCATCAAGAAGACGGTCCCTTAGTCAGTCCATAGATGTCACTCAGCCCACACAGATGTAAACAGTTTAAGATTACCATATAGCAAAGCCCCCTAAATAATTTTCTTTTAAAATAAAATTAATAATTTAATCAAACAATACGTAATATAATATAACCACTTCATTGTTTGTTAATGTTCGTAGGAATCTATAGGCTAGGTAACAGATATACTTAGAAAGCTCAAAGAATCATAGGCTATGATTGTAATCTTCAATTATCCTTGGCATGATAATAGTGTAAAAATAATAGCATCTCCGTTGTCGCTCTCTCTCTCTCTCTCTCTCTCTCTCTCTCTCTCTCTCTCTCTCTCTCTCTTGTCTGGCTTTGTTCTGATCGTAATTATTACTATTGAGCATCATTGACTATTGTTGTATTAATTGTACAAAATCTACTGATAAAATGGAAACTCAGGAACGCATTATCTGCTTTCCGTTCTTATAAATAAATCCATTCAGTCAAAATTAATTTCAGTAATTCTTTTATTCATTTAATTATTTTACCAGTTCCTTCCACCAATGATCATACTGTTCTCAGTAAAGCGAACTATTACGACTTTGGATGGTTCGGGTATTAGATATATCGAAATTATGCATCTCGTGTAGCTCGCCAGTGCATCTTTGAAATTATTCTTTTTTTTTTTTTTAATATTTATTGGTATAGAACCTGCGATCACTTATACCTAAAGAACGGTCCAAAGTCTGATCAACCGATGGTACGTATCATTTATTACTATTCTTTCATTTATTAAATCACTTTGATGAAAATTATGCTAAACGGGGATCGAATGTAAATATTCCGAACCTCCATCCAATGTCGGCGAATAGTTACGCGGTTGACAAATAATTTTTATTACAGCTCATCAACGAGATTTTCTACACCGCTGTGAAAGGTAACTATTCGTCGAATTCTGTAGATTGCTTGTTCTGCAAATTACTATAATCTTTTAAATGTTTGACCAACGAAATTATTTTCATTTTTTTTAATTACCGGTTCATATAAACCATAGGTTTCATTACTACTTATTATGAAAAACCTTTCAATTACGTTAGTGCGGCCTATTTTATCCACCCAAAATAGTCAGGCAAGCAATAACACTGCAACAGCCACGCATGAGCAATGCAGATGCGACGGAGAGGTTCAGATGGCCGATAAGATACAGTCATGACAGCAGGGAGGAAGTACACTGGTGGTGTTGACAGCATCTTTATGCAGATAAAGGTCAGAATATCTCGTTTTCCCTGTTGTACCTTAAGAGCCTCAATACAAAAATTCAATTTACTGTGGAGACAGAGAGAACAACGGGCAACTGAACGTTTTAGACGTGTCTGTGATCAAAAGCAAAACAGTACATTGTGCCACAGGGTGTACATAAAAGAGACACATACTGACCGTTTTCCAAGACAAAAAAGAGGTGTGATAAAATATTCCTGAATTCAATCCAAGAACAGCTGCCAGCATGCGAAACTTAGAAGTAGATGTTCCTGGCGTAGTAAAACAACTTAAGTCACTAAACAAAAACAAATCTTCCGGGTCAGATTGTATACCAACTAGATTCCTCTCAGAGTATGCTGATGGAATAGCTCCGTACTTAGCTATAATTTACAAGCGATCACTCTGCGAAAGATCCGTACCCAAAGACTGGAAAGTTGCCCAAGTTACTCCAATATTCAAGAAAGGCAATAGGAGTGATCCCCAAAATTACAGGCCAATCTCATTGACGTCGATTTGCAGTAGGATTTTGCAACATATACTTTGTTCGAAAATTATGAACTACCTCGAAGAGAACGACCTATTAACCAATAGTCAACACGGATTCAGAAATTATCGCTCTTGTGAAACACAGCTTGCCCTTTGTTCACATGAAGTATTAAGTGCCATCGACAAGGGATCTCAAATCGATTCCATATTTCTGGATTTCCGGAAGGCTTTTGACACTGTACTCCACAAGCTGCTTCTAATAAAATTGCGTGCTTATGGAATATCTCCCCAACTGTGCGATTGGATTCTTGATTTCCTATCAGAAAGGACACAGTTCGTTGTAATTGACGGTAAGTCATCGAGTAAAACAAAAGTGATTTCTGGCGTTCCACAGGGAAGCGTTATAGGTCCCCTACTCTTCCTTGTGTTTATAAACGATTTAGGACACAATCTGAATAGCTCCTTTAGACTGTTCGCGGATGATTCAGTCGTTTATCGGTTAGTGAAGCCAACAGAGGATCAAAAGCAACTGCAAAGCGATTTTGGCAAAATTTCTACTTGGTGCGAAAATTGGCAATTGACACTAAATAAAGAAAAGTGTGAAGTAATACACATGACCACTAAAACAAATCCGCTGAACTACAATTACGCGATAAATCAGTCAAACCTTAAGGTCGTAAATTCTACCAAATACCTAGGAGTTACAATGACGAACAACTTTGACAAGAGAGAACACATAGAAAATATTATGGGGAAGGCGAACCAAAGATTACGTTTCATCGGCAGAACGCTTCGAAGATGCACCAGCTCCACCAAAGAGACTGCCTACATCACACTTGTGCGTCCTCTCCTGGAGTACTGTTGCCCCTTGTGGGACCCTCACCAGGTGGGACTGACGGAAAATATTGAGAAGGTTCAGAGACGGACAGCTCGTTTTGTTTTAACACGTTACGGGGGGAAAGCGTCATGGAAATGTTGCACGAATTGGGGTGGAAATCATTAAAAGAAAGACGTTATTCATTGCGGCGTGATCTGTTTGCGAAGTTTCAATCACCGACTTTTACTTCTGAATGTGAAAATATTTTGCTAGCACCCACCTACTTAGGGAGACATGACCATCCCAATAAAATAAGAGAAATCAGATCGAAAACGGAACGATTTAGGTGTTCTTTCTTCCCGCGCGCTATTAGAGAATGGAACGGTAGAGAAAAGTTATGAAAGTGGTTAATGAACCCTCTGCCAGGCACTTAAATGTGATTTGCAGAGTATCTATGTATCTATGTAGATGTAGATTAGTAGAAAGGACATACACAATATCTGAACCAGTATACTTGTAAGGTGAAAGTAAACACCTGCGATGGACGTTCAAGAAGAATGTCTATCGTAACAAGGAGACAGATCGAGTACTTCGACCTAGGAAGAGAACCAGGATCAACGAGGAACGTCACCAGCCAGAGGGGAAATATTTTCTTCCATTTATCAGAAAGATCGTCAATGGCCGTGTAGCATTAGTCACACCGGTTCCCGCTAAATCACAGAAGTAAGGCCCTGTCGGGCTTGGTTAGCTCTTAGATGGGTGATTGCCTGGGAGTGCCGAGCGCCGTTAATCCGGTCACCGAAACCGCCACGAAGGTCGGGGGTGCGGGGAGCTGACCACGTCCCATACTGCATCCACTGACACCCTCGGGCGGAGGGTGACACGGCGGCCGGTCAGTACCCAATGGGTCTCTAGAGGCCGCTCTGACGGATTTATTTAAATAATTCTCAGTCTCTGTTGCAATATTTTTATTTTCCAATTTCGCGCTGTTAGCGCATCATCAGACTGGAAAGAGACAAATGTTTTGTTACAGTCCGTCTACCTGGCGGACAGCGAATCTAATGTGGCTAAGGTGAGTAAATTTTGAAATGTCAGACTTACTTGGGCGGAGATGGAGCCACAGAACTATCTATAGCTGTGGTGGAGGTATCTTAATAATTTGTGTTGTCATTGGGCCCCTGCAAAGAGGTAAACGTACAAAGTACGTAAGGGTTATTTGAACTAGAATAACTAGGGACTAAAGGGGTATGGTATGGAAATTAATGGAATGCTTTTTATATGATAAACTCACCATAGCAGCAGAGGAGTCGATGTCGCGGCAGGTCCACGTTTACAACTGGTAGTATTTTTAATAACTGCGAAACCTATGCGACCGTTAAACAGGGCGGAATGGGCAGAGTTACAATCTGCGAGAGTGAGCGGCTTGCCAAGCGGTAGCTTGGTATTGTCAGAGATGTTTGTGACGTGCGCTAATGGATCTTGTGAACTGATACATGTTGGTAGTGAAACAATAATAAATGAATGAAAACGAAATTATTAGAGGCCTGGGGATGGGGTGGAAAAAAGATGTTGTGAATTGTCAGAAGAGGGGTCATTTTGGAAAAAGATAGATAACATGATGTCGTAAAAAGTTTGATTTTTAGTAATGAGCTGTTTGTTGAGACTGTGTTCTAGGGACCGTTTCACAAACTTAGTGATTTCTAATTCTTCAAGACGTGAGAGTTTTTTTCCTTTGGGGGCGATGTGAAGAACTTGCAATTTGTCTAAAGGGGGGGGGGGGGGGTGGACTGAATGTTTTTGCTTCTTTTGAGATGCTCGGAAAAGGCCGAATTATTTTTCGCAGCGCCTTTCTTAGTTAAAAGATGTTCTTGGAAGCTAGTTTTGAAGGCTCGTTCAGTTTGGCCAATGTATGATGAGGGGCACTGCAAACATTGTATTTTGTAGACGCCTGACTGGCAAAATGAGTCTTTAACTAGCCGTTCACTGTAGTGAAAGCGATACTGGGTCTTGTCATTGATCGTGAAGGCTACTTTTATGTTGGTGTTGTTTACTTCTTATCAGTAAGACCACAGATCGTATTGGGGAAGTGTTAAGAAACTGTTTTTAGACCTACTAGCAAAATAAATGAATATGGAAGAACGGCGAAAGGTATGCAACATCCTCTGACTACACCTGGTGTTTATAAAATTACTTGCAGTTGTGGGCATTTTTTATCGGCACAACAAAAAGTAGTATTAATACCTGTCACAGCGAACGTAATATGAACTGCCACCTAGGACACATTAATAAATCGACAATAGCAAACACTTCAGCGATAATGCGACAATTGATTATTTTCAGTTTGAGAATGTAAGCAATATCAGAAACCCTATTGACAATGGCGTCCTCTAGGTGATCTTCATATACGGCACTCACTCGAGCTCTACTTGCAGTATGCCGCTTCACCTCTGAGGATGCCTTCTGTAGTCGAAGGCGAAATGTCAGGGGAAAGTTTTACGCATGGTCCACGGCGTCTCAGCCCGGAAGTTTTAAGTAATGACAACTCCTGCTGTGAAGGCCTTTGTTGTATGCTTTTTCTTTGTGCCCTATATAACCACAGGATATACAAATTAGCTAAGACATTATAATAATAACGGCGCTCCTAAATTTATAAGAAGAAAAGAGGCGATTCCTTTAAATCCGCACTATTTAAACAGATGTAACAGACAAACAGCTAACAGCAAAGACATTGGGTGCAGGAGGAGGGGGCAGGGGTGTTGTGATCATAAAGATGGAATATGACACCTATCACCTTGACCGTGTGTTATGATTGGACGTAGTGTATTTGAGTATTGTCAAACTGGACTCATAAGGGGAGGGGGGGGGAACTCCCCTCCCCTTGGCAGGTGGAGATCGGTGACCATCATTGATATGCATTTCCAGAATGACATTCAAACACGTCCACTAAATGTGTGGTCGGGTTCCATTTTTGGTTATTCATTAGTCTTAAGTGTTTCTCCGCCATTAATGTTGTCTATTTGTATGCCAATTATTTTGTTCCTTTATTAATAATGAATGCCACAAGTTTATATATGTTTCCACACGTGTGATTGAACTTGTGTGTGTTCGTATGGATGTAGAATGTTGCTTTTAATATTGACTGACTGTCGCGCAATGTCTTACAGTCGCCGACTCACGCTTTAGGCCTCGTTTACTTTAGCTGAGAACGCTTGGCTTCGTATGGCGTCTGCAATGCCGTCTGCTGGATGGCCAGCAGAGACAACCTTACTTGGAAAGATGGCGAGGTGGCCTGTTCTTAGTGTAGTACCAACATAATCGTCGACGAAAGAGGTGACAAAAGAGACCTCTCTGCAGCTCTAGTAAAGGGTATTACCTTCTCCAGGTAGGAAGGGTTGGTAGACAGTAGGTTCTGAACGCACTCTGGATCGCTTTTAGCGCGCCCTACATCCGGCGTGTGGATCAGAAGACTTTTGGAGTGGCCTGAGGCTTCACTCTAGCTGGGACTGCCAAAGTGAGTATATCGTCGAATCATGCTGAGGAGATGTTGTTGTAGTTGTTGTTTAGAGGGGACTAGACTGCGTGGTCATCAGTCCCCTCAGAGGAGATGGCATGCCATTAGAACTTTGCTTTCGTTGTAATAAGGCAGTCTTCGTTTATCAGTGATAGTTTTCTTGAGTAATTCTTTCGCTATGTGAGGCAAAGTGTTACTTGATTTACAGAACTCGAGTAATTCAGTCTAAATTTTGTGTTTGCATTTTCATTCCGGTGATGATTTTGTGTCCGGTTTTTCTCAATTTAGAATACATGTGTGTGGCCTGCAGCCTTTGTGTAAACGTAGTATGTTGGAATTTCCTTGCTATTTTTAACAAACGTTTTCGCATCGTCTCTGTATCTGTGAGCATGCTAAATTTTTCTCAGATTTTCTGGATTGATTCTGTCTTTCATGTCTTGGTATGACCGATTGCACAACATGCTTTCGTAACGGTCATTACTTCGGCCTTCAGACATGCTTTTAATGATACTAGCTTTCTTCTATATGAATTATCGTGTGTACTTTTCTCACTTATTCTAAATTAATTTATTTTTGTAAATTCTATGTAATTCACCATGGTCGCACACCAGGTGGTACTGAGGGATAGTATACCACTGCCTGCCTGCACATGAGTTCGTTTGGTGCATAGTTGATCTCCTAAAAATGCCGCCAATGGTTTGCTTTGTCACTGCTATGAAGTGTTGCCACATGAGTAATGTGTCACAAGAATTATGCTTGTGTCTGTGAGTGAATGTGCTTTCCTTTATCCACTGTGTATTTGCAAATTTCCTCCCATGTTACCTCCATATCCATAAAGGGCAGAAACAATTTTATTATGGGCAGTAACTTTCTGATTTAATTCACTTTTGTCCAAGGTGTGTGCTTTATTGTGCTTAATTTGGTCTCCCCACATTTATTTGCTTCTTCATTTTATTCAATAGATGATGTAAAGTATCAAACCTCTGCTTTATAATTTCATGCTCCCCATCCTATGTTTAATTATCTATACGTTTTTTTTTTTAATTAATTTTGTGTTTGTTACAATGTTGGCTGCTTTCTTAAGGAGTGAGCAGTTACATAAATTTCCTTTGCGCAAGTACTTGGCCACTCGTAAAGTAATTTAGAGCAGCAGTGAGGGTTTTAACTTGCATTTACAGATCTCTTCTGCCCGAGATCTTTCATAGAAAATTTAACAAGCTACTTTCAACCTTTAAATGCGCCAGACAGTTCGTACACTATACTACTGATCGAGTTAAGGAATACTGATCTTTGGAAACAAAATAACGTATGGTGGACGAAGTGAACAGAACAAAATATTAACAGCAGCAGGAAAAGAGAGTTTTCATGTTCAAGAGGTTTCTCCTAGTATTAACATTGGCCTTAATGTCAAGAAGAAATTTCCTAGAATGTGGGTTTGGAGCACGGGTTTGTATGGAAATGAACCATGGACGGTGAAGAAACTGCAACAGAGTAGAATCAAAACAATTGAGATGTGATGCTACCGAAAATTGTTGAAGTTTTGGTGAACTGATAATTTAAGTGAGATTCAAAGGAAAACAAGCTTGCAACAGCACACTGAACGGTTCAGTGCATTGGATTAGAAACACGGTATGTCGTGAACGAAATGAGCTATCGCTCTGTCCCCAACTTTGTATAAAATTTTAATATCTTACCTATAAGTCATACATACATGTGACCTTACATCAACTGATAATTTAAGTGAGATTCAAAGGAAAACAAGCTTGCAACAGCACACTGAACGGTTCAGTGCATTGGATTAGAAACACGGTATGTCGTGAACGAAATGAGCTATCGCTCTGTTCCCAACTTTGTATAAAATTTTAATATCTTACCTACATGTCATACATACATGTGACCTAACATCAACCGTTCGCAAGGTGCAATACTGTACTTAATTTTATGCAGCACACAAACTAGGGACGAGTTGCGAAAAAAAATTGCACTGGCGTGTTTTACGGCCCACTTTAGATCTGTAGTTTATAAGTTTTTGCAAACATTTCGGACCAAAATAATAATCTAAATAAAAAAAAAGTTATGGTGATATGAATCCGACTCTACTATTGTGGTAATATCTATGCTCCCAACAGGTAATATTCTTTCTGACCGTATTTTAACAAACAGCCAAAATTATATGATGTTTGAGTTTAGCTTTGACAAACATACTCCTTTTTTTAACATTTACCTCTTTGAATTATCATTTTAATATCTCTCTCACATTGTCATTATATTTTTCCGTTAAAGTATTATCACCTATCTTGCCTTGGTAGTTCAAAGTATATTTTCTTTGCCTGTATTGGTTACGAATGACTATAGCCTGGAACGAACGTAGCGTTCGAACGAGTGACTATAGGCTGGATGGAACACAGCGTACATTTGGCGTTCGTAAATCAGTCACGTGACATCCCTCGCCCCAAAATCTCTTTTGCGTACTCCATCTGCCTTTCTCTACTTGATGATTTTTCTTATTATAATTCAAGAGTTGTCATTTCAAAGCAATGGCGCACTGAAAATTATCAAAAACACTTCGTTCTTAGGACAATGACTTATAATCTAATGTTGGTTAGTTAGTTAAGACCTGTCATCGATGGTACGAGAATCACGGATTACTCTCGCAGCTGTTCACCATAGCCTTATAGGCGAGGAATTAGTTTGTGAACATGTTAGACGATGGTTCGGAACTTGGTAGGGCGCGGTGGCTCAGCACGCGCGGTCAGAGGGTTGCCGGCATGGTAGCTCGACGCCCTCTGTAACGAAAAAACTGACTTATCAGAAATGATCAAAGTAGGACAACACAAACCAACGTACACAAGTACCCGTTCAAACTAAAGAATCAATGAAAAGACAGAAAAGTAAAGACGTTCTACTAACACCATCTGAAGAGAAGGCCTGTACACTCCCGTGCCACGTCACATCACACAGAGGAGGTCGCGATCGCGTAGCTCACTGGCTGGCCGCTATGAGGCGGTGGGCCGTGCCCCATCAGCCAGCCAGTGAGCTACGCGATCGCGACCTAGTGTACGTGACGTGACGTGGCACAGCAGTGCACAGGCCTTCTCTTCAGACGATGTTGGTTCAATACCATCTGTATATAAAATAAAAACAGTAAAATACTCAACGAACAACCCAGAACGCACATGAACAAACAACCGCAAAGCATCGATCTCGAAGGAAATATATAAATATTATTTTTCCTCTTGCTTCCTAAAAGGTTTTCGCACACTCTTGTTAAATGAACTTAACTGTATTCTACAAGATTCAGAGTTGTTCAAAGTAAGAACGCTTTCTCTGAAAAGTGTGCCGCGGCGGAGCGGCCGAGCGCATTGCGGCGCTATGCTCCGATGCGCAAGGTCGTTCCCCTCTCGGGCATGGATGTTTGTGTTATCTTTAGTATAAGTTAGTTTATAAGTACTTTGTATGTTTAGAGACTGATGACCCCGCAGTTAAGTCCCTTAAGCTTCTCAAACATTTGAACATTTGCATCTGAAAAGTGCATTTGTCCTGTTTCGAGAACATGCCATGAAATACATAGCAACGATTTCTAAACATAGACTTCTTTATCACATTTGCATAAACTGGGGAGATACTGTTACAATGACTGTTGTAAATGACGAATTGACAGTACTAACTTCGTATACATATTAAGTACTAGGGTTATGTGGAATTCAGTATTCGTTTGTGATTTTAGCTGTAAAAGAAAACGCAATCAGGGTTGAAATAGTATATTTGTCGTTTATTTTAGCACAGAACAGAGTAACATGAACAAAGTCATATCTAAACTACAGGAAGGTAATACCATTTATGTTAAAAGCGTCCATAGCAACCACGTCAAAGACAAACATTTTAATAGATGCATTGATTCTAACAAATAACTTTCAATATATTCCATAAGTTGCGAATAAACGCTCAGACAAAAATAAACAAGGTCATTTGTTGCAATGTATACACATCCATTTCATTAAGGAACTACACTTGCCAAAGAAATCTAGGACTTCCTTCATATTCCAAACTACCTGTATCAGCACGTTGTTCAGAGTGTTCATTTTTACAGTATCCTCCCAGTTTACGTGCATCTGCTTCAGAAGACCATTGTTCAGTTCCTTGTTACGTATTTCACGGCGTGTACACGAAATAGAACAAACACGCTTTTTAGAGGGAGCATTCTTAAATATGCACAACTGTAAACATTGAAGAACATAGCCATATTTGATTAATAACAGTGCCAGAAACCCTATTAGGAAAAAAAACGAGAAGAAAATATTTTGGGTATTGGCGGGTTTCAAACCACTGACCATGTTAATTACAGTACAATGTGCTGCCCACTACACTACGGCAAACAATTAAAAGTGCGTCCTTTAATCTCGTACTATTGATGGCATTTGGTAACTGATGCTAGTATGGCATTTTTAGTCCTTAGATTATCATTTATCGTACGAAGACTGACGTGTTTTTTGTTAATCCTTCAGTGCACCATTGCTTTCAAATCATCAAATACGCAACGCAAGATGGCGTATGCCAGAGAGAGTTTTCGTCGAGGAACGTCACGTGACATCTCCAAACGGCTGGTTTTTGTTAATTCAATTCAGGGTGTCAAAGCTCCGTTATTTTTGCAAATATCTCTGAAACGATACGAGATATGAAAAAAAAAGAGAGAGAGCAAAGTTGTAGAGAATTGTATCCTCTAAAAATTCGGTTCTTCAATTTTCGTGTCAGATAAACGGTTTATTTGCAATTAAAATTACATGAAAACGGCCTTTTTGTGTTACTAACGTATTTTTTGGCCGAAATGTTTGAAAAAGCGAGGTTTTGGTCTCTGGTGGCCAACAATTATGTCTGTAAAAAATTCCTAACGGTTGAATCGGTTGAACGGTTCGACCTAAAAAGTGGGAAAACGTTACGGACAGACAGACGCCTTTATTTTTGCAAATACCTCTGCAACTATGCAAAATATGAATAACACATAAGAGAGCGAAGTTGTACAGAATTGTCCCCTCTATAAATTAGGTTATTCAATTTTCGTGTCAGATGAACGGTTTGTTTGAAATTACAATTAGCCGGCCGCGGTTGACGAGTGGTCTGCAGCGTGCCAGTCACAGTCTGCACAGTCGCTGCGGTCGGAGGTTCGAATCCCCCCTCGGTTATGGATGTTTGTGCCGTCTTTAGTATTAGCTGGTTCATAAGTAGTTTGTAAGTTTAGGTACTGATGACCCCGTAGTTAAGTCTCATAAGCGCTACAAACATTTGATTTTTTTAGCAAAAAACGGTTTTTTTTGGCCCACTTTAGATTACGGTAGTAACACTAAAATTGTTTGGCCCACTTTAGGTTACGGTAGTAACACTAAAATTGGGCCTTTGCGATCGTCTTTCGACAGCTCGAAATTTAAATGAAAATAACGGCTTAACCGTTCATCTGACACAAAAATTGAATAACCTAATTTTATTACAGGAGAAAATTCTCTACAATTGTACTGTTGTGTTTTTTCATACCTCGTCTCGTTTCAGGGATTTGCAAAATTATCAGCGATTTTGGGATGTCTGTCTCTCTGTCCGTAACGTGTTCCCACTTTTTAAAGTCGGACCGTTCAACCGATCGTCACCAAATTTTGCAGTCAAAATTGAGGCCGACAGAGACCAGAACCTCTCTTTTTCATTTTTTTTTGCGGGCAATATACACGTTACACTCAAAAAAGCCGTTTGTAAAGTAATTGTAATTGCAAACGAACCGTTCATCTGACACGAAACTTGAATAACCTAATTTGTAGAGTGGGAAATTCTCTACAACTTCGCTCTGATATGTTATTTTTCATATCTTGCATCGTTGCACAGATATTTGCAAAAATAGCGACGATTTGACGATGTCTGTCTGTCTGTAACGTGTTCCTACTTTTTAGGTCAAACCGTGCAACCGTTCAGCACTAAATTTTGCAGACATAATTGTTGTTCACCAGAGACCAGAACCTCGCTTTTTCAAATATTTCGGACAAAAAATACGTTAGCAACACCAAAAAAAAGCCCCCTGTAATGTAATTTTAATTGCAAATAAACCGTTCGTCTAACTCGAATATCGAATAATCAGATTTGTAGAGACGAAAATTCTTTATAACTTTGCTCACTTATGGTTTTATATATATATATATATATATATATATATATATATATATATATATATATATATATATATATATCTCGTATCGTTTGAGAGATATTTGCAAAAATAACGGAGATTTGACACCCTCTATTGAATTACCGAAAAGCCGGCCGCGGTAGCCGAGGGGACTGAGGCGCTTCAGTCACGGTCTGCACGACCACTACGGTCGGGGGTTCGAATCCCCCCTCGGGCATGGATATTTGTGCCGTCCTAGTTCGTAAGTAGTTCCTAAGTAGTTTGTAAATTTAAGGACTGATGACACCGTAGTTAAGTCCCATAAAGCTTTACAAACATTTGCAGTTGCAATTACCGAAAACAAGCCGTTCGGAGATGTCACGTGACATTCCTCGCCCAGAAATCTCTCTGGCATATTCCGTCTTGCATTGCGTATTTGATGATTTTCTTATTGTAACTTGTACGTTGTCATTTCTAAAGATTGGCGCACTGAAGAATTAAGAAAAACCTGTCGTTCTTCGTGCGATAAATGATAATCTAGTGTCTAAAAGTGCCATATAAGTATCAGTTAACTGCCATTAATAGCACAAGAATGAAGGTCGCATACTACAGTTGTTACCTGTGGTGTCGTGACTAGCGCGTTGGACTGTAGTTCTCATGGTCAGTGGTTCGGGACCCGCCACTAGCCAAAAAAATGTTTTTCTTCTTTTTTCCTAAAAGGGTTTACGGCATCCTTATTAATTAAATAGAGATATATTCTTCAATGTTTAGAGTTGTGCATATGTAAGAATGCTCCCTCTAAATTGAGTGTTTCTGCTCTTTCGTGAACATGCCGTGAAATACATAACAACGAATAGAACAATGGTCTTCTGAAGCATATGCACGTAAACTGGGAGGATACTGTAATAATGAACACTCTGAACAACGTGCTGATACATGTAGTTTCGTATAGCCGGTCGAGGTGACTGAGGCGCTCCAGTCACGGTCAGCACGGCCACTACGGTCGGGGGTTCGAATCCCCCCTCGGTCATGGATATTTGTGCCGTCCTAGTTCGTAAGTAGTTCATAAGTAGTTTGTAAGTTTAGGGACTGATGACCCCGTAGTTAAGTCCCATAAGCTTTACAAACATTTGAACATTTGATTTAGTTTCGTATATATAAGGAAGTGATAGATTTCCGTGGCTAATGTAGTTCCTTAATGAAACGAACGGGAAGTGTCTACTTTGTAACAAATTTACTTCATTTTTTTATAAGCGTTTATTAACTATTTATGGATTATATTGAAAGTCATTAATTAGAATCATTGCATCTACTAAAATGTTTGACATGGTTGCTATGGACGGTTTTAACGTAGTTCAGATATGATTTCGTTCATGTTACTCTGTAAAATAAATAGCAAATATTCTATTTCTAGCCGTGATTACGTTTTCTTTTACAGCTAAAATCACAAACGAAGTAAATGTGGTAATACTGAATTCCACATAACTGTAGTACTTGACATACTCAAAGTTATTTGTTATATTTACAACAGTCATTTTAACAGGTGATAATATTTTAACGGAAAATGTGGGAGAGATATTCGAATGTTCCAATGTTTGTAGAACTTATCACCCCGCAGACCGCTCGGCCACTGCGGCCGGGAGGGAAAGATATTAAAATGATAGTTCGAAGAGGTAAAAGTTCAAAAAAGAGTATGTTTGTCAAAGATAAACTCAAAGATCATATAATTTTGGCTTTTTGTTAAAATTCGGTCAGAAAGAATATTACGTGTTGAGTGCATAGATATTACCACAACACTAGAGTCGTAATCATATCACCACATTTTTTTATTATTTAGATCATTATTTTGATCCGAAATGTTTACAAAAACTTATTAAACTACAAATCTCAAGTGGGCTGTAAAACATATCAGTACGATTTTTTTTTTTTTTTTTCTTCATATTAACGTATTTTTTATCCGAAAAATTTGAAAAGGGGAGTTTCTGGTCTCGGTCGGCCCACAATTATGTCTGTAAAATTTGGTGCTGATAGGTTGAACGGTTCGACTTTGAAATGGGTTGGGTTATGAATAACAAATGTCATACATATTTTAACAATGGAAATATCAATAATGGAGGATAGGTAAAAACTCACCATAAAAAGGCTCGCTGATTTGCTGACAGACGCGAAAATAGATAATCGCATCCACACAACTTAAATTTTCGGCCATTGCCTTCGTCAGAAAAAGAAACACATACATTCACGCAATCATTCGGACAACTGTACACACACACAACTATCATGTCCAGCAACACAAGCTAGACTGAGTGAGGTTGGGAGCGGAGGGGGAAGGATGCTGAGGAGGGAAAGTTCCGAATTGCATATTGAATTTTAAAGACGGGAATTTTTGGCAATGAGTACAGTGAAGGGAAAGGGCTGGAAAGGATGAAAGGGAAGTGTAGAGGACCTACCCCATCAGAGGTCAGGCCACCTGTGATATACCAACTCTGCTGCAATCATTGCACAGCGTTTGATATCGGTATGAAGACAAACCAGCCGTCTTTCAGAATGAATGGCCACCGCCAAACTGGCAAAAAAACAAGATACACCACCCTGTGGCACAGCATGCAGCGGAGGACAGTACTCTGGATTTCAGTGGCTGCTTCACTACCTGCGCCATCTAGATCCTCCCCTCCATCAGCAGCTCTTCTGAATTGCGCAGGTGGGAGTTGCCCCTTCAACACAATCTCCGGTCCCCGCAAACATCCTGGCCTCAACCTAAGATAACGTCCCATCCCTGCACCCTATGCCTAACATAACATCTCCCACCCCCCTCTTCATTACCCACCCATTAACCTGTATCCATCCATGTCTTCCTTCAACTGTGCATTAACACTTACAATATACCCCTAATTTAGCACTTTTATTTTTTCTTACTTTGTATTATTCTTGCCTATCTTTCCCAACTTTTGTTTTTTTCCATTTTTCCCAAATTTA
This sequence comes from Locusta migratoria, assembly GCA_026315105.1. Taxonomy (NCBI): domain Eukaryota; kingdom Metazoa; phylum Arthropoda; class Insecta; order Orthoptera; family Acrididae; genus Locusta; species Locusta migratoria. The sequence continues at coordinate 87,252,651 of CM048745.1, forward strand.
TTTTTTTCCTTTTTTCCCCAACTTTATTTTTTTCCTTTTTTTACAAACTTTATTTGTTCATTTTTTCCCCTCCTACTTTCATTTTTTCTTATTATTCTTATCATTTCAAATCCCCCCACCCCAAACTCCTCTACACTTCCCTTTCATCCTTTGTCACCCCTTCCCTTCACTGTATTCATTGCCGCTATTCAAATTCCCGCCTTTAAAATCCATTGTGCAATTCGGAATTTTCCATCCACACCATTACCCAGCATCCTTCCCCTACACATCCCATCTCACTTAGAGTCTAGCTTGTATTGCTGGAGTGGCCGGACATGGTAGTTGTGTACGTATAGTTGTCTGAATGTTTGCGTGAATGTATGTGTTTCTTTTTCTGACGAAGGCCATGGCCGAAAATTTTAAGTTGTGTGGATGTGATTATCTATTTTTGTGTCTGTCAGCAGCTCAGCGTGCCTCTTTACGGTGAAATGTCATACATATATAATATACATATTTATATTTTGAAGCTACTGCGAAGATTCGTAGATCATTAAATAAATCCTTGGGTGGGCTTCAACACTAATTTTGATTAAACGGTTTTGTGGAATTAATACATTTTACTGAATTATGAACTATTGCAAAATATTACATCAGACAACATCAGTTAATGAAAACCGATATGATAAGCTAATTTACTTATATGTTTATCACAAAAATTTGTAATGACCAAACTATCAGGTGAACTCAAAGGAATCAGCAGGTAATGAATATGTTTCTTCCAATCGATGCACACAACTTAAATTTTAGTATATTCTACCTTACCAACAGACTTTTGTTCAAAGTCTATATTTATTAATGATTCGTACCGTTTACTGTAAGTAACTGAACATACTATGTTTTATCAAACCTTAATGAACCACTTAATAATTTTCTGAAAGACATTATTTATACTTTTATCAGGTAATTCTTGTCTGGTGGGATGATTACTACACTTGAATTGTCAGCAAAGAAAACTATATTTGCGTCTTCGTCAGTATTCAATGGCATCTCATTAATACAAGTATTAAGAACAGCAAAGGCCGCAAAACGAAACCTGTAAAAATCCATTCTTGACAGCTCTCCTCTTTGAGGAATTTTCCAGTTTTATAGAGCTTATTTTAAATTCCTTCACTGTTGCATTTAGATATGAATTAAACTTATTTACGCACTGTCGTACTCATACTTCAATACATGTGCTTATATAGATGATTTACAGCTATAACGTTACGTACGTGAATAATACTTGGTGGCTCCGCTTCGCACGAGGCTGAAAAGCAATCGCATAATTCACCTTGCGCTATGATTTAGAAGCAGCCTTAGAAAAACAATGTGTGTGACCGTTTGTATGCAGGTGGGAACGTCGTAATACATCGCGAAATGCTTCGTAACGTGAACACACACACACACACACACACACACACACACACAAAATACGACAAAGGAAGGTAAGAAGCATGAGACTGCAGCTTATAAAAGCAAATAATGTCAGAGGCAAGAGTAATGGGTTCTTCAGTTAATTATGGCATTCATTAAAGCAAATCAACAGAATGACTTCCAAGAAGTAACTAATGTTAAAACTATTCAGAATTACTAAATGACTATCAGTCTGGATTAATTTGGAAATGAGGAGATATAAAGAGATATAATTGAGGAATTATTTAATAAAAATAAACTGTTGTGGGGTAAAGTCAGCGCCACACACCAGACGCACAAAAACGATCGTGAAGAAGGCAGCGGATGACCGGCAGCCAATCACACGCCGGCACCGCGTCTCGTGGAGGGAGAAACTGAGAAGCGCGCCCTCTACAGGCTGCTATACCTAGGCCGACATGCGTCTGGAAGGGCACCTCTGAACTGGGCAGTTACTATGATTCAGCGCAGCTAGCCTCATGCAAGAAGACGCCGGCGCGAGAACGGACATAAACCAAAGTTGATATTTTGTATACCGTAGTAAATACTTGTATTACTAATCTGTATAGCTGTTTTAGCTGTCCACGTATCCCACACGTCCTGAGCAGATCCTTTACCGAAAGATAGGCCGACGAGGACAAAGCAGAAACAATTATGCGAACTCACTTTACAGCCTGCAGAGTTATAAAATCCGTGTAGCTTCATCTGCTTCCTGTCAAAATGGAGACTAAAAACGAAGTGAAAAAGAAAACTGAATGCTTCCTTCCTCTCCGATCGTGAAAAAAGAGGTTCAAACTTTGATCGCTGGTCAGGGAGGAGGAGAAAATAATGTATCGTTTGACTTGCCCTTTGGGGAGGCAAGTGAGTGGGACCGAAACTGAAAAACAAACAATCTTTATTATATGAACATAACACTCACACACCCACCCAAAACACACACACACACACACACACACAGAGTGTCCGTATGTGTGTACGTGTTGGATACAAATATACAGTTTTCATCCAATCTTTTTCTCATTTTGTACACGTAACCTTCAATCCGCCAGAACGGTCGCCGTAAGTGTAAGAATCACGTGCGATACATAGTTCAGGAGATATGACGTCATAAACAGTGAGATGCGCGGAAAACTGCTGCATTTAGCGACAATGCTGCACATTTTCTCCCAAACCACTGGACCGATTTCAATCAAATTTGGTACACACATCCTTATCGTGAGGCAACAATTCCTGCACGGTTGAGAATCATATACGACACATGGTTCAGAAGATATGAAGTCATAAACAATAAGAATCGCAAAAATACTGTCACATAATACGGAGAAACTTTATAAATACGCTTTGTGAGAGTACTTAGCGACTTGCAACAAACTTTAAACATAATTTCAGACCTTTATTAAACTTGTTCTCGATGACAACCATATCAAAATGATGAAAGGAATAAAGTTTATCGCTTACTACTTTTCCGCTGTTCATGGAGCAAAACTACAGCACTCAGTGTAACTTTACAATTTATAATTTGTACACTACAAATTCTAGCCTCAGGATATTTTACAGACAGTATACACGCATATAGTTGAATGAACCTTCTAAATTATATCACAGTAAGACATGTAGTTTATGAGATATGAGCACATAAACCGTTCACTGAAATCCGTCCCATCGCGCACCAAGTTTTAATCTATTACTTCTTTACTACTAATTGTATTACCAAGAGGTTTTATAGACATACAGCCCTTATGCAAATGAATATGTACCTGCAAAATGGCAAGAATAAATAAATACCCGGGCAACGCCGGATTTTCAGCTAGTATATAAAACAGAATATACTTTTCATGTGATCAACTGATCTTAATAAAATTTTGCACAGTGTTTGTGATTTGGCTCAATTTAAAAGATAGGATGCTTTTTATCTGCATTAATAATATTAATATATTTCTTGCAAATTAAACTTTTTATCTAGGTTGGGTAAACTTTATTTTTATTATTATTGTCATTTATTTTATATGTCCCATTACCAAGTAATATTATATGGTTGAAGGTTAAATTCAGGCGGTTATACCAAGTACTTTGGCAAATACTGTACACAACACCAGAAGATTTCCAAAAGAAGATACTTTGGCTATACAAGATTTATCGCTTTGTATAACGAAACCAAATAACCTTTACACAGCAGGAAATCTTATTGAATTAGGAATTATAGAAGTCGTAAATATCTGCAGTGGATTTATGAACCAAACCCTTTGCCTTTTGGTCAACATACTATATCATCTCCAATGTGTTAATGCTTATCACACGTTCCAAAATGAACGCTACTGGATTACTAATGTATTTCTACTTCACTAAAACAGTTTTTCCTTATGGTCATCGTCTTTGAAATTTGGAGGTCACTTTTCGCAATGTGTTCCTTGAGTTTTGAACACTCTATTCATTTCACTTTGCCGCGGCGGAGTGACCAAGTGCATTGACGCGCTATGCTCCGATGCGCGAGGCCGATCCTCGTTGGAGGTTCGAATCCCCTCCCCCCCCCCCCCCCGGGCATGGATAGTTGTGTCGTCTTTAGTATAAGGTAGTCCATGACCGCACAGTTAAGTCCCTTAAGCTTCAAAAACATTAGAACATTTCACTTCACTTCATTAGTTTGTACTCTTAAACAAATAACATTCGCGCTCTAGTAAGTGTTAATGTATCTATTATTTTCGGTAAACCCAAGTTCTTTGTGTTACTGCCCGTTCTTATCGCGTTCTCTTTTACGAAGATTCGTACACACTTCGGTCACCAGTTGAACTTTGACGCTCTAGACACATTTCGTAGCACTTTCACACATCACTTAAACCTGGCATTAAATTTAACTTTGTCACATGCGAATAGCTTTCAAAGCTATCATGATTCAGTTAACGTACATATTTACAATGGCATCATGAATATTTAATTAAATGATTAGCATTTTTATCTTATGAGGGCTAAAACTAATTATTTATCTTGCCTATGTTCATGTCAGACAGTTGAAAGAATCCCCTTCCTTCGGTAATTCTTTCATATATAGTGGTTCTTTTTTTTTTAAATATTTATTAATTTTTTTTTGTCCGCTTAGAAATATTTTTGGATTATTCGCCAGCAGCACAAGCAAAATCAAACGTTCCTTTCATATAAATCTGGAGAAATACTTCTGGAAACGTGAGGAAATCGTAAACTCATGGACAAACTGTAGCACCAAAACTACCATCAGAATCACAACCACTACTCTTAACCAATACTTTTCATATCCTTTGGCTATTTACACTACTGTGTCTACCACTAAATCCAATCAGTTGATACGTCCTCGTTCTCTTCCGATAATACACGAAAGACTTGCATTCATATTAGTAGGCCTAAGAACTATCGTTCTGTGGGTTTACATCGTATACCCTTGAGCACTGTGAATCGATACGTTCAAAATTAAACATACTTGTGTATTAATTGTGCTGAATGCGTATCTCAGTATTTGCGTGGATGTGATTGCGTGCGTGTGTGTGTATGTGTGACACACGAGTGGTAAAAGTTGTTTTCCCGTTTTCGTCTTTCTTTCTCCTGTAGTTAGCGGGAGCGACCTTCTTCTTGATCTTGGTGAGGCGACGGCACCACATTCTACTTTGCATTCCTTAATTTTTTGAACTGCGTTGTGTGACGGTAGCCACACACAGTTGCTTATAATATAATGTAAAAGTTTGCAGCTGTATTAAATAGCGCCTTCTGGTTTAGATTTGTAACACGAAGGCTTGTAATTATTTCACTAACTGCAAGTGATCGATAGCCTTTATGTGTAAGAGCTAAATTTCGATCACACATCTACTGTTTCCTGATTTGAAAGGGAAGAAATCCTCTTGAACATCATGTGTTATTTGTTAAATTGTTTCGTGGTAGCTGTCATAGCTGAAGTTAATCGTGTATCTCATCGTGCGAATTTCTTTTAATTACGAATCTTGTCAGCTAAATTAACGTTTATAGAACACGGTAACTGTGTAACTGATAAATAACATTTCTACAAACTTGTGGCAATTGAAGTGTAACGCTTCATCTAGCAAACATAATCCCTAACATTTCTCAGCACTACGGCGGACAACATACTGTGAGCAGTCATCTACCTATATATGGTTCCCTTCTACAGACTGATCATACTAATCCTTTAAGATATATGATAATAAATTATTGCATTTAAAGCTACAATATCAGAGTCGTGTATGAAATATCATAACGTAATTGATTCGTGATAAAATTTCAGTGCAATACATAATACTGCACACCTGTATGATTATGTTCGTCGACTGCTTGTCAACTAGGTCTTATGTGTTACGACCACAAGTTTCCACGAATGACAAAATTATTCATTTGCTTTCGATAAACGGTTGTGAGAACTGACACTTTAGGTGCTAAACAATACTCATGAAAAGTGGATGCTCCGTTCTTTTCGTAGCGGGTAGTAGTGTCTGCTTATAACTATAACTTACTAACCAACTGTGAAACTTTTTGAGGTCCTTGTGCAGTTAGTCCTTCTATCTTTTCACTGTTCGTCGAAGCATGTACGTATCTGCCATCATGTGGTAAATGTACTAATCGGATGAGGTCCACATTACAATAATTTCCACTTTTTGTTCTTTCTCAGTAAAGCAGAAAGTTTTGGGCGATTTCTGAGTAGCACGTGTTCTGCTACCTTAATTTTCTGTATACTCTTTAAATCATTATCATCATATATTTTGTGTCAGTTGGCTCCCTCTGTGATGGACGTGCGAAAGTTTTTTAACGTTTCCTCCTATTTAATTTTTTCCTTTGGTATTCAGTTCAATGTTTGTGTTTATTTGGTGTGTATGTTCGAATGAAACGATTCAGCTATCAGAAAATTCTTTCCATGGGTTATTGGATGGATTAAACAGGGATTTGAGGATGTGCTTTATGTTTTTTCTTTGAATGGTTTCCAAGAGTGACCAGTGAAGGTGGATCCGCTGTATGGTAGCAGGGTTGTCAGATTGCCGATGAAGAGAATGAAATCGAGGCCTAGGCGTCGAGTGACTGCTGTGGCGGATTTTATAACATGTGATTTCATGTACTTTGAAAATACGTCATAGAGGCCAAAAATATATTTATTTCCTCCAGGAGCAGTCGGCAGTCGACCTGACAAATCGATAGCTAATAGCTGCATTGGCCTGCTCAGTGGAATGGAGTGTAATTCTATCTTCCCAGACCGATTGTTTTGTCTGGATTTCTGACGTACTAAACAGGTTTTGAGAGTAGCATGTATTTTTCGTGACACGTTTGGAAAGAAAGAACATCACTTCAACTTTTTGAGTCCACCAGACGCAATGTGTATGCCAAATGAAAGGTGGCTCTTGTGATTCTGGAACACATATGCCCATATTTCTGTTTGAGTGTACCTGTGATAAAACTGCTGTTATCTCTTTCTTCCACCTAGGATCTGCATCTTGTAACTCTTATATTTTAGCACATGGCTAAGAAGTACTGTTGCTAATATGTATCATTACTTAAAAGACTGCAGAAGTCAGTGGTAGTTTCAAATTCAGGAAGCAACTGAGGCAACAGGTCTTCAAATTCAGGAAGCAACTGAGGCATTCTTGTCAACGAGTCGGGAACTACCTTGTCGGTACCTTTGATATGTATTATTTCGAAAGCTTATTCACATAACAATATTGTTTATCGTCCAAAACGTTTGTGTCGTAGGTTGTAGGACGCGAGAAATCTGAGCGGTTAGAGGTCGCAGAAGACTTTTATGTGTTTGGCAAATATGTAGTGATGCAACTTCTTAAATTAGCAATTGTTTTCGTTGGTATATTGATGGCCAGAGTGACGAATTTCTGAATTTCAGATCTTGTTCTAACCGGAACGAAAATTTGACTGATAGTTCGCGTATCTAAAAGTCTAATGAAGCCATCAGTTTTAGAAGTGATGTTTCAGTGAAGTTCCACTACAGCATACTGTTTATCTCTTTCTAAACCACTTTTCGGTTTGCCAAAGGTATGGAATGAGAATGTTTTGAAAAGATTTCCAGTGGCTTACCTCCCATGTGATCTTGATACATGTTTGTTTGACACCTGGTTTTTGACGAACACACGGATGTACTTAATTAATAAAAAATTGTTTTCGTTGGTGTATTGACAGGTTTGGTGGATCCGGAAACCTTTTCTGTTATGGATTTAATGCTTTCAGCTGTACTATCGGCTGTTTCAGATTTAAGGGTTCTTTGGATTTCATTAATTCACGGTGCACTGAATGCAATGGAATGGCAGAACTTGTGGATATCTCCGGTTTAATTAATTCAACGACACATAATTTGTTGTTTAATGCCAAATAGCACTTACCTGTTTGAAAATCTAACTTAGCTTCTCTCTCTCTCTCTCTCTCTCTCTCTCTCTCTCTCTCTCTCTCTCTCTCTCTGAGATATTCTATGCGTAATATGCATTACTCTATTAGAGCATCGACGACTAGAAACGTGCAAGTGTCAATTTCGCTGTAGCTGAGTATATGTAATTGTATTTGTATTCTTGTAGGTTTTGATGTGTTCCCTATTGCTCCGAGGATTCTGCAGTTTTGTACGGGAAAGGTCGGTGGCCTGTGTAATCTATTGATCTGTTTAAGTAAAGGTGGTAATATAATATTAACAGATGCACTTGTAACAAGTAACACAACAGTCGGTATTCCACCAACATAAGAGTAAATAGTGGTGTGTGTAGCTTTTCAGGTTTTGGATTGACACGAAACATGATCGTTAAACAATTCTTTCGTGACATCGACACCAACACTGTAACGTAGTATTCGTATAGAATGTAGATCGCTCAACGTCGGGAGGCGAAACGCGAGCGCTCCTAGTTTACCTGTATGCTAGACTTGCGCATAATAGTTCGCGATCGGGAGCGCTCACTTTAGTTCGCGTCTCTGCAACGAACTAGTTCGCTCTTTTATTTCGTCCGCTCCAAGTGACGGATGAGCGGCGTGGTCTGCGAATTCGGGTGGAGGGAGAAGTTCCCCCACCTAGCTGCTTCATGCGCTTGTTGCTTGAGCCGCTAACGATATCACGCAGACCAAAAGAAACAGTTTGTGGATAATTTCTCGCGTTTAAGTTTAGAATTATCTCTGTATCTTGGCGTTATGGAATTTATTAGTCAGATATTGCAGAGTGCAGAACACATCAAAACAGAAATTTTATAGTACTGAACTATGTAATCTAGCAGGCAGACGCTCACCTCGAAATGACTCATCAGCAGAAGTCAAATATGTCATTTTTAATTCTGCTACGCGCCCTCTCGCTATTGCCCGTCGGTCTTCGGAAAAGAATCCAACGAACTATGAAGCGAGATACGTTTTGCATAATCGTCCGCTGCTCCTAGTTCGTCCGCTGCTCCTAATTCGTTCGCGTCTTCTAGTTCGTCCTATCTTTTTGGCTTTAGCTACCGCTACTAAAAGAGCTCCTTTTTTATGACAGCTTTTTATATAATGAATCAGTGTTGCCAAGACGTGTCCTTTTACCCGTATTTTTCGGCAATTTGACATCAAATACTTAGGCAAATAAACCAGTTATTTACACGAATGGGTGATACAATGGTATTCAACTACTTTGCATACAGAGTACTCGTAGTACTTTATTTTTAAAATAGATTTCTTGTGGCAGTGAACTATGAAACTACAGCTGAGCTGCATCTCAGCTCGAAATGAAGGTAGCTGACAGAAGGGAATCACGCGATTCTTCGCGTTCTCGCATCCTCTAGCTGTTCCCCGTCAGTCTTCTAAAAAGGAGCGGACGAACTAAGAGGCGAGTGATCTGAGAACTAGTTCGCGTAGTTCGCCTGTGGGAGCGCTCTTCCGAACTAGTTCGTTCGCGAACTACACAAGACTACTGTATGCCCCTCGCCTGTCTCGGTTCTTCGGTCACTTCCATCATGGTTACACCAGGACTGTGTTGCCCCCACCGCTCATTGCTTTAGTGCCACTGTTATATATTCCCAAATCGAACGCCACAGTCGAAATTCTTGTTATTTTCTTGTCCGGGTCTACTTTACCTCTTGTTCTCTGGTCAGCGATCAAATTTTGCTGTTCTTTTGTCATGACCGGGGAGGTAGATAATCATTCATTTCTCTTCTGCACTTCGTCTCTAGTCTCCATCTCAACAGGAAGGAGATGTAGTGACACGGATTTAATCTCTCTACAGATTGTAAAGTGAGTTTACATGTTTTCTTTTTTAAAAGATTTCCTATCAAAAAGGACACAGTTCCTTATAATTGACGGTAAGTCATCTAGTAAAACAAAAGTGATATCTGGCGTTCCACAGGGAAGCGTTATAGGTCTCCTACTCTTCCTTGTGTTTATAAACGATTTAGGAGTCAATATGAATAGCTCACTTAGACTGTTGGCGGATGATGCAGACGTTTATTGGTTAGTGAAGTCAACAGAGGATTAAAAGCAACCGCAAAGCGATTTAGAAAAAATTTCTACGTGGTGCGAAAATTGGCAATTGACACTAAATAAATAAAAGTGTGAAGTAATACACATGATCACTAAAATAAATCCGCTGAACTTCAATTACGCGATAAATCAGTCAAACCTTAAGGTCGTAAATTCTACCAAATATCTAGGAGTTACAATTACGAACAACTTAGACTGGAGAGAAAACATAGAAAATATTGTGGGGAAGGCGAACCAAAGGTTACGTTTTATTGGCAGAACGCTTCGAAGATGCACCAGCTCCACCAAAGACACTGCCTACATCACACTTGTGCGTCCTCTCCTGGAGTACTGTTGCCCATTGTGGAACCCTTACCAGGTGGGACTGACGGAAGACATTGAGAAGGTTCAGAGAAGGGCAGCTCGTTTTGTTATATCACGGGGGGGGGGGGGGGAAGCGTCACGGAAATGTTGCACGAATTGGGGTGGAAATCATTGAAAGAAAGACGTTATTCATTGCGGCGTGATCTGTTAGCGAAGTTTCAACACCGACTTTTACTTCTGAATGTGAAAATATTTTGATAGCACCCACCTAATTGGGGAGACATGACCATCCCAATAAAATAAGAGAAATCAGATCGAAAACGGAACGATTTAGGTGTTCTTTCTTCCCGCGCGCTATTAGAGAATGGAACGGTAGAGAAAAGTTATGAAAGTGGTTAATGAACCCTCTGCCAGGCACTTAAATGTGATTTGCAGAGTAGATGTAGATGTAGAAAATAATTTCTTCATTACATCCCATTATGGCTTCTCATTTCCAAACTAACCTAGACTGGTAGTCATTCAGTAATTCTGGAAAATTTTATAAGTAGTTACGACTGGGAAGCTATTTTATTGAGTTGCTTTAATGCCGCCATTAAATAGGAAAATACAATACTCTTTCCTCTGCCAGTCTTTGCTTTTGAAACCTGCAATGTCACTCTTCTTACGCTTCGTAGTCCGATTTTTTTGTGCACTTTACAAAGCATTTCGCGACGTAATAAGACTTTCTCACCTCGGTAATCACGGCCACAGGCATTGAACCAAATTCCTTCTTTTCTAAGGTTGCTTCCAAATCGTAGCGTGGGGCGGATTATGTGCTTGTTTTTCTTCTTCATCAGAAGCAGAGTCGCCAACTATGATAAGCTACTTCAAACTTTCTAACTAAACAGCTCGCGGTAAGTACGTAAATTCGCCGACTTATAGTGCTGCCTGTATTGATACTCATTTTTGCCTATCATTTCGTTATATTTTCATTATTTCACGGCCCTTAACTTTATTCAGGACTTTAAAATTGAACAGACTTACATTTTCATTTACATTTTATTACGACCATCCCATGACAGAATATTTAACCATTTTTACAGTAAATTTGCACAGGTCACACCTATATTCAAGAAAGGCAGTAGGAATAACCCACTAAACTACAGGCCTATTTCATTGACGTCAGTTTGCAGCAGGGTTTTGGAACATATCCTGTATTCAAATATTATGAATGATCTCGAACAGAACGATCTATTAACCCAAGGTCAACACGGATTTAGAAAATATCGTTCATGCAAAACACAACTAGCTCTTTATTCACACGAAGTGATGGGTGCTATCGACAAGGGTTCGCAAATCGATTCCGTATTCCTTGCTTTCCAGAAGGCTTTTGACACCGTACTTCACAAACGGCTTTTAATCAAATTGCGTGGTTGTGGTGTATCGCCCCAAATTTACGATTGGATAGGGGAATTGCTGTCAGAGAGGACACAGTTAGTAGTAATCGATGGTAAGGCTTCGACTAAAATAGAGGTGATATCGGGCGTCCCACAGGGTTGTGTTATTGGTCCTCTGCTGTTCCTCATTTATATAAACGATTTAGGGGAAAATCTAAGTAGCTCTCTTAGGTTGTTTGCAGATGACGCCGTCATTTACCGTCTAGTAAAATCATCTGAAGATCAAAACCAACTGCAGAACGATCTGAATAAGATATCACTCTGGTGTAAAAATTGGCAACTGAAATAATGAGAAGTGTGAAGTCGTCCACATGAGTACGAAAACTTTGTTTACAAGATAAATCAATCAAAAGTGAAGGCCGTAAACTCCACAAAACACCTAGGAGTTACTATTACTTCAGACTTAAATTGGAAAGAACACGTAGATAATGTCGTCGGAAAGGCGAACCAGAGACTGCGTTTTATTGGCAGAACCCTTTAAAGATGCAACAGAACTACAAAATAAACTGCATACACTACGCTTGTCCGTCCATGTATGGAGATTGCTGCCCAATGTGGGATCCTCATCAGGTGGGTTTGACGGAGGACACCGAAAGAGTCCAAAGAAGGGCAGTTCGTTTCGTATTGCCACGATACAGGGGAGACAGCGTTACGGAAATGATACTGGATTGGGATGGGAATCATTACAACAACGGCGCTTATCGCTGCGGCTTGGGCAACTTACGAAACTCAACTTTCTCCTCCGAATGCGAAAATATATTGTTGACTCCCACTTACATAGGTAGAAATGATCATCAGAATAAAATACGAGGAATCAGAGCTCGAACAGAGAGATTCAGGTGTTCATTCTTCCCATGCGCTATTCGAGAATGGAACGGGAGATAAATAGTATAATGGTGATTCGATGAACCCTCTGCCAGGCACTTAACTGTGATTTGCAGAGTATCCCATGTAGATGTACAATTTCAGCTTCTCCGTTTCTCTGAACATTTTAAGTCGGGTAACATTATAACTTGCGACGTGTTTACAAGAAGTAAATAAATTATTCATTGTGTAATTTACTCATTTATTACAAATGAAATTATAATTATTGTCTACCACCTATTGTATTAATACATATATTTGTCTTTCATGTAACGGCGATCCCTGATGTGAACGAACAATTGACAAGGGAGAGTTATTCCACAAAACAATAACATGAAGGAAATTTTGGACCGGAATTAAAAATCTAAACTTTTGATGCTCGCTTATATACCAGCAGCATATTGAAGTCAGACTCGCATGTTAACCTCGTTGTAGTGTTTTTGTAGCAACCGCGAAGCTGTAGCTTTAGTGCTAGTATCGGAATCAAAATTTGTAAATATATATATATTAAGTTTCATTATTATATTGGGATTCGCGGAGTAGGCAATATCGTTGCCCAGCGGGCTAATTAACGGAAGCGAGCCTTATTTTTTAGTTCCTCCATCTATTCAGTGACATACGACAATGGAGGTAGGAATAAACGGAGACGCCCAGACGTCACAGCAGTGAAACCAAGGGTAGCCGTCTTTATATGTCACTTGTTTTTGGAAGATTTGCACTATGACGGTGACTTAGTGTGTTCTTCAGGTGTACGAAGCGCTCAGATTGTGACACGAAATCGAATGGAATAACATTTCATGTGTAAATTCTCTCGCTAACGTGCGACTTTACCACTTTTATAATGAAAATACCTGTACTGTAGCATATTTCTCTCTCCTATTATTTAAAATTCTTAACGATGAAAATGAAACCTCAGTTACCATACTTTTTACGAATAAATAACGAATATATGTATTTCATTTTTATTAGATCAGTCATTTCAAAAGCAAATCCAAGTTTCGTTGCTGATAAAAAGCTATCCAGTTCTGGATCAGAAAACAGGTCACTTTGAAAGTGTTTTTGCTTGACATCCTCCCAATAAAACATATTTGCCGACGTAGATGGCAGATAACCACTTCTTTTTTTCTCTGTCTGTTTTAAGATTTCCTCCACTGTCATGTCAGATTCATTTATGTCAGTAGCAAGCAATGAAATTGCTAACTATATACATTCCACACTTATGAAATTCTGATATAGAGTTTTGGCTGATGATCTCTATCTCCATTACTTCTTCATTTCACTCACTTTGTACTACAGTAAAAACCTGTCAGATGGATGAGAATTGGGTTAGAAGTCTATGAATTAAAATAATTCTGTGGCTTGGTTGTAAAAGTGCCAATGTAGGTATTTATCAAAACTGGTTTTATTGGTGTAGATCATAGTTTCACGTGGTCTTCATAATGTTAAAACGGCCAATGTCTAAGCCACATAGGATGAGAGAGAATGGTATTTTAAGATGTGAGCCCCAAATATACTATTAATATTTTTCAGAAAATTACAGAAAATATTCAGAATCTTATACCGTAAAACTAAGATTTTTGACATTGGCTCTTTTAGAACCAAGCCACAGAATTATTAGCAAGGAAGAATACTACTTATGCCTAAGTGTCATAAAACATGGGACACTGTTACCCTGATAACTAGAAATTTGTTTTAGAGCTTAACCTAAGGCAATTAAGAAATAACAAAAACTCCTTGCTAATATTAAGGATGACTTTCATAACAGATGATAATAGATCACTGTTATACTGCGCTGCCAAACAGACATGTCATGTAGCAGGTGCAGCTGCAGCAGTAGAGTTGTCAGCTACCGAAACAGTGTAATAGCCCCGTATTGGAGCTGCTGCATACCACCCACGAAAAGAAACGTGGATATTTGTTGATGTATTTTTTAACTGTATGGCAACGAATTTTGTTTTCTTCTTCGGGGTCAATTGTATTCAAACTGAAAGTATCTTTATTGTGAATAACAAAACTGGGATTCTCTGCAGTTCTATTCCACCCCCAATAGAATGAAGTTGTGCACAATTCAAACAAAGGTTGGTGACTAAATCCTATCACTCACAATGCTTTACGTTATCAGAAGGTTGAAACTTCCTGGCAGATGTGTGCCGGAACCGGGACTCGAACCTGGGGCCGCAAAATGTTCAAATGTTTGTGGGACTTAACTACGGAGTCATCAGTCCCTAAACTTACAAACTACTTATGAACTACTTACGAACTAGGACGGCACAAATATCCATGCCCGAGGGGGGATTCGAACCCCCGACCGTAGTGGCCGTGCAGAACGTGACTGGAGCGCCTCAGTCACCTCGGCCACCGCGGCCGGCCCTGGGGCCGCGGTGAAATAGCCGAGCGGTCTAAAGCGCCTCGCTGCGGAGCGCGCGGTTGCTCGCCGTGGAGGTTCGAGTCCTCCCTGGGGCATGGGTGTGTGTGTGTGTTGACCTTAGGTTAGTTTATCTAGGTTGAAGTAGTTTGTAAGCTACGGACTGATGACCACGCAGTTTGGTCCGATAGATTTACAAACATTTGAACATTCGAACCTGGGACCTTTGCCTTTCGCGGGCAAGCGCACTACCGACTGTGCTATCCCGACACGACTCACGATGCCGCCGCACAACTTTACTTCCGCCAGTACCTCGCCTCCTACTTTCCAAACTTCACAGAAGCTCTCCTGCGAACCATGCAAAACTAGCACTCCTGGAAGAAAGGATATGGTAGTGAAATTGCCCGGGAAAGGCAAAGGTCCCAGGTTCGAGTCCCGGTTCCGGCACACAATTTTAATCTGCCAGGATGTTTCATATCAGCGCACACTCCGCTGCAGAGTGAAAGTTTCATTCTATCATTCTATCTTATCTGCTTCTATAACTCTATTCAGTCTGTTACAAATTAGTGCATAACTACTTCAGTACGTCATTCTAATGTCTCTCGAAGTTCATCTAGAAATAGAAAATGTATTCGTTTCAGAAAAATACAATAAAAATCATAGTTTAGTGTATAATACTGTACATTGTTTTCAGTTAATTTGAATCTAAAGAAGAAATTTAAATTCACAGCCTTAGTAATTAGACGGTTAGGTTTCAGTTCGGGTAGGGCGATTGCATATTCGAAAAGATTGAGAAACACTCCCCTAAGACTTTGGGCACTTGACCCGCAGAAGAGACGTGTTCGTAGTATCACAGATAAAGACATAGGTTTTCTTCCTCTTCAGCTTGTCCCAGTTCAGGGATCGCTGTTCCTGATTCTTGCCTTCCGTTTCTCTCGGTCCCAAGTGTCCCCCCGACTCAGTACCTCCTCTCTCAGGTCTTCAGTGATGCAGTCCATCAATCTTCTCTTTTTCTCCTGCCCTCCACTTGTAACTAAATTGTTCTTTGTAACAGGTGCCCTCTATCCCTTCTTATCAAGTGTTCGTACCATTGTAATCTTCGTTCCTGGGCTTTCTTCGATGCCTCCACTACATTTGTCTGTTCTCGAATAAGATCATTTCATATTTTGTCCATCCTTGTTTTTCCCATTATCCATCTCAGCACACGCATCTCAGCCTCGTTTAAATTCTTCTCCTGTACTTTCTTAAACGGCCAGATATCACTACTATACAACATGCTGGTCTCACCAGCGATTTAAAAAATTTTCCTTTTGTCTTTGGTTTTAGTCTTTTGTCGCAGAGCACACTTGACACCCTTTTCCAGTTCGTCCATCCAGCAAGATGTATGAGACATTGGAAATACCCTCTGACTTCAAGAAGAATATCGTAATTCCAATTCCAAATAAAGCAAGAGAAGATAAGTGTGAAAATTACACAACTATCAGTTTAATAAGTCATGGCTGCAAAATACTAACAGAAACTATTTACAGGCGAATGAAAAAACTTATGGAATCTGACCTCGGGGAAGATCGGTTCGGATTTAGCAGAAATGTAGGAACACGGGTGCAATACTCACATTACGACTTATCTTAGAAGATAGGCTAAGGAAAGACAAATCTATATTTTTAGCATTTGTAGATTTGGAGAAAGCTTTTGACAATGTTGACTGGAATACACTCTTCCAAGTTCTGAAGGTAGCAGGGGTAAAATATGGGGAGCGAAGAGCTATATTCAACCTATACAAAAACCAGATAGCGGTTAATACAGTCGAAGGGCAAGAAAGGGACGCAGAGGTTGGGAAGGGAGTAAGACAGGGTTGTAGTCTTTCTCCAATGTTATTCAACCTATACATTGAGCAAGCAGCGAAAGAATGGAAGGAGAAATTTGGATACGGAATTAAAGTTCAGGGAGAAGAAATAAAAAGTTTGCGGTTTGCCGACGACTAGTAATTCTGTCAGAGACTACAAAGGATCTGGAAGAGAAATTGAATGGAATGGACAGTGTCTTGAAAGGAAGATATAAGCCGGCCGCGGTGGCCGAGGAGACTGAGGCGCTCTGGCCACTACGGTCGGGGGTTCGAATCCCCGATCGGGCATGGATATTTGTGCCGTCCTAGTTCGTAAGTAGTTCATAAGTAGTTTGTAAGTTTAGGGACTGATGACCCTGTAGTTAAGTCCCATAAACTATACAAACATTTGAACATTTGGAAGATATAAGAACAGGAGTAAAACGAAGGTAATTGAATGTAATATCAGAAAATCAGGTGATGCTGAAGAAATTAGATTAGGCAATGAGGCAATAAAAGTTGTAGATGAGTTTTGTAATTTGGATAGCAATATAACTCCTAATAGCCGAAGTAGAGAAGATATAAAATGCAGAATGGCTATGGGAAGAAAAGCATTTCTAAAGAAGCGAAACTTGTTAACATCCCATATTAATTTAAATGTTAGGAAGTCCTTTCTGAAAGCATTTGTCAGGAGTGTAGTATTGTATGGCAGTGAAACGTGGACGATAAGGAGTTCAGATAAAAAGATGATAGAAGCTTTTGAAAAGTGGTGCTACAGACGGTTGATAAAAATTAGATGGGTAGATCACTTAACAAATGAGTAGGGGCTTAACCGAATTGGGGAGAAAAGGAGTTTCTGGCATATTCCTACTAAGAGAAGGGATAGATTGGTTGGACACATGCTGAGACATCAAGGAATCCTCAACTTAGCATTAGAAGGAAGTGTGTAGGATAAAAACTGTAGAGGGAGACCGAAGGACGAATACAGTAAGCAGATTCAAAAGGATGTAGGTTGCTAAACGTATTCTCAGATGAAGGTACTTACACAGGACAGGGTAGCGTGGAGAGCTCCTGGTCCTGTGGCTTACCACCTTATCTAAATCTCCTTTAGTGGCTCCACATGAACCCAGGTACTTGAATTACCCATCTCTCTCCAACTGATCATTTGCCAACATAATTTTTCCGTTTCTTCCATCTCCACCAAACTAAATGTATTCGGTCTTCTGCCAGCTGAGTCCTCCAGTTTCCATTTCCTCCCTTCATCTCTCCCTCTGCTCTCTTCCTCAATCACTACGTCATCTGCACTTCTTCCGTCTTCACATCCATCACTATATTGAACAGGTCTGGACTTAGTGCTGACCCTTGATGCAGTCCAACCATGATCGGGAACTACTCAGTGATTTCGACACTAGATCTTACTTTAATGCAGGCAGCATCATACATGTCTTGACCAATCCAACACACCCCTCGCTCTCAGGTTTCTAAACAGTACATCCTCGGTATTGAATCATACGCCTTCTCCAGGTCTATAAAAACTAGGTGTAGGTCTCTCTGTCTCTCCCCGTGCTTTTTCATCACTTTTCTCGTGACGAAGGTTACATCCATCGTTCCTCTGCCTGCCGAAATTTTTGTTTCTTCACTGATCCTTTTATCCATAATTTTCTCCCAGAGGTGAAAAATTGGTCTTACGGTACGTATTTTAGACTCCATGTTTATTACATGTTTTCTTATTACTGTGGTCCGTACTATTTCAAAAATGTTCAAATGTTTGTAAACTACGGGTCATCAGTCCCTAAACTTACAAACTGCTTATAAACTACCTTATACTAAAGACGGCACAAACATCCATGCCCGAGGGAGGATTCGAACCCCCGACGCGAAAGGCCCCGCGATCCGCAAAGTGGCGCTCCAGACCGCTCGGCTACTCCCGCGCAGCCTACTATTTCCTTCCAAAACATGGAATTTTGTATGTCCGATACACACCCTGGCTCGCTACTGACTGAAGCCAAACTCCGTTTACGAGGGCTCGAGCGCAGAGGTGTGACGTCAGATGTTCCTGATATGCGCGCGCAATTCGTCGTTGCCGATTGTCGCCGTCCGTTAATATCGTCCCATGGTGGAAGACTGTTACATTTCTTCTTCAAAACAGGAATCCAGATTTCATTTAGATTCACGCCCTCCTACATCCTATTGAAATTATTGGAGCGTTTTACAATTTCTATAGCCTCCCTGTACAGTCTTTCGTTGTATCCATTTGTGGCTGCAAAAACCTGCGTCTTATCAAATTGAATAAAGTGGTCCCCTGGATGAGAAACATATTCAGCAACAGCTGATCTCTCAATTTCTCTCTTTTCTACAGTTTCCCTTGTGCTCATCTAGACGTTTTTTGACTGTTATTTTTGTGGTACCCACGTATACGTCTCCACAACTACACGGAATCCTACAAATTCCTGCTTTTTCCAGCGAGCTTCCTTTACCGATTTCAGGTGATCCTGTATCTTCCTTGTAGGTTTGTAAATAACAGCAACATTCCGTTTCGTCAAAATTTTACCGATGCGGTCGGTGACGTCCTTAATAAAAGGCAGGGGAAGACTTTAGATTTCACAGGAACCATTTCATCGTTTTCAACTCTGACCGACACTTAGAGTCTATAATTCTGTATAAACATTTGCGAGGGTGAACGTACCACGGTGGCAGGAGACGTGACGTTCCCTCTCCTGTTGTCCATTTTCGCTGCTTCACGCCTCTTCGTCTGTGCGTGCGATTTCGTCGAAGGTAAAGGCTCTTCACTTTCCATATTGGACGTCCCCATCCACACCTTTATCGAAAAATTTTACCGATGCGGTCGGTGACGTCGTTAATAAAAGGCAGGGGAAGACTTTAGATTTCACAGGAATCCTGTCCGCCTCCGTAGTCCAGTGGACAGCGTGGTGGGTTGCCACGCAGGGGGCCTGGGTTCGATTCCCGGTCGGGTAGGAGATTTTCTACACTCGGGGACTGGGTGTTGTGTCGTCCTCATCATCATTCCATCATCATTGACATGCAAGTCGCCGAAGTGGCCTCAGATAAAGATACTTGCACCAGGCAGGCTGAACACGACCCCAGTTGGGGTCTAACGGTCATAAATGCCACACGATCATCATCACAGGAACCCTTTCATCGTTTTCAAGTCTGACCGACACGTAGAGTCTGTAATTCTGTATAAACATTTGCGAGGGTGAAAGTACCACGGTGGCAGGAGACGTGACGTTCCCTCTTCTGTTGTCCATTTTCGCTGCTTCACGCCTCTTCGTCTGTGCGTGCGATTTCGTCGAAGGAAAAGGCTCTTCACTTTCCATATTGGACGTCCCCATCCACACCTTTATCGAACCAAATACGGTATGCCCGCTGGCTGAGAGAGAGAGGCTGAAAGAAAAAATGGCGACTTATTTTTGTTGCCGGGCTCACGACGCGCGCGGACGCCCCTGAAGAGGCGGCTGTATTGGCCGGCTGGCCGATAACAAGTGCGGCGCCGTCGCCGCGCTGTCCGCCGTTTTGCGACACGGCGTCCGCGGAGCGGGCCGGAGCGCCACAGCAGGTAGGCGCGTCGTTACGGGCGGTGAGTGGCCACATTCGCGCGGCCACGCGTCGCCAGAAATAGCCGCGCCGCTCTGCCGGCCGGTGCATCTGGCCGCCGCGGATCAATTAGAGTGGAGAATCCGCCGGCCGCTGAGTCAGCGCGCGCCGTAATGCCCGCTGAAAACGAATCCGGGACCCGCTGGGGACGCTGCCGCCTCGTCCATCAGGGCATTACCGCGTGACGTCACCCGCCGGCGCGGCGGTACTGCACGCTCCGTAATGGCCTGCCTGCACTAAATTGTGTCTGCCCCTCAATCTGCAGGCTGCTGTGGGTTTTCCGAATGACGGATTACGCGTCAAATGGGGCAGGTACGAAATGAAAACAATCAAATGTGACAGACGTTGTTGTACGAGGGAGGATTATTACCGAAGCACTCTCGACCGAATTCGCTTACTTGCTCTGCACCTCACAAAAAATTTGCATGATGTGAACATCTGACAGAGGACTTGCAGGTACGTCTGAGAGAAGTCGGTTGAAGAAATTGGCTAATCGCTCGGCAGTACACGAGCCGTAGGAATGGCTGACGATGGTCAGACAGGTAGTGTATTACCTACAGAGAGAGACAGACTACGGAACGTGAGGGCCAAACGATCGTCAGAGAGGCATTCATGGTCATGGATTCGTCATTCGTCATTCGCAACTGGTGTTTGAGTAACCGCATGCACCATTAACAGGTGACTCGTCGAAATGGGCCTGAGCTCCCGCCTTCTAACAGTGACTGATGTTGACGGAGTTGGCAGCCGTCACGGGGTAGTGGGGAGCAGACGGCGCAGGTGCGCTGCCTGCTGTCCACGCCCCCTCTGGGCCAACTGAGGCGTGAGTCTTCCTCTTCTTCCAACGCTTTTCACACTGGTTTAAGGGATTCATTTAAGAGGTGCCCTGACTAAAACAAAGCAGTAGCTCCGCTGGCAGGGAAACGTGGGAGTACTGCCCCGGGATTACACCAAATGTAATTCAGCATTTGAACAGTAAATTATTACAGAACATAAAAGAAATTGTTCCAAAGACAATAACTGAGTTAAGCTCAAATTCGAAAACAGGAATTTATACTTCAAATATGATAGCAATTAGAAAGCAATTCCATGAATAGAATGTGTTAAACATTACATTCAAAAGGATTAACCCAAACAGGAATTCACACCCCAAAGTTATAGCAATTATAAAACAATTCGATCAATAGAAATGTGTTAAACAGTACATCCGACAAGGATGAACGTAAACAGGAATTCACACTTCAAAATTATAGCAATTATAAAACAACTCCATGAATACAACCTCGCTCGGAATCAAATCAAGTCACAGTGCTAACCGTATTTGCTGGCTCATGCAAAATTTGAGTTGCACCAACAGAATCAAACTAGTTACACCTTTTAAATTTCAACATGAAACCTGAATACACAACACACTTACGCCACCCTGAAGGGATGCCAAACATATTCTGCTCTACCAAAACTTGAACAGTTTCACACAAAATTAAAAGGAGCACTTTGCAAATGATATCCGGAAAGTTAAATTATAAACACTGTCCATTTGAGTCTTTCAACCTTTTAAAAACACATATTTACAAATAATTACAGGACACGTTTACGTAACTTAACGTGTTCTAGTGGTGTACTCCAGGATCTGCCGAACACTCCAGGCCTGCTTGGCCTCTGCTCCTCCGGCCTGTGTGCACGTATGCGTTGTTTCTGCGCCCTCACAGTTGACAGCATGCACGTGTGCACCAATGGCCAACAGCCTCGTGCTGCAACAGACTAAAGGCGCGTCTAAGCATGCAGTTCATCACACGGACGCACCCCCTTTTCGGGCACCAAATCAAGTATGTTTCGACATGCAGCCCACACCAGTGTTAAAGTCCAACTCCAGTACTGACTAGTTTTCGAAACAACTCTGAAGATAACTAGACCCAAAGTAGCCCACAAAGAGCCTCGTGCTGCAACAGACCACGTGAATCCATCAGAGTAGTCACGCCCAGACGGTTGCAATTATCCCGTCGAAGTCACGTCCCCACAGTACAGTACAGACACAGTCCTCGGAACCTTCCTCTGGGGCGACCAAAAGCAAAGCTGCCTCCCGCACCAAAACCGCAGGCGCAGTACAGCTGCACGGCGCTCGCGTGGCGCCCCCTGCACACACGCGCGCCACCACCGAAAGGAGCGCGACAAACCAATGAACGCTCCGCCAAACAGAGGCGCGGCGGAAGATTCAAAAGCCGGCACGGCTCACTGACACCTTTCCTTTCGCCACACCTTTACCACCCTCCCTCCATCCCTTCCGGAAGGAGGCGATACGTGTAACCAAATTGTTAGCGTTTAGTATTATATGTGTGATAGTGTGTGAAAATTTTACACAATGTTCGTCAGTCCCGTATCTAGGAGAAAACTGCTTGCCAGTCCTGTTATTCACCTACTGCCTGAAAACCACATCCACGCTGGCCGACACGCGACACGCCAGCCTCAGGTCGTTAATCGTCTAGGACGGTTCCAACTGGAGCCGGCATATCTCCCCACTCCGATAACAGGCCTCAAGCCGCGAGGCTAACCAGACGGCTCTTCTCAGAGGTGATTCTACAATTAATTTGTGTACCACACAACGCCTTCCTGAGCTGACGTCATTCGACACGAGTATTGAGGTGGGTGCCCGGCGGATGGAAATCTCGATTTCAAATGTTTGTAAAGCTTATGGGACTTAACTAAGGGGTCATCGTCCCTAAACTTACAAACTACTTATGAACTAACTAATACTAAGGACGGCACAACTATCCATCCCCGAGGGGGTTTCGAACCCCCGACCGTAATGGCCGTGCAGACCGTGACTGGAGCGCCTCAGTCTCCTCGGCCACCAATCTCGATTTTGGCAGTGGTGCAGAAACTCGGCGTCACACGTACAACCGTGAGCAGAGTACACCATGAACGGTTGAATGAGGGTGTCACAGTCTACAAGACACAAACTACCGCCCATCAAAGCACCCTCGACGACCGTGTCCGGCAATATGTAAGACGGATCCTCAGAAGGGCAACAGATCAATAAATCACGACCCGTGCCACACACGGGTCGATCTGCGAAGGTAATCGAGCATAACCGATTGCATTCGTCACCAATCATCACGGATGGACACTGTAACAATGGCGGGACCATATACCGCGTGATTAAAAAGTCAGTATAAATTTGAAAACTTAATAAATCACGGAATAATGTAGATAGAGAGGTGAAAATTAAAACACACGCTTGGAATGACATGGGGTTTTATTAGAACCGAAAAAAACAACAAAAGTTCAACAGATGACACTTCACCTGATCAGAAAAGAAATATTTAGCATAACAAATTAAGACAGAGCAAAGATGATGTTCTTTACAGGAAATGCTCAATATGTTTACCATCATTCCTCAACAATAGTTTAGTCAAGGAATAATGTTGTGAACAGCACTATAAAGCATGTCCGGAGTTACAGTGAGGCTTTGGCGTCGGATGTTGTCTTTCAGCATCCCTAGAGATGTCGGTCGAGCACGATATACTTGCGACTTCAGGTAATCCCAAAGCTAATAATCGCACGGATTGTCTGGGGACCTGGGAGGCCAAGCATGATGAAAGTGGCGGCTGAGCACACGATCATCACCAAACGACACGCGCAAGAGAACTTTTTTCTAATAAAAACCAATGTCAATTCAAGCATGTTTGTCAATTTTCACCTCTCTATCTACTTTATTCCGTGATTTATTAAGTTTTCAAATTTATACTGACTTTTTGATCACTCCGGCATTCTGATGGGAGGCACCGTGTGTGAAGCATGAGACAATCAATGGAATCCACTTGCCACAATGGAGTGGTCCAAGGCAGTTAGTGACTGCTATGGTTTGGGTGCATTTTCTTGGGTTGAAACCATTTAAGTAGAAATATCTCTGGAGTGAGCATAGCGTTCTGCGCATGCTGTCAACATTAAGCTGGGATTGTCACGTAATCTAGGGACGACGCTGTTCGTTAATTCACACTAAGCATCACGTCACGTGTTACTGTTTCTCGGTAACAGGGTCGTCATCTGGTAACATCGAAAGTTAATCTACTTTCGCTACGCTCTGTACTGTGATAGTTGCTGATTTTGTGCTTTTTGTGTTTCTTAATTTTCATTTTATAACTGTGATTTGTTTCCTTGCTAACCTGAGAAGTAGCTGTTTGTTCAAAGTTCAAATGTTTGTATAGCTTATGGGACTTGACTACGGGGTCATCAGTCCCTAAACTTACAAACTACTTATCAACTAGCTTATCCTAAGGACGGCACAAATATCCATGCCCGAGGGGGGATTCGAACCCCCGACCGTAGTGGCCGTGCAGACCGTGACTGGAGCGCCTCAGTCCCCGCTGTTTGTTCCCTTACAAATTTTGGTTTATATGTTTGTATATTGGTCTATGGTTTTGCTAAGAAATTTATTATGTTTTTCTTCTTAGCAATATCTCCATACAATTCATCAGTACATGATGTTCAAGACCTTTACTTTGGTCACTGATTAATTTCATCGCTGTTATTTTCTCAAATCTGACACTATAGTCCAGCGTTTGTACCATGGATGGTAGTTTATAGCCATAGTTCCATTGCTCGGTACAGGGCTAAGCAAGCAGACGTGTCGCAATGTACAACTTGATGTGATGGTGCCAAGATGTCGCATGGCGGCCTTTGCTGATTATCCTTTTTCTTTCTGCAAAACTGAAACGTTACGTTGCGTTTCATACATATGTTTATTCATAATAGTAGGGTTTAGCCGGCCGCGGTGGCCGAGGGGACTGAGGCGCTCCAGTCACGGTCTGCACGGCCACTACAGTCGGGGGTTCGAATCCCCCCTCGGGCATGGATATTTGTGCCGTCCTTAGGATTAGCTAGTTCATAAGTAGTTTGTCAGTTTAGGGACTGATGACCCCGTAGTTAAGTCCCATAGACTTTACAAACATGTGAACATTTTTTTTGTAGGGGTTAATTAACTTTGTTGTTATACGAGCTAACAGAAAAACCTTTGTAGCAAGTTTATCCGGCTGTTTAATTTAGCCTTACTTAATACTTCCGTTAATTACTCAGAGACTATGCGTAGAATACACATACAGGGTGTTACAAAAAGGTACGGCCAAACTTTCAGGAAACATTCCTCACACACAAAGAAAGAAAATATGTTATGTGGACATGAGCCCGGAAACGCTTAATTTCCATGTTAGAGCTCATTTTAGTATTTCTCTTTAAATGTAAATTGAAATAATTCGTACAGACTATTGTCAAAATACTCAATAGTTTCGTTTACAAACATGTACGACACAACATGTGGTTCATGCACGATGGAGCTCCTGCACATTTCAGTCGACGTATTCGTACGCTTATCAACAACAGATTCGGTGACCGATGGATTGGTAGAGGCGGACCAATTCCATGGCCTCCACGCTCTCCTGACCTCAACCCTTTTGACTTTCATTTCTGGGGGCATTTGAAATCTCTTGTCTACGCAACCCCGGTACCAAAATGTAGAGACTCTTCGTGCTCGTATTGTGGACGGTTGTGATACAATTACGCCATTCTCCAGGGCTGCATCAGCGCATTAGGGATTCCGTGCGACGGAGGGTGGATGCATGTATCCTCGCTAACGGAGGACATTTTGAACATTTCCTGTAACAAAGTGTTTGAAGTCACGCTGGTACGTTCTGTTGCTGTGTGTTTCCATTCCATGATTAATGTGATTTGAAGAGAAGTACTAACATGGAAATTAAGCGTTTCCGGACACATGTCCACATAACATATTTTATTTCTTTGTGTGTGAGGGATGTTTCCTGCAAGTTTGGCCGTACCTTTTTGTAACACCCTGTATACATGTGTTACCAGTAAGCAAAATTGATTTTCAGCTTCCAAAAAAGGAGAACAATGCATTAAAAAATCAATCAAGGTAGAATCATTTGTCTCATTGTCCATGTCCGTATTTTTAAAGACATTGGCTTACTAACAAGTCATTTTGCAATACCCTGGGATTTTGGTTGTGTTGCATAATCTAAGAATGAACGTGATAACTCGTTCGACAAGTGCTGAAAACAACGAAGCTGAATGCAGAATAAAGTTTGTTGCAATAGACTGATGTATAGAATAGCCTATGTTCACTATAAATTCGAAAAATATTTTACAGAAATGTCTAACAATAGTCGATTCACAAATTGACATTTTTCAAGTATTGCCTTCACAGGTAAATTTGGATCTGATTTGTAGTACTGTTTCCATGTGTACATAAGCGGATTTAAAATACATAATCAGTTCTAATGATGGAAAACTAAGGAATTTCTTTAACCAGATGGCAGCCATGCGGGAGTAGCTGAGCGGTCTTGAGCGCCACGTTACGGATCGCGCGGCCTCCTGCGTCGGGGGTTCGAATCCTCCCTCGGGCATAGATGTGTGTGTTGTTCTTAGGTTAGTTTAACTTAGGTTAAGTAGTTTATAAGTCTAGGGACTGATGACCAACGTAGTATGGTCCCATAAGAATCACAAACATTTGAACATTTTTTAACCAGATAGCAGAACTGTCATTATTCATTCAGTATGTATTTCAAATTTATTATCCCTTTCAAATCGCTTTGTGGCTTCAACGACGTACGGTTCACATTACGTATTAATTTGCACACTTTACAGGCAATAACATATCACTTCCCTTATACTCACACTATTCACCTGTACGGAAATACGATTATTTTACTTACGGCCTCGGCCGTGTTGTGTTTTAATACTAGCAACAAAATGCTCAGTTTATGAGGGTAATTAATTGACTGGTCGAACACGAATACATACAAGAAACTGTCAACCATAGAGCAGGAACAGCATTTATTTCACAGTGCCGAGCGGTCTGGAGCGCCACGTTGCGGATCGCGTGGCCTCCCGCATCGCAGGTTCGAATCCTCCCTCTGGCATGGATGTTTGTCTTTGGTATAAGTTAGTTTCTAAGTAGTTTGTAAGTTTAGGGACTAATGACCCCGCAGTTCAGTCCCACAAACTTCACAAATATTTGAACATTTGAATTATTTCACAGTCAACACAAAAAATTATTCCTTCTCATTCTATGTGATTAATTTTACGGAAATAATTAAAAGGTTGTAGCTACCATCAGCACAAGACGCCGCCGATCCTATAAGTAAAATTTTACCTAAAATTACCAGTTAGCATATATATTCTCCAATAATTGGCAGTTGCTACGTGTGAGTAACCTTGGAGTACATCTCCGGTGATTCATCGAAGAATTCGTAGAAATTGCAATTGGTAAAGATCAGAAAGGATGTGTCGTAAATTCGTAAACTTCTGTTATAACTCTGCCTAATCACAACTAAATGCCACAGCTACCGAAATGTAGCATTCATAGAAATCACTGTAAACGGACGTGACCATAACGGCAATATATGTTGACAACACATAATCTATTCTGCGCAACTCAATGCTGATTCCAGAAATATTTCTATTGTATTGTTGAAACGGGCGCCTCAGTTGTTCTGAAAAGGACGTTGAATGATCCAAAATATGCTGAGCTCCTCGCGGATTATCTCCGGCCATTTTTGGCCTTCCAGCACCTTGTTGGTTCTGCGGTGTTTCAAAATGAGGATGTGCCGTCACATCGCTCCCACGCCGCCTGGGAATGGTTCTAGCTACATGCAGGAAGGTCCAAAGACTAACATAATCCGAAGTCCAGATTTTAATCCCATCGAGTAACCTATATCCGCGATGTTATTGAACGCACGGTCCATACCATAGATCCTGCACTCACGATCAGACCTGAACCGGCCTCTACTTTGCGAACGATTTGTTGTTTTCTGCTTCACGAACAGTTCAGGGAATTTGTGGACTCAATGCCTCGGCGTCACACTGCAGTCCGTAATGTCAGGTGCCTATCACATGAAATTTCCTAAGTGAGTGTACACGAACAGGCCAATCTCCGGTGATGTCCGCACATTCGAACTGGAATCTCATTTCCTGAGTCAGGACACGTGTATTGCAGTTTTTCACTCCGCAAGGAGTGTTAAGAAACGAAAACCATGACTAAATGTCTGCTGATTCTATCACGTGCGCGACTGTTTGTGTGGAATGAACGATTTGGAGAAGATGGGCTGTTACTGAAAGACAGTAGTCGGCCAGAACGTGCTCATCGTGTCATTTCCCCTCCTGTCATTGCTCTGGTTGATGATGCCGTCAGTAACGACGGACCAGAGACGGTGAAAAATACGAGGTGCATTCAAGTTCTAAGGCCTCCGATTTTTTTTTCTAATTAACTACTCACCCGAAATCGATAACACTGGCGTTACTTCTCGAAGTAATCGCCCTGCAGACGTACACATTTTTCACAACGCTGACGCCACTATTCCATGGCAGCGGCGAAGGCTTCTTTAGAAGTCTGTTTTGACCACTGGAAAATCGCTTAGGCAATAGCAGCACGGCTGGTGAATGTGCGGCCACGAAGAGTGTCTTTCATTGATGGAAAAAGCCAAAAGTCACTAGTAGCCAGGTCAGGTGAGTAGGGAGCATGAGGAAACACTTCAAAGTTCTTATCACGAAGAAACTGTTGCGTAACGTTAGCTCGATGTGCGGGTGTGTTGTCTCAGTGAAACAGCACACGCGCATCCCTTCCCGGACGTTTTTGTTCCAGTGCAGGAAGGAATTTGTTCTTCAAAACATTTTCGTAGATGCAACTGTTACCGTAGTGCCCTTTGGAACGCAATGGGTAAGGATTACGCTCTCGCTGTCCCAGAACATGGACACCATCATCTTTTCAGCTCTGGCGGTTACCCGAATATATATATATATATATATTTTTTTTTTTTTTTTTTTTTTTTTTGTGCCTGGAATCTGTGTGCTTCCACTGAGCTGACTGGCGCTTTGTTTCTGGATTGAAAAATGGCTTCCACGTCTCATCCATTGTCACAGCCGACGAAAAGAAAGTCCCATTCATGCTGTCGTTGCGCGTCAACATTGCTCGGCAACGTGCCACACGGGCAACCTTGTGGTCGTTCGTCAGCATTCGTCGCACCCACCTGGATGACACTTTTCGCATTTTCAGGTCGTCATGCAGGATTGTGTGCACAGATATGCCAGCTCTGGAGGCGATCTGTTCAACAGTCATTCGGCGATCCCCCAAAACAATTCTCTCCACTTTCTCGATCGTGTCGTCAGACTGGCTTGTGCGAGTCCGAGGTTGTTTCGGTTTGTTGTCACACGATGCTCTGCCTTCATTAAATTGCCGCACCCACTAACGCACTTTCGACTCATCCATGACTCTATCACCACATGTCTGCTTCAACTGTTGATGAATTTCAATTGGTGTCACACCACGCAAATTCAGAAAACGAATGATTGCACGCTGTTCAAGTAAGGAAAACGTCGCCATTTTAAGTATCTAAAACAGTTCTCATTCTCCCCCGTGGCGGTAAAATTCCATGTGTCGTACGATGCTGCCATCTCTGGGACGTATTGACAATGAACGCGGCCTCATTTTAAAACAACGCGCATGTTTCTATCTCTTTCCAGTCCGGAGAAAAAAATCGGAGGCCTTGGAACTTGAATGCACCTCGTATTGGGCATCAGATACGATACCGCTGATGCCAACTTGAAAAAACATCTGACGCTCTGGAAAATCTTCGCACAGTCGGATTCAAATACCGTGAAGCCGGAGCAGAAGAGAATGTCGGCGCACGGCAGCACCCAGATCGGTCTCCCGAAGGAGAACATTGTTTCTTGTCCCGTATTCTCGTGGGGTCGTACCAGATGCTGTCGTCATCTTTAGCCGAAGAGTAACTGTTGGTGCCAACAATGGAAGCCCTATTAAATCCAATGTTGCCTCTTTTCATGGTTTAATTTGTGGCAGTTAGTTTCACGACTCATGTTTACAATTGGTCGACATTTTAACTCGGGCAATATCTTTCTTCTCTGATTTATTGTATTCGGCCTTTGTATTATTGCCTTGTCGCCCTCTCCTTCAGCTTGTGTCTCTTAAAAGAAGGCACGGGATGTGATTTTGTTGTTATCGACGAAAGTGCCGTTTGTTTTGCGAGAGTTTCAATAAAATGCTATTAGTCACTGCACTTCTCGCATTGCCTCTCGACTGCCAACGCCTTCCACACTTCACCACCTATGCTTTGTTTACTACACCTAAATTCCGCAAGCCACTTATACGGCGTGTGCTGGAGGATACTTTGTTTACCATGCTACTTTCCCCTTTTCCTATTTCAGTGGCGTACGGCTGATGGGAAAAACGATTGCTGGTTAGATTCCGTCTAGTTTTCTTGTTATTTTCACAATATACTCCCAGGAAGAATGAACATATTCGTTGACTCTTTCAGAAACGTTATCTCTCGGAGTTTTGGCAGTATACCATACCGTGACGCAGAGCATCTCTCTCTTGGTGTTTGCTAGTGGAGTTTGCCGATCACCTCCATGACGCTTTCGCAATAACTAAAGTGACTTGTAACGAACCGTGCTTCTCTTCGTAATAATTCCTCAGTCAGTCATGTCTCGTCAGTTTCGAGACTGATAAGCAGTAGTCAAATTTGTTAGGACGAGTATACTGTAAGCTATTTCCTATGTCGGTGGGCGACATGTCTTGGAGATTGTTCCAAAGAGTTTCATTCTAGCATTTTCCTCATTCACATTTAATTTTATGTGCTTCAAATCGCTCCATATTCTTACGTCTATGAGTTTTCTCCGTTCTCAATCACATGGTATGTCCATTATCCTGGAAACATTTCAGTCCAGGTCGACGGCTGGCCTGATATTCTGTATGTAAGTATGATGTATACCTATTCTGCATATGTGTGTCTATGTACCAAAGAACGTGCTTATCATCATCAACTTATCATACCATCCGATGCATCGTCGATTTCAGCCACAGGTATTTTATTTCCTTCAACCCAGAGGTAAATGTTTTGGGTTCTCTTCTGAGATGTGACAAGAATACACATTTATCTAGTTTAATGAACACATAAATTAAAAACTCGAATGTATGTAAATCTATGGCTCTTAACTACTCTGGTTAACAGTCGCTAGGCTTACGAATTACTTAAACTCAATTAAACTAACCAAAAGGACAAACACATACACCCATGCCCGAGGGAACGCGTAAATCTTCCTTCTTTCTACCCGCCCTTTTTGCTTCACTATTCGTCGTTAAAACTGCCTAATGGTCACTAATATCAGTGTGAATATGGACAACCACAAAGAGATCACATCACAATTCTATCTGACTAGCTAAAACCCGCGGCTCCACTCGCGTGTTGGTTGATTATGATAGATAAACTATCTTTCAGTAGTGTGCTATGAGATCAAATCACACGTAAAAATGCACTCGTTTCGAAGAATCCAATCAAGAAATTCAACAATAATGATTGTAATGATATCACAGATCGATCACTTGATGTAATGCGCGAAACGTCAAATGATTTTTTTAAAGAGATGTATTAAAAGATATTTCTTTTTTGCTGATTTATTTATTTATTCTTATAATTCCTTATTCGTATGCCTATCCTTTCAGAGAATGAGCTGAAGACATTGTAGCACGCATAGACCAAAGATATGGTCTGTGGCATCACGTTTCGCTGTATGTAACCTCCTTTCTATAGAGTTGCAAACGTCATCGCTGGCCTTCATTCCGATTTTTTTTATAATTTGATGGCTTTCAACCACCATTTCTTCCACCCCCTTAAAGCTATCGGCATGGAACTGCTATGGTGTACAACGGGAGACTTCGGACAACAATTACAAAAATAATAATAATAAAAAATAATGTTCAAATGTTTGTATAGCTTATGGGACTTAACTACTGGGTTATCAGTCCCTAAACTTACAAACTACTTATGAACTAACTAACACTAGGGACGGCACAAATATCCATGCTCGAGAGTGGATTCGAACCCCCGACCGTAGTGGCCATGCAGACCGTGACTGACGCGCCTCAGTCCCCTCGGCCGCCGTGGCCGGCTGGACAACAATTACACACCATTCTTTGCGTTCTGTAGTTTTCGCTGCAGAGCGAAACATTAACACACACACACGTAGACTTTTATATACACCGATAATTTCCATCCCAATATACTCCACCCTTTTATCATTCAAATGGTTCAAATGTCTGTAAATCTATCAGACCAAACTGCGTGGCCATCAGTCCGTAGGTTACAAACTACTTAAACCTAGGTAAACTAAGCTAAGGACAACACACACACCCATGCCCCAGGGAGGACTCGAACCTCCACGGCGAGCAACCGTGCACTCCGCAGCGAGACGCTTTAGACCGCTTGGCTACTCCATCGCGGCACTTTTATCATTATCAACCCTCAAGCAACAATGCAAGCAATAAAACCATTTTCAAAGAGTAAATATATTTTTGGCGTTATATTCTTCAAATTATTAAATATCTATCATATCGCTATAAAACCGTACCTAAAACCTTCCTCAGGTATAAATTAGTAACTGTACAAATATTTAAGTCTCTGCGTCTTATCGTTCGGACGTGATAAACGTACACCGAACAGACATTTACATTAATGTATATACATAAATAGTATCCGATCGCCATAAAACCGTGCCTAAAGCCTTCCCCGGGTAGACATTAGTAATTGCACAAATTTTTAGCTCTTTATGTCTTGTGGTTCAGACGTGATAAACGTACACCGAACAGACATTCACATTTATAGTTATAGATAGATATTTACATTGCAAGCGGTGTTTCGAACTATCTGTTTTAAGGAGTTGTCAGTGAAGACATGTAGTATTTTTGGCAGCATGTCTGGTAAAGCCCTCTATTTGAATAGGGGTGAGAGGGCGGTTGGGAGGGAAATTACAAGTAAGATTTAATCTATCGTTTTCATTTGCATTTCAGACATTGTGTCGCGGTCAATGCAAAGATCCAATTATAAATTTATGCGCACCCTTGATACCCAATAGAATCTTGCGCAAATTATAGCGAATACAGCTTCTCTTTCCATCTCGGTGAATTTGCGCTTCTCTAATGGAATAGATAAAAGTTTCCAAAACCCCTAACCTATCCTTCGGATGTACGCTTAGATTTTGTCTACTTGACAAATATTCTAGTATTAATTTGAGATTCTTACAATATTTCCGTACCTAGTGTTGTTTGGAGCCTACTGCTTTCTAAAACTGCTTCAAAATGTGTGTCGTAGATATATTATGTTCCATGTATGTCGTGGAGATGTAACCGACAATTTTAATACAGACAGATTTCATGCCTAAAAACTTTTTTTGAAATATTTAAAGACATTTTGTAGCCTTGCCTGGAATTGAACGCGCTGCCAAACACCAGCTACGGCGGCCCTCAGCACACTGGCGGCGGTGAATGGGACACGGCGAGGCGGAGGAAACCTCGGCGACGCTGCTGCTGCCTGACACACTGAAGCCTCATCTACAGACGTGAAAGAAGACATTGTCCACAGTATTTTTTTAAAAAAAAGCCTTTTTGAGAGATTTTAATATTTAACCATATTTTTTTTATTTTTTAGCTCAATAACAGTTTTACTTAAAATGTTATTATATGTATCCAGAACCCAATTTTATCTTATTTCTACGTCATTTTATAGTTTGACAGCTGAGTATCTCATTAATTTTTAACTGCTATTTTATACCTTGACTACTATCTTATACCTTGACCTCAGAACTGATTTTATATGTAAGTCAATAATTACTTATTGAGAATAATTTTAACGAAAAAGATCCCCACCAATCAGATGATTTTAAGTACATTATATAAAGCCTCAGGAAGCTACTATGTTTTAGTAACGACTGTGAACATTCGTTCATCACAGGACAGATTACTCTGTAACTTCAAAAATTTGGTATGTTTTTAATATTTTTCCTTTAACTTTTTGATATCATACTTTGTAAATAGTAGCTTACATTCAGTTGTAACATTTGTTTAACAGATCTGAAGATGGGCAGCTGTCCCGAAACCGGTCATGTTTTAGAAAATAAAAGCATCTGGAGACTGATATTCAAGAATTTTATTCATATGACGATCCCAGAAACTCCCTCGAGACCCATAAATATTGCTTTGATTAGTGTCGTTTATATTCATTTGCAACATAGGTTTTACAAAAGAGATAGTGTGAAGTGCAATAAAAGCCGATAATAACTACAAAATTACCATTTCCTTAGTTTTCTCAGTGACATAGGGAGTGTAAGGATGATGTTGTTCGGAGAGTGAATCTGGACTATTTCGTCAGCAACGATGTCGTCATCAGTAATTTTATTTCGGAAGAAGTGTTGAAATACTTGAATGGCCATTGGTGATAAATCTCAGGCTAACAATGAAAAAATTGACTGCTTTCACGAAATGTGAGATCTTCGCCCATACAGCTTCTAGTAAAAATCCGTGATCTCTGACAACCCTACGTACATTGGAAACTTGTATAGAATGCAATGCCTATGTTATTTAAGATATCAAGTGAAACACAACTGTGGCTGTAAATGAAACTACAGACGTAGTCGAGCGTTGCGTAACTTGTGAAACGTTATACTGTATACTAAGTTGTTATGTATCAAGAAAAGTGGCACAAGGGCGATCACAATTGCTTATGTTAGACCGCGGCAGTTACGCTCTCTAATAAAACCCCATGTCATTCCAAGCATTTGTGTCAATTTTTACCTCTCCATCTACATTATTCCGTTATTTATTAAGTTTTCAAATTTATACTGACTTTTTGATCACCTCGGAGATGTCAATCTATTCGTCGATCTGTTGTTTCACAAGTAATTTATGAAAACCCCTTGCAACTGCTCCATTTAGCTGAGTATGAACGCTTTCCTGCAGGGACGAGTTGCTTGATATCACGTCTTGTGTTGAGCAGTTCCGGAGGCGCTGTTGATTGCGTGACTGCAGTGGGAACGAGACCGTTGTTTCTGGTCTGACGTGATCGATGCTGCTGTAATTTTGATACTACTCTTCCAACTACTTGTAGTGCGCAA
The DNA here is from genome assembly GCA_026315105.1 of Locusta migratoria. Classification (NCBI taxonomy): domain Eukaryota; kingdom Metazoa; phylum Arthropoda; class Insecta; order Orthoptera; family Acrididae; genus Locusta; species Locusta migratoria. The sequence goes on from CM048745.1 coordinate 87,287,902, forward strand.
CATAATATTCTGACTGCTGATGTGGCCTTGGCCGCTGCAAGGAAGACATCAAGATCATGTCACGCAGAATTCAGAAAGATGCTCCTTGTCTACTTAAAATCGGTGAATCTTTATCACTTAAGTAAAGATAAACTTAGATGGCATCTCCTGTAAGAAAAATCTTAAAAATAACAAAGGGTAACTAGTGGGGATCAGTTTGGGTACTGCAGTGATGTCGCTAGTTACTGAAATAAAAAAACTGATTGTTAATTTTATGTTTATTAAATTTAATATTTTTCAAAAAGACTCAAGTTGATAAATACAAATTGAATTTATATTTCCAAGTTCCGTATAGAACAAAGCCTGAGGAAAGGTATGAAAAGTTTCAGAAGAAATAAAAGTCGGTAGAAAGGCTAAAGAACCACGCCTACTCGACTTAAAAATAGTGCAATTTCGTCAGTTTATCATTGAGGCTGTCCCGATGTCAGATACGTTACACAATTTTGAAAAATGTATCTGTAATACTGCTTGGGGTTGGGTAAAGTTGGCCTAAACCATTCGCACACAGTATCGTTAACTGCACCGACGGATGCTACCTGCGTCTCCGCTGAAATCAAAAATAAACTTTTTCTGCCTTGATCGACTGCTGTCGATAGCACTTTTCCTGCGTCTTGATGAAGTCAAGGACGGCATGTCAATCCTAGTCTGGCTATATATTTGCGTCCTACGTCAGATTCATACCAACCCACCGCATTACCCCTCATACCACTACTTAAACTAAGGTAAACTAACCTAAGGACAACACACACACACACACCTATGACCCAGGGAGGACTCGAACCGACAGCAAGCAACCGAGTGCACTGCAGCGAGTAGACTTGCGCATAATAGTTCGCGATCGCGAATAAAACCGTTTGTAATATAATTGTAATTCATCTGACACGATAATTGAATGACCTAATTGGTAGAGGAGAAAATTCTCTACAACTTAGCTCCCTTGTGTAATTTTTTTTTTTTTTTTTCCATATCTCATATCGTTTGAGACACATTTGCAAAAGTAACGGAGGTTTGACACCCTCCATTGAATTAACGAATACCAGCCGTTCGGAGATGTCACGTGACATTCCTCGCCCAGAACTCTCTCTGGCATACGCTATCTTGCGTTGCGTATTTAATGATTTTCTTATTGTAACTTGCACGTTGTCATTTCAAAGCAATGGAGCACTGAAGAATTAACAAAAACACATCGTTCATCGTACGATAAATGATAGTCTAATGTCTACAAATGCCATATTAGTATCAGTTAACAACGGCCATCAATAGTACGAGATTAAAGGACTAATCTATTCATTGATAGCCGTAGCGTAGTGGGAAAGGCGTTGGACTATGACGCTAAAGGTCGGTGCTTCGGAACCCGCCACTACATAATTTTTTTTTTTCTAAGAGGGTTTCAGACACTCTTATTAATTAATTTTTTACTGTTTAGATTTTTCAAAAATCAAATGTTTGTACAGCTTATGGGACTTAACTACGGGGTTATCAGTCCCTAAACTTACAAACTACTTATGAACTACTTACGAACTAGGACGGCACAAATATCCATGCCCGAGGGGGGATTCGAACCCCCGACCGTAGTGGCCGTGCAGACCGTGACTGGAGCGCCTCAGTCCCCTCGGCCACCGCGGCCGGCGTTTAGATTTTTATTTTGGTCCAAAATGTTTGCAAAATCTTATAAAACTACAAATCTAAAGTGGGCCGTAAAACACTTCAGTGCTATTTTTGAAGTGGGTTTCGTCCCAAGGACCGCCGGGCGACACAGTAGAGTTGAGCCTCCACTGTCCTCCACAACCTGCCTCGCCTCACCTCCTGCCTCTAAGGCGACAAAGCCCTACTTCAGGAAAACATTAGCTGCTCGAATGTGCGAGTAATCTCCAGCCTCGATTCAAATATATTGTCGCATTTTTTTTAAGGATTACGCAAAACATTTCCCCAGGTTACACAACATGGTGTAAGAGGGATCCACCGTTAAGCACACAGACTGTGTTGTCGGTGATTAAAACATTAACTGGAGCACTGGACTGAACAGCTTAAGTAGGTCTTATTGTCTTGTTTTACGTATTATTCCATCGTCATCAAAAAGAGATAATGGATATGGGACTAACTCAAAGATGAAATATGACTCAAGCTCTTGTGGTGACTTCTTATGGAAAGAAGACAAAGAATTGGAAGACGTTTCCTCCATGGGACGATATTCCCCGAAAAGTAGAAAAACAAAAAATGAACTAAAAGAAAAATAAATAGAGTTTAAATAGTAAGTAAATGTAAATAAAGAACAATAATATAGAAGACGTATGTAACAGTTTATCTCATACGTTTAATATTATAATTGAAGTATATTTCCATTAATGAAACTTTTCATTTGATAGGTTGCTGTTTTTATCTTCAAATCGGTTTATCATCATTTTTGAGTGACATGGTAAATCATTCATATTAATACTCAGAGGTAACTATCTACGTAGGAACATAACAAAATACATCAGCAGCAGCAGACAACAATCCGAAGATTGGTTTGACCACTGCAGTGCTTTACTAGACATGGTCCTGTTTGGAGGTGTTAGCCGTTGCCTACCTTCGAACTGACTTACCCAGCCAGTTATAGGGGACCTACAGTTTAACGTAGGTTCCGAGCCACGGTGCTACTCGATATTTTCGACATTAGCCACACTGCCAAAGGTGAAAGAAGTGGAAAGTGACAGATAAAAATTCTACATCCTGGCGGGGATCGAACCCGCAACCTTTCGATTTGTAGTCATACGAACTAAATCACTTATAGAAAAGTAATTTCTCTTAGCACAAAAGTCTTCGCCGAATTCTAGCGCTTCGATTACTTTGATTGATTTATTGTTATTTATGAATATATGGGAGCAGAATTTAAAATTGAAGGGCTTTTTTACACAGAATTTAATGCTCTAAAACTTTGATGCATGAAAATTTTTCTTTAGAGTAGCCACTTTCGAGTTACAGGCTTTGATAATATGGGCATAAACATATCCATGAAGCTGGTAAAAAAATACCAAAAGTCTAATTTGCCTGGGCTATTTAGTAAAATAGTTAGATCACTGGATTATCTGTATATGAAATATACTTTTAAGAACTGTTTAAAAGCCAGAAAAATATTTTTGATTTTATCATAATTTAACAACGAGAGAAAGCAAAGCTCATATAACAGTCCAGTTACCTAGGAAAATATTATGTTCAAGCATGAGTGGTAGTGCAGAAGTGAATGATTCACCTGTTTTTTATTTATTTATTTATTTATTTATTTTTTACTGTCTGTCTGAACAGTTCGTTCTGAAACTGAATGCACCAAGGATTTTTCCTTTCTTTACTTCATTCTTCCTGCATACGCGTCTAGTTGTTTATGTTTTTCGCAGTGTTTCATGTCTTCTGTTTCAGAAACCCTCATCTAGTATATTTAATAACATTGTACTTCATTCTACCAGCTGAAATACGCTCTTATCAAAATGAAGAAATAAGGTGAATATATTACAGTTTAAATGACTCGGAGAGAAAAGTGAAAAATCAGAAAACGGAAATATATAACACCACCAATGGCAAAAATATAACAGCAAAAGTGCTAATAGGGGTAAAAACATCACACAAGGTGACAAGAATTGATACCGAAAATGACCCCCAAAAAAAAAAAAAAAAAAAAAAAAAAAAAAAAAAAAAAAAAAAAAAAAACACCTGACAAATAGGCACAAAACACCAAATCTGGCAAAATAGTTACTTCGAAATAGACAAAACGTAATTTGCCACGAAAATAACACAGTTCGTTAAAATAACAGAATTACTTTGGGAGAAAATATGATATATATTTAAAAAAAAAAAAAGAACATAGAATTATGCCCTAAAACAAAAGGACATTATCCTGTTCCTAGATACAACAGAAGACCGGAGAAATAAATGCATAAATAAACGTGGTTATTGTTATGGTCTTCAGTCCGGAGACTGGTTTGTTGCAGCTCTCCACCCTACTCTATCCTGAGCAAGCCTTTTCATCTCCTCATAAGAACGGCAACCCACATCCACTTGAATCTGCTTACTATACGCGTCTCTTGGTCTCCCTCTGCGATTTTTACCCCACACACTTCCCTCCAACGCTAAATTTACGATTCCCCGATATCTAAGTATGTGTCCTACCAAGCGATCCCTTCTTTTAGTCAGGGTATGCCAAAAATTCCTTTTCTCACCAATTCTGTTCAGTACCTCTTCATTAGTTATGCGATCTACCCACCTAATCTTCAGCATTCTTCTGTAGCACCACATTTCAAAAGCCTCTATTCTCTTCCTGTCCGCACTGTTTATCATCCATGTTTCACTCCCGTACAAGGCAACACTCTACACAAATGCCTTCAGAAAAGACTTCCTTACCCTTAAATAAATATTCGATGTTAGCAAATTTTCTTTTTCAAAAATGCTTTTCTTCCCATTGCCATTCTGCATTTTATATCCTCTGTACTGCGACCATCGCATGTTATTTTACTACCCAAGTAACAAAACTCATCTACCACCTTCATTGTTTCGTTACCTAATCTAATTACTTCCGCATCGCCTGATTTTCTAAGACCGCATTCCATTATTTTTGTTTTGTTCTTGTTAATGTTCATTTTATATGCTCTCTTCAACACGCTGTCCATTCCATTCAACTGCTCTTCCAGGTCCTTCGCTGTCTCTGACAGAATTACAATGTCATCAACAAAACGCAATCTTTTTATTTCTTCCCCCTGAACTTTAATCCGTATTCCAAATTTTTCCTTGCTTTCCTTCACCGCCTGCTCGATGTACAAATTGAATAACATTGGAGAAAGGCTACAACCCTGTCTTACTCCCTTCCCAACTGATGCTTCCCTTTCATGCCCTTCGAGTATAATAACTGCGGTCTGGCTTTTGTACAAGTTGTAATTAACTCTCCTTTCCCTGTATTTTACCCCTGCTGACTTCAGAATTTGAAAGAGTGTATTCCAGTCAACAATGTCAAATGCTTTCTCCAAATCTACAAAAGCTAAAAATGTAGGTTTGCCTTTTCTTAATCTATCTTCTAAGATAAGACGTAAAGTGAGTATTGCCTCCCGGGTTCCTATGTTCCTCCTGAATCCAAACTGATCTTGCCCTAGGTCAGCTTTGACCAGCTTTTCCATTCTCCTGTAGATAATTCGTGTTAAAATTTTGCAACCATGACTTATCAAACTGATGGTTCTATAATTTTCACACCTGTCTGCGCCTGATTTCTTTGGAATGGGGATTATTACATTTTTCTTAAAGTCTGAGGGCATTTCGCCTGTCTCATACATCCTACACACCAGTTCAAATAGTCTTGTCATGGCTGGCTCTCCCAGACACTTTAGTAGCTCTGAGGGTATGTCATCTACTCTTGGGGCCTTGTTCCGACCTACGTCTTTCAAGGTTCTGCCAAATTCATCTCTCAGTACAGTATCTCCTATTTCATCTTGATCGACTTCCTCTTCCCTTCCTACAACATCGTCTCTAAGTTCATTTCCTTTGTAGAGCTGCTCTATGTACTCTTTCCGCCTTTCAGCTTTCCCTTCTTTGCTGAGAACTGGTTTCCCATTTGAGTTCTTGATATTCGTAGAGTTGCTTTTCTTGTCCCCAAATGTCTCTTTTATTTTCCTGTAGGCGGTATCTACTTTTCCCCTTGCTATACATTCTTCTACAGATTTACATTTGGCTTCTAGCCACTCCTGCTTATCCATTTTGCACTTCCTGTCAATCTCATTTTTTAGTCGTCTGTACTCCATTTTGCCTGTTTCATTTACTGTATTTTCATATTTTCTCCTTTCATCAATTAACTGTAATATTTCCTGTGATATCCTTGGATTTTTTGTAGGTCTTGCCTTTCTATCTATTTTGTCCTCAACTGCCTTCACTATTTCATCTCTCAATGCTACCCATTCGTCTTCTATTGTTTTATTTCCCCCTGTTTCTGTCAATTGTTGCCTAAATCTCCCTCTGAAATTCTCCATAACTTCACTTTCCTTAAATTTATCTAAGCCCCATCTCCTTATTTTCCTACCTTTCTGCAGTTTTTTCAGCTTCAGCCTACAGTTCATGACTAACAAGTTATGGTCAGAGTCTATATCTGCCACTGGGTATGTCCTGCAGTTTATAACCTGGTTCCGGTACCTATGTCTTACCATTATAAAATCTTTCTGATACCTTCCGGTGTCTCCTGGTCTCTTCCACGTATACAACCTTCTTTTGTGATTCTTAAACCACGTGTTTGTTACGATTAAATAATGTTCCGTGCATAATTCTACCAGGCGACACTCTCTTTCAACCCTCCTGCCCAGTTCATATTCACCTATTATTTTCCTTTCTCTTCCTTTCCTACTACCGAATTCCAGTCTCCCATAACAATTAAGTTTTCCTCTCCCTTAACTGTCTGAATAATTTCCTTTAGCTCCTCATATATTTCTTCGATCTCCTCATCATCGGCAGAGCTAGTTGGCATATAAACCTGTACTACTGTTGTCGGTGTTGGCTTCGTATCTATCTTGACAATGATAATGCGATCACTGTGCTGCTCATAGTAGTTTAGCCGAATTCCTATTTTCTTATTCATTATCAGTCCAACTGCTGTGATACCCACAACTGATTTTGTATTTATAATCCTGTACTCACCTGACCAGAAATCCTGTTCATCTTGCCACCGAACTTCACTAATCCCCACTATATCTAACTTCAACCTCTCCATTTCCCTTTTTAAACTTTCTAATTTTCCTACCCGATTAAGGGATCTAACATTCCACGCTCCGATCCGTAGAATGCCAGTATTGTCTTTCCTGATGACAACATCCTCCTGAGTAGTCCCCGCCCGGAGATCCGAATGGGGGACTATTTTACCTCCGGAATATTTTACCCGAGAGGATGCCATCATCATATTTCCATACAGTAGAGCTGCATGTCCTCGGGAAAAGTAACGGCTGTAGTTTCCCCTTGCCGTTCGCAGTAGCTGTGTGGCAAAGCCACATTAGCTGATGTTACAAGGACAGCTCAGTCAATCATCCAGACTGTTGCCCCTGTAACTACTGAAGAGGCTGCTGCCCTTCTTCAGGAACCACACGTTTGTCTGGCCTCTCCACAGATACCCCTCCGCTGTCGTTGCACCTACGCTACGGCTATCTGCATCGTTGAGGCACGCAAGCCACCCCACCTCGGCAGTGTCTGTGGTTCAAGGGGGTGTGTAAGTCACTATTTTCTTCCTTGCCTGCCTGCCGAAAATATATTATTGATTCCCACCTACACAGGTAGAACTGATCATCAGAATAAAATACGAGAAATCAGAGCTCGGACGGAGAGATTCAGGTGTTCTTTCTTCCCGCGCGCTATTCTAGAACGGAATGGGAGATAAATGGTATAATGATGGATCGATGAACCCTCTCCCAGGCACTAAAATGTGATTTGCAGAGTATCCCATGTAGATGAAGAACTGCTACGGTGGCAGCTGGAAGGTTCATGCGATGCTCGGGTGGTTCGGTAAGTTGCATTTCTAACATTAGACTGACATTTTTGATTCGGTATGGTGATATATACAGAGATGTTTCTGTTCTTAACAATGCCCTGTTCGATATTTCGATGGGACTTATTGTTTTACATGCAGACCCTGCCTATGTCGCACCCAAGTTGCCTACAGTACCTCCCGGCTGATTGCATGTACCAGACACTCGATATTTTTATCTGTTCCTACATGTAACAGAGTAAGTACGTACACGCCCTTTTTACAAGAGCCGGTCGCTCTTATTGGTCAACGCCAAGGAGGTTAAAATAAGGGAAGACGGCGCTACTATGAAAAGCTTATCTGTCGATTGAAGCCAGTCCGCCATCTTGTGGAGTCAACGAAATATGATTCAGATTAAAGCACTGTGTGGTTTTTGGCCTCTTCATACTTTTAAATAACTGTCATTTCTGGTGCTTGTTTGGTATAGTACAGACCTTGCAAATAGGTGAACTGTGATTTAATAACACAAAATCATTGGCTCCATAATATGGTGACACGGCTTCACTTCTGTATTGTTAAGGGCATCTCCCGCAGTTCTAACCTCCTTGGTCAGAGCCCGCAGTGGCCGCTAGTCTTGTGTAGTTCGCGAACGAACTAGTTCGGAAGAGCGATCCCACAGGCGAACTACGTGAACTAGTTCCCAGATCCCTCGCCTCTTATTCGCGCGCTCCTTTTCCGAAGACTGACGGGGAACAGCGAGAGGACGCGAGAGCGCGCAGAATCACGTGATTCCCTTCTGTCAGTTACATTCATTTCGAGCTGAGAATCCTGAGATGCGGCTCAGCTGAAGTTTCGTAGTTCAGTGCCACAAGAAATCTATTTTAAAAATAAAGTACTACCAGTACTCTGTATGCAAAGTAGTTGAATACCATTGTATCACCCATTCGTGTAAATAACTAGTTTATTTGCGTAAGTATTTGATGTCAAATTGCCCAAATATACGGGTAATAGCACGCGCTTTGGCAACACTGATTCATTATATAAAAAAGCTGTCATAAAAAAGAGCTCTTTTAGTAGCGGTAGCAAAAGCCAAAAATAGCGGACGAACTAGAACGAGCGGACGAACTAGGAGCAGCGGACGAACTAGGAGCAGTGGACGATTATGCCAAACGTATCTCGCTTCATAGTTCGTTGGATTCTTTTCCGAAGACCGACGGGCAATAGCGAGAGGGCGGGTAGCAGAAGCAAAAAACACGTGTTTGCCTTGTGCTGATGAGTCATTTCGAGGTGAGCGTCTGCCTGCTAGATTACATAGTTCAGTGTTACAAAATTTCTGCTTTGATGTGTTCTACACTCTGCAATATCTGACTAATAAATTCCATAAAGCCAAGATATAGAGATAACTCTGAACTTAAACGCGAGAAATTATCCGCAAAGTGTTTCTTTTGGTTTGCGTGATATCGTTAGCGGCTCAAGCAGCAAGCACATGAAGCAGCTGGGTGGGGCAACTTCCCCCTCCACCTGCACGTGCAGACCACGCCACTCAGCCGTCTCTGGGAGCGGACGAACTAAAAGAGCGAACTAGTTCGCGGCAGACGCGCGAACTAAAGTGAGCGCTCCCGATCGCGAACTATAATGCGCAAGGCTAGCGGCCGGCCAGTCCCCCTGTGGCAGAGTCACGGCCTGCGCGCCCCCAGCTCCCCGCTGTGCTGAGGTAACGGGCGTCGCTAATTATACGGCTTTCTGCAGCCGGTCGCCGCCGCCGCCGCACGCGCCGCGGCCATGTAAATGCGGCGCCATCTGCAAGTCAAGTGCGTGCCGGAAACGCAAACCCTAATTACCTGATGCGCTACCAGCCGGATTACGAGTGGTCGCGCCGTGGGCAGGGGAGCAGGGCACGGCTAGCCCCTAGCCCCGCTGACTAACCAGCCGGCACGAGCGCCACAGGAGCCACACAAACGTCCAGAACAGTGCTTTCCAAACTTTCCCTCATGGCGACACCCTGTTCTAGCTTATAGTTTACCGCGACACCCTTTCACTATTATAAATACAATAGCTGAAAACCCGGCACTGCCCGGGTATTTATTTATTTATTCCTGCCATTTTTCAGCTACACATTCATTTGTATAAGGGCTGTGTGTCTGTAAAGTCTCTTGGGAATAGGTTAAAACTTGGTGCGTGATTGGGCGGTTCTCCATGAACGTTACTGTTTATGTGCTCATATATCATGAGCTACCTGTCGTACATTGATACAATTTCGAAGGTACACTCACTATATACCTGTATACTGTCTGTAAAATTTACTGTGGCTACAATTTTCAGTGCAGAAATTATAAGTTGTAACGTCATGACCAATGCCGTAGCCTTAGACCATGAACAGCGGAACGTTACTGTTTATGTGCTCATATTTCATGAACTATGTGTCGGCATGTCATACAATTTAGAAGCTACATTCAACTATATATATGTATACTGTCTGTAAAATTTCCTGTCGCTACAATTTGTAGTGTTCAAATTATAAATTGTAACGTCATACCAAGAGCCTTAGTTTTACTCCAAAAACAGCGGAAAAGTAGTAAGCGAGAAACTTTTTGCCTTTCATCATTTTACTATGGTTACCACCAAGAAAAAGTTTAATAAAGGTTTGAAATTATGTTTAAAGTTTTTTGCAAGTCGCTAAGTACTGTCATTCTCATACAGTGTATTTCGAAAGTCTCGCCGCATTATATGGCATTTTTTGCGGTTTCTATTGGTTATGACGTAAAATCTTTTGAACCAAGTGACGTATGTGATTCTTAACCATGTATCAATTGCCACCTCACTGTAAGGAATATGTGTACCAAATTTAGTTGAAATCGGTCCAGTGCTTTAGGAGAAAATGAGCAGCATTGTCGCAAAATGCAGCAGTTTTTCGCGCATCTCATTGTTTATGACGTCATATCTCGTGAACTATTATATCGTATGTCATTATTACACTTACGGCGACCGTCCTCATGGATTGAAGCTTACGTGTACAAAACTTCATAAAGATTGGAACAAAACTGTAGATTTGTATGCAACACGTACAAACATACGGACACTCTGCTTTATATATTAGATATGGCAGAATTTAGATGGTTCTAGCGGGGGGGGGGGGGGGGGGAGATAAAGTATCGCTTAAATGTAGTTTGTAAACGAAACTGAAATCCTCGTACGCGTTGACATGTTTAATGTTGAACCTGACTGCAGCAATTACGTACCTTATCGCAGGCAGAGTTGCCAACTTTTGCACAAAGATTCCCTCTAAATTTACTATAAAATCCCCCTAAAAAAGCAAACGGGGGAAGGGTGGTTCTGACTAGAAGCTCTCTCTCTCTCCCGCCATCTATTGCACATATATTAAAAATTAAGAGCCATGCCCACGGGCACGAATGCAGGGGTGCAAATACCGAAACATAGCTCATATTAAGAAATAATTACAATCCTATCTTCCAGCAAAGGGTCCGTTTCACAGATCTTCGCATACTTTTGTGCATACTTTCTCTTATTTTTGGTAGCCATTTTGACCAATAAAACAATGCATTTACATCACAAGTTGAGTCGGTCATTAAAGTAAAAGTAATGATGGATCACCAATACAGCATAATAATCGCTATTGCACTTAATTGCCGATCATAGCACGGGACGTAGCGGTATTTCAATGCAGTGTCCTCGGAAAATACCATTCCATTAACATACTATAGAAAAAAACTGGTATTGTTGAGCGACGAGATGGGGGTGGAGAGAGGGGAAATATGCGCCGCCTCCATGTGCTGTAAGTTAACAGTGCAGACATCATGAACTGAAGAAACAATGAAAACAGTGCGGCAGTAGTGACAGAAGAGCGACAATGTAATCAATACAGACTGACAGTACTATGCACGGTTGGCAATGAACATCTGCAATCAGTACGGCAACACGTCTTCTGATTGCAACACACACATTTGATTCATAAAATAAATAAATTATCTTCGTCCCCCTAAAAATCCTCCTCACACTTCTTTTTCCTCCTAAAAATCCCCCAACATTTCTTTCCCCCTAAATCTGGGGGAAAACTCCCAAGTTGGCAACCGCGATCGCAAGAAAATGAAACATTAGGAACTACGGAGTTGTGCAACAGAGTAACACCGCAGACAACAATGCCTAACTCACACAGTAACTCTACATGCGACCCAATTTCCGAGACACGAAAACTGAATTTCGGAAACCGTCTTTCGCTGTCGTTTATACATGTCAGGGTCAGATAAGGTTTTGCTGGATCGATTGAAAACGGCATCTGGAAATTAGCTGCTCGGAATTCTGATTTAGACAGCACAGTGGCTGTTCCATTTCAGTTCAATATTATCAAATTGTTTTCAGAAATAAAAAGGATGTATTTATGACAAGTGATGAATTATTATTTAAGTTCTATTGTTAGGTTCTTGCTTCACCACGACCTCGGAAGTCCCGACATATTCGGGAAAAATGGATAAATATTTGTGACAAGAATATGAATGTCATTTCTGGTCCCAGAATCTGTTATATACAGAAAACGGAGAGAAAGAAATATTAACGCATACTAGGGTTCGAACCAATGATCACTGCATTTAAAATACTACACTCCGTTAATCACCCGGCCATACTCCATACTAAACATCGCTACTGAATAGCTTTACCCAGTGGACAACTGTGACTGCTTTTACAATCTGACATCTTTTACAGCCACTGTGTCATTGACTGACATTTAATTGTAAGAAACGCTACCGAGGGTGACGTGGCTTTGATAAATCCATTAAAAAACGCTCAGGTGCAGCTTTTTGAGGAGGAAAGCAGACTACAGTGAAGGTTCGTTCAAGCAGCTGCCAGTTCCAGCACACTGCGCATGGGAAGAGCTGTTACACAGTATCAGCAACAGCTCTTCGTATGCGTAGTTTGCTGGAATCTGGCAGCTGCTTGAACGAACCCTGAGTGTCTACTGCTGCTGAAGCAGAGCTGCCGCCTAGCGGCTGAGCACGCAATTAATGTGCACCAATCATTCCTTAATACGTGACCTGTGGTGCACTGAATGATTAGCTGCAGCCGAGTCTTCAGGGTAGTATGAAGGATATTTTGTGTTGTTTTACGACAAGTTTTGGTCTAGAATCTGGCCTACATTATCTCCAAGTCGGAAACGACGAGATGGGATTATACAAGGCTTAAAACTTAAACAGTGGCAACACTGCTGTGGATACACTATACAGTAGAATCTACTATTGTCACTGACATACCTACCTTACATCCGAGTAAATGGACTCTCCCATCCCACGTCAGCGGTGTGCGCACAATCGAGGGGAACACAGTCACTTGGGAGCGAGCGGTCTAACGTAACGGCGTCACTATGTTTTCGATACAGGTAGAACGTTGTTGGCTCTAGACTGAATGTCTCAGAAATCATACAGCACAACAATATCAATAGGATCTTTAAGAGGCGTGCGTAGAATCTGCACAACCCACCCATCATTTTGCACGGCAATGCGCGGGCGCATACAGCGCAAGCTGTTACTGCTGTATTCTGTCGATGGGACTGGAAGTACTGTACTACCCATCATACTTTCCGTTAAGTCGTTGGGACTTTGATTTGATTCCGAAGATGAAGGAACCACTTCGTGGCATTCGCTCCAGAAATGTTCCAGAGATTCAACAGACAGTAGACCGCTCCATTCGCATAATCAACAGAACAGGCTCTGCTGACGGTATATCACGCCTTCCACATAGCCCGTAACAGATTCTACCGAACGCTGGTGACTACTTTGAAGGACAGTAAGAAGTGTAAACAAGTAACGCTTTTGTATCAGTTGTGAACAAATATTTGCCACTATTTAAGTTACAACCCTCGTATTTCGGTTATTTTTAACATTTCTTTCTAGCTACGATACGTAGACAGGATTTCAAAGTTCAGAGAGCATTCGTTTCTAGAAGAGTCAACCAGTATACTGATTCCTCCTACGTACATCTCGTGAAACGATCTCAAGGATATAATTAGAGATTATAGGTCACACGGTGAATGGATATACATTTGAAAGAGTTGATAGCTTCAAGTATCTTCCTTCCAGCTTCTTTCTAGCTACGATACCTAGACAGAATTTCAAAGTTTAGAGAGCATTCGTTTCTAGAAGAGTCAACCAGTATACTGATTCCTCCTACGTACATCTCGTGAAACGATCTCAAGGATATAATTAGAGATTATAGGTCACACAGTGAATGGATATACATTTGAAAGAGTTGATAGCTTCAAGTATCTTCCTTCCAACTTCTTTCTAGCTACGATACCTAGACAGAATTTCAAAGTTCAGAGAGCATTCGTTTCTAGAAGAGTCAACTAGTATACTGATTCCTCCTACGTACATCACGTGAAACGATCTCAAGGATATAATTAGAGATTATAGGTCACACGGTGAATGGATATACATTTGAAAGAGTTGATAGCTTCAAGTATCTTCCTTCCAACTTCTTTCTAGCTACGATACCTAGACAGAATTTCAAAGTTCAGAGAGTTTCTAGAAGAGTCAACTAGTATACTGATTCCTCTTACGTACATCACGTGAAACGATCTCAAGGATATAATTAGAGATTAGAGCTCACACGGTGAATGGATATACATTTGAAAGAGTTTTTTAGCTTCAAGTATCTTCGTTCCACACTCACTTGCTTTAATGACATCTCAACTAAAATTAAGATTTAGCCGATGTCAGCAAATAAGGCATACTGCGCACTGAGTATCTTATTCCGCTCTAGACTCCTCAGCCACCCAACAAAATTCACTATTTATAAAACCCTCGTTATGCCAGTTAGAAGATGACCCTTTATGGAAACCGATGCAAGGTTGCTTGACGGATAGGAGAGGAAAGTTTTTAGGAGAATAATTAATTTGCCCTGTGTATGACAGAGAACAATGGAGGAAAAGACACAAGGCAGAATTGTACAATATATAGGCCAAAGCTCTTGTAAAGAAAATCATACGATCAGGAAGTATAATATGGTCAGGTCATGTGGCAAGACAGGAGGAACTGAGAACTGAGGCGATGAAGGAGTTTTTTTTTTTTTTTTTTTTTTTTTTTTTTTTTTTTTTTTTTTTTTTTTTTTTAATACAGGTGGACAAAGAGGGCGAGGTCGACCTCGAGCAAGATAGCTGGATGGAGTGGAAGAGCCGGCCGCGGTGGCCGAGGGGACTGAGGCGCTCCAGTCACGGTCTGCACGGCCACTACGGTCGTGGGTTCGAATCTCCCCTCGGGCATGGATATTTGTGTCGTCCTTAGTATTAGCTAGTTCATAAGTAGTTTGTAAGTTTAGGGACTGATGACCCCGTAGTTAAGTTCCATAAGATATACAAACATTTGAACATGTTTGGAGTGGAAGAAGACCTACCGAAGGTCACATCCGGAAACTGGAGGAGGGTAGCATGTGACCGTGATGGATGGCGTTGCGAAGGCCAAAGTTAATCCTGCACTGTAGCGCCAGAGAAGAATAAGAAGAGCTCACACGGAAGTATACTGGCAACAGTTTTTTTTCCGCGGATCATATACGATTAGACTAGGAAGACCAAGTATCTATAGTACGAAAAGTACCCTCCGCCACACACACTGAGATTGTATGGCTGGAGATGTAGACGTACATGACATCCATCGCATCAAGAAATATTTGGGAATAAACAATAAGTTTTTCTGCACTATATCCAACTAGAACAACGGTTCTGGCTACAGACGGGACGATAGGACCCGATTGATCCCCGTTTAAACCACCAACCAACGGCATAATGAGGCAACGATATAGACTATAGTCGGCGTCAGCTACGAAGGTGGCCCATTTTTCATCCGTTCTGCGCATCCCTCCACCCCTTTACCGCAATGACAGCCAATAATGTTCGTTCTGTAGGCGCGTGGCTGGCCGCGAGTTGCGCAATGTTTCTCCCTTCCAACGAGACATACGACTTTCACACATAAACAGAAAAACGTGATCAACCCCTGGCAAACACCATGATAGCGTGCTTACAGTCTGACATCCAGCTCCTTTGGTTAACAAAAGAGATGAAAGTTACCTGATACCCAAGAGCAGGTAACAAGAATTTCGCATTGCGCCCCAATAACGGACGTTTTACCTGCAATGGAAGTTACACAATTAAAAATGATTGTTTAACATGTTTTCCTGCTAATACGTCTCCCTTAGTTGTATCTTGTCGCAGGAAAACTTTCTTTAGTGTAGTTAAGTTGAAAATAGCTAGAGAGTGAGATGCGCTGCTTTGCCACCACAAATTTGGTGAATTATTGGGTCAAGAACAACGACACATCTCGGTTCATAGGCTTATCGTGTTGCCGGCCGCGGTGGCCTAGCGCTCTGCGGCGCGTCAGTCACAGTCTGCATGGCCAGTACGGTCGGGGGTTCGAATCCCCTCTCGGGCATGGATATTTGTGCCGTCCTTAGCATTAGCTAGTTCATACGTAGTCTGTAAGTTTAGGGACTGATCGCCCCGTAGTTAAGTCCCATAAGCTCTACAGACATTTGAACATTTTTGATTAGCGTGTTACATCAATCATTATCGATAGAGGAGAGCCATTATAGACAAACTAACACCAATTGTGATTTTACTTCGGGGGATAAGGGCTTAGCAGATCTCTATGAGATTGCGTAGTATAAGAGTCAACCAGCCGGCAACTCGATTATGTATACAACAGCATTAAATAATGATTACAACATTTCATTCTTTTAAGTGAATTTTACAGCTACATACGCTGTTAAATAACTAACTTCTACGCTGCAGAATAAAAGTTAATTTTCTTTTGCCTCATCTGTAATTCTTAATGTACTTCAGTGTCATCACTTTTCTTTCGCGTCAGTGACAGTGCCAGTAATTTAGCTGCGTATAGAACTGAACTTGAGAACTTTTTTCACACATGCTTCTCAATTACTCTCTTGAGAAGGGGCTAAAATGGAACACTGCCATATCATCAACATTAGGGTTACCATCAGCCAAGCGACATCAAGTACCAGTGTCAATTACTCATTGTCCTACGCAAGTAGCCAACTGTATAATCATATGGTAATGAATCTTTCTTTCTATGCATGCAGAAATTAAGACTCGTACAGAGGCACATAGACGTTCTTATTTTCCCCTCGTTCCGTTTGGGAGTGGAATAGGAAAGGAAATGCCTAGTAGTGGTAAAGTGTACCCTCCGCCAAGAACCTTACGCTGGAAAATCAAATGTTTCTGGAGCTTATGGGACTTAACTACGGGGTCATCAGTCCCAAATCTCACAAACTACTTACGAACTAGATAATACTAAGGACGGCCCGAGGGGGGCATTCGAACCCCCGACCGTAGTGGCCGTGCAGACCGTGACTGGCGCACCGCAGTCCTCTCGGCCACCGCGGCCGGCCTTACGGTGGATTGCAGAGTATATACGTAGATGTAGAACAGCTCCCTGCAGATTTAGACGTTATCCCCTACCATATATTGCGTCCCCAATTAACTTTTTATCCAGTAGAAAAGTAAAATAAAACATCAAACAAATACACTGTACCGCAAAGTTAACATAAGCCAGCATGCTATTTTCTTTTTCCCTTTTTGTTCTTTAAGACAATAGAAAAACGTCTTTTCAGAACAGCACCCTATACTTCTTCTCCTCAACACATGTTTAACAGAATTTACAGTGCATATTGTACAGATCAGAGGCAGTTCTTGATTTAAAATATCATTGAATATAAAATGTATAAAATGTATTCGTATTGCATATAAGGAATTGTTACTTCACTCACTGTTCTATTAACTTACCTTCTCCTCAGATGAGAGACGTTTCTACTGTCTCTGTTTTGCTTACTTACCTTCTCGTTCTCCTTATTTGTTGGTATATTTCGTAGACAAATATTCTATCGCATACGACTGACTGTTTTGTTACCACAGTTCCCACTGTAAAAAACCGAATGGGGCGGCGCAGTGGCAACACACGGGACTCCCTTTCAGTAGGACGGTGGTTCAAATCCACCTCCGGCCATACATATATAGGTTTTCCAAGATTTCCCTAAATCACTCCAGGCAAATAGGATGGTTCCTTTAAAAGGGCACGGCCGATTTCCTGCCTCATCCTTACCCCAAAACTCTGAGCGTAAGCTCAGTTTCTAATGACCACGCTGTCGACGGGACGTTTAACCCTTAACTTCCATCCTTCCTTAAGGCTAGTCTACACGACGACACTAGGTTGCGACATTCGTTGCATGAAATCAATTGCTTTCAACTGCTCTCGTGTATGTTTGTAGACACGGCGCCAATACCATACACTTCAGTTTCGTTGTTTTGTGAGTGCCGTAGTCACCGTAGAATGAATGTTTTGGTAGCTGCCGGCCGCGGTGGCAGCGGGGACTGAGGCGCTCCAGTCACGGTCTGCACGGCCACTACGGTCGGGGGTTCGAATTCCTTTTTTTTCTTTCTTTTTTTAGCTCTAAGAGTTGTGGCATAGCTATTGCTTCTCCGTGTGAAGTCGCTGCATAAGACTGAACATAAAATGAATAAGAAACATGTTTAGGGTTCGTGAGTGGATTAAAAAAAGACGTCAGCTCGGTTGCTCAGCGACCTTGATTCAAGAAATTGTGATTGAAGATCCTATAAGCTATTTTAATCAACGTGGAATGTCACCAGAGCAGTTTACGTTCCTTTTAAAGAGAGTTACTAATGCAACAAAGAAAAAAGATACTGTTATGAGTGAAGCATTGTCACCTGAACTGAAATTACAAATTGCATTACGTTTCTTGTCGTGTAGATATTCGCCTCTACAGTATCTGCACCGTGTTTCGAAATCCACAATTGCCATAGTTCGTTTTGTAAAGGTATTTCGAATTGAATGTATTTTAGTCTGCAATTCATTAATCGTCAACCCATCAATATTTAATCCACGAATAATTGCTTAAAGAACACCAACACGCTCCTGCTTATTCCTGTGATTTTCATCGTTGAAATCGCACAAACACCTATGCATCGCATGTATGTTCAAAAACCGAATTATTTCTTCCGTTCCCCCCCCCCTTTATGTTGTATTTTGTTCTGTATTGGTTATAACCTAACCTAAAACCACGCGCAATCAGTTTCGCCAAAGTTGGAAGGAGCCGAAACTATTTAGTTTCGCCAATGAGTTGCGCGAACGCCTGCCGCGCATGCGCACTGGCCAGTAGCGCAGTTTCATGAAACCTAGTGTAGTGTAAACCAGCCTTTACTGCAGGAAGTCAATGCCAGTTCTGCGTTGTATTTTTCATATCGTCATATTCATGCGGGCAAAGCCTGCACCGTAGTCGATACACCGGTTCCCGCTAACACATGGAAGTTAAGCACTATCTGACCCTTAGATGGGTTACCGTCCGCGTCTGCCGAGTACTGTTGGCAAGCGGGATGCATTCAGTCCTTTTTGAGATCAATCGAGAAGCTAACTGACTGAGATGTAGCGGCACCGGTTACGAAAACACACAACGGCCAGGAGTGCGGGGCGTCGACAGCGGTTTTCTTAATAATTTGGCGCCTTCAGACGAAGGATGACACTTTGGTCGCGCGGTAAGCCTACCTGTCCTGACGTAAGAGGCCTATAGGACGGAGTTTCGTACACCTAATGTTTACGTGAATGGTACACTGCGAAATATTGGATGGTATTTAAGACAGATCTATTGCTGCTCATACCTTCCTAACGAACGAAGTTACAAGATAGGCTATCATATCGTTTAACGTTGCTCTGATAAACCGTATATATATATATATATATATATATATATATATATATATATATATATATATATATATATATATATATACGGTTTATCAGAGCAACGTTAATGGATATGATAGCCTATCTTGTAACTTCGTTCGTTAGGAAGGTATGAGCAGCAATAGATCTGTCTTAAATACCATCCAGTATTTCGCAGTGTACTAATTGCTGTTCGTTAGTCTAGCTAAAACTCGAGAACGGCTGAACCGATTTTGCTAATTTTAGTCTTGAAATATTCGTGTAACTCCAGGTAAGGTTTAAACAGTGATAAAATATGGAAAAGTAGTCCGGAAAAGAGGAAAATCGGGAAAAACTGAAACAGCTTTTTCCAGTGAGCTATCAATACCGTCCGTTCAATTGCGATAAAATTTTGTACATTTCATGGTCAAATCAAGAGGAAGTCCGCACCAAATAAAAATTTGGAAAAGTTGTCCGGAAAGTAGGAAAATTTAGGAAAAACCAAAAGCGATTTTTTGTAAGAGCATCACTTTGAGTACGGCTTGACAGGACAAGGTTTGTATGATACAAATCTTTTGGAAAATCTACCGGAAAATTGGAAAATTTTAGAAAAACCGAAAGTCCTTTTTTCCATGTGTTCTTGATGGAATTCAGCACTATAACTGACTATTCGCACGACGGAGAGGGATAATTCGTTTTTTGTTTTGTTCATTATGGTCTTGCGAAAGTTTTCAGTAAAAGGAAAAAAAATAGGGACCCTTACAAAGGAAAGTCGAAAATTTCGAACCAAGTTCCTTCTTCAATATGTTTCTAAATGTACTCAACACTATTAAGTTGATAACCGTTCGTCTGAGTGCGATAAAGTTTGCACATTTGAAGTTCAAAGCAAGAGTAACGTTCTTATGAAATAAAAATTTGGAAAAGTATCTTCGAAAATTGTAACATTCAGAAAAAATAGAGAGATATTTTTCTATAAAATATCAGTGCCATTCATCTGTTTACCACAAAGTTTTTTCCATATTTTATCACTGTTTAAATCTTCCCTGAACTTCCACGGATGAGACATGAACATTATCCTGTGCGTGATTTGCCCATTCTTTCCGCCAACAATCGAGCCGATACTTAGACTATCTGATGATATCTTTATAAAGCTACTGGATTTAAATTAATATGGTTTACTTTAAGAGGTAAGTGATATTAAGTTCACTGGGTCATCTAGTTTCGAATACAATGTTATTAGTATGCTACTTGACACAGTCACATCGATTAAATATCCGAACGCATAGTTGTTAAGTTATATAAAATGGGAGAGCATGAACGAAAATTGTGGGATATACTGATGGTCGACTACGGTTCATTGGAAGAATTTTGGGAAAATGAACTTCATCTGTACAGAGCGCCTACAGAATGAAACTGAGGCACGTTCCTGAGTACTGCTCGAGTGTTTTGGATCCCTACCACGTCAGATTACAGGAAGACATAGAAGCATTTCATTGGCCGGCTGCTAGGTTTGTTACCGTTAGGTTCCATCAACACGCGAGTATTTCAGAGATTTTTCTAGACCGCAAATGGGTGTCCCTGGAGGAAAGACGACGTTCTTTTCGAGGAACACTACAGAGGAAATATTTTGAAGCTGACTGTAGGACTATTCTAATGCAGCCACGATAATAGAAAACGCTGCATATCGACTTTCCTTGCGATTATAACAGGAAATACAATGGGTAGCATTGTACGAGATAGCTTCTGCCACACACCATACGATGTCCGCAGAGTATCTATGTAGGTGTGTAAGTAACGAAGTGACTGAGACCTTTACAATCGGACTAAACAGAAGCGGACAGGCATTTGATGACCTGTTCTTCCAAGTAAGTAAAGCTGTCATCAATCCGAAGACTGGTATAAGCACAGCAATGCTTTATTAGGCATGGTTCTTTTGGAATTGTTATGCCTTCGCCATACTTCGACTTTGTACTGACTTATCCAGCTAGATACAGGCAGACCTACGGTTTTGCGTGGGTTCCAAACTATGGGGCAGCATGGAATTTTTCACGTACCCAGAAATTGCGAGAGTTATAAGAAGTGATAGCTGACAGTAAAAATCCTAGGATTAACCTGGGATCGAATGCGCAAGCTGACGATTTATAGTGTGACACTATGCTGCTGACCCTGGAACTCCCCATTACGCCCCCCCCCCCCCGCACGACTACCCCAAATCACACAGATTTAGTGCTAAAGTGGTCCAATGCATAACCTGTGGAAACTGAACACAAATGAATCATGAAAATACTCCAAACTGTGTAAAATACAAACAGTTAAGGTGCAAGCTAAACGCGCGAGAATGACCGAGTGGTTTGAGGCGGGGCTGCTCGGTCTCTCGCCGTCGAAGGATCGAGTCCTCCTTCGGAAATGGGTTTATCTGTTGTCCTTTGCATAAGCTGAAGTTAGTTAAAGTAGCTTGTAACTCTAGCGACCGATGACCTCAGCAGCTTTGTCCGGTAGGTACACAAACATTTGAACATTTATATTTAAAGGCAAATTCAAACATATTCCCATACATACCGCTATAAGCGCGCTCTGTCCGACATACGAGGCTAGTCATACATGACGATTGTGTTGTTTGCAGTACCATAGTGCAGCCATAAAAGACGAGTTCCTGGAGGATTTACCTGAAATATTAGGTTCCCGCTGTCTGTACAGTTCAGGAATAACCAACGTGGAGGTGGCCAGAGGTTATCCCCTTTTTTTTACAATCTTTGTTTTGTTTCGTTTCTTTCGTTGTTTGGTTTTCAATATTACATTTGTTATTTTATACCATTCAGGTTCTTCTGCATTATGTTTGACAGTCAGTGGTGACTTGTATTATCCACTACAAAGAAGTGCTGCATACACAAACACATTTGCATCACGGACATCCGA
Organism: Locusta migratoria; assembly: GCA_026315105.1. Classification (NCBI taxonomy): domain Eukaryota; kingdom Metazoa; phylum Arthropoda; class Insecta; order Orthoptera; family Acrididae; genus Locusta; species Locusta migratoria. Next base: position 87,310,048 of record CM048745.1, read on the forward strand.
TTTTTGCAATTTTCTTGCGCAATTTACTGCAACTTTGGCACGTAACTTTATCACACATGACTTTTTTTTAATATTCCTCCCCATGGTCAGGAAAATTATACTACCAAAAAAAAAAAAAAAAATAAAAATAAATAAATAAAGGGGTCTACATGCCACAGCCACTTTTTCCCTAAGAAAAAAAAAACTGTACATCTTCAGGCGCTGACTCCTGTCTATACCTATCCCAAATCAAACGAACCTAGATACACCAAGGGCTAAGAGGAAAATATAGGGAATGGGAAGGAGTTATTTGCAATTATTAATTAATTTATTTAGATTTTTTCCGTTTTATTTATTTATTTAAGTTTTCTATGTAGTTACTCACCTTCAGTGGGGGAACATCCAAACTCCTCGATAACTTTTGTAGAGTTCCGTTTTCAGTTCGTTCAGGACTCGTATCAACAAAAGCATCACATTAACTTAACATAGTCTGAACGTTCCAGCTGGGAGGCGGGTCGTGAAAGACGCTCCATAAAAGATTTGAAAAGAACTGTTGGTATTTGGGGTTACGAACGATTGCGCAATGGCAATCATTGAGATACGTCCAGTAACCCAGTTCCGATTTCTCAATGCGGTCGAAAAGGTAGCGGACGGTGTGGCCGCGTATCCAGTTGACAGCGTTAGTTTTCGTGGCCGGGTAATAAATCGTGTACGGAAATTGCAGCGTCTGGAGTGAGAGCTGAACAGGTGTACGTCGGGTGATGAAAGCCAGAAAGCGTTTTGCGAGTCTCCAGACGTCGGAGGACGAACCATATTCGGACCGATAGTTGTCGGTGTCATCCACCCCACAGTGAATACATAGGGGTGTGTCAGCGAGTCGGATACGGTGCAGGTGAAAACGGCTGACTTGTTGCCGTTGACGGTGATATACCAGGCGGATTGGACGCTGGAATCGAGAAAAACTGCATGTACTGATTTCCATGCACGACGCCATATGATTTGGGGAAACTTTTGTTCAATAGGATTGGAGGGCTGATGTTGGAGGGCCACATAGACAGTCTTTGAAAGAGGTAGGGATTGGTAAATGTAGCTTAATTCCAGAGAGAAATGTCGGATGTAGTAAAAAGGGCCTAGAATGTCAGATAATTTGACTGGGGATGTTTTTCAATCGGGTGCATATTCGCGTAAAAGCAGTCCGGTCATGTTCGTTGGGCAGTGTCGCCATATTTTCAGTTGGGAGCTAACAAACAGCGCCGTAACTTTTTGTGGGACGTGCAATAGTCCGACCCCACCACGATCCCGTAGGAGGGAAAGAGAGGCATATTGGACCTTGAATAACAGTCCAGTACAGACAAAGGATCCCATCGCCATCATCATGCGACGGAAAGGGGTATCGGGATCGGGAACACTAGTGCCACATAGGGGACGCGAGAGGCGTGATAAACATTCACTTATCGCGCACGTCGAATCACATCCAGGGATCTAAATCGGCGTTGAAAGAGGCTTCCCCGGATCGTTTGGAGCAGACGCCTGGCAGTTAAGGTTGCCGAAGATCTTTTGTAAACTCAATGCCTAAGTAGCGGACGGTGGTGGCCACACTTAGGGGGGCAACGCATCTAGCAGGTAGACCCTCTCTAATGAGCAGAACCTTCGATTTAGAAACGTCGAGAGAACTGCCCGACGCTTCGCCATATGTTGTTATCCACGTCAGAGCAGCACGAACGTCGTCTTCACTGCGTAGGAAGAGCATGAGATCGGCAGCGTATGCCACACAGCAGAAACGGTGTCTGTGCAAATACATTCCCGTCAGACGTTGGCGAAGTACTTGGAGCAGGGGTTCTAAGACAAATGCAAACAGAATTGTAGAAAGTGGGTAACTTTGTCTAACAGACCGTGCAATCTTAAGACGCGCAGTGAGGCGTCCATTATAGAGTACTCTGGAAGTTGCGGCACTCTAAAGGCTCTTTACCACACTTACTATTTGTGCAGGAATGCCCATCTGTTGGAGGATCGTCATTAGAAAAGTGTGATCTACACGATCGAATGCCTGACTTAAATCGAGCGAAGCCAGTGCACCGGGCAGGTGTCGGAGCTTGGCGAGCGTAATCATGTCCCTGCAACGGCAAAGGGCCGTTCGAACATTGTTGGCTCCACGCAGGGAGGTGTGGTCGTGAACGTGACGTACGGTGCTGCCTTCTTGAGTCGAGCTGATAACAAGTGGATGAATATCTTCATGTCACTATTGAGAAGGGTGATGGGCCGGTAGTCGCTGATCCGTGATCGCCCGTGAGGTTTAGGGACGGGAACAATAACACCGTCGTTGCTGGGGACATCAGTTCACGGCAGATAGCTGTCCAAGTGGGTACCAACAGGTATCTAAAACTCTTGTAAAATTCTAGGGGGAGGCCGTCAGGTCCGGGGGATTTATTGGCGACTCCCGCTCTGATAGCATCCAGGACTTCGTCAGTGGTCACGTCTTCTTCGAGTTCAGTCACCACGTCTTCTGGAATAGTGTTGGTGATGAGTGGGGCAACCTCCTCGATTAAAGTTGGATTATGTGGAGAGGTCGTGAACAACCGGGCGAAGTGAGAATGGAAAACATGACCAATAGCTTTTTGTGAATATGTCGTCGTCCTTCCACATCGACAAGATCTTGTATAAGAGCTCGACGTCGACGACTGCGTTCTGCAAGTAAGTGGTACATCGACGGTGGTTCCTGAGGTATGCGATCGTTAGTACGGGACCTCACAATGATGCCTTCTAAACGTCGACGCGTGAGAAGAGTGATATGTGCTTTAGCACGATGCACTATCGTCTGTCGAGCCGGAGAGAATGGCATTGAAGTGGACTCTCGTGAAAGTCTAAGGTGCTTCCTTGCCAGGCCTTGACATCTTTACTGTATCCCATCAATGCTCTGCATAGTGCCGGTTTCACGCAGGGTAACCACCATGATAAAGTCGATGTGTAGGCGGGGAGACGGCGGCGGCAGAGGGCCCATGTGTCCTCTGCTACGCATCGACAGTCAGGAGCAGTCAGGTGGACAAAGTACAGTTTCCAAAGACCACGACTGTGCCACACTCGTTGACGGGCGAGGATGACGTCGCAGATGTTGGCTTCATGATTGGAGAAGGCTATAGGCCACACTTCAGCATGTCGTGTGGCGTCAGCGAGGGTGCGTGTAAGATAAACGCGGTCGAGGCGACTGGACGAGTGTGCTGTGTAGTATGTGAAGCCCGCGCGTGTTCCATAGAGTCTCGTCCATGTATCGATAGTTGTAGTCGGTCGATAATGGCAGACAGGGCTGCGCATGGAGAATGTGTGGGGAGTTGATCAGTGGGCCCTTGTGTGCAGTTGAAATCCCCACCAAGCACCAGATCATCCAATGGACCCTCAAAAAGCGGCATCGCCTCGTCAGTAAAGAAGACATGTCGTTCTCTAAGTCTGTTGGAGCCTGACTGTGCATAAACGTTGATAACACGCACACCGAACAGTGTAAGGGCCATTCCCCACGCATTAGGAAAGTACACGACATCTTCAGCAGGGAGCCCTTCGCGGAGGATAGCAACTCCGCTACCATTGTCGGAGGCATGAGAGATGTGGCCTTAGTAGCCGGTTGAATCGTAGAAGGCAGAGACGAACACTTCTTGGAGAAGAGCAATGTCGACATCAGTAGCGTAAATGGTGTCACGGCGCTCGGATGGTAGCAAGATTCATCGTTGCAATGCGGTAGCGTTGCGGTCATGCTCCTGCTGATGTCGATGGGGGTCCTGTTATGATGTCCGGTAGGTGTGGGCGTCAGAAGCCGCCACTGTGTCTCCAATCACTAGGCGGAAGTTTTGTCGGGCGCCACCGAGGGATTCGCCCCATCCGGCGGGCCAACGTTCTGATCTGCCTCATCTTCGACATCGGCGCTCCAGGGGGCCGATACTAAGGTCGAGTGATTCTCGCTCCCTTCGAGTAGTAGGGATGTTGATGCTGCCACAATGTTATCCTGTTATCCACAGGGTCCACTGTCGTTGGGGGAGGTAGGAAGCAGTGAATAGGACGTTCTTCGGTTAGGACATCGGACACGGCGGTTTCCGTGGTTGTGACGCTCCAAGAGAGAACACTGTCAGACATCCTGTCTTCTTCCTGTGGGGGGATGTCGTCGGAGGACGTTTGACTTCTTCCGTTTCCTGGGCGACCGCAGCTTCCGAACGTGCTGCTCTGTGTCGGAATGAGGATGCCCGTCGTCCGACGTAGTGCCCGTCTATATGAAAGCTTCGGTGGCCGCAACTCTTGGGTCGAGGTCCATCGCTTCGGCCGCGCCGTCTTTCATGTTCTGAAAGTTTGTCGGTCTCGTCTCAGGCATGGTAGAAGAGGATGACGAAGTCCCTTCCACGCTGTAGTCCTCGGGGGGAAGCGTTGGCGGGAGAAAGGACGCATCGTGAAGTGGTGCATCTGGTTTTTGCACGGCTGAGGCGTAGGAGTCTGATACAGGTGTTGCTGTTGCAGCTGGAGCTGTCTCATCTTTCGGAATCCGGAGCATACGGCGATGGAGACATTCGGACCGAACGTGGCCTGCACAATTCCGTGGCTGTCCATCATACATGACGATGGCTCGCACACCTCCAATCATTAGGTAGGAAGGTACGTGTTTCGACAGTTCGATCTTGATCTGTCTTACGCCGTTTAATATTTGGTACTTTGTGAAAGTCTGCCATTTTTCCGCTAGGTGTCTCACAACTTTGCCGTAGGTGCGGAAGGCTTCAACGACCACATCTTACGGTACCTCTAATGGAAGCTCAAACACACGAAGTGTTTACAGTCCGAATACTGCATGGTCCACCGTCACCTCCCCGATAGGTCCGTCCGAGTGTTTAAATGTCAGTCCTTGTGCGTGTTGTTATACTTCAGCACATGCGGCGATGTAAACGACACTGCCGGTGATCGAGAAGTGGATACCTATCACTTCCTGTGGGTTCAGTCGTAGCTCTTCACGAATAAATTATTCAATTTCGTAGGCGCGTGGACGTAGATGTTCTGCTTGGAATGTAACTTTCAGGGTCTCTCGGCGGTAAGCGTGCACCATAACGTACACAGTTAAGGGACTCGAGACAAATACAAATATCGCGACGCGGAAGTAAACAACACCTATAGCGGGACAGTACTCTGTCGCGGAGCAGGTCCGCACGCGCCTACTGCTGAAAGCCAACGACTGAATTGTTTGTTAAATATACTATTAGATTTACTACACATGAAATTTTTACCGTTTCAAAAATTGTGAGGTGTGGGCGGAATTGTGATTGCACAGTTGTACAGTATAGCAGATGCCATTGAAATTATGTTTGGACAGTTTTATTGTATCTCCTGCTGATTCGACAATATATGCTCAGAAAAATAACAGACTCGTTTCCTTTGGGAGGGTTTTGAGTGCTCCGACGGCCGTATGGGCACGTATCAAAAATATGCGTCTTTCATATTTTGACCTGTTGTTGTTATGGTCTTCAGTCCGGAGACTGGTTTGATACAGCTCTTTCAAATGTTTGTATAGCTTATGGGACTTAACTACGGGGTCATCAGTCCCTAAACTTACAAACTACTTATCAACTAGCTTATCCTAAGGACGGCTCAAATATCCATGCCCGAGGGGGGATTCGAACCCCCGACCGTAGTGGCCGTGCAGACCGTGACTGGAGCGCCCAGTCCCCTCGGCCACCGCGGCCGGCGACGCAGCTCTCCACCATACTCTATCCTGAGCAAGCCTTTTCATCACCTCATAAGAACGGCAACCTACATCCATTTGAATCTGCTTACTATACGCGTCTCTTGGTCTCCTTCTGCGATTTTTACCCCACACACGTCCCTCCAATGCTAAATTTACGATTCCTCGATGTCTAAGAATGTGTCCTACCAATAGATCCCTTCTTTTTGTCAAGGTATGCAAAAAATTCCTTTTCTGGCCATTTCTGTTCAGTACCTCTTCATTAGTTACGCTATCTACCCAGCTAATCTTCAGCATTCTTCTGTAGCACCACATTTCAAAAGCCTCTATTCTCTTCCTGTGCACATTGTTTATCGTCCATGTTTCACTCCCGTACAAGGCAGCACTCCACACAAATGCCTTAAGAAAAAAGTTCCTTACACTTACATTAATATTCGATGTTAGCGAATTTCTCTTTTTCAAAAATGCTTTTCCTCCCATTGCCATTCTGCATTTTATATCCTCTGTATCGCGACCGTCATACGTTATTTTACTACCCAAGTAACAAAACTCATCTACCACCTTCCTTGTTTTGTTATCTAATCTAAATCTTCAGCATCGCCTGATTTTCTTAGACTGCATTCCATTACCCTAGTTTTGCTCTTGTTAATGTTCATCTTATATGCATCCTTCTGCACACTGTCCATTCCGTTCAACTGCTCTTCCAGGTCCATTGCTGTCTCTGACAGAATTACTATGTCGTCGGCAAAACTCAATGTCTATAATTCTTCACCCTGAACTTTAATTCCTTCTCCCAATATCTCCTTGCTTTCCTTTATAGCTTGCTCAATGAACAAATTGAATAACATTGGAGAAAGGCTACAACCCTGTTTTACTCCCTTTCCAACCATTACATCCCTTCAACTCTGACAACCGCTGTCTGGTTTTTGTATAAGTTGTAAATAACCTTACGCTCCCTATATTTTACTCCTGCTTGCTTCAGAACTTGAAAGAGTTTATTCGAATCAACATTGTCAAAAGACTTCTCCCAATCTACAAAAGCTAGAAATGTAGGTTTGTCTTTTCTTAATCTATCTTCTAAGATAAGCTGTAAAGTGAGTATTGCCTGGCGTGTTCTTACATTTCTCCTGAAGCCAAACTGATCTTCCCCGAGGTCAGCTTCTACCAGCATTTCCATCCTTCTGTAAATAATTCGTGTTAATATTTTGCAACAATGACTTATTACACTTATGTACCGTGACCGTGATGTGTTATTTTACTACCCAAGTAACAAAACTCATTTACCACCTTTATTGTTTCGTTACCTAATTTAATTCCATCAGCATCGCCATTTCATTATCTTTGTTTTGCTCTTGTTAATGTTCACTTTATACTCTCTCTTCAACACACTGTCCATTCCATTTAACTGCTCTTCCAGGTCCTTTGCTGTCTCTGACAGAATTACAATGTCATCAGCAAAACGCAATGTTGTTATTTCTTCAGAGACTGCAACATATCCGAAGTCTATCGGGATCGACCAGCGGAACCTCCAGAGAAGGTTCGAGTCCTCCCTCGGGCATGGGTGTGTGTTTTGTTCTTAGGATAAGTTACTTCAATAGTTTGTAAGTTCAGGGACCGATGACCACTGCAGTTAGGTGCCATAACTTCGCGAACATTTGATGTAGAGTTCCTGTTGTCAGCCACCGATCCAAATACGATTACAGTTGCTGAGTCACTTGTCTCGATTACAGAGCACACCTCAGCCTGTTGGTGTGATTGTGCAGTATCCTGTAACGATACCTGCTGCTTACAAAAGGCAACGTGTTACAGGTTTGATACACTTACACACGAGCTGCACTCACCTGTCAGGGATGACAAAGAGCTAACCCCCGGCTTCCGCCGGCCCCTTGGAGGTCCGTGTGTGTGTGTGTTGGAGCAGCTGTTGGCCCGGGGCAACATGTGGGCAGCGCGCCGCCACCTAACGACCAGCGCGCCTCTTGTCCGGCCACGTCTGCAGCTAGCTGCAACCCTGTCCCAGCTGACGTCTCGTTATTTTATATCACACTGCACTGCAGCAGCAATACAGTGCAGCACTCCTTACATTATGCTGTACGAGATATTTTAGTTTAATTTTATTGGCATTTGGTTATAAACATCTCTACCATGACAACTGCTTGTTAAGTTGTAGAAAACAGAGCAATCTCAAGTACAGACAGGGTTACCAAATCACCCGGTTTTTCCGGGGTCCACCCGGTATTTAATCTCTATTTCAGCCCCCGGTTGCAAACATCCAAAACAGTAAAAATTCACCGATTTTTTTGTCCCTCCACGTCAAACTGTTGTTCTGTAGTATCCAGTGTGATTTGACAGAATAAAACTGGGGAGATAAAATCAAGCTGACATATAGATGAGTGCCGTCTGTCGCGGCACACGGCATAATTACAAGTTTCAACATAGTGTCTCCAGTTACCTACACAAATAAAATATTGCGTATTGAAGGTGAAAAAAAGACTGTCGTAGAAGTGTATTCTGTCCTCTCTGATACTACGTCAAGTCTACAAGAGAGAGTTAAAAATAACTTCGTTCCCCTAAAAGTAAGAGATGTCATCTTAAATGTGACAATGACCAGGTTGTTCACATGTTCAGGAAAGACATGAACGCTTTTTATTCTGTATGTAGTGATTACATTAGTAAGTGGATGAGGAAGTATGAGGAATTAACTGTATTCAATTGGTTAACTCTAAACAAGGAAGTTGACTGGAAAAGTATGGAAAGTGTGGTGTCGCACAAGTACAAAGTGCGCGCCACCTACTTTCGCCGCGCGCCGCCATGCACGCACGGCGCGGCGTTCTTACGACAGCCACGAGCGCCCTCTGTTGCAACGCCGCTCGTGGCCACCACTGAACGACATCCTTCACTTGGGACTGAGATAGGGACCAGCGAACACTTCGGAATAAGATAGGCACCAGTGAAGACTTGGCTATCAGTTAGGCACTAGGCAGGACTCTAGCTCAACTATGTATCAACATTCTGCAGTACTATGTAAAAGTTAAGTATTGTATAAATTCTGTGCAATATATATCTCGTTCTAATTTAGTCTAGTGTTTCTAGTTTCTGGCTGCTCCCCTCCGTACCTGCACCAGCGTGCTATCTTTATTCCTGTGTCGGTCTCATTCCACTCGGCCACCGACACCTACGACGGAAATGAGACATAAAAGCGGCGACGAGGCTGGGACACAAAAGAAAGTATTGTTGCCTACTTGAGAAACGGAAAAGTTATTGTGAATGACATTGAATTGTTTGATGAGGTAACTCGCCTAAAAAAGTTTTTGTGTGAACAGTTCAAATCTGAAACTGGGCCAACATTTTTGGAAAAAACTGTATCTGATAGATGGTGTGAGTTCATGAATCATCGTGCAAGAGATGAATATTCAGAACTTTTAAAAATTGTTCAGTACTTTTTGGCAATCCCTGTCCACAATGCCACTGTGGAAAGTGTATTTTCATTATTAAATATACAATGGACTAATGAAAGAAATCGAATTCCTGTACAATGTGTAAGGGATTTGTTGATCATCAGTTACAACTATAAAAATATCACTTGCTCTCAGTTCTATGACAATATAACCAACAAAGAATTACTTAAGAAAATTCGAGGAAGTTAGAAATATGATTTTGTAAAAAAATAAGTTGTTGTGGTTGAAATAAAGATTATCTGTAATACCCCCCCCCCCCCCGGTTTTTACTTCCAAAAAAACCTTGTAAAAAAAAGAAAGAAAAAAAAGAGGCTATTGTGGTCGAAATAAAGATTCTCTGTAATATCCCCGGTTTTTATTTTGAAAATTTGGTAACCCTAAGTACAGAGCTACTTACTTCTTTCTTTTTCCATTTGAGTTATCTAAGGACAACGCGCCAGTTTCAATATTTATTCCTTTTTTCTAATTTCTTGTTTCTTCAGTATTGTATCAATTTTTTTTCACTATATAACCTTTCATCTCTGCTTCGACTCTTTTGAACCTGTCTTCTTCTCCCTCTTGTCTTGGAATTCTTCCATTTTTAACACTTTGTTCTTATAAATCTCTCTTCCTACTGCATCAGTTTCACTTATGTTGTTTCTTTCTAAATTTGCCTTAACTTCTTGAAATCCAAACTACTTTTGACGTCTTGTTCAAAACTCTTTTTGATACCTGTTAAGAATTAATTTTGTATAAACTTCCAAGACATGGCAGTCGACTTTACCTGACGTCGCAGGATGGAGACGATCTGCATTGATTAATTATCTTCAAAAGAAAAACGCCAACATTCCGGTATGATTAATTGATTGACTACCGGTTCCCATGGGCTGTGTCATCATAATCTGGTCGTATTAATTCTACTAAGTGGACTTTTTAGAAGAAACTCTTACAATCAGTTCATAATATAAGTTGTTTATTTTATATTTTGACCAAGTGCAATTTTACACTTTCTGTTTAACTTCCATAAAAAAAGAACACGCACACTCACGCATTATAAAATTTATACGACCAGATGATGATGACTCAGTCCATCACAACCGGTCGTAAATCTATTAATTAATCATACTACGATCTTGGCGTTTTCCTTTTGAAGATAATTTAATAGAAGTCTCTTCTTCCATAGTGTTTATGTTTCCTACGTTGCGATGCACTTCTTCATTACTTTTTAATTTTCCATACCTCTGTATTTATTTTTCCATGAGGTATTTTTCAACTGATTCTTGTTTCTTCGACTTCGAATTAGTGAAATTTGTAATTCAGTACCAAACATTAACTTCCATAAAGGCATTTTTGGTTTTACTACTGTGTTGTAGTGCTGTACTTTTTCAAATTTATCTAGTTGTTCCATATGCTCTCTTTTACGTACTCGTTCTGCTACGGCGAATTTTTCTGAGCCATATTCTTGAATCATTTCTCCAGAATTTACTCTCCTTAGCTGCCCAATGACTATTACTAAGATTTCTGCAATATCTTTTAGGTCAATCATATATTTTTTCCCCTACTGAAATTCTTGAATCTGTTTTATTGAGTCTTTTTCTATGAAACTGATTTTCATTCTGAATTTTTTTTAGGTTTTTAGAGAAAATAAAATTGTTTTCAAATACTAGACAGAAGGTTTAAATACCTTTCTTCTTAGTCTCAAGTCTTACTGGAAATCGTGTTCTTTTAGTTTTTGTTTCCATTTTCGTACTACGTTTTCTAGAAGGCAGTAGAAAATAAGACAGATCGTCACCTTACTTTGCAACTACTTTTATGTTGGATGCTGTAGATATTTCATTCCGGAATTTACACTAGGTTAGATGAGGGAAGACCTCGAACCAATTCAAAGGCGTCCTGCTAGATTTGTTACCTCTAAGTTTGTTCAACTGACGTGTATTATGTGAATGTCCCGTAAACTAATATGGGATTACTAGGTAGGAAGAAGACATTCATCTCCCGAAACATCAACGAGAAATTTCCGTTCTCTGGGGCCCGCAGTGTAGAGTATGTCTCTGAGCGACATGTTCAATACCACAATAATTATAAGTTATGTTTACACTGTTTTAGAACTTTATTATCTCACTATAAGCTTATTTCGGCCTTAGGCCATCATCAGGTGTTATTACTTATAATATTGTTGTCGTTTATTTGCTGCCCAATTGATTTGTTTTAAAAAATATATCAGCTATTGTTCCTGCTGTGCTACTACAGTCTATGCTAGGCTGCTACTATAAAAAAACTGATAAAAATCGATTAATATAATCAGTGCTACTGCACATATACAGATAAGCAGCAATAGATAAGCAATACATCAGCTTTCAAAATCAATTGGGCAGCAAATAAACGACAACAATATTATAAGTAATAACACCTGATGATGCCCTAAGGCCGAAATAAGCTTATAGTGAGATAATAATGTTCTAAAGCAGTGTAAAAATAATTTATAATTATTGTGGTATTGATCAACGAGAAAGTTCAGAGAATTGGCATTTGCGATAGTCCGCACAACACCATATATTCCATTTAAAGACCGCGAAGGTCAGAGAAATTGCAGTTCACATGGGAGCAGTGGTTTTTCCATTTATTGATTTATAGGGATATGACTAGTTGGACGTACCTCCCTACAAGTAGAATTAGAGTCTTTCGGAATATGGACAGAGAGGTAGATGTTGTAGGGTGAGTCTATATCACTTCATCTTGTGTTCATCACACGTAAAGCCAGTGACAATGGTAACCAGAGAGATTCGGCATTACACGTGCCGAAGATTGCGTTTGTCGTGTATTGCCTGCCAGTGGTATTAGAAGGTGACTTCTGAAGTTTTCCCGGCGTATTTCTTCTTCCAGTAACTTTCGGATGTGCAGCCGGATCCCGTTGTCATTCTGACACGATATTTCGGCCAAGAAGGTATTAGAAGTCTGTACAGCTGACACCCTGTCTACACATCGGACAGTTTAGTTAGAGAGTACCGGTGGAAGCTTTGGGTTTGACGTCAGACAGTCCTCTGTGGTGACTGTATTTGAAACATAACAATTCCACTGTATAACCTTTACGTCCGTTGCTGCCTAAAACAGTACAATGAATGGAAAAACTTAATATTCATATCCATCTACCTCTTTAATGGTTTTATTACTTCACTAATGTACAGTATGTCCCGAAATCACTTTATAACTTTAATGTTATAGCCTAGAACTGGATTTATAATTAAAGTTAGTTTGATGCATTATTTTTTATGTAAGACAATGAATAAATATTTTCCTTTCGAAATGACCGAAACAACATAACAGGGAAAAAATTATGTCTGCTGTTTACAGGGTAGTTAAAGTACTCTTACCGAATGGAAGAATGGAGTCTACACGACAAAAGGTGTAGTTTGTGTTTTAGTTTATTGAAACAAAGTCAGTCACACACGTTTAGAGAAATTTTAGAATGTGATAACTACCAGTCACTCCGTTATCCATAAGAAATGCTACGGGAACATCAAAGAAATAGTTAGAGTCGTTTTGAAAACTACCTTTTGGCAGGCCAAGGGAACTGACGAAAAGACGGAGAAAATTCGACAGGCTTTCCGCCGTCTACCAGAGCAACCAGTGGTGATGCGACAAAAGAACTGCGAATCCCTCTTACGTCAGTGCACCGTGTACTTAGAACAAGTAGTGATCCGTTTCAGCACAGATTTGAATTACGGTAAAATACACCAAGTGACAGGATAAAACATGATGAAGGACATTAAAACGGTAGTTACTGAATACAGCTGATGAAGAAATTTTAGAATGTTTTAGTACCGAGATGAAATATCGACTACACACTGAACATGCTACAAAGTGAGCACGTGCAGATCAAGATTACAAAAAATTTTCAACTGTTTGTACTGAACTACTGCAACTATCAGTCTCTAAGCTTACAAAATTCTTAAACTAACCTAAGGGCAGCACAGACACCCATGCTTGAGGGAAGACTCGAACTTCCGACGGCAATCAACCGCGTGCTCCGCAGCAAAGCGCCTTAAGCCCTTTCTACACGGGAAGTGAGAGCTTACGAGATTACCCATGATGCACCGGTCACGCCGTCCGCGTACAGTGTAGACGCGTCCACTTACACAAGATGCACACATACGATCGCTAGAAGACGGAATAGGATGGATCCTATTCTCACGCGTATGGAAGTGCTTCGCGCATGCGCAGACGGCCGAATGGAGAACCCAGCTGACAAACGAAGCCAAGTAGGGAATCTGTTTGAGAATGTGTACTTGTCTCCTGCTCAGAGGAATGGAGTTTTTCGACTCAGTCGTAAGTATTTCAGGAGGTGATACTGTAGAGGAATTACATTAAAAATTTAATATAACCTACGATTTTTATTGAATACAGAGATATAGCTGTAAATATGAAATCCAAACAAACGTAGAGCAAATGTAAATCAAGAAATTTTCACTGATTTATCCGTCGGTTCTTGGTTTTGTGTATTTTCTACACGTTCATTTCCACGTAGTTCCCCGGTTTTCTGCTAACTAGGACATATTCAGACTTTAAAATATGTCGTAAATCGATTATTTCAATAAAAGTCAATATGGTGATTTACCAAGAAACGATGAAAGAATCATTCAAAATATCCAAATCAGTTTGTTGTACATACCACGAGCTGTATCTCTGTACCCAGTAAAATTGAACACGCGTTATATGAAATTTTAACTGTAAATCGTCTTTATTACCATCTTCCAAAGTATTTGCTATTTTTCCTGAACATGCTGCAGTTAACAGATGAAATATTTGTTTTTGGCGAGCATTATTTGAAATTTAATCAAAGTGAAAGGTCTATGTATAGACACCTGAGCTAGTTCATAATATACATAGGTGCCTCAAACTGCAGGGCTGGAAGTATGTAATCGCATTTTATAATGAGGACGTTAACACATGTAAGCGATGTAGTTACACATGAACTGCACGAAAACAATTAAATACAGTTTCATAGTGACAGTCTAGAACACAAACAAATGTTTCAATCATCACAACATATCATACAGTTTATAAAAGTGACGTCAACGCGGCGATTCATTTGCTGTAAGTTGACAACAAACGAAGTAGACGAGTCAACAAATGCGTACCGTTTGAACGCGTCTTTGTAGTTGGACGGTCTATCTCAAGGGGCGCTGCAGTTGACGGCGACTTCCTTGTGCGTGTTGCACGTCTCGTGTAGAAAGGGCTTTAGAATGCTCGGCGACTCCACTGCGGCTCGTGGTTGCAGAACCAGGAAAAATGATTTCTGACCTTGACCACCATACGTTACTTTTTCTTCTCCAGGTTAATTACGAGTATAGTTACATGACAAAGGAGTGCACTGTTGGACATTTTAAAGGCGTAGTTCATTTTGATAGGTGGAGAAACTGTGATTTCTAAAAGTACTTTGGTAAAGTAAAAAAGCCATTGGAAAAGAAAAGGAGACGGATAGTATTATACAGTTTTGCTCCGAAGGTCGGAGATTATGCTAAAGATATGTCTTGCATGACAGCTGCATTATCTGTATTACTAAATAAAGGAAATGCATTTCGGAAGGTGCAAAATGACGGCTAATTGCCGCCGTGTCCTCTGGCGTCCTATCTGACACCCGGAATTAGCCGACTGTTTAATTTAGGAGCGACGGCGCAAATTGCCGTTTATCGGCGCATCGGCTGCAGTGCGCATGCGCGGGCAGCCCTGCAGCGCGAATCGCGTGCAGCCCCGCACCGCTGGGCAGCGATCATGCGAGCGAAATGCGAAAAATGGTAAAAAATAAATGAAGAGCTTCTCCGAGACAACAAAGCAATGATTACGCGAAGGAGTCGCGGCAATTTCCAGGAAAAGTAGGCGCTCTATTTCCTGGCGCGTGGAGGGGCCGGGTGAATCAGCCGCCATCTGCCCGAGCCGCCGACAAAAGACGGCGCTTTTTGTGGGCCGCTACTTCCTGTGCGGCGCCACCGTCGGCCGCAATGGCTCCGCACTTACGTCTCTTGTCAGCGTAGTCCATCTCGCGTATTTCGGAGGGACTACCGAGGGAAAAATTGTCCCTCTCCAGATAAGAACTGCTAATACGACTTGGGTCATTTCGAAAAAATAAATGTACAGTAAAAGTGATGGAATACTCGTAAGACGTGAAGTTGTCCGGCCTCAGACTTCACAAATTAGGTCGCCAGGCGTAATAAACAACAATGGCTCGCATAAATCGACACTGGTTAATCTGTGTGCACCTGCCCTCACACACAGCTGCAAGAACATTAGTTCATGGCCCTACGTGACACGTCATTTGTCATTGGTTCACAAAGCTAAAAAGTTAATCTGAAGGCTTAACGCTTTCCGTAACTAGGTCAAGGAGTAGATAAAAATGTCAATAACATGTATTTTTCAACTAATCAGGTTATAAATTCAGTGTCTTGATCGCAATTTTTATTGATTATGATTACTAGTTTCGGCTTATCTCTGAGCCATTCTCAAATCTAAAATACAGAAAACAGCCATATTATACAAGTGCATTTTAACAAAGTATACACAGGCGAATTTTTAAAGTGGGAAGTGATTGTGATAGAAAAAGTCCGCAAAATATGTGTATTACATGCGTGCTATGTAAAGCAGCGCGGAAGAAGAAGTGTATGCCAAAAGAAACTATGACAACGCTACCACAACATAAGTATGTAAAAAGGGTCCCACATGACGACAGAATGTAAAATAAGCATGAAATAAATTGAAAAACCACTGATGATGGCACAGAGGTGCTGAAACTAGTTTGGGTGCATAACGAAACAGTGTTTTGCATATCAGGCGGACTTCATACCCAGAAACATATTCTGTTTTCATATTAGATATTTTCTTTAATTATTTCTATTTTAGTGAATTGCCTCAATTAACGAAACCCAAACTAAATAAGCCAAGTAACTAACAACCGTTATTCGGTAACATCGAAATATCGCCAAAGATTCCCCACAAACGTTTAAGGAAATGTATAAATGAATTTTCATATAACTCACCAATAACAAAGGAAAGTAAGTATTGCCTCGAGGTCGCTGGTTGGCGCGTGCGATGGTTGCTGCCGATGGTGTGGTCTCCAGTTCGGAGACTGGGCACATGCTACTCTGCTCGCCTTAATCTCGCAACAAATTTTATGTTTGTATTTTCCCCATGCTTTGACTCATACTTACTGTTAACATAACAAGGCTGCACTTGTGATCGTCTTTTGGACGTTTTACCTCTTCTTACTTCCCGTTCTAACTAACAATATAGACCATGATATCAATATATATAAATACGCTAACACGAAAATTGTGGTACACATTACTAATTTATTCGTACAAGAAGGCCAATGAAAGTTACATAATTCGAAAGATTGTTTGTCGCAGATTTCACGACCAATCTTCGGATTGTTGACTGCTTTACCTTCTTTTTAAATATAATGTGTGCATTTATCCATTAAAAGTGGTAAAAGGAAGTAGAAATTTTCCTATCTACAGCTTGGATCAAGTTCTACATTCTCCAACAATCAGCTCACTGATTGGCTATTCGTCTCGACCAAAGACGCTGTAATGCAGCGCATCTGCAGTATTAAAATAAGTGAATATCGAAACATGGAGTGCTCCCAACTCACTTTCTTGTGCCGTTCAAATGCTTCATTTTCGCAGTGATTAAGAGTGGTTAAAGGAAATGGATGTTTTCATATGAATGCCGATATAAAGGATGATGCGCCGTGAGAGGCATCTAGCGGTGCTCGGGTGGAACTACGAAGTCGACATGTCAGCTCTGGAATTCTGAATATCGCAGTATCGAAATAACATTATTTCTTGGCGTTGTATAAATATACGAACACCGAAATTGTAGTTCCATTTCAAATATTAGGATAATGAAAGTTATATAATTCGAAAATGGCATGAGAAGTATATACTTCCGTTTCTATTTGTTGTTATTATGTCAGGCATTTTCCTTAACACGTAAAAGATACCGTTTCATACCTCCCAGTGCCGGTTAAATTTTACCAAATATCCCAGCGGCCTCCTATGATAATGCTTCATGGTCTGTATGAAAAACTAATCGAGTCATTCTATGTGGTTCGAACAAATGGGCAAAGATTTTCTATCGTGTCGTTGATGTTGCCAACATAAACAGGCGAGGCCGACGACATGATACGTAAAATTCTACCCCCAGTGACCATTGTAAACTTAATTGGTCGATTTTCGACCACAGGCAATACTAGTAATCCTAAAATGACTTTACGTGCCATCTTCAGTTGGATTTTTTCTTTATCTTTTTCTCCCGATGCGCTATTTATTAGCTGTGTATTGTACCATACCAGCATACAAAACTACTGCAGTACTTTTATTTTATTTTTTATTTATTTGGTTATTTAACCTGACAAGATTAGGGCCATAGGGCCCTCTCTTACATCTGATCAGGAACAACATAAACAAAGGATTTCATTACAAAAACCACTGCATTAATAATATTAAATAATAACAAGATATGATAGTACTAATAATAATAATGATAATAATAACACAAAAATGAAAGTAATACTAATAATAACAAGAGATATTCACATTTGAATTAAGTTTAAAATAAACAGAAGAGAGAAAATGGTTAGTGAAAAAGGAGAAGATTGAAAAATGACAGTGCTAATGGATGTGAGGAAGTGGAGACATATATGAATGGAGATCTCTGCTGGCGAAAGGAAAGGGAAACATTTATGGGGGGAGGAGGAATTGACAACAGTGGGCTACAGACTGGTAAGTGGAGAAAAAGATGGCTATTGTGACAGAAGGTGAACCCTTAGTTGTCTTTTAAAGTTTTGAATTGATTTTATTTCTCTTAACCTTTGAGGAAGATTGTTCCACAGACGTGTTCCCGAAACAGAAAATGATTTGGAGAAGATTGCAGTGTTATGTGAAGGTAGAGAGAGTTTTATTTTGGTAAGAGCGTGTGTTTCTGCTGTGCTGTTCAGATAGTAATATAGTCGTTGAGGATAAGTATGAAGGTTTGCAATGATTGAGAAAGCGATGCAGCAAACATAGTGTACGATAGCTTCGACGCTTATCTGCACGTAGCCAAGATAACTGCTGGTATGCGGGACTGACATGGTCGTAGAAACGTAAGTTGCAAATGTATCGGATACAAGAATTCATCGCCAGCTCCAGCCTACGTGAGTTTTCGTGTGATAGTCCTTGCAGAATAGCATCACCATAATCTAGATTGGGAAGTATTAATGTCTCAACGAGCTTCTTTTTCAGCTGTAAAGGAAATGCTTTTTTATATTTCTGCAGTGAATGAAGTGAGGCATATACCTTCTTACAGACTCTCGTTGTGTGCTCTGTCCAGTCTAAGTGCTGATCAAATATTACTCCTAAGTTCTTTACTGAATGAGTGAAGCATATTTGTGTGTCGTTCAGTATTAAAGGTGGAAGAGTTTCTCTGAACTGTGGAGTGATGAGTCTTTTATGGGCCACTAAGATTGCCTGTGTTTTTGATGGATTCAGTATCAATCCCATGCTATGTGCCCATCTTGATAGTGAAAGTAAGTCTGCGTTTACTTGCTGGATGGCTGTGCTTAGGTTTTTAGGACTTTCACTGAGATATAATTGTAAGTCATCAGCGAATAGATGGTATTTACAGTGGGACAGAACAGTGGACACATCATTAACATATAGTGAGAAGAGTAACGGCCCCAGTACAGATCCTTGTGGAACCCCTGATACAACATCCCTCCATTTTGACCTATTTTTTGCTGTTATCACACACTGTTTACGGGTGGTGAGGTATGAGTGGAACCACTCAATAGCACTTGTAAAGAAATTTAGATTACTTTTAGAAAGCAAATTCACAAAAAATACCACTGATATTGGCGAATGACATGCTCGAACATGTGTAAATTAAAACAAAATTACAACATAACACGGTGCCTTGCAAAAACCCAAATTTCTCTTCAGTTTTTCTTAAAAGGAAAACTATGGGATCTCTCAACAAGAATTATTCTGAGAGAACGGGCATCGAGACAAAACAATATGTGCGAAATATGGCGTTTCGGAATCAAAAAATGTTTGTTCAACTGTTTGTAAATCTATCGGACTCAACTACTTGGTCATTAGTCCGTAGCTTAGAAATTACTTAAACTAAGGTAAACTAACCTAAGGACAACACAAACACTCATCCCCGGGGGGGGGGGGGGGGGGAGAGGGGGAACTCGAATCCCCGACGGCGAACAGCCCGCACCGCAGCACGGCGCCCAGTGCGCACGGCTAATCCGCCGCGGCTTTCGCAGTTACTCGCAACCTCCGGACAGGGACATCTAATGTGGGAGTCTGTTTGCAGTACAGTCGTATGGTGAAATTCATACATAACACTGTACTGTGAGAACAGCTTCTAGTAGGAAGAATAAAAGTATGGTAATGGTAATAGACAATTAAGGTGCAAATACTTATCAAGGCGGCCCTTCTTAAAGACGATACTTCAACTCACTAAGTTAAAATTGGAAGATAGTCATGTAGCACAAGATTTTGAGCTAGAATTTCACAGACTTTAGGGATATGTATTCTTTTTTATCTGACTGTAACCGTTAACATCTGCGACCGGCCTACTAGTGTAGTTGTTGACAACCCCCGGACTAGGCACGCAGAGAAGACGCCCCCTTCATATATGATCAGTGAGAAATAGCGACAAATGTTGTATGTACGTCCTAAGCGAGAGGCGGATCTTCGGAGGACGAAAGCTACATTAAAACTTGTTTGCGGACCCACTCAGGAAAATTAAATATGGGTTTTTGGTATCATTCTGTCTCTTGCTGTTGATTTAATGCAGAACAATATACAAACATGAAATATAGATGCACATCATGTTACTGGTATTGCCCTTATCGGTGTCTGTTTTTCATATGCTTTGTCTTTCCACTAACAAACTTCCAGTCTGGGGGTTGTGGGTAATTCCGGAATACGACCCGGCTAACATGTTAACGGGTACTGGCAGACAAAATTTGTGTATATCCGATAAATTCGTAAAATTCTATGCTAAAATCATGAGCCACGTGACCCACTTCCTATTTCAACTTTTTGAGCTGAATATAAAATTACGCAATAACTATTAGCTCCTTAAGATGCGGTTCCATCTCTTTTACTATTATCAGATCCCCACTCTTCATTGGACAAGTTTTCAAAACACACAGTTAACAATGGTCTTAAGCCTACCATTCTGTCGCCACCTGACCCCACATTGCACTTATATGTCCGGGAGTTGCGAGCGATTACGAAACGCTATATTTCGCACATATTGTTTTCTTCGCAAGCCTTTCTGTTCACTTAGCAAAATCTTGTGAAAATTCTTCTCGGGAAATGCTACAGCTTCCCAAGTAAGGAAAAAAGGAAAGAAATTTCTGTTTCTGTAAGATTATATTTTATAAATTTACTAATACTTAAACATGTTTCAGCAATTTACGTCCGATCATCAGTGGGATTTTTTGTTTATTTTTTTTCTACCCATACAGTATTAGTGTTGTATGAAGGTACGGTATATGAAAAACTACTAGCACAAGCAATTAATAGCGTATTGTGGGAAAACGATTTAAAAAATTCCACTGTAGAGATGTCACCTCAAAAATATTAACAAAACTCAGGTATTTTAATACTGAAAACTCAAGTTATCCGACATTTAATTAAAAAAAAGTATACACTTTTCATTGTAACAGCACAGCTTCCGTGTTCAGAAAGATCCTTGTTTCATAACTTAAGCGACAATCGGCATTTATAATGAGATCTCAGGATTTTGATCACCTGGAGGTGAGGAAGATTTTTTTTATCATCTTTAACTTTAGAGCTGTAATACAATTTTGACTCCGTGAGCCATCCTCCCTAACAATTAGTAACATCAACACAAGAGTAACCTTGAGATGAATGATTTCGCGTTTATGATTATTACCTGTAGAAGATTACTATGTGAACTTCTCGGCCAAATGACGTCACTGAGGTTTAGAGGGTTTACGATGTAAATGCACACGAAAAGTACGACACGGGACACTATTATCTCCAGCCTGGCTGTGGCTGCTAGATACATGATACTTAATTACAATTAAAGTGCTGATCAGTTGTTTCGTAGGTTCCTAACCCCTCAGAACATTTATGAATTTGTTTCATTTAAGATATTAATATGGGGGTACACATACTATAAAACAGTAAAGAAACCTGCAGAGTAAAAGAAAATCGTATAGAACTGTTTTCACAAGCCCATAAGGAATTAAAATAGTAATAAAACCAGTTGCTTCCATAAATAAAGGACTTTATCTAGAAGTGAAATCATAAAAAATGGACATATAAATTCAGCTGCATTTGGCATCTCTCATTTTGTTGGTAAATGGGTTATAGGTGTAATGAATTCATTAAAATTAGTAGTAATTTCATGTATAAATATAATAATTTATTCATCTTAGAGATTTTGTCTGTTTCCATAGACATTAAGATTATAATAATGATAGTCCGTGATGATGGTTCCTACAAAAAGGAAAATGCAGTTATTACAAAAAGGAACATTTGATGATTATAACGTACATCCAGTCATCCAAGTTTAAGTGTATATCACAAATATCCAATATCACATAAGACGAACATTGTTCTTTCACACAAATCCAGTACTAGCAGTTGGTAACGTAGCCACAAGGAACCAAGAGCTGCCGCCACTCTGCCTCTGTGAGTTACTAAGCCGTCGTATGGCGCTGTTCATTTCTGCACTGTCAGCACTGACATTCATTTGTCTCGCTCCTGCCTCTGATTGTTACAGGCGACAACTTACTCACGTGTTCCAACAGGTACTAATAACAGCAAACAAATACAGTCAGCGTGTTTTACGCTAATGGTTGACCCACGAATCAACTCGCTAGGCAGCAAAACAGGACAAAGTCGTAAAGTGCTGACTTATTTGAAACGTGAAATACTTTGGTGTTCTCCTGCATGCCTTTCTGGATTAACATTACAAGCGAAACTAACTCTGTAGATAAGGACCCGTTTGTACCGCATGAGTCGTTTGTTACTGGGTAGAATTTTCCACTCCGCTGCGGAGTGTGAAATGTAATGAAGCTTCCTGGTGGACTGAACTTGTGTGTCAGTCTGTTAAACGAACCTGAAATCTTTTATTACACAGAAATCCCCTCACCGACTGAGCGCTCTACCTTCACACGCTTTATATCCGCTAGAAAGTTTTCAGTGTAACATGATCTCCATACTATACGATTCATCATGGGAGTGCGTATACTAAGTACATTGCGAATGAAGGCACGAGGAGACGTATTAAGCGGTGTCAAAATGACTCTGGTCTACTTGCATTGGGTTTGTCTTCTTGTTTTAGAAATAGCTTCCTGTGTAACGTGTCGTGCCCTACCAACTACTCTTAACAGTCGGCAGATCTTCTTCTTGTGAATTTTTGCAAGCAAAATGAAAAAGGTAAATCTTAAATAATCACTATGCTATAAGTCACTTTCTCCTATAGTAATTGCATGACATGTAATGTATCCTAGGAACCATAATGTATGAGCATATTATAAATGAAAGTCGTCAGGCTCAGGACCTAATTATTGTATATAACCATCTGCAGAAGCAGAGATCTGTACTGTCGGTACAAGAGGTTGTGGCAGGACTGCTGGTTATGAAGCTACTTCAGTACTGTGGGAAGTGAGAATTCAGAATACTGAAACAGAGTACAATGGTTGAGAGGCAGTCTAACAGATACTCTTAGAGTCCCTCAGTATAATTATCCCAAAATGCAGAATATTGGTAAGAACTGTGAAAGGAGGTGGTACCCGTAAGCAACAAGTTCAATCAACCTGGTTATTCTTAACCTGGAAGGAGCTTACTGTACAACGAATACCAAAACGTAAAACAGTTGGCACTAGGAAACATAAATTTACCAAACGAATGAGACATTTTCCACATAGGTCCTATCTATTTACTGTTCTTTGTTGCACTAGTTTATTCATCAAGTATTTTCTGTCTGAGGAAGGGTAGTAAACGTATGAAAATGATAATATTCACATAACATGCTTCTAATCGTTTTTATTTAGTGATTGTACTGTTCTTGATAATTTAACAGATAGTCGATGTTCATGATGAGACTACACTGTGACTTTCAAAAGGTTGGTATCTTGTTAAAGGAGTGTTATTAGTATGCTTTTATACATAGCTAAACACTTGATAATGGTCAACCGGCCGGTCGCAGTGGCCGAGCGGTCTGCGGCGCGCCAGTCAAGTTCTGAACGGCCACTACGGTCGGGGATTCGAATCCCCCCTAGGGCATGGATATTTGTGCCGTCCTTAGTATTAGCTGGCTCATACGTAGTTTTATGTTTAGGGACTGATGACATAGTTAAGTTCCGTAAGCTCTACAAACATTTGAATATTTTGAATAGTTAACGGCGTTCGGCCGATCTGTTTATTCCATTCTATGGACAACGTTTCGACTACTGGCCTGTCCCTCTTCTTCAGGCATTGCGAGTCGGTGATGAAAGGCCGGCGAGTACTCAGTAAAAGGCCGGTAAAGTTCCTGGGAAAACACGGCATCCAGTGTGTGTAGATAAGAAATGGTAATCCTGAAGCGGATCAAGATGTCAGAAAGCCATACGTGTAGTGCGTAACATGGGAATGCCCATGTGGGACAATCATAACAATCGAGGAGAGATGCAAGGAACATCAGCGGCATACCCGAATAAATCAACCAGGAAAATCATCTGTGACTCAAAAGCAATAATAAGGTTAAATACAATGAGACCAGTGGTGAAATGCAAACGAAGAGTTTCTGGGAGATCGTAATTAAGTATTTAATCGAAATAATTACGTAGCCAAAGCTAACACTCACAGAAAGAGATTTCATTTTTAGCATAGAATGGGATCTGGCACTCATTTTACTATTATTGAATTTAGTGGAATCGGAACTGCGGCTGGTCACGAGTATGAAGGCAGTGAGAAAGCAACAGCCGTATGTTTAATAGAATTACTTATTGTTACCAGTTTCGGCATTCCATTATGCCATTCTCAGGTACCTACATCGGAGTATAATATCCATTAACTGGTTTCGTGGAATTCTATATGTTGTTGTTGTTGGGTCCTACTGAGAGAATTCCACGAAACCAGTTTCGATATCCCTACTTAATGGATATTGTACTCCGATGTAGGGACCTGAAGATGGGATAATGGAATGCCGAAACTGGTAGTGAAACAATAAATATTTCTATTAAACTTACGGCTGTTGGTATCCTACTTCCTTCATACTCATTTTATTATGTTTCACCAACCAGAGTAAGAGAAGGCTGAGAAAATCTGCACTTGACAAAATGAAGCCGAATGCTCTGAGAAGCAAATGTTAACCACAGGATGTAACGAACGGCAGCAGTCGAAGCTGCTATTGTGGTGCCACACCAAAAGTACATCTAGACACATACAAAGAAAGCGAGAGAGAAGGGCTGTGGGAGGGAGGTTCAATAACTTAATTTATGTTGAAAGAATGGGCGACATTGTGTGACAAATTTATGGAAATACTTTCAATCCACGGCGCTGACCAGATTTTCAGGGGGTAATCAAGCGAATGGTGGAACTGGACGTCTCGTCCCAAATATGGAAGAACTCTTAACGGATACCTGTCACCTCGAGAACCCAGAAACACACAAAGCCATGCTTAAAACAGCACTCAATCATTTAAGAAATAAAAAAGGGTTGGTCTGTCTCGATTACATACAAAAGTTGCATACTGCCACAAGTAACATTTTAATAGAAAGTAACAAAAAATCAATATCATAGGAGGGACATTATACGTAATTCAATTATGTTAATCTATCATAACATTTTCAATCAACAGTGCCAAAACCATCTGCCTGAAGTAATTGTAATAGCGTAAAACACACATATCCTACACACCCGATTGTGTTTATAATAGTCCACAGAGAACAAATGCGAGATTTCGATGAAGTGGCAGAACAAATTGAAAGAGATACATGGTCATTATTTCACAATATCAAACTGCAGTTTCGTCATTTAAAATCAATTTTCCGCACCGAAGTACAAGCTTATGTTGCAATGTCCCTGCGAAAGGCAGTTTACTGCATTGACATAACCATATCCTGATTTGAAAATGTAATTAGGGTGGCTATTGATGCAGAACAGCTTGCATGCGACAGTGATTTTAAATTTAAAGACTTACGTAAGGTGTGGATGTTACTCTCTTGCAATTTGTTTTAACCAGTTAATCGAAATGCCATATCAGCATCTTCATGACTAATATGAAACCTTCACTCTGCAGCGGAGTGTCATTCTGGAAACATCGCTTGGGCTGTGGATAAGCCATGTCTCCACCATATCCTTTCTTCCAGGAGTGCTAGTCTTGCATGTTTCGCAGGAGAGCTTCTGTGAAGTTTGGAAAGTAGGAGGCGAGGTACTGGCGGAAGTAAAGTTGTGAGGCGGCATCTTGGGTCGTGTCGGGATAGCTCAATCGACCTACCTGACTTTTTACAGTTATCAACGGAACATCACAAGTTACCTAAATTCAGGGATTTGTTTCAAAGACTCCTCATTGTAATGTTATCGACTTGAATTGACAGAACGACAAACTACGTTACACGACGAAATGCGAAAATAAAATTTTTAACTCATTATTTTCATAATTATTTCTTATGTTTCTATTCTCCTTCAGTTTGGAAGTTATAACTGGTATCAAATGAAGCTGTGACGTTAAGGAAAGTGTCACAAGTGTCACAAAAAGAAGAAGAAGAACAATAAAAATAATTGCTTTCCGTTTACCTTAATTTAAAATCATAACGCCAATGAGGGCGTCTTCCGAAAACAATCAAAGGAGAAATATTATTCAAGGGAAGCCTCACAGAGGAAAAAAGGCGAATGAAAAGTACTATAGAAGAAAACTTTAATTTACATAAAGGCAATTGAAGCCTACGCCAAAGAAGGCAACTTATGGAGAGCGTAAGGCCGGGCTGAAGGGGTGGATAGGAGGAAAAAAAAAGTCGGTAGAGCGCTTGTGCGCTTGCCCACTAAAGACAAAGGTCCCAGGTTCAAGTCTCGGTTCCGGCACACAATTTTAATCCGCCAGGAAGTTTCAAATAATTTCTTTCTGAGAAGACACCCATGGTGGTGTCGACACCTTCGTGAAGGTCAATGAAAGTACATACCTGCATCTGACTGATTGTATGCCTCTTAATCTAAAGGTTTTTATACTTGCTGGTACGGAAAAAATTAAAATTACTATGTAGTTTCGTAGGGTGTGGCAGTATGTGAACAGTTTACGCAACCCTCGAGATTTCAGGAGTTAATTTATTGGATTTATGCGTTCGTTTCACACAGATTGCAGAGCAGCGACAGAATGAACTAGTGAGTGTCAGAGATCTTTGGCTCGCTGAGGAGGGCGGCCGGGCGTCACCTGAGGGATATAGCTCGGTACCTGTTGGGCTTCTTGAGGGCCTGTAGGAGAGAGTTTACCGTATGTATTTTTACCTTTACCAAGGTTTTGATAACACTATCGATGTCTTCTTGGGAAAGGAAATAAATTTTCTACTGGGTTACACGACATATACTGTGTTACAAAATTTGTGAGTTATACCGCTAAAGTATACGAATAAAATTTGTTAAAACAACCCTTTTTAACATACTTTATTCTACGACTTGAGGGAAATAGGCTCACGACATTTGTAACTTAGTATATGAGACGTAACTCAATCAATAAATAAATTATTTTCTTCTGAAGAAGACACCCTTGGAGGTGTCGACACCTTGGTGAAGGTCAGTGAAAGTATATACCTGCAACTGATTGATTGTATGCCTCTTAGCCTTGTATAGTTGTTGATATATTAAAATTAAATTACTACGTAGTCTGGTAGGGTGTGGCAGTAAGTGAACAGTCAACGCAACCCTTGAGATTTGAGGAGTTAATTTATTGGATTTATGCGTCCGTTTCACACAGATTGCAGAGCAGTGACAGAATGAACTAGTGAGTGGCAGAGATCTTAGCCTTGTATAGTTGTTGATATGTTAAAATTAAATTACTATGTAGTCTGGTAGGGTGTGGCAGTAAGTGAACAGTTAACGCAACCCTCGAGATTTCAGGAGTTAATTTATTGGATTTAAGCGTCCGTTTCACACAGGTTGCAGAGCAGCGACAGAATGAGCTAGTGAGTGTCAGAGATGTTTGGCTCGCTGCGGAGGGCGGCCGGTCGTCACCTGCGCTGCGCGGTGCCGCAGCCGACAGCGTGGGCGTCGGGGGCGGAGGCGGGGGCGGCGCCGGCGCGCTCCAGCAGGTCGCACAGCGCCGCGATGTACGTCTGCGCCATCTGCAGCGTCTCGAACTTGGAGAGGCGGTGGTCCTCGCCCAGCGACGGGATCACCTCGCGCAGCCGGTCGAACGCCTCGTTGAGCCCGTTCATGCGGCGGCGCTCGCGGGCGTTGGCGGCCAGGCGCCGGCGCTTCAGCACCGACGGCGAGGTGGAGCGCTCGCACGACGACGCCACCCTGCAGGAGGAGGAGGCGGAGGAGGAGGAGGCGGAGGCCCTGCGCCGCTGCGGGGGGCGGCGCGGCAGCGCGGGGGGCGGCGGGGGCCGCGGCTGCGGGGGCGGCGCCGGCCACGCCTGCGCGCCGCAGCCGAAGCCGAAGCCCGCGGAGTTGTTGTTGTCGAAGCCGTACGGCAGCGGCGCCGGCGGCGGCCGCTTGTGCGCCGCCGAGGGCGGGTACTCGTCGGAGAGGCCCACGACGAAGACGTCGCCCCTGGGCGACGCCAGGTGCGAGCAGTCGCCGTCGCTGTCGGACACCGGCCTGGCGGGCGACAGCAGCTCGTGGTGCCCCAGTGGCAGCGGCAGCTGCAGCGGCTGGTAGGCCGGCAGTCGCGGGTAGTCGCGCCGCACCTCGCCGCACAGCAGCCGGCGAGACGCCTGCGGAACGAAGCGCTCCGGACCGCCGCAGGCCGACGAGCTGCTCACTAGGTCCATCTCGACGTCTCTCAAAACGCACAACTTTCCCTCAGCACAAAACAGTACTCCACTACCAATCCATACTCCCAGTGGGCACTACCACCCAGGTGCATCACACGCACAAACAATATTCCACTATAAAAACTGCCATTCTACGGTCCCAATACGTGTCGTCATCTTCGAGATACATCACTGGTAGAAACACTGTCTCACCACTTTATCAATACTCTCAGCATACACTGTCGCATACGAGACGCATCAGATGTAGCAACATTGTTCCACTATAAAAACTGCTATTTGCACTGCCAACACACTGTCATCTTCGAGACATAACATACGTTCCACAATCTTTCTAGAAACACTCCATAAAATTTTGCTGTTACTATTCAGCGCAAAGCAACACGGCTACAAAATCGTCACAAGGAAAGGCACACACTGAGGAACAATGTTGCTAGTTACGAAAAGTTACGCAATTCGTTCTTCCTATGATTATCTCTCCATGAAAATTCTTTCACTCAACACTCACACCAGGGTAACCAATAGTACATAAAATGAGAAGAAAATATGGTGACTTAGGAGTTTTTTTCCCCTTGTACTCTTTCACTAAAAATGCGACTAAAACGGAGTGGGTACGGTATGACGTTTATACTGAGAAGCACTCACGTTTTCTTACATCTCACTACTTTGATGAGAAATATTTAGTAAGATATGTGCAGATTTCTTCGCGATTTTCAGAATCCTTGACACAGTCAAAATTAAGAGGCACACATTGAGGAACAAAGTTGCTAGTTACGGAAAGTTACGCAATTCGTTCTTCCTATAATTATATCTCCGTAAGAATTATGTCACTCAACACTCACACCACTATAACCAATAGTACATAAACTGAGAAGAAAATATGGCCACTTAGGGTTTTTTCTCCCGTTGTACTCCTTCACTAAAAATGCGTTTAAAACGGAGTTGGTACAATATGACGTTTATACCGGTAACACGAAATAGTTCATATTGCAGTCCAGCTCTTTTCAGTTAATTTTTTCGCTACGAAATAAAACTACTCGTCATCTGAATACAGAGGATTCGCTATTCACGTTGTCCCAAAATACACCAGTAATTTCCTTGTTTATAACTTGTTCTAAAGGAGGCGTAGTGCGTGCACGAACAGGTTGCACTAGGTGGCACTGGTACCGAGAGTAACGAGTAACTATAGTTTGTAAAGAGTACAGTTTCTTTTGTCACGAATACATAAAAAGACGATTCTTTTCGTTACTCTCACAGCTCTACTAACATACACAATCGCCACACCCACTGCTGTGAAGGTTGTTACAGACTGACAGATACAACGTCACTAGCGCTCCTAGTGGTGAGCAAGCAGCAGCTCGTCATCTGAATACAGAGGATTCGCTATTCAAGTTGTCCCAAAAAACACCATTTATTTGTTAATAACTTGCTCTAAAGGAATATTCTTTCGTTTGAGTCAGAAAAATACATATCTAGATTTATGATGTTTATAGCTGAGATTCTGGGGAAATTGTGTTTCACACGATAATGGACGGCGAGGGCGCCTAGCTGGAGAATTGACCAGTGGCAGAGTGGCAGCTCGTGATAATTCAGCTGGCGCCGGGGGGCGCTATCCACGGCCGGTCAGCGGCCTCGCTGCAGACGCCGCCCACGGCGCGGATCACATTTTGAGGAACAGGTTTGCGGGCGCCAGGTGTCCGGCGCGGCTCGAGTATCGGCGAGGTGCTGTACCGCAGGAGCGCCGCTGATTTGCACTTCACTCAATTACGCGGACGGCCGTCGACGGTCGGCGGCGTGACTCGGCGCGCTGGCCAGTCACCGTCGCTGCCCACAATGCCGCGGCAACAATGCTCGCGAGCCGCCACTGTCCGCGACACTCCGCGCCACACAAAAAGGCGCTCGAGGGCCCGCCGCGTCACCGCCCGGCGGATACAGTACGCACTGTCCGGAGCCCCGGCACGGAGGGGGTCGAGAAAAAATTGGTGGAATTCCGTCGCGGAGTGTAAAAAGCGTGTACCGGAGAGGGTGGAGGGGCATCTGGCGCCCGCCAATGGGGAGAGGTGCGCCGTGGTGGGGGCGGTCACCCGGGGAGGGGTGGGCCGCGGGCCTCATTTGGATGCATTTATACCGGCGCGGCGATAAGGAGGGAGGAGGCGGGGAGCTTCCTTCCTGCGGCCGCAAGGTGCGCCCGGCGATCAGCTGTTGCCGCGCGGCACGCGACCTGCGCCAAACAATTGGGGGGGGGGGGAGGGGGGGGCAGCGCCGGCTGCGGCCGGGGTCTCCTCGCTGCCCGCTGCAGGCGGCACTCGCCGCAGCGCCGTGCCCACTGCGGCCAAACCTTACAGCAAGTGCTGCACACGTGTGGAACCTCAACCAGTGGTCGGTGGGCCACGAAACATAAAACGTGGTCCGCGAAACATTTAAATTTCCAGATTTTTAATAATTTCAAATACCTTTCTCTACGCAAAGTATAATTCGACATACATCTGCATGGGATACTCTGCAAATCACATTAAGTGCCTGGCAGAGGGTTCATCGAACCACCATTATACTATTTATCTCCCATTCCATTCTCGAATAGCGCGCGGGAAGAAAGAACAACTGAATCTCTCCGTGCGGGCTCTGATTTCTCGTATTTTATTCTGATGATAATTTCTAACTATGTAAGTGGGAGTCAACAATATATTTTCGCATTCGGAGGACAATGTAGACGATTGGAGTTTCGCATGTAGCCCACGCCGCAGCGATAACCGCCATCGTTGTAATGATTCCCATACCAGATCCCAGTTCCGTAACGCTGTCTCCCCTGTATCGTGACAATACGAAACGAGCTGCCCTTTTTTGGACTCTTTCGATGTCCTCCGTCAAACCCACCTGATAAGGATCCCACATTGGGCAGCAATACTCCAAAAATGGACGGACAAGCGTAGTATATGCAGTTTCTTTTGTAGTTCTGTTGCATGTTTTAAGGGTTCTGCCAATAAAACGCTGTCTTTGGTTCGCCTTTCCCACGACATTGTCTACGTGCTCTTTCCAATTTAAGTCTGAAGTAATAATAATTCCTAGGCATTTTGAGGAATTTACGGCCTTCACTTGTAAGCAAAGTTTAACGGATTTCTTTTCGTACTGTTGTGGGCGACTTCACACCTCTCCTTATTTAGAGTCAATTGCCAATTTTTACACCATGCTGATGTCTTATTCAGATCGTTCTACAGTTGGTTTTGATCTTCAGATGATTTTACTAGACGGTAGATGACAGCGTCATCTGCAAAAAACCTGGTTCATAATGAGCAACCTCAGGAACAACTACAGAAGTCCTGTTATAATCCGACATTAGGCACTCCGATAAGCTCGGTAGTCCGACGCCGCGTCGGAGGTTCTTAGTGCCCCCCTTGTACGATACAGTACAGTCACAGACTAAAATATAGAGCTGCAGCAAACGTACGTATTCGGTACTGAGTAACAAATAATTTGGCTGACACGAAGTACTGAATCGTTACTCACAAATACATTTCAGTAACCGCAGCATCGATACGAACTTACTCATGAATACATATCGTTACTCGTATCTACAATATTGATACGAATTCTTTAACGAAAACCAGTACGAAGAAAGCCTAACTTATGATCTCTGATACTTCTTATTCTGAGGTCAGTATTTTGTGTAGACATCCGTAACGAAGTGTAAGCGAGTGCCGGCCGCGGTGGCCTAGGGGACTGAGGCGCTCCAGACACGGTCTGCACGGCCACTACGGTGGGGGGTTCAAACCCTCCTCGGGCATGGATATTTGTGCCGTCCTTAGGATTAGCTAGTTCATAAGTAGTTTGTAAGTTTAGGGACTGATGACCCCGTATTTAAGTCCCATAAGCCATACAAACATTTCAACATTTTTGGTAAGCGCGTATTGCGTATCTCTAGGATTTTAGGTAGTGAATTTTTATTTTAGATCCGTCTTTGCAGGTTAAATCCTGCATGATCTGACGTCCGCTTTTAATGTTCAAATGTTTGTTTAGCCTATGGGACTTAACTACGGGGTCATCAGTCCCTAAACTTACAAACTACTTATGAACTACTTACAAACTAGGACGGCACAAATATCCATGCTCGAGGGGGGATTCGAACCCCCGACCGTAATGACCGTGCTGACCGTGACTGGAGCGCCTCAGTCACCTCAGCCACCGTGGCCGGCACGCTTTTAATGTAATCACACGTTATATTGTTTTTTTTTTTTTTTTTTTATCTGTGAGTGTTACGGTTCAAAGGTTAATTATTTGTTTTCGATCTGGTGTAGTATAAACAACTTTTCTAGTACATAGGCAGATCAAGGACGGCCTGCTGGGGGGGAGGGGGTGGAGAATTTTTCATAGTCAGCTACACTCTGACCTCTGGCTCAGTAGAAAGATTTTTGTACTGGCCACCGCATGCCCAATCAAACAAAAGTCTCACAGTTTTGAAGACTCAGTGCAGTGATTGCAACCTAGCTTCACATTAAAGAAATTAAATTAAAAACAATGTACCAACAAAAGTGATACATTTTCAATCTCAATTGTTAATATAGTTGTCAGTCGGGTTGTTTGGTAGGGAGAGGGGGGCTAAACTGTTAAGGTTATCAGTCCCCCGGTGGGGAGGGAAAGGAGTGAGGATAGGGCCGGCCGCAGTGGCCGAGCGGTCTGCGGCGCGCCAGTCACGGCCTGCAGGGCCACTACGATCGGGGGTTCAAATGTTTGTAAATCTATCGGACCAAACTGCGTGGTCATCAGTCCGTAGCTTACAAACTACTTAAACCTAGGTAAACTAATCTAAGGACAACACAGACACCCATGCCCCAGGGAGGACTCGAACCTCCACGGCGAGCAACCGCGCGCTCCGCAGCGAGACGCTTTAGACCGCTCGGTTCGGGGGTTCGAATCCCTCCCTCCGGCATGGATCTTTGTGCCGTCTTTAGTATTAACTAGTTCATAAGTAGTTTGTACGTTTAGGGACTAATGACCTCGTAGTTAAGTCCCATAAGTTCTACAAACATTTGAATTTGAGGGTAGGAAAAGAGGGGAGGGGGAAAGCAAATGCAGTCCGGGCAGTAAAGAAGAAAAAAAGACTGCATTATCTCGGAGCCCTGTGCTCGCCAGGCACGTACTCACGAAAGAACAGTGAGCCCCTGGAGGGGGAGGTGGGGCAATTATTAAATCACAGAATACAGTCCAACAGTCCCGCTGCTATGACCATGATCGGTCATACCCACATTTGTCATGAAATATTCCGTCGGATTCTGACATTCCGTGAGCGAACTACGGGGGAAGCCTGTAACAAGAGTGCAGGAACTGTACTTCAAATGAAGGTCGGCGATGGGTCTCACCGATTTGGGTCATATTCTGTGACAAGTAGCAGAGGAAGCCTTTGAAATTATTACAGTATCTTGGCTGAGTGCAACACAGGAAAAGAAATAAGGATCGGGACAGATTTTCTACAACAGTATTAGCTAGCCTGAAAGACCACTTGTTCAGTGTTGACGGAGTGTAGTAGGTGCACGAACAGGTTGCACTAGGTGGCACTGGTACCGAGACTAACGAGTAACGATAGTTTAGAAAGAGTACGGTTTCTTTTGTAACGAATACACAAAAACACGCTTCTTTTCGTTAAGCTCACAGCTCTACTAAGATACAGCAACTGCTGTGGAGGTTGTTACCGACTGACAGTTACAACGTCACTAGCGCTCCTAGTGGTGAGCAAGCAGCAGTAAGAATGACGTTTCTTTATAACCAAATAGCTTCTGTAATTTTTGTGTTCCAAGAATCAGTAAAATAACGAGAGACACAGATAATCGAGAAATAAATGGCAGCTTATTCCACTGAAAGTAATAGAATAAAAACATACGAGAAACAAATTCCCGTTACGGTCTGTTCTTGCATGACGGGCACTTTCTTTGACGTGTAACAATTCAGTTTGGAGTCTAATGATTCTAACGTTTTACACACTTCACTCGTTTTTCGTTTAAACGCAAATATCCTGCTTTTGAGTGTAACTAATTTTGCTTACAAAACGAATGTATTTAAGATTCTTGCCGTTTGTGGTTCACATCTGGCAACAATTATGGATTATTTTCTGCTTTATTTGGAAACTTTTTTTGCTTTTGCTGATTTAGTGTCACGTTTGTGTGCATTTTTCTTCAGCTACAGCTGTGGTATCTGACCTGGTAATATAGGTATTTGCATTCCATATACGTTGCTTACCTTCAACACTTACGGACTTCATTGGAATTGTAGTGAAGAAACCTTGACGTTTACGACTAGAAAACAGACGTGTTTCTGCAAAAGATCGGGTTTTTTTGTTGTTTATTAGTAACTTGTTGTTTTAAATAGAAATGAAATTCTTCAATAAACTGCCTCGCAATGTACAGGTTCATACCTTTCAATGGTTGTTACGAAACGTAATACAGATAAATTTGATGTTATTTTGCAGTTATTACAGATTTTTACGGCACTACATACCTTCCCTGTTGTAAAAAGCATGTTAACATTAATTCAAACTATGCAATTCACAGTCATCCGGTACAGTATTCAGAAATGTATCTTGGCAGCAGCTTGGAGTGCTGCTGTCGTGGTGTATAACAAAATTCTGTGGGACTATCCACAGGCATATATTACTAGACTGGCAACGTAGTATGCGGTATCATTGGTGTCACTGAAGTCTTGGCGCCATATTTCTATACTAGAAATGTGTGACTAATTGTATTTGTATTTACAGAAAACATTAGTAAAAATACGGATGAGCCCACGTAACTACGCTGTCTTTACAGCTCTGACATAATGGTCGATTCATGTGTTATATATCTGTAAATTTCCGTATATCGAACGGGAGTTATAAGGCCAATTCACACTGTCTGTCACGTCAACGTCACGTTACGTCACGGCACCGTCACGTCAAGTTGTATTCACGTCAGTTGGTTAACAAAATACCCGATGGTCAAAGTGATATTATTAGTGGCGATCTGTTATGTATCTGTTAATACTGGAATTGCGGAAACAACAACAACAAATGTTACTGACGGCCAAATAAAACTTTTCATCGTACATTTATGGTGAACGTAGTGTCGTAAAGTTTTGGGAAGTGAAACATTTCAGAATTTCGACATCATTTTCAATCTGCTTTAATTGTATATAGCGGTAAAATTTTACTTACCATCCCGGTGGCCTCGTATGGTTATGTTGGCAACATCAACAAAACGGTAGAAAGCGCTAACCAAGATTGATATTCTTAGTACTCGATACAGTGCTAGTTGATAAGTGTTTCATACAGATGATAAAGGAAATAAATAATGCTGTTCGTGCTGTACGGATAACAGATTATTGTATGTGCCCTGGTTCACTCAGTAATGGTAATTGCCCCCGTAAAACGAACATTTCATGACAAAACTTTTGCATCGTCAAGCGAATGGCTATGCCAACGTCACACTACTGACAACATAACCACGCGATGCCGTCAGGACAGTAAGCAAAATTTAAGCGTATGTAACACGTTCTTCTGATAACACAATACGACAATGTAAGACTATCTGTTAAATTCAAATATTGCGGAAGTTTTAGCTCCACTGCAAATCATGTTCAAATGAACTAGTAAAGCTTACGTCATATCGTGTCAGAAAATCATATAGTACATGTTAGTCTGTGGTGGTATCGTATGGAAACTGTTTGACGTTAGGTAAAGGCAAGATGGCGGCGACAGCCTTCAGTCACAGAGGTAAGTTTGCCAGTCTAGTAATGTATGTCTGTGGCACTATCGTTAGGGTCGCAATATCGCTGATAAAAACATCGATATCCATACGGAAAAATATCGATGTTAAAAAACATCGCTCTGACAAATGTCATAGATGTTTTCGTATGCTTTACAAGTATTACGAAAAACACACTGAAATTATTTTATTTTTCAGTATTATAATAATCCACTATTCCTACACAAATTTTTTGCTTCGCCCTTGACATACGTTTGATGATATCGATTTTTATTTTTATCCGCAGTCATGTTTTTCACATTCCGATGCTTGTGTGCATTAATTTCAATACCCCTTACAGCTACAGTCGCAGACGAATTACATTTTCAAACTTGGTAGCCTTTGCGTTTCTCCACTTACTGACTGCTGCATATGACAAATCCACGACAACAAACTACAGGTGAGGATAATTGGCTATATGTACGCGTAAAAACTGTCAAAAGTGAAACGCTAATATTATTTTCACTCGAACAGGTGACTGCAGCACTCTCTCTTAGAGAATAGATGAGAACGGAGAAAAGCTGCCTTCTAATACGAAATATTCTCCACTACTCGGAAATAAGTCGGTAAAGCTAGCTAATAGAGACGGCTACTGTTTCATTGTTTTGAAACAATGTTTCGATATGCGAAAATATTTCATTGTTACAAAACCGCCTTTTTTTTCAGTCGTCGTGTTTCATTCATCTCGGTTTCGGATCAATTTCGCGGACGATACTGAAACTGTTTCGTCCTGTCGTTTTCACTGCTTCAAAACAGCGGTGTTTCAGATAAATAATGCCGGAAGGCGGAACCAACGGACTGTATCGAAACAGTGGTGTTTCATTTTGCTGAAGCTCGGCACAGATACACATTTAACTTTCTACTATATGAACAGTTTTAAGACTGTCAAGAACTAATGGTTAGAGGCGAGTCTGCAGTTTAAGATTACTGAAAACAAGATTGGTTTCTAAAGTAACTCCTGTATTCAGAAAAGACATAATGTCTGCTTTATAAACGCTAATTACAATAAAACAACGCCCACTAGTTGCATTGAAATATCTAGTAAAATTCTAGGTTAATCTGTCCATTTACGGTAATCATATTAAAAACATACGACTAAATCTACAACTTCCTGCTTTTAAATTCAGGAACAACATAAAGCCTGAAATGACTTATGATAAATATAACATAATGTGCCTCATTTGACGTAGGCCGTATTTCGTTTTTATATTTGCATATGACGAAAGTTTGGACGGTAAATTAAACCGCGAATTAAACGATATTTACAAAATTCAAATTTTAAAATAACGTTTATTTTTTAGTATAAAGTATGCAGCAGTGCGATTACGGCGCATAAAAAGTAACCCTTTCCAAAATGTTAACTCAATAAATTTAATGACACATAACACCTATCGAATGTAGGCACTAGAATAGAGGAAAGCAAAATGTAGGCCTATTATATTAGACATAAAACTTCGGCCCTCAGCTAATGGGATGGCAGGAAGCTGACTTATTGCGAAAGCAGTGTATTTGGTACAGAGGTAAAATTTTGCCTACCATCCCGGCGACCTCGCGTGATTATATTGGCAATATCAACAAAACGGCAAAAAAGTTTTGTCAATATGTTAATATTCTTAGAAATCCACATAGAATGATTTGATTGGTGCTTCGTACAGACAATGGAGTAAATAATGTTCGTGCTCTGCGGTTGACAGGTCATTCATTTTATGTATTGATTAATTGTCCTCGTAAAACAAAATTTCCAAGACAAAACATTTGCGATGTCACGCGATTAACTAATTCCAACGTCACACGATTGCCAACATTATTACACGAGGCCGCCAGGACGGTAAATTAAATTTACCGGTGCAGGGAATACAAGAATATTCTAAATAAAAGTATAATTTTTTCTCCTATAGTTGCTGTCCTCGCACTAACTTTGTGGCTGTATAGCAATACGTATACGGTACAATAAACAGACCTATAATGTTACAAGACACACACTGTTTCATGGTTTCGTACCACTGTTTCGAAAACTCACACAGCACGCTTTCAATTGTTCCGAAATCATCAGGTCATTGAATTTTACCATCTCTACTACTTAATAAAGAATAACAATCCTGGTGTTACAATAAACAATCACGAACGCATTCACTAGGTTTTAAAATGCAGGACAGTGTCATATTTATTTATGAGTTCCTGCGGTTTCGCTCCGTCGTCATTGTTAGTGGCCGGCCGCGGTGGCCGAGGGGACTGAGGTGCTCCAGTCACGGTCTGCACGGCCACTACGGGCCCCTCGGGCATGGATATTTGTGCCGTCCTTAGTATAAGGTAGTTCATAAGTAGTTTGTAAGTTTAAGAACTGATGACCCAGCAGTTAAGTCCCATAATCTATACAAACATTTCTCAAATAAAACATTGTTAGTGTGCAATGGAGCACCAAAAAATATAGCAACAATTGTTGGCTGCATTTTTTTTTTACTTCAGTTCCCTGGGAGTGTGTCGTCCTAGGTAACATACCAAACCAGTTGTTGGTGAAAATCGTTCAACAGCGTGCCATTGCCAACCCTATCGATTAACTGTTTTCAAGATCAGTTAATGATATTCGCTATTACTAATCTATATTTATAACAGGAAATGTCCCGATTCACTCACTCATCACCATCGCCCAGCCGAAACCACAGACGAAAGAAACTTAAATTTGCAAAGGATGTTGATATTATACTTTGGTATGAATTACTGTTAATTTCATATTTCACTTACCTACTATTTCTGAAGGATGAAAATAGCAACGACAGCAGTAGCACTGTACTGAACCTGTCGCTGGCTAACCAACTAATAATGGAGTTAACAATCCATTGTTGAACGATGTTTTTAGTATTGGACTTATGTTGTTGATGCATCGGCGATATATCGCAGTTCAAAACATAGATATCAAAATCGATGTTTAACGACTAAACAAAGATGTTTTGTAACATCGATGTACTGTTTGCATACCTAACTGTCGTGACTGTACGTTATAGACTGTGGTACGTGCTGCTCCAGACATAGGGTAATCCGCCATTTTTGAGAATCCGGAACCTACTCGGTCCTGTAACTCGATTATTTTCTCAGCTGTTTACAAAGTGGAATCTAAAAACTGCCTAAGTTCTACATTGGTCAAAGGGGCAGGTCATTTAAAACGTGGTTCAGTTAGCATTTGTTTACACCTTGCTAGGTGAGGCATTGGTAATACAATGGAGTCAAATTCGGGATGATGATGGTTCAAATCCTACTCCCGCCATCCAAACACCAGGATGGTTCCTTCGAAAGGTAACGACCGATTTCCTTCCCCACCTTTACCCAATAATCCGAGCG
This sequence comes from Locusta migratoria, assembly GCA_026315105.1. Classification (NCBI taxonomy): domain Eukaryota; kingdom Metazoa; phylum Arthropoda; class Insecta; order Orthoptera; family Acrididae; genus Locusta; species Locusta migratoria. The sequence continues at coordinate 87,349,264 of CM048745.1, forward strand.
TGAGATCCAATGAAGAGACGTAAAACCTTAAGCTTCCTTCCATTTGTTTACAAAAAAGGGTCAAATAGACCAGCATTCCGCTTTTTCTGAGCATTTAAAGACGACATGGCACCAGTCATCCGTACTAGAAAACCCCTATATTTCGCTAGGAATGGTAAAAAATTTAAATTGTTAAATATACGTGCGCATTTCAAGAACGGGTACGTAATGATCAGCTGATTAGCCGGAACCACCGACCCTATCATGTCAGAACGAGACAATAGCTTTCCTTTACTATCTGCAAAGTAGATATGATTTTTTTAATTGTAAGTCAATTTAAGCATTGTTAACTCTTACCGATGTAAATACTGGCAGCAATATTTCGTCTGAGCCTTTAATTTGGTATGTAATTAATGGTTGTCCTCCGTTGATAAGCTATGCTCCCTGACTTAGAGTGCCACTAGAGAGCTTTTACAGTATTATCTCTGTAAGAGGCCGGCTTAAAATGCGACGACTATTTTTCAAAGTAATTCCTGTTCACATTCAACCATGTCATACCTCTTCCAAAGCGCACACCCTTAAAACTCTGCCGACTGTGACTGTCAGCCTCTGACGCTATTATCCAGCTCCTCGTTCAGAAATTATCTAATTTTTTTGTAGTTCATCATCAGCTGTTTATTTGTACTCGCTCCTACCGGTTCCCAACATAGATTATTTTCAAGCCAATGTCAGTGGATATGTAACCTAGCTTACAATTCTTTGACAGAACTAACAATTATGCCGTTTAAATAATGACGTAAGAGTTACTTATACGGCACAGAAAAAGATAGTGCGAGTCATGGCAATCTTGCTTGTAGTCTCTGATGTTAAAATGTTTTTTACAAGCTTCTTCAGACCGAAATATGTGTTTGCATTATGTGATGCTCCTGCATATTAGTTCTTCTTGGATGTCACGTATTGTAATACAATGAATGTTTTTCCTTCACGTCGAAGGTGCATACATAAAACGTTGCAACATGCTGATTACGCTCTGTAACTTCGTCATTTTACGACGTATTCGTTACTTCTGTGTCCACTTTAAAAGTTTTGTATGCCCATTAGGCATTGGCTTAAAAATAATCTATGATCGAAACCGGCAATCCTGAGCATAAACAGAACAGCTGATTGTTAACTACAATAAAGTTTCATTCAGAAATGGCGAAACGGCTATTCTGGCTGACCACATTTATATTAAGTCATGTGTAAAACTTTATATCATCCGACATTTAAACTCGAATGCTGATTTTTTATCAAAACTAAATGAAATTACGCACAATTGTAACTTTAAAATGAAACCATCATCATATACCGAAAGAAAATGAATGCTAGCAATGTAGCATTGTCAGTGAAATAATTTTACATCAATAAATTATACCTACAATTACCTGTGGTAGCACTAGTTTCTAGGCCGCATGGGAATCGCCGTGCGCTTTACCGTGCTTTGCTGCGAAACACGCGGCTACTCCCCGTCGGAGGTTCGAGTCCTCCCTTAATGTTAGTGTAAGTACCTTGTAAGTCTAGGAACTAATGACTGTAGGAGTTCGGTTCAATAGGTTTACATACATTTGAACATCTAGAACCAGCGAGAATGTTTTCGACGAAGTATAATAACAGAAAATAAAAAAATAAAAAATTAGTCTAGTATCAAGCATTAATGTTTTTTGTTTGCAATATTTAATAATACCACGCCTGACCGACGTAGGGTAGCAAAAAGGACACAAGATTCGTATTATGGATCAGCAAGATTCGTACTTCAAAGAATCGAAGAGTGTATTCTGAACAACATTAAAGTATTGACGAAATGACTCTTCAAAACTGCCTGGTATTCTCATATTCGATTCTAATGACGGAAACCTCAATGGGACATTGAACCTTAATGCAATTTTTCTGTACTCGAACGGCAGCCATCACAGGTTGAAAACGTGCATATTATTTCAGAAAATGTACGCCGTGTCGGACGATTTGTAACATACCTCTCAAGTCATCTTCTATTACGCCAGAAAGATGGATGTTCTTCTCGTGATATGCCTTCACACTAATTTGTCATTTTCCCTGCCAAGTATTCACGCCACAATAAAAAGATGCGACGACGGTTGTGTGCTTGTGACAAGTACAGACGATGTATTACGCCGTCAAAACGCAACGTGGAATTTTGAACCCCCGGCAATTACCCTTGAAAAGAATAATAAAAGTTTAATTTGACGTTAGTAACGCCAACGTTTCAATTAACGAAGTTATGAGCAGATATGTACGCAGTTTGAAGTTAGACAGAACATTGATCCAGATATTTGAACGAAGGAATTAACTAGTTCTTCATGTTGTGGTGCTGGGTAAGAGTGTAACTTTTTTAAAGATCGACATTTTGAAAAAAATACATTAAAGTACTGAATTGTTATTCTATATCCTGTATATCAACGAACCAGTAGCATGGGTGGCTTGATGATAACCGTGTGGCATTTATGGCCGTTAGGCCCCAAGTGGCAGTAGTGGTGTGTGTGTGTGTGTGTTTTTTTTTTTTTTTTTTTAACACGAGGTAAAAAAATCGGACGGTATGCGAACTATATATATTAAGAAACAAAAATCGAGAACGTAGTTATTTCAGAACCAGCGGAGCGAAATGAAGACAGTCTCTTATAATCAGTTTAACCTTTGTTCTTACTGACATTGTAGGTGAAAATATTTAGAAACGTACCTAACAATTAATTGTAAATATTTTCTTGTTAGAAAAGTAAGTAAAAGCAAATAAAGCTTTATACAAACTGCAGAGCAACATTTTTGGACAAGTCAATACATATTAGTGTGTTGCAACTAATAATTTCTTTACTCATATGTCTTTATGTTGACAAGGCTGTCTCACAGATGGCGCTGGTTTTTCGTGGCGTTGCCAATGCTTATGTCTGAATAATACGTTGTACTGAAGTAGCGCCATCTGTTAGCGCTACCTCATTTTATGTTGACAATGTTGTCTCACAGATGGCGTGGCACATTGCAAAAGGAAGTTTGGAAAATTTCGGGAGATTCACTTAAAATTCCAGCAGAATTCGGAAAATTCACTCGAAATTTCGTATTTTCTGGAATAATTTAAAAAATCGGAATATCTTCTGATGTTTCGGAAGATCTGGCAACACTGCCGACTGGAGTCTGAAATGAAACCACTTAATGCTAAAATCTGTAAGCTAACAATCTGAGTTTGTGGAGATTAAAAAAAGCCTTTATTACACTATTTTCTTGGTCAACGATTGTTATTCAATAATGCCGTATGTGGTGCATTGTCGTACAATGTTTCACTCCTTTGAACCTCTCGCACCTAAATTTCCTAATTTGTCAGGGCCTACATGTCGAAATAAACATTTTTTTTTTTTTTTTTTTTTTTTTCAAGTGAATGTAGCAAAATCCAAAATATTTTACACGATGCAAACGTTTCAAGAAAATTTTTTCGAGTAGTCTCATGTCTAGAATCTGTCATATAATCTATCAAGTTTGATTATATACTGAAACGTAGTGCTCCGCTACTGTTTTCAAATATGTAGATGATGACAGCAATCAGTGGCAGATATTTCCTTTATAATACTTAGGCCTACGAGTGATTCCTGTCATCCATATATCTCACAGGTAAAATTGCATTTCCCCTCACGTTTCCACCCATGCAAAGACCAAGCTTGTCATTCAGATTTTTTTATCATTTTCAGTACCTGCTTTTGAAAATACCGATGTGAATAAATATCACAATAGTTGCGTGTTTCTTCACAACGGAAATTCCATTCACACCGAACCCATCTTCCTACTGCAATCGGACTCCTACTTTTGTGCCCACTATACTTGCTTCACACAAAGAGAGAGACTGGGCGTGATGAAAAAAAGTACGAAGATTACGTTGTATTACAATTTCAAAAGAACAATCTCAAATATTTAGCGAAAACTAGAAAAATGATATGCGGCACTTTCACATCGACGTATCGATCTATCAAGGTATAGTATATAGCATATTTTGGGAAAAATATGGATTTATTGATATGTTATCATCAGCCATATTGCTGACAGAGTTCTCGATTGTTACGTTTGCTGCCTTGTCCTGTCACGATCTCCTACAACAACCGTCTTCCACGATCACTCAACACAAGCTTTCGTCTGTGTCGCAATTTGGCAGTTATGTTAGCTACTTTGCCTGTATGTGGTATATTTCTTTGATACAGAGCCTATTGAAACACTAAACACTTCGCTTGCCTTGGCTACAGAACTACTCATAAGAGCACCAACATTTCAACCATTTTCCCAAGTTAGTATTTATTTAGTTACAGCATAATGGACTCACAATATGGTGTTTGACTATTTTCTGTTAATCGTCTTAAACGGGTAATTACGTTATCTTAACCCCATATCATCCTTTCCTCCCCTCATGAATTTCAATATTAAAGAAGAGAAATTGAAATTCAAATAAACAGAAAACTTGCTCATTTCTCCATTTGAGTCACACGATGTATATCATACAACCTACACGAGTAGAGTAATAATTTGTTTGGGCATTTACGTTTCCGAAAATGATCTACAAATATTGCGTAATGCTGCGCTGTACAAATCTATCAATAAGAACTCTAGAAAAATCGCTTTTGAATGTTTTGAGCAATGAGAAGATGCGGTTGAAAATTGCTGGTAGATTTCAAAATAGGACTAAGGTCACTTCATAGTTTATTTGTGTGAGGACCATTTTGTTGTAAGTAAACACTCCATTATTCTATTAGTTCAATATTAAGTACCATACCCTGCAGCTGCTAAATCGTGTAGTGTTTTTATGTACATATTAATGAACAGACGTCTACATTTGCGAAACAGTTGTTCGTGATGACACGCCGACTAATTACGTTTAAATTGGTTTTCTATTGTAGTTGGTGCAAGTACAAATTTAATGTTGGTTGTCACTTTAATTTTTATATCAACATATTTGACAAATGAAGACATTATCCGTAAGAAACTATCTTTCGAATATCTATATGGAGTAGAACATGACACAGATATACCGTTATATTAGTTTCCTAAAACTTCAGAACCCTGTGTTAAATTAGTACGAAAAGAACTACCGAAATATGAAACTTTTGTGTACGAACCACTGACAAAATCTAAATAAAAGGTGAAGACGCTTTAACTATTATGAAAGTTAATAATTTTCGAAAATATTGTTGTGGGAGTTCAGCGATCTGTTATAACAACATTAATTGATTAAACAGTCTAAGATCACAATATTTTATTTTTAAAATGACCGGTTTCGGCAAAAATCTATTGCCATCTTCAGATATAATCCACTGTAAATAAAATTCAGAAGATACTGCGTTACAAACAGTTGTCAGAACTACATATTACTGTTTACAAATGACGAATAAAAAGCGTAGCATTACCAATTTGGCTGTAGCTGGTAGTCACGAGCAGCGACGTTCCGTCACAGTCAATAAACTGCTGTTGATGGCTGAATTGCCATGGCTTAAATAGCTAAAACTCGCGTGCGTGTAGCTTCATGACGTCAACGCCAGCCAATAGGAATTGACAGTCATAATAAGTTAAATTAACGCATACAGTTAATTAAGGAATAAAGTTAATTTTATCTTATTACGTAGATTCATCAGATGTCAGCGCTAAAAGAAAAAAAGACATTTCTAGACTTATAAAAAAATGAGCATAAGGATTATAATTTGAAATTAATAGAAGCTGAGTTATCTTGTATTTTTGCATATGTAATTCCTTTATCTGGCTACCTCGCAACTTGTATGACACGCTAATTAAAACCATAATTATTTCAAATTCTCTGAAATCGTAAGTTGAGCTCGACGTATGTGCGATATCAAAACATGATAATCTAGCAAAAAATATTACAGTGCTGGAAGAAAAGTTAAATTCTATGGAGTTTGCATTATGAGCGTTCAAAAGGTTGTATTTTTGCACTTTCAAATTGAAGCAGTTGTATGACTTAAAAAAGTAGATGACATTTATCCATTTTGCTAAAAAACCGACCGGACCATTTTTATATTCCAAAAAAGAGGACATGTCCGGGTGTTACGTCAATCGTAGATGATGTAACAGCAGAACTTACAAGTGTGCTGTTAACAGTCCTAAGCCTATTAGAGCTGTTTCAGAGCTCAGACAGGGTTGGTTCGATGTAATGTACTAACTTACTGCTCGAGTTAGTCCACCTTTCCGAAAGACAAAGTTTAACTGAATCGACTATATCAAAATATCAGAGCAGAAAAAAACATCTGTAATCGCATTCAGTTCTAAAGTAAGTCACTATTTGAAACATTTCGCTACAGTACGTCGCCCTGTGTACCTAAAGATTTCAATTACATTTGTATGTCATCATAAACGTGAAAATATAAACGCTATTATGAGTCGCGTTAACACAAGTCATACTCTGAGGGCCAAAAAATTAGTTAGAGTGATTTCAACTTCAGACTATAGTTATTCACAAATTAAATCCGCATCGGCTAAGGGTAATAGAGATAGTAAGAACTAGAATACCACAAGAAAAAGTGTAAAAACGTGCTATTTTTGGTATGATACTGAAGCAAAGTGGAAAGCTTTATGAAAATATTCAAAATTGAATGTCTGAACAGGCTTCAAATATGGGTACACGTTATCCCAGTTACTATTTTTTTCCATAAAATTACATACTAGCAAATGGTCACAAGTAAATTATTTTTAAAGAAATTTCTGAAACCTGCATCATTTGTCACGCTCTAATTACGCATGTTATCACGAGTGTAGTCTACTTAAGACTAATCAAGATAAATTTGATTTTTATTTTCATAAAAAGAAATAGCCTACTCAAATGTTGTTGGACACTTTCCTTGCGATCTCTTTACCTGAAAGTCCACTCGGAAACGGATCGATCAACAAGTATGTGTTCACATAATAAGAAGTTGATATTAGATTCACAGTAGTAATAATCGTTTTCTGAAATATTACCATTTTACAGACTACACACATATCTCCTTCAGACATTTCCAATATTTGTTTCTTGCCCAAACTGTTGGTATCTTCGCTTTTATTGACGTTAATTTCATATCACCAGGTCACGTACATTTCGTTTCCTACCTCATAGATAATTTAATATGACGACGCCACAGGAAAATTAAAAAAGGAAAATAATAAGAACCGAAATAAAAACCTGACAGTTCATTCATTAGGAAGAACAAATATTTGCATCTTACGAGCAATTATTGTCTTAGAACATTCGCATTGCTTAGTATGCACTCTTCCGATATCTTAGAGACTTCTGGTTAATATCTGTTGTAGAATGTAGAACTCTGAATAAGAACATGTTAATCAAACAGCAAAATGAATCATTGTGCACTATTATGAAATAATAATTACATTTTACTGTTTTACGGCGCGTATTAAAAGCTATTTAGCATATCACATTTATCAACTCTTACAGTCTACCACGAAGAATTTTTCTGTATATAGGAAAGAAGAAACGTCGGAACCTGTCCCACTTTTCAGGGGCGACAAAAGCACACTTTATTTCCGCTTCGCGAAATGATGCTTTTTTTTCCAAAAGCCTGGACGCAACTTAGGAGACAAGAAAACGTCCCCTATGCGTGAGATAACGCCTTTTTGGCGGCGTGTAGGATAATTAAAACGGCGACAGAAATATGAGTCGCGGGCTGGTAATAGTTGAGGACTCGCGCCGTGAACTTCATTTCGCTAATAACGGGCGGGTTTTTTGTGGCGCCACCTGTGCACGTGCCGGCCACGTGCCCGGAAGCGGCGGCGCTGCCATCAGATTCAGAGTTCCGCCGCCTCATTACAGCCCCTTCCTCCTGCTATGCAATGGAGATTTCAACGCGCGGCCGGGAAACGAACCTCAACCGACCGATTCTGCAGTTGCCCCCACCACCGGCGTGCTCCTGTAGATCCGTATCAGCATAATTTCTGGTGATTACTCAGTGTACCGGAACAATAGAACGTATTTACACTCTCAGGAGATAGCATTAATCTTATTATAAGGCGGCCAACTTTTTTCAAAACTCAATGCCGGACATTTCAAGGATGGGAAGGAGGACTAAGATCACATGACTCATTGTGCTAGTTCTTCTCAAAAAAGGAAAGAAATTTAGGGGAGCAAAGTAGGCCTACTCATTTAAATAGGTTTCAGAAATTACTGCAACCAGTCGCCTTTTGTTTCTTCTTAATGAAGATTTATTGAAACCATTACCGGTTTCAAGCTGCCTAGCAGCTCATCTTCAGATGGTATACAATTATTTCAAGTTACATTTGAATCTGTGGCAGGGCAGAAAACGAGAAAATAGTAAACACTAATTTTGGTAGGCTATACTTAATAATTACAATATAAGTTTGTCTTCAAGACATTACTTACAGTTATGCACTTCACATTTAGTTTAAGCGGACCAAATATGGACAAACTAAATGTGAAGAGCATAACTGTAAGTAATGTCTTGAAGACAAACTTATATTGTAATTATTAAGTATAGCCTACCAAAATTAGTGTTTACTATTTTCTCGTTTTCTGCCCTGCCACAGATTCAAATGTAACTTGAAATAATTGTATACCATCTGAAGATGAGCTGCTAGGCAGCTTGAAACCGGTAATGGTTTAAATAACTCTTCATTAAGAAGAAACAAAAGGCGACTGGTTGCAGTAATTTCTGAAACCTATTTCAATAAACAGTCGCAGGTTCCAACACAATGGATAAAAGTCCAACTCATTTACTTTTAAAGTAACATATCTAACACAAGTGACGTTATATTCTTAGTTTTCACTCTTTATTTATAGTTCATAAATATTTTCTCGTGCTCCTATTTGGAATTTTAGAGTATGAGAGTTTTTACATTCATACTGCGTTACGTTTTTCTGATCACCTTCGTTGTCCGGACATTTGTTGCAGCTCTTGGAGCATCGTGCTCCACACATTTTCATAAGAAGCTTACTCTGCTCAAAGAATTAGCCTATGTTCTGCAATAACATCGAATTAGATTTGATAAAAACTACTTTTTAAAACCATTTGAACTACTCTATTATAGAAGTTCTTTCGATGAAGTGCAGAGTTTAATTGTGTCTTACTACATGCAATGCTCACTCACTTCTGTTGTTGCGTTTTCAGAATTTCTCCACCTTTTTATTTCTGAAGAAGTATAAAATGAATGCTGATACCGTATTTGCACTGCGATTTTAAATACGTTTATACAGACTGTGATAATATTACATCATATTTGCCACCTTGAGCACCGAAAAATATTCCATGACACTTACAGAAACGCACGTAAGAAGGTACTGAAAATATGCCAAAACAGAATTTTTTAATAAGTCATCCTATCACCAGATGCAGTACCAGCTTAAAACAAGAACTACGTCCATTGCTGGCGAATTTGTCATTTTGAAATAGTCAGATCATGTGTATCATTTTTATTTATTTATTTAATCTGAGAAGACTGTCATTTATTCGTAGATTGTGAAGTTGACTTGTAAGCAATATGACATAGTGTGCAGTAAATAAATTTTTTCGGCGTGTGCTATTAGACCAACAATACTAAACTTATTGGAATGCGGGACGGTTTTGCCATTTTGCGAGACTTTTTCAGTGATCATCCCAATGTGGAACAACGACTCCAAATGCGGGACTGTCCCGCAGAATCCGGGACGGTTGGCCGGCTTATCTTATTAATGTTGTGAGTTGTATGCTGCTCTTGCTGACTTCGGTTATTGGAAGTTTTGAAAGTATATACCTGCCTTTTCAAATTTGAAACACTGCCTGGTCTATGCTGTCATTTTAACTTAACAGTGAAATGACAGATTTTTGTGCTTTTTATTTATTTTTATTTATTTATTTATTTATTTATTTTTAATTTTAGAATAGGGAGACTGAAAACTGTATAGATCCGCATTAAAATTGTATTACGACTATATCCCATATTTCACAGCATCTGATATTTTCTTACTCCCCGTAGTTTTAAATTAAAAAGAGGAGTATCAATATTTTTTACAATTTCTAAAGCCGTAATTCAAAATCAACTGAAATAGGTCGGCAAAAGTAGGTACAATTATCACTCCACAACGTATTACGCGTATTTGCACATTAAAAAAATAATATTATCTATATCTGAAGAATGTTAACAAGAGCTTGATGACAAGCAACGTGAAGTATTATTTTCCTCTGAAATGATTGTATTGCAGAGACGCTTAGAGTTACGCACCATTATAATTTCCTCAATTACTTATAACCTTTCGCATGGATAATGTAATCTCTGGCGCTGAACCGGATACCTCGTAGAGATTGTTTCACTTTGGCTTTGTAATGCAGTCTGGAGTCGGGTGAGTATGGTTAATATTTCAGAAACTTCTATTGCCAGTTGCGCAAGAGGTTTCTGAACAGCTGATTTTAAACATGTGGTCAGAAAAGTAGCCAGTTTTCTCGAATACGTTATGTGTAGCAATAATTAGAGGTTTCTTCCTTCAAATGTAGGATACCCAAAATCTGATAAGTTCTGTATTGCACGAACACAAGAAGAGCTCACTCCATAGTATTATAACTTAAATAGTATAAAAATTAGTCAGTAATAAGCAAAATTTAATACAATGTCCTAAGTTATTCCCTTTCTTAATGGATAGCGCGATTCCCGTTCGATAATTTTTTTCTTATAGCCGACTGCTTAGTAAGATGCACTGACTTATATAAGGTGGAGGGGGGTACGGAGTCTCCCTCCCCCTCCCATCTCCCATATCAAGGAAACATTAAGTACGGCATCTGAATTATTTCAATGAATGATGCGTGAAGGCATCGCCGTGGTGGACAGTCTTGCTTCCATGTATTGGTGACGGGAGTGGCGTATCAATGGTGTGAATTTTGTACCAGTTTTTTTCTTTTTGTTTTGTTTTAATGTCAACAATAAAATAGCTTGATCTGAGCAAAGTAACAGATGCTTCAGCGTAAATTATCAACTTAAAATTCCTTATCTTTACATTAATCATCCCCAAAAATATAGTATCTAATATTCGTCATTGGTAAGATGATACGGTTCTCATCCATAAACTATTATGAACTTTTGATTGCCAATCTCCTGTTTACGATAGTTTTTCCATCTGTAGAACTAAATACACCATTTAAAAATTGTGTGCTACATATCCTATTACTCTATCCGTCCACTACATGATTATTTTTATTAATTTATGACGCTCTCCCTCCATTTTCTACACATTTAAATCCATTGTTCAGCTGGTCGCTGCAATTTTTTTTTCTGATTGTTGTTAACATCACATGTCAAAGTACTTTGCACGGAAGTATATGACTCTGATAGGCGGTTAAAAGACCATTAATGACTCTGTTGAGCAGTTAGTATGCCATTTTTGCATACTCAGAATTCCATTTTCTTCTAAGATTGCTGTTGTATTTGACCCTTACATCTTATTAATTTATTTCCCTTTTATCTCTTTACGCCCACTACATGATTTATCCAAAGGTTCACATTTTAACAACTTAGTTTACAAGTTCTATCATAATATGTGAGTGAAGATATCGGGCACAATTAATGTAAATAACTAAAACATTTTCGTTTATATGTACTTACTGTAACTCTTACCTCTTTAATTGTGTTACTCCACTTCAAATTTTCTCTAATATTTGTACCGTGTTTCGTGTACAGGTACGTGAAGTAGGGCAATAATTGCCTGAAACCTGTTGTTAATAACTTTCCAGCGCTGCAACTAGTGGCTGTTTGCTTTTCAACCTGTAAACCACAGTTGGTGCCATGGATAAAACATTGGTATTATTTTGGTAAACTGCTCTTACATTAAGCCGTCTCGAATCAAGGAAGTTTCAACAATACTGTTGTCTCAACGGCACTGCATTCACATTGGCGGAAAGGAAAGGACCCATAGCTTGTTTTCTCGTTAATGAAACAGTATATTTGTTACGCAAAATATTTACTTGTGTACAGCAAGAAAACACAGTTTCTTCTTTATTATGTTCAACGATAACAGTGCAATGGTTAAGTATTATTATGACACTGCATATGGCGATAACATTTTTGGAAACGAATTCCAGAATGGTGTCGAACATTGCTTGCAAATCGGTAACATATAGGTAATGTCTGATTTTTTTACTTTCTTTCTTCCAAAAACCAAACGTTTTGTAGAAATATTCAGTCAACTAAAATGGTTTACAATGTTCAGTGGAACGGACACAACGGTACGCGAGGCAAAAATTTTTAAATGTAAATATTAAATTATGCAGCTGATCATTGATTCAAATTTGCAAATTCGAAAGCATTCATTGTATTAAAATGAATACACATAAATTTTAAATTCTTACATGACCTGGAGGGTCATTCATTTTTAAGTAATAAATCTTTTGCATCTTCTTTTGCGACAAAAAGTCAAATTATAAATATATTTAAATAGAGTGTAGAAAAAAGTAGGCACTCCTACAGAGATTATTTAATTCGAAGATAAGAATGATTCCGCCCTCTGCCTTATCTTTCTTAAACTTTTTTTCCGCAGCTGTTCGGGTGATGGATGAGTTCAAAGTACGAGTTCTAAGCGGTGGGTGGATTTAATATGTATTGAAAATTACATGAAACGACTTATTTAAATGGATGTTAGAACTACAAATAACCCATTGGGCATTTAGATTTGACCTGATAAAACTTTTGGACATTTATTTACTTATTTATTTTATTTATCTATTTTTTTATTACTTTTTTATGCGATATAGCAACGATAACACAATTTATGATCGTAATTTTAGTGATAAACCTCTAGGATTTGCGGTAAAATATTCGTATTACAATTGATTTATTTTCATTTAAATAAACCATATCATACTATATTAATTGAGAATTAATGCAGGAGAACCGGATGGGTTTTCCCAGGCAGGAATGAAGAGAGCGGGTATGCAAGGAGTGTAGCGCACGCCGATTCGCTGTCGTGTAAACACCCGCCTGACACCATTATAGTATCGACTTTCTTCTTCTTTTTATTACGCCTTTCCCACTTGCGCGCAGCCGCGTTGGTAGTTATTGATTAGGCACGGTTAATTAGGGGTGTCTGAGGCCCTTCCTGTCGCCACCCCCTCCGTCCCCTATCCCTTCCCAGGGCAGGAGATAGTGTAACCCCAGCTATCTACATATAGCGTTGTACACGTGCTTCTATAAGTGTTTGTGAATCGTGTAACTGAGGTGGGACTTGGGGCCCATCCCAGTAATCGCCAGAACAGTGGTTCCCAAACCGCGTAACGCTAGGGTTACACATAAGACTCGCAGGGGTTCCGCTAAAAATCCCCAAAATAAAATTTGAAGTGTACTGTACAATAAAACCAAACGAGGCGAACTCATAAATGTTCAAATGTTTGTAAATCTAAGCTGCCTGCTGCTGTCTCTGTCACATTTCCCAGAGCGCTAAGTATCATAATTTAACTAGCGTGAAATTTCGTTACCAATCAATTTCTTAATTTTCGTTAGTGCTTCTGATTTTTAAGAGGTTTATTCTCACGTACATGGCAGATTTCATTTGTGCTACTGTTTTAAGTGTTTATTCAAATGTTTCAAATGTTTGTATAGTTTATGGGACTTAACTACGGGGTCATCAGTCCCTAAACTTACAAACTACTTATGAACTAGCTAACACTAAGGACGGCACAAATATCCATTCCCGAGGGGGGATTCGAACCCCCGACCGTAGTGGGCGTGCAGACCGTGACTGGAGCGCCTCAGTCTCCTCGGCCACCGCGGCCAGCCAAGGGTTTATTCTCGCGTATTTTGATAAATACCGTTGTGTATATTTTTCGTCTATGGCTTGGGTATTTCAAAATTAGTAAGACACCGTTTCTACCAATACTTACCAGTCAGTCCACTGCCAGCTGCTGTCGCTATCACATCTCCCAGAGCGCTAAGTATCATTATTTAATTTGCGTGACATTTGGTTGCCAATCAATTTCTTAATTTTCTCGTTGCCAATCAATTTCTTAATTTTCGTTATCGCTTCTGTTCGTTAAGAGCTTTATTCCCAAGTACTTAGCAGATTTCATTCGTGCTGCAAGCTACGTAATTTAAATACCATCGTGTCACTTCTTTATTTCGTGTTTCGCTTTCAGAAAGCTTTTATTCCTGCGTGTTTGATAACAGTGATTCCATAGATTTTCTTGTTTATTTTGAAAACAGCCAGAGACAGTCTCGTTGTTTTGACAGTATTGTTACCAATGACCACGTTTTAGTCAGCTGCCAGTCGCCTTTATTAAAGTACCAGACTAGTGAAAAGTTGATTAGTTTTCTACTCTCTACAGGCAATTGTATCGACAGGATGCATAAGATATGTGCCTGCTGTGTGCGGACGCGGGAGTTGGCCGCAGTTCAAATGTCTGTAAATCTATCGGACCAAACTGCGTGGTCATCATTCCCACGGCGAGCAACCGCACGCTCCGCAGCGAGGTGCTTTAGACCGCTCGGCTACTCCACCGCGGCTGGCCGCGAACAGCTGAGCGTGCTGTTGTCTACGGTCAGGTTGCTGTCTGGGGGTGCAGCGGCGGTGGGGAGTCTGGTGCGTCTATTGGGACACCTCAGGTGTCTCATGCTTCGCCCTCTGTCCCTGCTACCGAGGCACCTACAGATGTATCAGACGTGGTCGAGCCGCTATCTCCGCAAGGGGAGTGGCGGGTTGTACGGCGTTTGCGTCGCTCGAGACGGAAGGCCAATGTGGAGGCTGGCCGTCCGGCCACGCCCGTTCGTCCTGTGAGTGGACGTGTGGCCCCTCCTTCAGCAGGGTCCGAGCAGGTGCACGGGGGGGGGGGGGATTATTAGTTATTGGGAGGCGCGTGATGGAGTCTCTTAGGCAGATAGCGTAGAGATCCGGAAAGAAGTCCAACGTACACTCGGTGTGTCTCGGGGGCCTCAACCGAGATGTGGAGGCGATTATCGAGGGTGCGGGGTGCAGTCGACTCCAAGTCGGCACCAATGACGCTTGTCGCTTGGCTTCTGAGGGCGTCCTCCGTTCCTACGGGTCGCTGGCGGAATTGGTAAAGGCTGCTGCCCTCGCACGCGAGGTGCAGGCACAGCTGTCGATTTATAGCATTGTTCCAATTGTTGATCGGGGTCCCTTGGTTTGGAGCCGAGTGGAGGGTCTGAACCAAAGGCTTCGCCGACTCTATGACAATCATGGCTGCAGATTTCTGCATCTGCGTTATCGGGTGGGGAACTGTAGGACGCCCTTAGATAAATCAGGGATGCACTACAGTAAGGAAGCGGCTACTCGGATAGTAGAGTACTTTTGGAGTGCACATGGTTTTTTTAGGCTAGGCGCTAGCTCTGATGACCACTCACCTATCAACATTCAGACAGCGAATTCAGGTCGAATTTAGCACAAAAATTCGACAGTCAAAATATTAGCCGAGAACTTTCAAAGCATTAAGAACAAAGTTCCCGAATTTGTCAAGCTGCATGGAAATTATTGTGCTCAGATAGTTTCAGGTACAGAATGCTGGCTAAATCATGATTTGGCAAGTTCAGAAATATTTAGCGATGCGTGGAATGTATATCGGAAAGACAGATCGGACACAATTGGAGGGTGAGTGTTCATCGCCGTGGACAAAGGGATTGTTTCTACTGAAGTCGAAGTTGAAAGTAACTGTGAAGTTATCTGGGCACGTATAACAGGTCTAAGAGAAGTAAATAGTTGGGCCCCCCAGTGCTGCTGTGGCAGTTTTAGAGTCATTCAAAGAAAGTATACGCCAGGTAGTACGTAGGTATCCCGGCCATGCAATATTAGTCGAGGGAGACTTAAGAATATAGATTGGGACCTCTCTAGTTTCATTTCAGGCGGTACAGACAAGCAGTCTTGCGAACTACAGCAGTTAAACCGGCAACCCAAACGAAATGGAAATATTTTACCCCTTATAGCTACAAACAGGTCTGAACTTATTAACGATGTCTATGTAGAGACAGGAGTTACTGATCATGATATCGTCATAGCATCAAGGCTTACTGATCATGATATCGTCATAGCATCAATGCTGACCTAAGTTCATAAACAAATCAAGAAGGTTAAGAGGGTGTTTTTGGTAGGAAGAGCCGATAAGCAGTTGTTAGGATCACACTTGGAAAATGAATGGATATCGTTTAGTTCTGGTACAATGGATGTAGAGAAATTGTGGACTAAATTTAAGTGCATTGTAGATAAAGGGTTAGAGAAATAAGTGCCTGTAAAGTCGATTAAGGATGGAAAAAATCCAGCGTAGTATAATAACGAAGTTAGAAATCTACTGAGAAAGCAAAGGCTGTTGCACTCTTAGTTCAAAAACGAACACGCAAATGATGACAGGCAAAAGTTAGTAGAGATTCGTGTGTCTATAAAAAGATCCATGCATGAAGCGTACAATAATTACCACAGGCAAACCTAAGAAAAAGATCTTTCCTAGAACCCAAAAAAAAATTCTGGTCCTATGTAAAATCGATAAGCGTGTCAAAGCCCACTATCCAGTCACTCGTTGATCATTCCAGGGTAGTAATAGAAGAAAGCAAACGGACAGCTGAAGTTATAAATATAACTTTTAAGAAATCTTTCACGCAGGAGGACCGAACAAATGTACCATCATTTGATCAACGTACTAACTCCGAAATTGAGGTATTTCCGGTGTAGAGAAGCAGCTGAGAGAGCTAAATACAAAAAACTCTTCTGGCCCGGATGGAATACCAGTTCGGTTTTACGAAGAGTATTCTGCAGCATTGGCCCCTTACTTGGCTTGCATTTATCGCGAATCTTTAATTCAAAGCGAAGTTCCCAGTGTTTGGAAAACAGCGCAGGTGACTTCCGTTTATAAGAAATAAAAGAGAACTGACCCACATAATAACAGGCAAATATCGTTGACATCAGTTTCCTGTAGAATTTTGGAGCATATTCTCAGTTCGATTAGAACGGGATTAGGAAACATCGTTCAGGTGAAACTCACCTTGCCCATTTTTTACATGACATATTGCGAGCCATGGATGAAGGGCAACAGGCAGATAGTGTTTTAGTCGATTTCAAAAAGGCATTTGACGCGGTGCCACACTGCAGACTGCTAAAGAAGATACGAGCATATGGAATAGGTTCACAGATTTGTGACTGGCTGGAAGACTTCCTGAGTAATTGAACACAGTATGTTGTTCTCGACGTCGAGTGTTAATCAGAGACGAGTGTATCGTCAGGCGTGTCCCAGGGCAATGTCATAGAACCGCTGTTATTTTCTATCTATATAAATGATCTGATGGACAGAGTAACTTGTAATTTGCGGCTGTTTTCTGATGATGCTGGGTTATATGGAAGGATGTCATTATTAATTGAGTGTAATAGCATACAGGATGACTTAGACAAAATTTCTAGTTGGTATGAAGACTGGCAGCTAGCTCTAAACGTAGAAAAATGTAAGGTGATGCACATGAGTAGGAAAGACAACCCCATAAGGTTCGAATACAGCATTAGTAGTGAGTTTCTTGATCTTGATCTTGATCTTCGTCCGTCGTTCAGATATGTGGGATTAACACAG
Organism: Locusta migratoria; assembly: GCA_026315105.1. NCBI lineage: Eukaryota > Metazoa > Arthropoda > Insecta > Orthoptera > Acrididae > Locusta > Locusta migratoria. Next base: position 87,366,798 of record CM048745.1, read on the forward strand.
GAGAGCGATATGAAATAACACGAACATGTAAGGAAATTTGTGAGTAAGGTGGACAGCCGACTTCGATGTATTGGGTGAATTTTGGCAAGATTTCATTTGTAAAGGAGATCGCTTATAAAACGTTTGAACGACCACGTCTTGAATATTGCTGAAGTGTTTGGGACTCGCAGCAGATCAGTTTAAAGGAAGACATAGAAGCAGTTCAGAGGCGAGCAGCTAGGTTTGTTACTGGTAGGTTCGACCAATGCGCGAGTGTCACGGAAATGCTCCGGCAACTCAATTGGGGATCGCTGGAGGAAAGACGACGTTCTTTTCGTGAATTTCTGTTGAGGAAATTTAGAGGGCCGGAATTTGAAGGTGAGTGTAGTACGAACGTGCTGCCACCTACTTACATTTCACGTAGTGATCACAAAGACAAGATAAGAGAAATTAGGTTTCGTACGGAGGCATATAGGCATTTTTTTCCCTCGTTCTATTTGGGTGGATTGCCGAGTATTATGTAGATGAAGGCCGAACTGCTGACGTCATCACTCTATAGATTTACACGATACATACTTTTAGTTGTGCTTAGGACAACACGTTCACCCATGCCTGAGGGTGAACTCGAACCTCCGACGGGCAGCGCCCACGCGATCCGTAGCTTGGCGCCCTAGACCATACGGTCATTCCCGTGCGGCTGGCGAACTACTCGGCTGTCAGTTGGCACAGTTGACTTCCGAGCAACAAACTAGGAAATGAATCCGCCATCTGTTTACTCGCTACAAGTCGTATGTGAGAAAAGCAGTTGTTTCTCCAAATACCTAATCGTAAACGGAAATCATTTTATCAAAGTCCGGTGCCTGCTCTCCAGCGAAATCGTCTGGAAGTTCGGAGGAAGTTCCAAGCGCGCATACTGAAGCGTTCTCGGTTTTTATAGTAACACCCAGAAGGTTCTTTTTCATGTATCGCAGCTACTCAATTACTCAAAAAACTGTGACACGCCGTCTGTCGAACGGGGATGCGGAGAGCGGCTAGAAAACATATATTGTTCAAAATGTTCAAATGTTTGTTAAGCTTATGGGACTTAACTACGGGGTCATCAGTCCCTAAACTTACAAACTACTTATGAACTACCTTTTTTTTTTTTTTTTTTTTTTTTTTTTTTTTTTTTTGTTTCCTCGGCCACCGCGGCCGGCAAACATATATTGTCCTGATGGCAGATGGAAGTATGCAGTACTTGTGTTCCATGAAAGCAGCAATATGCAAGACAAGTGAAATTGTCAGTTAAATACTTTGCGCAATCGAAACTAACTTTAATGTTTGTTTTTACATATTAAATAATAAAACGGTGAAAAGAAGGCAACAAAACACAGATAGTGACTGCACTGCTCATTGACAAAATAAACGTTTGTGTTGTATGCATTCTTTTGTATATTCATTTCCAAATATACTACATCGTGCAGAACACACAACAGAAGTTCTATATCTCCGAGATGCGACAGTAGAAGGATGTGGCCTATGACTAGTCAAGGGTGTGGACAATGTCAGCAACTAAAAGAATAGATCAGTTCACATATACTTTTATTATACGAGGCGCGTCCAGAAATTACACAGATACAGGAGAAATTTTTATTGCACAAAATTCTACAACTCTTAAACTACTTTTCCACATAACTGCCGAAATTCTGTAGGCACTTGTCATAGCGTGCCACAAGTTTTTGCATGCATCCTTCACAAAAGGTTGCCGCCTGTGTATTCAACCATGTGGTAACAGCTCTTTATCATCGTTGAAGTGTTGACCATCAAGGACAGATTTTAAGTGTAAGAAGAGATGAAAGTCGCTAGGAGAGAGGTTCGAGCTGTATTGAGGATGATCAAACAGATCCTGTTGAAATTTCCGTAAGAATTGTTTGTTCACATTCGATGTGTGTTAACGTGAAAAAAAATATCTTTTGACAGTAATCCTCTTCTTACACCTAAAATCTGTCCTTGGTGGACAACACTTCAACGATGATGACGAGCTGAAAGAACATGTTACCACATGGTTGAATACACAGGCGGCAACATTCTATGAAAAAGGCACACAAAACCTTGTGCCATGCTATGACAATTGGTTACAAAATTTCGGAAACTATGTAGAATAGTAGTTTAACAGTTGTAGATTTTTGTACAATCAATATTTTTTCTGTATCTGTACCCTTTCGTTTTATATAACCAAACGGAACTTACTTTCTGGACGCGCATCGTAGATGAAAGGAATACTCAACTTTGGTGTGGTTGTGATGTTATTTCTTCCTAGCTACAAAACAATTCTGCAGTGCTCTCTTCTACATCAGTCAACAGTATTGTTCCGGCTTGTGCTGACATAGACTGCTGGCTCGCTGTAGACGGATCTCCTGGCTGGAACTGTAGCGCTCCTAGACCTGCTTCGTACCGACTGCTATACTGACTGTCGTGTCTGTGGCCGGCGCGCGAAGCAGAGAGGTACCGAGACTTCGGGCGCCGTCGGCGGCCGAAGTACTGTGGAGTGAGTTTTCGCATCTTCTTCTAGTAGCGCAGCGACTTGTGTAGACCGCCGGCATTGTGACGAATAGCGACGTCACAACAAGAAGTTCGTGAACGATGGAAGAACGATGATTAGAAAACTCAAGGACAGAGGTAGGGTTCCGAGGGAGAAAAAGTCATCTGAAGGGTTCTACATGTTTCACCGTTTCGAATTCTTTTATATATTTTCCTCTGTAAATGCTTTTTAGCAGAGGTAATCTTTGAAATAGATGCTAATAATTACTGTTATTTACGGTAAAGAGGTTCGATTTCGTCGAAGTAATTTTCACGTAAATAACATGCCTGATTTTAAAATTTCAGAGAGGAAGTGTGAAAGATTGTGCAGGTATCTGTCGGGTATTTGTGGCAAATGAGCGCCAGGATACTCACAGACAACATTATAATCCAGGATTTCCGACTGATCGTTATCTTCCAATAAATATTGAAATCGATACGATTGAACTAAGTATTATCTTGAAAAGACGTGATATATATCTGAAAATAGGAACTTTTTCAACATGAAGAGCAAGGCTAATCATAAAAACAGATTGACCGCAACTCATCTTGCAGTTTTATGTACAGGAATTGAGTTCGTTCCACGTACTTTGATCTAAAGGGTGAAACAGGCATGCAAACCATCGGACGTATCGCATGTAAAAGAGAAACGTCGAGAAAAAAAATGTAAATTCAAGGACCAATTGAAAATACATTGTAAACTTTAGGTCATACCCCTGGGAAACTTTTCTGGTGTGTTATTAGTATTTTTCAATGGGGAGAAGGAACATCGTCACAACCAATTGACAAGTGTTTTGGACAGGTCAGTAAAGCTGCTAGTGAATGTTGTGGATGCCTCGGATGGATGAACATTTTGAAGAGTTACTCAATGTAGGTGAAAACACGTTCAATAATGTTTTAGAGTGCGATGTGCAATGTGCAATGTGATATGTATGATTACGCAAAAGGGATCACATTTAAGGAAGTGGTGAGAATGGTCAATAGATTGCAATGCTATAAAGCGGCTGCGGTAAATGAAATTAAGTCGGAACTCGTCAAACACAGTGGAATGTCAGATCTCAAATAGTCCCACAGGATAACTGAAATGGCGTGGGAGCCGAGAAAGGTTGCGTCTGATGGACGAAAGTAGTAATCACATCAGACGAGGTTTCAATGTTAGCACTGAACAGGAGCTCGTGGAAGGATTATACAAGAGGGACTATGCTCCATACTGAACACTGAAAGTTAAAAGGAGTCTTAAATGATTATGATGATGGATTAGCGTGTTGACACGCGGGAGTAGCTGAGTGGTCTGGAGTGCCACGTTGCGGATCACGCGGCGTCCCGCGCCGGATGTTCGAATCCTCTCTCGGGCATGGATGTTAGTGCTGTCTTTAGTATAAGTTAGTTCATAAGTAGTTCGTAAGTTTAGGGACTGATGACCCCTTAGTTAGGTCCCATAAGCTTAACAAACATTTGAACATTTTTTGATTAGCGTGGTTTTTTTAGGGGTGGTCGGATGACCTTTTCCCCATACTATTACCAGAGAGGAAAAAATATTGTTACCCAACTGTGTGTGTGTGTGTGTGTGTGTGTGTGTGTGTGTGTGTAGTGCTATATATGTGAAAGAGTGCGTAAGTTCTTCTGAATTTTTTGAATCGTGTAGTTGAGGCAGAACCTGGATATCAGGCCGGTATTCGCCTAAATCAGAAGTAGGCAGGCCGGCACACCGCTTCACCTCGTTATTCCGCCGGGCGCACCTCTCCGACCCAGAAAGCGGCGCCTTCCGCCCCACGGCTAGTCGAGCGCGTAAATAATTAAATGCAAGTAATTACAGCTAAAACGTATCTATACATTATGTATATGTAAACTAAAATGTTGAAGTAAATTTAAATTTTATAAATTAAAGTTTATCTACGCACGGAATAATATGAAGTGGAAAATGAAATTGGGAAGTAGCGTCTTATTTACGTATCCACAGGGCTACGCCTACTTGTAACACAAGCCAGCAGATACTTCGCTTATACTGCAATCGGAAATGTTTCGCGACCCTTTTCTCATTACCTGTTGCCCACACACGCGAGATAATTTAGGAATTTGAAAGGGTCATCTGCTGCTTCTTCTCACATAGTTGAAGCCACAGAGAACGTCAATTGAGGTGATTCGACTGTTTTCTCCCCTCTCTCCCACAATGCACTCACCCCCTGCTGAGATCGGAGTAATCCCAAGGGAGAATTTCCAAAATGCGTATATTTAGTAAATACATCAGTCCGTGCTGGAATGCTTCAAGCATGCTGTCCACCAGTGCACCTCAGTGAAGACGAGCGTTATCGTCCACCAGAAGGAGTCCATCTATCTTACCAGCGTAGAGCACAACAAAATGTCGAAAGATTTTGTCTCTCTACCTCCGAGTAGTTAAATCTCCATTCTGAACGACACAGACGTCCGTACGTTCAAAAATGTTCAAATGTTTGTAGAACTTATGAGACTTAACAAGCCTAAGCTTACAAACTACTTATGAACTAGCTAAGACTAAGGACGACACAAATATCCATGCCCGAGGGGGGATTCGAACCCCTGACCGTAGTGGCCGTGCAGACCGTGACTGGAGCGCCTCAGTCCCGTAGGCCACCGCGGCCGGCCGTCCGTACGTCCGCCAATACTGACCCCTGTCCACATCATTCGTCCACCACCATGATATGCTGATGTTTTCTACAGATAAACATAATTGTTTCGAGTTCCACGTTCTTTCCAGATGAGGGAAAAACGATTGTCCGGCTGAACACAAAATCTTGACTTATCTGTGGACACAACTTGGCGCCATTTGTTACGACTCTAATCATGACGTTCCTCCGCCCAGTTTCTGCGGGCTGAACGGTGTCATGGTTTCAATAGGACACACACCATAGGCCGCCGTGCGTAGAGATCACATTCCTGAAGTCGATTTCGGACTGGTTCTGTTGATATTGCGCGAACTCTTGATGTCTGGAGAGCGCGTTTCAGCTGACTTGCGTTCAGCCTCCTGTCTCCATGGAGAACGGTCATCTCTTGCTGACGTTACCCGTTGACGACCTTGGCCTTGTCTCCTCCTAACGGTTCCTGTTGTCTCAAATCGCGTTCAGATCCTAGAAATTACGCTTTCGGACACTCCAATAGCTGCAGTCACCTATATCTGTGTATGTATTCCGCTTCCAACCTTCCTATGGCCCTCCGTGCCATAGCTTCGAGTGAGTCATGTTGTTGTTGCATTGCACTTACTGTTCACCACACTATCTGTAGCCAACTGGTTGTGTAATTCGTTTCGCAAACACAAGTCAACAACAACCCACTCTGGAGAAACTTTCTGTTATTACCACTATCTCGGTTGCCGTTATGTTATTGTGTTCCCCGCTTTTTAGAACCGGCAGAAAGACGTCAAACAAGTTACGTTCATTATGCCGATGACAGTACTTCAGATACTACGTATATCAACTGATTCCCTAATTGTTTTATCCAGTGTATTTAAGACATAACGTGGCCTACGATCGCGGTGAGACGTTTGCGGTCACAGACCGTCAGCCCTTGTTCAACCCTGGGCCGGCCGTCCCTTCGTGTGGCTGGACCGGGAGAGAATCCTACCTACAGCGACAGCTGCTGCGACCTTGTTGCATCTTGCACCAGTGTGGAATACCGTGATAAGTTTTGTTATGTAGGCTTAACGTATGTTTTAGCGTGCGGGGATGGTTGCGCAGTCTGAGATATCATGCCACGGTTTCCGCGGCCAATCACATTGTAGGTTCCAGTTCTCAGAATGGGATGTTTTCCTTAGTATGAGTTAGTTCAAGTAATGTGTAAGTTTAGGGAACCATTGAACTCAGAAGTTTGGTCACTCAGGAGGAAAAATTCATACGAGGGTGAGTCAGTAAGTATGTCGCAAACTGAGGTGGACACGCCAGTACTGCGCGTTTTGTAGGTTTACTTCTCTGCCACTAAGAAACATCCGTCTTGTGGGTTGTAGCAGCTTAAGGAACGAAATAAAGTTACAGCTCAAGAGCGTCACTTAAAAGATGTAAATGCTGACACATAAATTCCAAGCTCCCGGGTTTCAAAGCCTTCTCGGATGGTGGGACGATTGTTTAAATTTACAGTTGGAGTCAGCTGAAGAGTAAAGTGATTTTTAGGCTTGTAAACAAGTCTTGTGTAGTTCGCGAACAAACTTGTTCGGAAGAGCGCTCCCACAGGCGAACTACGCGAACTAGTTCGCAGATCCCTCGCCTCTTAGTTCGTCCGTTCATTTTCCGAAGACTGACGGGTAACAGCGAGAGGACGCGAGAGCATGCAGAATCGCGTGATTCCCTTCTGCTAGTTGCCGTCATTTCGAGCTGACATGCAGCTCCGCTGTAGTTTTAATAGCGGTAACAAAAGCCAAAACGAGCGGACGAACTAAAAAGAGCGACCTACTTCGCGGCCGAGTTGTGAACTAAAAGGAGAGCTACCGGTCGCGAACTAAAATATGCGTGATAGGTCGCGCACTAAATTATGCGCGATAGGTCGCGAACTAAAATATACGTGATGGGTCGCGAACTAAAATATACATCATAGGTGGCGAACTAAAATATGCGCGATAGGTCGCGAACAGAATTAAAAAATCACGTGTTTGCCTTCTGCTGATGAGGACCATTTCGAGGTTAGCGTTTGCCTCCTAGATTACATAGTTCAGTGCTACAAAATTTCTGCTTTGAAGTATTCTGCACTCTGCAATATCTGACTAATAAATTCCATAATGCCAAGATATAGAGATAACTCTGAACTTAAACGAGAGAAATTATCCACAAACTGTTTCTTTTGGTTTGAGTGATATCGTTAGCGGCTCAAGCAGCAAGCGCATGAAGCAGCTAGGTGGGGGAACTTCTCCAAAAAATGTTCAAATGTTTATAAAGATTATGGGACTTAACTACGGGGTCTTCAGTCCCTAAACTTACAAACTACTTGCCGGCCGTGGTGGCCGAGGGGACTGAGGCGCTTCAGTCAAGGTCTGCTCGGCCACTACGGTCGGGGGTTCGAATCCCACCTCGAGCATGGATATTTGTGCCGTCCTTAGTCTTAGTTATTTCATAAGTAGTTTGTAAGTTTAGGGACTGATGACCCCGTAGTTAAGTCCCATAGAGTATACAAACATTTGAACAAACTACTTATGAACTACTTACGAACTAGGACGGCACAAATATCGAAATGGCCGTGCAGACCGTGACTGAAACGCCTCAGTCCCCTCGGCCACCGCGGCCGACGGAACTTCTCCTCCACCGGCATGCGCAGGCCACGCTGCTCAGCCGTCACAGGGAGCGGACGAACTAAAAGAACGAACTTCGCTCGCGCTCCCGATCGCGAACTATTATGCGCAAGTCTATTTTAAACGCAGTACTGACGTATCTACCTCAGTTTGTGACTTGTTTACTCGTACTTTAGTAGAGAGACGTGTTTCTTTGAATTTAAACTCATAGTATCGCAGTTTTAATCGGTTCCTTGCCTTGCGGGATAACAATTACAGCACGTAATACTGACGAAGAGCCATCCCCATCTCCTCCAGCCGGCCACGGTGGCCGAGGAGAGTGAGGCGCTCCAGTCACGGTCTGTACGGCCAGTACGGTCGGGGGTTCGAATCCCCCCTCGGGCATGGATATTTGTGCCGTCCTAGTTCGTAAGTAGTTCATAAGTAGTTTGTAAGTTTAGGGACTGATGACCCCGTAGTTAAGTCCCATAAACTATACAAACATTTTGAACATCTCCACGTGAGATTCAGTTCGACGCCCTCCCTGCCATAATCACTCCATACAATTAATGGTCGTGCCCAAAGCGGGGAGACGAGTCCCACGACGTCTGCTGGATTTGTTTCGAGTGGAAGCAGGAAGTAAGAGAGTTGCCTGTGAGGTGGCACAGTGTGGCGCGCTCTCGCGGAGCGTGTCGGCAGGTGGCCATTAGGCGCGCGCACGCGTCTGCACAGTAGCGGAGCAGGCGCTGCGCTGCCGCCGGACGCCCATATGGCACGGCCGCCACTTTGCGAATCATCGTCGGCAATGGCCCGCCTGGCTGCGATCTGCACAGGTGGCCGGCCGCCGACACACCTGGGCAGGCCGGTATGCACATCCTGTGTATCGAGCGCTCGGACATCCCTCGCAGCTGGAGTGCCGCGCCTGGCGGGTAACGCGTCCGCAGTGGCAGTGACCCCTCTGTCGTCACACGCGTCGCCCGAAATCGCACAGTAACATCGATCGACAGCTTGCCCACAGTGCATCCGATACCGATATCTTTATTCATTTATCAATTGCTGTGTACGAGTCAACGAAGAAAAAGATGCGTTACAATCAAATATTTGTATAGCTTATGGGACTTAACTACGGGGTCATCAGTCCCTAAACTTACAAACTCTTATGAACTAACTAATACTAAGGACGGCACATATATCCATGCCCGAGGGGGGATTCGAACCCCCGACCGTAGTGGCCGTGCAGACCGTGACTGGAGCGCCTCAGTACCCTCGGCCACCGACGCCGGCTAGGTTATAATCTATTCTGTCAGAAATATGAAAGGAATATATAGAGGGTCCATACAAAGGTAATAAACTTGAAGGCAGTATTCTAGAAATGCAAGACAAAGTGGAAGAAGATGAGATAGGAGATACGATGCCGCGGTGGAGTAGCCGAGCGGTCTAAAGCGACTCGCTGCGGAGGTTCGAGTCCTCCCTGGGGCATGGGTGCGTGTGTTTTCCTTAGGTTAGTATACCTAGGTTTAAGTAGTTTGTAAGCTACGGACTGATGACCACGCAGTATGGTCCGATAGAATTACAATTTTATATATATATATATATATATATATATATATATATATATATATATATATATATATATATATATATATATTTTTTTTTTTTTTTTTTTTTTTTTTTTGAGATACGATACTGCGAGAAGAATTTAACAGAGCGCTGAAGGACTTGAGTCGAAACAAGGCCCCTGGAGTAGATGATATTCCATCTGAACTGCTGATATCGTTAGGAGAGCCGCTCGTGAAAAAATTGTATCACCTGGTAAGCAAGTTCTATGAGACAGCGGAAATACCCTCCGACTTCTAGAAGAATATCGTAATTCCAATTCCAAAGTAAGCAAGTGCAGGCAAGTGTGAAAACTACAGAACTATCAGTTTTAATAAGTCATGGTTGCAAAATACTAACACGAATGGAAATACTTGTGGAATCCGACCTCGGGGAAGATCAGTTTGGATTTAGGAGAAATGTAGGAACACGAGAGGCAATACATTACGACTTATCTTAGAAGATAGGATAAGAAAAGGCAAACCTACGTTTTTAGCATTTGTAGATTTGGAGAAAGCTTTTGACAATGTCGACTGGAATACACTCTTTGAAATTCTAAAGGTAGCAGGGGTAAAATATAGGAAGCGAAGAGTTATATTCAACCTATACAAAAACCAGACAGCGGTTATTAGAGTCGAAGGACAAGAAAGGGACGCAGAGGTTGGGAAGGGAGTAAGACAGGGTTGTAGCCTTTCCCCAATGTTGTTCAATCAGTACATTGAGCAAGCAGTGAAAGAATGGGAGGAGAAATTTGGAGAGGGCATTAAAGTGCAGAGAGAAGAAATAAAAACATTGCGGTTTCCCAAGGACATAGTAATTCGGCCAGAGACCGCAAAGGATCTGGAAGAGCAATTGAATGGAATGGAAAGTGTCTTGAAAGGAAGATGTAAGATGAATATTAACAAGAGTAAAACGAAGCTAATGGATTGTAATATCAGAAAATCAAACGATGCTGAAGGAATTAGATTAGGTAATGACACAATAAAATTAGTAGATGAAATTTGTTATTTGGGTAGCAAGATAACTTCTGATGGCCGAACTAAAGAAGATATAAAATGCAGAATTGCTTTGGTAAGAAAAGCGTTTCTAAAGAAGCGAAACTTGTTAACATCCAATATTAATTTAAATGTTAGGAAGTTCTTTCTGAAAGTATTTGTCTGGAGTGTAGCATTGTATGGGATTGCAACGTGGACGATAAGGAGTTCAGATAAAAAGATGATAGAAACTTTTGAAATGTCGTGCTACATACGAATGATGAAAATTAGGCGGGTGGATCACGTAACTAATGAGGAGGTGCTTAACCGAATCGTGGAGAAAATGAGTTTCTGGCATATCCTGACTAAGAGAAGAGAGAGATTGGTTGGACACATTCTGAGACATCAAGAAATTGTCAACTTAGCATTAGAAGGAAGTGTGTAGAGGTAAAAAATCGTAGAGAGAGACCAAGGGATGAATACAGTAAGCAGATTCAAAAGGATGTAGGTTGCCGAACGTATTCTCAGATGAAGAGACTTGCACAGGGCAGAATAGCGTGGAGAGCTGCATCAAACCAGTCTGCGTACTGAAGATTACAACAACAATGAGATACACTCATCTTTAGAAAAAGTTTAGAAAAGCATTAAAGACTACAGATAAGAATGAAACTTTCACTGTGCAGCGTAATCTGCGCTGATATGAAACTTCCTGGCAGATTTAAATTGTGTGCCGAAACCGCGACAATTGCAGTTGTAGGACGGAGCCGTGAGACGTGTCGGGATAGCTCAATCGTAGGGCGCTTGCCCGCGAAGGCAAAGGTCACAGGTTCGAGTCCCGGTTCCGGTACACAATTTTAATCTGATCTGCCGGTAAGTTTATTTTACAGATTAGAAGTTCACATTGACAACACACATACATTAGTATGCTGCGCTGAAATAATTAGTGTTTGAAGCATGTCGGCCCACAGAGTCAAGGTCGCCATCGATGTCGTGACACGACACCACGTACTGGTAAAATGTGCGATGGCTGTCCTCGTCGCTGTAAAACGAAGGTAAGGGGTCAGTGCCAATGGAGCAGACGTGAAGTATGCCTAGTAGAAGTATCCGCGAACCATACCGTCAAATCAGTGACTCTGTAAGAGGGTAAATTTTTGGTCTGAGAGAATGTGATGAAGCCATTCGGCAAATTGCTGCTAGTGTGGAATTACGTGTTGCGACAATACAACGGGAGTGTGCAGAATGGTTAATGAAAGATCGTACAACACGATGAGACGAGTTAGATCACACCATATAGACTACCCCGGAGTAGATCGGCACCTCATCTAAATGGCAATTCAGGACAGAACTGCGTCCTTCTCAGCTCTAGCGCAACAGCAGAACAGTGTAACACATGGTTCACTGTCAGCATGTCGCCGTTCATTACGGCAGGGGGCACTTGCACGTCGTTCCCTTTTACTTGTGTGGAGAAACATGATAGATTGCAGTAATGTATGACGTCACTGGGAACAGATATGGGAACAGATGAGGTTTTAGGTTGAATTTATGTTCTGATTGTTAGAAAATCGTGGCTACATTTTACTTCCCCGACGAAAGGGGAGCAATTTAGCATTGACTGTACTGGTACAAGATATACACCTCCATTTCAAGGCCTTACGGTTTAGGGTGATATTGGGCACAGGACACGAATCACAGCTGGTGCGAGTCACTGACACCAGTCTGATCAAATGCTTGTAGAGCTTATGAGACTCTACTACGGGGTCATCAGTCGCTAAGCTTACAAACTACTTATGAACTAGCTCATACTAAAGACGGCACAAACATCCATGCCCGAAGGGGGGATTCGAACCCCCGAACGCAGCGGCCGCGCAGACCGTGACTGACACGCTGCAGCCGGCCGCGGTGGCCGAGGAGACTGAGGCGCTTCAGTCACGGTCTGCACGGCCACTACGGTCGGGGGTTCGAATCCCCCCTCGGGCATGGATATTTGTGCCGTCCGTAGTTGTAGCTAGTTCATAAGTAGTTTGTAAGTTTAGGGACTGATGACCCCGTAGTTAAGTCCCATAAGCTGAACAAACATTTGAACATTTTTGACACGCTGCAGACCGCTCGGCCACCGCGGCCGGCGACCAGTTTGACCTACGTGAGTATTACATCCTGCAATCCGTAGCCACACTTCCTGCACTACACTCTAGGCGGCATTTTTCAGCAAGATGATGCACGGACACATTCATTCGTAAGGCCGTATTACACGCTACCCCTGACGCGTACGCCTATGCAGCAGCGCCACAAGTGTGATTATCTGGAACTACGTACTGCTTCACGTAAACCTATAAACCTATTACATGATGCACGGCGGATATTCCTTCGCGCGAATCCGCGCATGCGCAGTAGACAGCAATAACGCGCATGAAACGCGAAGATAACAAACCTCATCTAATCGTTCGTTCATACCACACAAGAACCCGAGGGAAGCTGTGATTTCCTGGAACGCCATTCATTTAAATTATTTCTGTGACCTTACGGTTCCTATTTAATGTGAAGTTGTCATTTTTTATAAAGTATTTCTTTTTCTGTTCTGTAGTTAGCACAGAATTGAGTCACTATTGCTTTGAATTACAGACTCAACACTTTCGTTTTATATTAATGTTCAAAGTTTGTGTAGCTAAGGACCAAATTACTTAGGTTATCGGTCCCTAGACTTACACACTATTTAAATTAACTTATGCCAATGACAACATGCTCACAAATGGCTGAAGGAGGACTGTTAACTTCGGCTGGAGCGGCTGCGCAATTCGTGACATGGAGCCTGAGATCGCGCGACAGCTTTATGTTACGACACTAGGTTGAAAATGTATGTGTCTGTCTAAATTTACGTTATGCGGCTTTACGTTATGTAGAACCCGTTGCCAGCGATGTGGAAGGCGTAATACACCGTTAGCAGAGCCACTGACCATAACGTATTGGCAATGACCTGTAGATTAAAACTTGACAGACTGCAGAAAGGTAAAAAAGTTAGGAGATGGAACCTTGATAAATTGAAGGAACCAGAGGTGTTTGAGGGTTTCAAAGGGAGCATTAGGCTAGGACTGTCTGAAATGGGGAAAATTAATACAGTAGGAGAAGAATGGGTAGCTCTGGGAGATAAAGTAGTGAAAGCAGCAGAAGATCATATAGGCAGAAGGACAAGGCCAAATTCAGGGAGAAGAAATAAAAACTTTGCGGTTTGCCGATGACATAGTAATTCTATCAGAGACCGCGAAGGATCTGGAAGAGCAATTGAATGGAATGGACAATGTTTTGAAAAGGGGGTAAATGATGAACATCAACAAAAGTAAAACAAGGATAATGGAATGTAGCGTCAGAAAGTCAGGCGATGCTGAAGGAATTAGATTAGGTAATGAGACATTAATAGTAGGAGATGCGTTTTATTATTTGGGTAGCAACATAACTTCTGATGACCGAAGTAAAGAAGATATAAAATGTAGAATGGCTATGGGAAGAAAAGCGTTTCCGAAATAGCGAAATTTGTTGACATCCAATATTAATTTAAATGTTAGAAACTCCTTTCTGAAAGCATGTGCTTGGAGTGTAGCATTGTATGGGAGTGAAACGTGGACGATAAGGAGTTCAGATAAAAAGATGATAGAAGCTTTTGAAATGTGGTGCTACAGACGAATGGTGAAAATTAGATGGGTAGATCACTTAACTAATGAGGAGGTACTTAACCGATCAGGGAGAAAACGAGTTTCTGGCATATCCTGACTAAGAGAAGGGATAGGATGGTGGGACACATTGTGAGACATCAAGGAATCGTCAACATAGCATTTAGCGGGTAATGCGTTGAATAAAAATCGTAGACGGGGACCGAGGGACGAATACAGTAAGCAGATTCAAAAGGATGTAGGTTGCCATTCTTATTCTCAAATGAAGAGACTTGCACAGGACAGGGTTGCGCGGAGAGCTGCATCAAACCAGTCTGTGGACTGAAGACCACAATAACAACAACAACTGAGCCTTTTCTGTTGATGGTGCGAATAGAGCGGTCTTCTGCCTGTCGAATCTCTCGAACGGTTTTGAAGCGAATGTCACTAATGGTTCCTTCATCTTCACAATTAAATCAAAGTCACAAGGACTTAAATCCGGGGAGTATGGTGGATGGTACAGTACTTCCCAGTTCCATCGATCGAACAGTGCAGCCACAGCTTGCGCTGTATGAGCCCGCGCATTGACGTGCAACATGTTGGGTGGGTTGTGCAGAAAGTGTTGCCGCTTCGTTCGCGAAGCTGGTCTCATGTGATGCTCCAAAACTGAACAGTTAAGACTAGTTTACACGACGAGACTGGGTTGCTACAGTAGTTGCATGAAATGAGTTGCTCGCAACTGATTTCGTGTATGCCTGTCGATACGGCACCAAAACTATACAGTTCAGTTTCGTTGTTTTGTGAGTACCGTAGTCGTCGTAAAATGAAAATCTTGGCAGCTGTACGAGTTGTGGCGGAGCTGTTGCTTGTCTGTGTGAAATCGCTGCATAACACTGGATTGCCGGCCGTGGTGGCCGAGGAGACTGAGGCGCTCCAGTCACGGTCTACACGGCCACTACGGTCGGGGGTTCGAATCCCCCCTCGGGCATGGATATTTGTGCCATCCTAGTTTGTAAATAGTTCATAAGTAGTTTGGAAGTTTAGGGACTGATGACCCCGTAGTTAGGTCCCATAAAAAAAACATAAAAAACACTGGATTAAAAAACATCAACTCGGTTGCTCAGTAATGTTGCTGACAGAAATTGTCGTTGAAGACCCTATACATTATTGTAATCATCTTTAAATATCTTCAGAGCAGCTTAATTTCTTTTAAACAGTCAGTAATGCAACACGGAAACAAGATACTGTTATGCGTGAAGCATTGTAACCAGAACTGAAATTACGTTTCTTGCCAAATACGGATTCATATTCGTCTGTATCGTGTTACAAAATGCACAACTGGTTAACCAGGAGAATGCGGGTTGTGTAGTTTACCAGCTAGGAATGTGGAGAAATACAAATACTGCTAGACTAATTGATGTAACGCGGCATGACGGCAGAGATAATTATTAAAAGCAGGCCGCATTAGGAAGAGAACGGTTAGCTAATCACTTTCTTGCAGACGGGTCTGTATCATGGAAATATCAGCATAAATAAATATTTACAAAGAATTGTGAATGCACGTTTTAAACAAATATTATAAAATAAAAGAATTCAGCTTTACAGAGCTGATAGACTTTTCTTCTGTGTACATTTTTTCTTTAAAAAGTCTGTCATTAAAACCATGGGATCCTGGTCTTGTGCTGATCCAGACCCAGACGTTTTACTAGAGTGCATTCTGCAAAGTTCTTTTGTATAGGTATTTCGAATTGAGTGAAGGCCCTATTTTAGTCTGCAAATAACTTATCATTAACCAATCAATATTTAATTCACAAATGATTACTTAAAGAGCAACAATACGCCGCTGCTTATTCTAGAAAATTTCATCATTAAAATACCATAAAAACCTATGCCTTGCATATATGTCCAAAAGCCGAACATTTTCTTACGTTCCCCACTTAATGTTGTATTTTGTTCAAGGAGGTTAACCTCCTTGGTTTTGGTTATCACCTAACTAAAAAACTCGCGCAAACAGTTTCGCCAATTTGGAACGTGCCGAAACTGTTTAATTTCGCCAACGAGTTCTGCGTACGCTTGCCGCGCATGCGCACTGATCAGTAATGCAGTTTAATGAAACGTAGTGTCGTCGTGTAAACTAGCCTTTATACTGTGTATTGACGCGCTGCTGTGGAGGAAAGTAATGTATTAGTATAACATTATCACAGCCTTACACGATAATGACCATAACTTCTACCATACTGGGGCCCTGACAAACTTTGGACTTCACTGGCGACCCATAATGGCGCCATTCATTGGATTGGCGTTTCAGTTTTGGCACGTATGATGTTCCTGTTTCCAAAACATATTGACACCGTTATGTTAGACCACTTGCCGCTGACGTGGGACGGGCGAGTTCAATTGCTCGGAGGTTGAGGTAGGTATGTCAACAACGTGCGCCGCAGCGAATCAGGAGCGCGCATTGGAGCGCCGTGCTGCGGTTCGCGCGGCCGTTCGCCGTCGGGGGTTCGAGTCCTCTCTCGGGCATGAGTGTTTGTATTGTGCTTGGGTTAGTTTACCTTAGTTTAAGTAGTTTGTAAGCTACGGACTAATGACTACGCAGTTGAGTCCGATAGTTTTACAAACATCTGAACAACGTGCCCTATCAGCGACAACAGTATAGCACAGTGTCTCCACAGCAGTGTTGCCACTATATAAGTTTCAAAGCTCGTATAGTGAGCGAAGGCGGCGCTACTGGCTCCCGTTATGAATGGCTGCGCTGAAGTACTGCTCATGTGCATATTTCGTCGCCGCAAACACTTACTACCAATGTCACCTAAATTATATGCTTCCTACACGGTGCTGCATTTTGGCTGCCCAACAGTGTACGTTAAATCTTAAAATCCTAGACTGCAAGGAATACTACATACTTAGTTACTTTGAGATGAGTGCTGCTTTGAGCCTCCTGCTGTTAATAAAGATATGGGACGGATCTGAATGAGTTCCATCTGTCTTCTAACGAATATGGCATATTAACCTCAGCTGTTGCGAATACGAGGAAAATCTTACAAATATAATAGGTACCGGTAAAGAGAGAAACGTCCAAATACATGCACGTGCTACTTCGTGGTGACATTGAGAAGCAAGAGTGCACACACGCCATTTTCCTGAATTTCTTAGAAGCAATCTTCACTTATACTTACTCAGAACAGTGTGTTTATTTTTTGAGTTTGTTTTTCTGTGTACTTGAGGAAACTCAATACTCCTGAACAGACTGAAAAGCTGTTTTCTAACATTAGTATATTAACAACATTCCATGAAATATTCTGTCTCATTTTCCGAATTGCAAGTAACCTCACGGGATAACTGCAGTGCCACAAAGATTAAAAATCACCACATTGAAACGTCACAAGTCTTTATGTAAAGAAAGCACCACAACATGAAAATAAATCCTCGAAAGTCAGAGTGCTATTCATGAAAAATTCGTAACTGCTGCAGCTTTTCATATTTTACTTGATCAATGACACATTAGCGACTTTCAGAGACATAATATGGTGAATGAAACAGAGTGACATTCACATTCAGTGACTATCATTCAGCATATGTGAGAAAGACAAACGTCAAGTGTACAGTGATAATGAACACCTCAAGTGAAAGTTTTTGTTGTTACGGTCCTCAGTCCGGAGACTGGTTTGAAGCAGCTCTCCACCCTACTCTATCCTGAGCAAGCCTTTTCATCTCCTCATAAGAACGGCAACCCACATCCACTTGAATCTGCTTACTATACGCATCTCTTGGTCTACCTCTGCGATTTTTACCCCACACACTTCCCTCCAATGCTAAATTTACGATTCCCCGATGTCTAAGAATGTGTCCTACCAAGCGATCCCTTCTTTTAGTCAGGGTATGCCACAAATTCCTTTTCTCACCAATTCTGTTCAGTACCTCTTCATTAGTTATGCGATCTACCCACCTCATCTTCAGCATTCTTCTGTAGCACCACATTTCAAAAGCCTCTATTCTCTTCCTGTCCGCACTGCTTATCGTCCATGTTTCACTCCCGTACAAGGCAACACTCCACACAAATGCCTTCAAAAAAGACTTCCTTACCCTTAATTTAATATTCGATGTTAGCAAATTTCTCTTTTTCAAAAATGCTATTCTTCCCATTGCCATTCTGCATTTTATATCCTCTGTACTGCGACCATCGCATGTTATTTTACTACCCAAGTAACAAAACTCATCTACCACCTTCATTGTTAAGTTACCTAATCTAATTCCTTCAACATCGCCCGACTTTCTAAGACTGCATTTCATTATCTTCGATTTGATCTTGTTAATGTTCATTTTATACGCTCTCTTCAACACACTGTCCATTCCATTCAAATGCTCTTCCAGGTCCTTTGCTGTCTCTGACTGAATTACAATGTCATCAGCGAAACGCAATGTTTTTATTTCTTCACCCTGAACTTTAATCCCTATTCCAAATTTTTCCTTGCTTTCCTTCACTGCCTGCTCAATGTACAAATTGAATAATATCGGAGAAAGGCTACAACCCTGTCTTACTCCCTTCCCAACTGATGCTTTCCTTTCATGCCCTTCGAGTCTAATAACTGCGGTCTGGCTTTTGTACAAGTTGTAAATAACTCTCCTTTCCTTGTATTTTACCCTTGCTGACTTCAGAATTTGAAAGAGTGTATTCCAGTCAACATTGTCAAACGCTTTCTCCAAATCTACAAAAGCTAAAAATGTAGGTTTGCCTTTCCTTAATCTATCTTCTAAGATAAGACGTAAAGTGAGTATTGCCTCCCGGATTCCTACATTCCTCCTGAATCCAAACTGATCTTCCCCGAGGTCAGCTTCTACCAGCTCTTAAATTCTCCTGTAGATAATTCGTGTTAAAATTTTGCAACCATGACTTATCAAACTGATGGTTCTGTAATTTTCACACCTGTCTGCGCCTGATTTCTTTGGAATGGGGATTATTACATTTTTCTTAAAGTCTGAAGGTATTTCGCCTGTCTCATACATCCTACACACCAGTTCAAATAGTCTTGTCATGGCTGGCTCTCCCAGAGACTTTAGTAGCTCTGAGGGTATGTCATCTACTCCTGGGGCCTTGTTCCGACCCAGGTACTTCAAGGCTCTGTCAAAATCATCTCTCAGAATAGTATCTCCTATTTCATTTTGATCTACTTCCTCTTCCCTTCCTACAACATCGTCTCTAATTTCATTTCCTTTGTAGAGCTGCTCTATGTACTCTTTCCACCTTTCAGCTTTCCCTTCTTTGCTGTGAACTGGTTTCCCATCTGAGTTCTTGATATTCGTAGAGTTGCTTTTCTTGTCCCCAAATGTCTCTTTTATTTTCCTGTAGGCGGTATCTACTTTTCCCCTTGTTATACATTCTTCTACAGATTTGCATTTGGCTTCTAGCCACTCCTGCTTAGCCATTTTGCACTTCCTGTCAATCTCATTTTTTAGTCATCTGTACTCCATTTTGCGTGTTTCATTTACTGCATTTTTATATTTTCTCCTTTCATCAATTAAATTTAGTATTTCCTGTGATATCCAAGGATTTTTTGTAGGTCTTGCCTTTCTACCTATTTTGTCCTCTGCTGCCTTCACTATTTCATCTCTCAATGCTACCCATTCCTCTTCTACTGTTTTATTTCCCCATGTTTCTGTCAATTGTTGCCTAAAGCTCCCTCTGAAATTCTCCAGAACTTCACTTTCCTTCAATTTATCTAAGTCCCATCTCCTTATTTTCCTACCTTTCTGCAGTTTTTTCAGTTTCAGCCTACAGTTCATGACTAACAAGTTATGGTCAAGTCTATATCTGCCCCTGGGTATGTCCTGCAGTTTATAACCTGGTTCCGGAATCTATGTCTTACCATTATAAAATCTATCGGATACCTTCCGGTGTCTCCTGGTCTCTTCCACGTATACGACCGTCTTTTGTGATTCTTGAACCAGGTGTTTGTTATAACTAAATTATGTTCTGTGCAAAATTCTACCAGGCGGCTTCCTCTTTCATTCCTTTTGCCCAGACCATATTCACCTACTATCTTCCCTTCCCTTCCTTGTCCTACTACCGAATTCCGGTCTCCCATAACAATTAAGTTTTCCTCTCCCTTAATTGTCTGAATAATTTCCTTTAGCTCCTCATATATTTCTTCGATCTCCTCATCATCGGCAGAGCTAGTTGGCATATAAACCTATACTACTGTTGTCGGTGTTGGCTTCGTATCTATCTTGACAATAATAATGCGATCACTGTGCTGCTCATAGTAGTTTACCCGCATTCCTATTTTCTTAGTCATTATCAGTCCTACTCCTGTGATACCCCCAACTGATTTTGTATTTATAATCCTGTACTCACCTGACCAGAAATCCTGTTCATCCTGCCACCGAACTTCACTAATCCCCACTATATCTAATTTCAACCTATCCATTTCCCTTTTTAAATTTTCTAATTTTCCTACCCGATTAAGGGATCTAACATTCCACGCTCCGATCCGTAGAATGCCAGTATTGTCTTTCCTGATGACATCCTCCTGAGTAGTCCCCGCCCGGAGATCCGAATGGGGGTCTATTTTACCTCCGAAATATTTTACCCGAGAGGATGCCATCATCATATTTCCATACAGTAGAGCTGCATGTCCTCGGGAAAAGTAACGGCTGTAGTTTCCCCTTGCTTTCAGCCGTTCGCAGTAGCTGTGTGACAAAGCCACATTAGCTAATGTTACAAGGCCATCTCAGTCAATCATCCAGACTGTTGCCCCTGTAACTACTGAAAAGGCTGCTGCCCCTCTTCAGGAACCACACGTTTGTCTCGCCTCTCCACAGATACCCCTCCGCTGTGGTTGCACCTACGATACGGCTATCTGCATCGTTGAGGCACGCAAGCCACCCCACCTCGGCAATGTCTGTGGTTCATGGGGGTGGCAAGTGAAAGTACACATTTGCAAACCAATATATATACATGGTGTGTCACCAACGATTGCTACCAAGAATAACTGCGAAAGTATGATAGGAGCTAAACCGTTTGTGGCACAAACGTTTCATGGGACAACGTACCGAAGTCCATCTTCTCCGCCTTCGCTGCCGTTGAGGTCTTCACCGTACTCTGGCAAGATGTCCTCAGGAGGTGCTAGCACCAATGCCAGGTGAACCGAGGTTTTTAACGAGGTGTTACTCCTCCCCCTCCACCTTCCCTAACCGGGCTTGCGATCGGCTATGGCGGAGTTCATGTTCTGCATTTATTATACAAAGATATTTACTGTCGGGTGAGCCATATATGATTACAAGAGTTTCTTCATCCTGTACGTCATACTCATCTACAGCCAAAATAACCTGACACCGGCAAATAACAAAGTTGATATGCAATCTCCATTCATTTCTACGGACATTCCTCCACACGTCTGCATCGTTTCTTTAACAACTTCGTTGAGATATAGTTTTCTATTTGCAAAATATACGAGAGAAAAGTCAGAGCATATGCTTCGATATGTGCGGAAGTGGTACTGAATACCACTCAATCCATTGATACCAATGGCCATAACTTTGAACCCTTCTGTAAACAGACGTTCATGCCACCTTTTTTTACCTACGATGACCTTCAGGTGTAAAAACTACAGAACCATCTGTTTAATAAGCCGTGGTTGCAAAATATTAACACGAATTATTTACAGGAGGATGGAAATGCTGGTAGAAGCCGACCTCGGGGTTCAGGAGAAATGTATGAACACGGGAGGCAATACTCACTTTATGGTTTATCCTAGAAGATAAAACAGAATATGACGTTGATTTTTTCCTGCTAGGTGGCGTCGCTTCAGAGATAACAAGGTCAATTTTTTTTTATTTTTTTTATTTTTTTTTTTTTTATTTTTAATGGGATGTTATAGTTTGGTACTTATTTTCTGATAGCGGCCGTGGAGACGAATCCAATGATGGCTAACGGTAAGATCTTTGAAGGTAGTTGTTGTTGTTGTTGTGGTCTCGGTCCGGAGACTTGTTTAATGCAGCTCTTCACAATACCCTATCTTGAGCAAGCCTCTTCAACTCTACATAAGAATTGGTTTGATGCAGCTCTCCACAATACCCTATCCTGAGCAAGCCTCATCAACTCCAACCTACATCTGTCTGAATCTGCTTACTGTATCCATCTCTTGGTCTTCCTCTGCGATTTTTACCCCACACACTTTCCTCCAAAGCAAAATTCACAATTCCTTGATGCCCTACCAATCGATCCCTTCTTTTAGTCAAGGTATGCCAGAAATCCTTTTCTCCTGAATTCTATTCAGTACCTCCTCATTAGTTACGCGATCCATCCACCTAATCTTCAGCATTCTTCTGTAGTACCACATTTCAAAAGCCTCTATCCTCTTCCTGTCCGCAGTTTATCGTCCATGTTTCACTCCCATAAAAAAAAAAAAGGCAACACTCCATACAAATGCTTTCAGAAATGAATTCCTTAGGCTTAAAGCAATATTCGATGTTAACAAATTTCTCTTTTTCAAGAACGCTATTCTACCCATTGCCATTCTGCATTTTATATCCTCTGTACTGCGACCATCATTTGTTATTTTACTGCCCAAGTAACAAAACTCATTTACCTCCTTTATTGTTTCGTTACCAAATCTAATTCCTTCAGCATCAGCTGATTTTCTTAGACTGCACTCCATTACCCTAATTTTGCTCTTGTTAATGTTGATCTTTTATGCAACTTTCAGCACACTGTCCATTCCGTTCAGCTGCTCTTCCAGGTCCTTTGCTGTCTCTGACAGAATTACTATGTCGTCGGTGCAATGTTTTTAATTGTTCACCCTGAACTTTAATTCCTTCTCCAAATTTCACCTTGCTTTCCTTTATAGCTTGCTCAATGTACAAATTGAATAACATTGGAGAAAGGCTACAACCCCGTCTTACTCCCTTCCCAACCACTGCATCCCTTTCATGCCCTTCAACTCTGACAACCGCTGTCTTGTTTTTTTACAAGTTGTAAATAACCTTACGCTCCCTATATTTTACTCCTGCTTGCTTCAGAACTTGAAAGAGTTTATTCCAATCAACATTGTCAAAAGCCTTCTCCAAATCTACAAAAGCTAGAAATGTAGGTTTGCCTTTTCTTAATCTATCTTCTAGGAAAAGCCGTAAAGTGAGTATTGCCTCCCGTGTTCCTACATTTCTCCTGAACCCAAACTGATCTTCCCCGAGGTTGGCTTCTACCAGCTTTTCCATCCTTCTGTATATAATTCGCGTTAATATTTTGCAACCGTGACTTATTAAACTGATGGTTCTGTAGTTTTCACACCTGTCTGCACCTGCTTTCTTTGGAATGGGGATTATAACATTTTTCTTAAAAACTGAGGATACTTCACCTGTCTCATACATCTTACACACCAGGTCATCGTAGGTAAAAAAAAGGTGGCATGAACGTCTATTTATAGAAGGGTTCGAAGTTTTGGCCATTGGTATCAATGCAGTGCTGCCAGCTTCTTACCATGGATTGAGTGGAATTCAGTATCACTTCCGCACATATCGAAGCATATGCTCTGACTTTTCTCTCGTATATTTTGCAAATAGAAAATTATATCTCAACGAAGTTGTTAAAGAAACGATGCAGAAGTGTGGAGGAATGTCCGTAGAAATGAATGGAGATTGCATATCAACTTTGTTATTTGTCGGTGTCAGGTTATTTTGGCTGTAGATGAGTATGACGTACAGGATGAAGAAACTCTTGTAATCATATATGGCTCACCCGACAGTAAATATCTTCGTATAATAAATGAAGAACATGAACTCCTCCATAGCCGATTCCAAGACCGGTTAGGAAAGGAGGAGGAGAAGGAGTAACACCTCGTTAAAAACAACTCGGTTCACCTGGCCCTGGTGATAGCACCTCCTGAGGACATCTTGCCAGAGTACAGTGAAGACCTCAACGACAGCGAAGGCGGAGAAGATGGACTTCGGTACGGCGGAGCTGGCGGAAGAGGCAGCCTCTTGTACAAGGCGAAAACGGTTCTACATGTTACTGGCGGCACTCCGACAGCGTCTGTTCCACATGTTAGTGGCGGCTGAATAAGTGTTAGTCCAGTCTAACAATCTGCTCTTACTTTTGGAATTCAGGAATTACTTTGTATTCCCTAGTCTTTACAATTTACGGCTTCAAGGCGCAATATGGAAAGTTATCATAATGGCAGAAGGAACTAAAATGGCTAGACGTCTTTCTGTCGGTTCTAGGTAATCACAGATAGTTTCTGCAGAGTAGGTTGCTGTTGACTGGTGTTTGCCAAACGAATTACTAAAGCAGTTGGGTTCAGACAGTGAGCAGGTAGTACAATGGAATAAGAACGTGACTTAGCCAAAGTTATGGCATGGAGTGCCATAAGAAGGTTGGAATCGGGACAGGCAAAGTGGGAGATGGCTGCAGCTATTGGAGTGTCCAAAAGTGTATTTTTCAGGTGCTGGATGCGTTTTCAGACAACAGAAACCGTTAAATGAAGGCAAGGCCAAGGTCGTCCACGGTTAACATCAGCAAGATATGACCGTTATCTTCGCTTAACATGCAGTCGAGTCAGAAACTGGACGGAGGAACATCAGGATTGGAATCGGAACGAATGGCTCTGGCTCAAGATTTTGTGTTCAACCGAACTATCGTCGTTCCCTGATGTGGAGAGAATGTAGAAGACGCAACAATCCTTCTTATATGCAGGAAACATCACCATATCATGGTGGGGGAGGAATGGTGTGGGCAGGAGCCAGTATTGGCTGACTTACGGACGTCTATCATCCAGAAGGGGGTTTCACTGCTCAGAGGTATAGAACGGAGATCGTTCGAACTTAAGTTGTGCTCTACGCTGGTGCCATAAGTTAAAAATTAAATGTTTGTAAATCTATCGGACCAAACTGCGTGGTCATCAGTCCGTACCTTACAAACTACTTAAACCTTGGTAAACTAACCTAAGGACAACACACACACCCATGCCCCAGGGAGGACTCGAACCTCCACGGCGAGCAACCGTGCGCTCCGCAAGGTGACGCTTTAGACCGCTTTAGAACGAATGGATTGACCAGCTTGGTCATCGGACTTAAACCCGATTTAGCATGTCTGAGATGTACTTGGCAGACGCATTGCAACCATACCAGCATCTCCCACAATGGATGCAGAGCTGGATATTGTTTAGTGTAGAAGTTAAACTTTAGCAAGTTCCTTATAAAAGGAAAAGGGGAAAAACCTGCGCATAATGGGTTAAGCATATGGAGAAGGAAATGAAATGAAGACCTAAGATTTTTACAAAAATTAATATTGCCGATGGAAACATAAGAAAGATAAAGATAACAAATAACGGCTCTGGAAGTTGATATCGGCGTCTCGGCAGCTCCAGAGTCCATGGTAAGTTCCTGTTAGTAGTGATGCTTCCGCAGTCAGCGCTTGGACCATGAAAATGAACTCAGAGTGAAGTAGGGGTCATCCTAGAGCTTCTCTCAAACATTGCAGTGGGTCTCCAAATCAAAGTTGTCCTAGTTACAACAATACGTCTGCACTGGACAAAACTGGAATCCTGCTAGAATCCCACCCACAGACGTCTTTCTTCAACTTAAACTATGTGATATAGCGAAACCTCAGACGTATTTGATGTACGTAGACGGTAGCACCATGTGGCCTCTGGCGGAGATATATGGTAAATTATCTTGGACATAAAGAAATGTAACGTATTGCGAATATTAAGAACTAGCTTATATGCACGTACTTCGCAACGGTTGTTAAAGAGGGTACTGTGTATGTCGTGGTTTTTTAGGGTTCCGGATCTAGGTCAGCAAAAACAGAATCCTTGTTGGATCCCTCTCTCAATAAACTCATTTCTCCTAGCCAAGATGTCAAATTTAAGTAGTAGTCATTGTGAAAAACGATGGATTTTCATGAAGTTTTTCATAGAAAAAGTTAAATTAATTTAATTCCGTACACCGGAACGATGTAAATTCACTGTTAGTTTGTTTTCATAAAGTTAAGACTGAGGTGTGTAATTGTCTTTCTGGCATAAACTTCTGAAAACACTTCTATCGTTGAGAGGAGATATAGTAATAATAATAACAGCGCCATGTATTGGTTCTATGGCGTAGTACTAAACTGTTTATCTCTCACAGTAAGTGTATGCTGAAGTATTAGAATGTTGCAGTGTTGCACTGGGTATAATATAGTTATTCTGTATGCAGTGCTCCATATTATCGAAAAGTCGACGAATACTGAAAGTCTGGTAATACATTCAACAGAACAGTTCATGTCTGTTTAAATAAGACGTCATGGTCGTGTCAATGTGCGATAAATAAGTCGGGTAGTCGTTGAAGGAATGGCGTCAGCTGATTGTGTAGAACTTTCCATTAAATATACTATTTCCAGTGAATTGTCTTGACTGTGTTAGCAGCATCGGCCACTCTTTTAGCTAATACATGTCCTCGCGTCCTGCAGTGATTACTTCGTAAAGCACGAAGTTGAAATCTATCTTGTGTAAGAGAACTATTTATTGAGAAGTCGGATTATAACTCTAAGTACAATTGTCTCTGCGAAAGAAGACGTCTTCCTCTTTCTTAGTGTAGTCCGCACCAAAAGGAAGTAATTAGAAATTTTAATCACAATATTGAACCGAACAATTATAAAAGAAGAGAGGTTTCTGTTGAGTTGTTCACTCGTGTGTGTATATTATCTATAGTGGCAGACACAGAGCAGAAATATCTTTGGAGTGAGCATTCAGACGCGCAGAACAGATTTTCTGTCCTCAACATTAAGGTGGAAATATCACCTGATATTGGAAAAAATCTACTAATCGATGGCTTCATCTTGGTCCTTTTTTGTTCGGTTAAGACGGATGACTATTTGTAAAAGGCCCTTTTAGCGACACTTCCTCAACTTTCTTGTTGCTTCTGTGACACACTTATTTAGATATTATTTCATGTTACGTGGTTGCTTTGCGAAAAGGAAGTGTAGCCAATGCAGTACAAACCAATCCTAAGAGCATATAAATGTGTAAAAAGAGCGGATTTGCCTCAGTATCACTACGTAATTCCAGCTTAATGTTGAGAAGATACACAGAATCCAATGATCACTCCACAGATATGTCTACTCTTTGTATAATTTAGTGGTTATACCCCTTTTCTTTTCCATGACATAGCAAACCATATGTGATACAGCTAGGAAGAAAAAAATGTGTCGTACCTGGGCTAAACTTTACTTGCAGTGGCAGCGGTTTAGTTTGCTATCGTTGGCAACGAACTATTCGCTTTAGGAGGGTGATTAATTTACTAACCAGAACAGCATAAATTATTTATTTTATCGCGAACATAAAGAATTATTCCCCTTATTCTATGTGACTGATTTTTGAAAAATCATTCAACGGCCGTTGCCAACATCAGTGCACAACGCCGCCGCCGTAAGTAAGTTGACCTATAAAACCCCATGAAAGTTCGTGTAGTACTCTTGGAGATTTGCTGTACTACACCATACTTATAAGCATAGTATTCACAAAAACTGAAAATTATGATATCATTCCTTCCTCTGATACGATTTTGATGAAACTTAGCCTATTTTACTCTCCAAACTATTCTCAATTTACCTGTGGAAACCCATGAAAGTTCGTGTAGATCTTTTGGAGATTACGCTCAACAAATAGACATATACGATGGCTGTTAAGCAAATGATTAAATTATGATATCTTTATTTGCAGTGATCTGATTTTAATTATTGAAGCCTTTATGTAACTGCACGATGTTCTAAAGTGACGTGTGAAAACTCGATGAAAATTCGTCAAGTAGTTTTGGAGATATACGTGTTCAAAGAGGCAGACAAACATAACGGTCGTAGATAAAAAAAATTGAAATTACGATATTCTTTTTTTCGGTGGTCCAACTTTTATGGAACGAAGTCTATATATTGCCCAGTTATGCTCAAGTTACCAGTGAAAACCCCATGCAAATTCGTGAAGTAGTTTTGGAGATAAGAGGTTTTTAATTGTTGAAAAAAACAGATCCGACGGTTACTGAGAACACTTAAAATTACAATATCTTTTTTTTTATTTTTGCCCCTATTTTGATAATATTATGCCTATATGTTGACCCCAACTTTTCTCCTGTTTCCTGTGAAAACCGCATGAAGATTCGTCCAGTAGTTTTGAAGACTGAAGGGAACAACGACAGGCCTACATTTACAGATTTGTTATTAGTATAGATGGGCGTCTATTGTTTTGGACAGTTCGTAAGAACAGACGTTGCGATGTCATGCTGAAGCTGTTGTTAATATAGATTTCAACCGGAGTTTGAGACCCAGCAGCTAGTAGGTGTTGTCATCACACAACATGAACATATAAAAATTAAAATTTGTGCCGGAGGATGTCCGAAAGAACAGACGCCGAAATTAATATTATAATCGAAGCACACTCCGTAACAAGGCGCCTTAGTGCGTACGGTCACTTCCGCACGGTCACTTCCGCACGGCGCTGTATAAGTTGTTGGTATAGTATATTATTCGGAAGATTACATCCTTTTCAGCAAGTCTTTCTTCTGACATACCAATTTATAAAATTTCCTAGAAGTCAGGGTTTTTTTTTTTTTTTTTTTTTTTTTTTTTCTTAAGAAAGTATATTTAGACCTTTCTTCGACGGAGTATTCAGACCTCTTGTCTTCAGAGTTATGCTTGGTTTTCTAAGAAGCTCTTCCAATACACATATTCCCTAATGCGACTATCGCCTGAAATTTTTAATAGAGTATAAAAACCAATCATCACCGTATCTGGGATTTAAGATTGTGTCATCCTGTCAAGCACTATATATATATTGAAAAAATGGCACATTCCTCTATCATATGCTATGGTATACAAATACATTGCGTGTTCCTCAAACTTCGAAATCAAATTAATTATTTTTTGGTTAGGGTTGTCATTCTTTACTTTGTTGAGATTCATCTTGGTTTGCATGCCAATAATATTGGCTGTCTTTCTTTGAGTGTTCAAGAAAGGTGTATTTAAAGAGAGGGAACAGATTTCAGATATTTATTGCTTCCAGGCTACAAAAGACAGAAACGCAATTCCGAAGTTCCTGGAAAGACAAAAAGTCAACTTTTTATTCATTCTCTATGAGGACCATGTGTTACACGACACATATCAAAACGGTGGCATGTTTCTTGACACAGACGAAGCAATGGTCTCTCGCTATCAAATTCACAGCTTGAAAAATTCGACGTTGCACTGTTTGAAGAGTGTCAGTCGGACACAGGAAGACAAAAACGCTGTCTTTTACGTCACGCCACAGTTAAGTCGCAAGGAGAGAGGACGAGAGACATGGGAGGCCAGGAAAGATGGAGCTCATGTTTTCTGCTCCTACTCGTCCTATCAAACGTCGTGGGATGCTGCTATCCAGGTAACGTCGGACGTGTTTAAAGAAATGAGGCGGGATTCCATATCGCTTGAAGATGAAGACCTCTGAATCTCATTTACCGGAAAGATGGAAAGTGGATTAATAGGAGAAAATTAATCGTTCAGAAAACTGTCCCCTTCTTTATCATTGAGCATGGTAACACAAAATGTATTCATTGTTTATTGTTCATCATAACCCAATACCTAATACGTTAATGGGCCTATCTACTCTATATGTTACTTCAGTGAAAGGTATGTTCCGTTCATTGTTATACGTTTCTATTTGTGGACTACCATGGCTCTACAATACATCTAATAGCTAGGAAGAAAATTACTACTATAAAATCTGTAGGGTCAGGCTTGCAATAACTGCAATTTGTACGGCTTCAAGTACAGACACTTGTATAACACTCCATACCGTTGGTTAGATATTAATTTCCTTGCCAGCTCTGACCATGAATATTTTGGGCTCCTAGTGCACAGTATGCCAATGCGTTCGACGTTTTCATTTGAATTCGAAACATTCAAACACCTCGACTACTATATGAAACTGAAATAAATTCAATGGCGATGTTCAACATTTGTGCTAGACGGGTATTCGAACTCAGATTTCTCACTTCGGGCCAGCGCTCTGCTTAACCAACTGAGCTAACCTGAAACGCTTCGCGTCCTGCCCAAATTCTCAATTTATTTCATACTAAATTGATAGTGCCATCAGCCCATTAGCTACCCTAGCCCGTAGCCTAAATGTATTCCCGCAAGCCGGCCGCGGTGGCCGAGGGGACTGAGGCGCTTCCGTCACGGTCTGCACGGCCACTACGGTCGGGGGTTCGAATCCCCCCTCGGGCATGGATATTTGTACCGTCCTTAGTGTTATGTAGTTCAGAAGTAGTTTGTAAGCTTAGGGACTGATGACCCCGTAGTTAAGTCCCATAAGTTCTACAAACATTTGAACATTTTTTGTATTCCCGCAAGTTGATCGGGCGTATTTGTGGATCCGTATAGGAACTACCATATGCGTGTTGGAGGAATTATTAGGTTACATATATGCTGTATGTTATTACGTACATGTTCGAAAGAACAGACACCGTATCTATAATTGTCAATGGATATGTGTAGACATCCTACGCTTTTCCATTTGAAAATGCAACGATCTTTCGATGTTACTTGTAAATCTGCTTATGGCTAGGTCGTTGCTAATAAAACCGACGCACAAACCACTTTAAACTCTAATAACAGACTCCAGTTTCGCTAACTGCGGTGCACAAAATGGCTTTTGTTATTATGTCGCCATTGTACCCGCTACACACTGTCAACACAACAAGCAACAGCGCCAATGCGGCCGTGATTGTAATGTCTACCCAGACTGTTGAAAGTCTCCACACTGGTCTCATATTCAAGAGGACGGTGGTTCAAATCCACTTCCGGCCATCCAGATACAGGTTTTCCGTGATTAGAGTAAATTATTCCAGGCAATGCCAGGATGGTTCCTTTGAAAGGGTACGGCCGATTTCCTTTCCTATCCTTACCCAAATCCTGAGCTTGACCTTCGTCTCTAATGACCATGCTCGAAACGGGACGTGAAACCCTAATGTTCCTTCCAACTTACACACTTCTGTCTATTCACGAACGTCGAAATTATGATTTTATCTTTTGTAGCTTTCAATGTATTCATGTTTGGAATCTGTTCTTTCTTTCTAAACAGTCCTTTAAATTTTCGTCTTGTGTAGTTCGCGAACGAACTAGTTCGGAAGAGCGCTCCCACAGGCGAACTACGCGAACTAGTTCGCAGATCCCTCGCCTCTTAGTTCGTCCGCTTCTTTTCCGAAGACTGACGGGTAACTACGAGAGGACGCGAGAGCGCGCAGAATCGCCTGATTCCCTCTTGCCAGTTGCCGTCATTTCGAGCTGAGATGCAGCTCTGCTGCAGTTTTAGTAGCGGTAGCAAAAGCCAAAACGAGCATACGAACTAAAAAGAGCGACCTACTTCGCGGCCGTGCTGTGAACTAAAAGGACAGCTACCGGTCGCGAACTAAAATATGCGCGATAGGTCGCGAACAGAATAAAAAATCACGTGTTTGCCTTCTGCTGATGAGAGCCACTACGAGGTTAGCGTCTGGTTGCTAGATTACATAATTCAGTGGTACAAAGTTTCTGCTTTGAAGTATTCTGCACTCTGCAATATCTGACTAATAAATTCCATAATGCCAAGATATAGAGATAACTCTAAACTTAAACACGAGAAATTATCTACAAACTGTTTCTTTTGCGTGATATCATTAGCAAGCGCATGAAGCAGCTAGGTGGGGGAACTTCTCCCTCCACCTGCATGCGCAGACCACGCCGCTCAGCCGTCACTGGGAGCGGACGAACTAAAAGAACGACCTAGTTCGCGGCAGACCCGCTAACTAAAGTGAGCGCTCCCGATCGCGAACTATTATGCGCAAGTGTAGTAAATTTATTCAGTTCTTAAACCAAGCTCTCAACAGTATTTTACAAAATTGGGTCTTGCTGGAGGTCGCGTCACGATGATTCATAAAGGTGAAGGTCCCGATGTATCGGAAGGGATGGCAACGCTATAGGTACCGTAACATGCGTCAAACAGTATCCACATAACTTAATATTTGTTGCAGTGATACAGCTGTTTCAGAAACGAACTTTATCACCTATGCCCGAATTTTTCTCCATTCAGTCCTTCTACATCAACATCTACATGGGATACTCTTCAAATCACACTTAAGTGCCTGGCAGAGGGTCATCAAACCACCATTATACTACTTATCTCCCATTCCATTCTCGAATAGCACGCGAGAAGTAAGAACACCTGAATCTCTCCGTTCGAGCTCTGATTTCTCGTATTTTATTCTGATGATTATTTCTACCTATGTGAGTGGGGGTCTATAATATATTTTCGTATTCGGAGAAGAATGTTGGCGATTGGAGTTTCGTAAGTAGCCCACACCGCAGCGATAAGCGCCGTTGTTGTAATGATTGCCAACCCAGATCCTGTATCATTTCCGTAACGCTGTCTCCCCTGTATCGTGACAATACGAAACCAGCAGCCCTTCTTTGGACTCTTTCAATGTCCTCTGTCAAACCCACCTGATAAGGATCCCACACTGGGCTGCAATACTCCAAAAATGGACGGACAAGCGTAGTGCATGCAGTTTATTTTGTAATTCTGTTGCATGTTTTAAGGCTTCTGGCAATAAAACGCAGTCTCTGGTTCGCCTTTCCCATGACATTATCTGCGTGTTCTTTCCAATTTAAGTGTGAAGTAATTGTAATTCCTAGGTATTTTGTGGAGTTTACGGCTTTCACTTTTGATTGATTTATCTTGTAAACAAAGTTTAACGGATTTCTTTATGTACTCATGTGGACGACTTCACACTTCTCATTATTTAGAGTCAATTGCCAATTTTTAGGCCATACTGATATCTTATTCAGTTCGTTCTCAATTCTCACTGTTGCCTTTGTTTTATTGTGTGTGCCACTGTATGTGTCATTCCCGTGGCAAAGTGCCAGATGTGCGGACGGTGGCTCTGTCCCCACCACAATTACTGGCGGTCTGTTTTGTTTCAGAGAGGCTTAATCCACATTAGCTGTACAAATTTTTAGCTCTTTATGTCTTGTGGTTCAGACGTGATAAACGTACACCGAACAGACATTCACATTTATAGATATAGATTTGTTGCAGTAATACAGCTGCTTAAGAAACGAATTTTGTCACCTGTGTCCGAATTATCAATTGCAACATCTTTTATCCATTTAGTCCTTCTCACTGTCGCCTTTGTTTTGTTGTGTGTGCCACTGTATGAGTCATTCCCGTGGCAAAGTGCCAGATGTGCAGACGGTGGCGGTGTCCCCGCCGCAATTACTGGCGGTCTGTTTCGCTTCAGAGAGGCGCGTCGCTGGTTTACGACTGGCCGGCACACATGTCGGCCCGCTGGTCGCTGGAGAGGCTTCCAGCTGGTCGCTCGCTCTGGCCTGGCCTGGTCGGCTTAATCCGCCCAGAGCTGGCGGCTGCTTTATGGCTCCATAAAGTCTGCGCGCGCCGCCGGAGGTCGAGGCGCTCTGCGGCCCTCCTCGTGATATACCGGCACACTCATCACGCACTCGACACGTACTCCCCGCCGTTTTCTGCTCGCAACGCACGCAAACCAAACGTCGTGTTTTCTAGCAAATAAACTGATCTACGTTGCTCCTAAATAAGAACTATTTTCTGTTTTATGTCATTTGTTCCCCAACTCTTCATTTCTTCTTCGTGTTTTATTTCTAATCCCTTCTTTTTTTAAAGGAAGCTTAGAGTTTAACGTTCCGTCGAGGGCAGGTTCATTAGAGACGGAGCTCACGCTCGGATATGTCGGGTACGGGGGTTGGAACACTTGCGGGGAGTGACACTTGCGGGGAACCCGGGGTCCTTGGGGCGGCTAATAGCTTTTCCTGGGTACAGGCACACCAAGAGGTCTAGCACTATCAACATAACACGAAACTTGTTCTAACTATATATTAGTTCGCTGAGTGTTCCTCCTGAAACCAAAACGGTATTTTAACAGTGATAATGTTTGGAGAGTTATTAAGACATTCTCTGCTACTACAAGACGATGACTTTCAACAATCATACCTCCTAGAAGCATATTATCCAGAACACTAAGCATATCAAGACACCTGCGCAAGCAATAAATATATTAGGCATCCGGCACAGATACGTTGATGTAATTGACCGCTATGTAGTTAACTACACTATCACGCAACTTCCATCTCTCTAAAGATAGATACTAGGCTTTTTAATAGGATATGCAACCTTAAACCTTCAATTAAAAAACGTTAATATTAAGTCAATGAGTATTTTACATACTTGATGCGTTTATTCGAGACCCCAAAACGATTTCGCTGTATTCGAATTACAAATACATCTAATAAATGTATGAAATACGGAATGTGTAAGGGAATGTCACACACCGAAAAATGCTAAAGATAAATTCTTTTTCTAACATCGTCATATAGAACCATTTTTACTCCGAACTTGGCATAAACCAACAGGGAGAAACAAGTTGCAAGACTTCCAGGAAAAATGAAGCGAAATTGGCAGCCAATAGTTGGTTATAAATTGCATTGCCTGTTAACTGTATAAATATAAATTACGGAATACCCGGAACTCCTGTTCAGTACAGTCAAAAAGGTCTAAGGTAATAGTCAGTGGTTTACAATCAGATATCCGTATCATTCTCCTCCTCAAGAAGTCTGTGTGAAGATTTATATTCAGAACATTCACGAAAAAGGCTACTGTGATGTTGAAAAGACAAGAAGCAGCTCATTTACTCAGGAAGGGAAAATGTTATGGTGCCCGTAAATTTAAATGGCTGTATCTCTTGCAGTAACATTCATTTTTTGATAAAATCCAATATACCAGAATTTTGTTTTTTCTAAACTCAGTGCCAACTTTTTTGTCGAAATGTTTGCAGGAAGTAGTCTTGATGCGATTTCATACTTCTATGCATTAAATTGATATTATGAAACATGTAATTTGTGTCACAAATTGCGCGGACGGTCCGGTGAGCCTTTCCCTGAATACGGCACAGGTCGCGGCTGGAGGTCGTGGAGTAGGGGTGGTGTATCCCTACTTCTGGAACACCCTGTCCACTACCTGCAGCGTCCGGGTCTCCCCGCAAGTGTCTACACATTCCCTTTCCGCGCAAGTGTCACTCCCCGCAAGTGTCACAAACTCCGGGTACGGACTGGAGAGGAAATAGGCAGTGCCCTTTGAAAGGAACCATCGCGGCATTTGCCTTGAATGATTCAGCCTCTTTGGGCAACGAGATAGTGCACTCGTATTAATAATTAGCGATGCACAGTGGTTTTGCCTACTGGCATAAAACAGCAGTGCGCAATTTTGAGTATCGAGTTGCAGGCTTCACCTGTAATTAAGTCACTTTCACAGAACAAGTAGTGGACATTTTTGCCCATCCACGATAATTAGTTCACCACAGCGCACGATAGCGAGAAGCTACAATAGTGGGCTGGTTTGCTGAATCAGTGTACTCTACAATATTAGTTTCGACTAGGGATGTTGGCGACTCTTGACTTCATTCAGATCGGTAGGAAGTTTTGGCTGATTTATAGATGGCATCATATAAGAAGGCGCTTGCGTGCATAGAGGTTGAGCGATAGGGGAAGAGTGGAGGGGAGGAGCTACGGCCGAGCGCCAACAGTGGAGCCTGCGGGAGAAACATTGCGAAACTCCCGGCCAGCCACGAGCCTACAGAATGAGTATTTATTGTATTAGTGTAGTGTCTGTTCTTTCGGACGTCTGAAAGAACAGACACCACACCAATACAGTAAGTATATAGACGCGACGACGGCGTTAGCTTCAGTTATTTCACCGCAGATTCGGTCATACGTCCGACCTCGCACGGGAATCCGTAATGGCGAGTGTAAGAGGGCATGGACGATAGGGGCGCTACGAACATAGCGTGCGATTTGTGGGAATTTGAGACGGACGGGAGGCGAGCACGGGTGGCAAAGTGGTTAAGGCGACCGCTGGCCCGAAGCGGGAGACACGCGTATGATTCCCGGTCCGGCTCACATTTTCACTTGTCGCCATTGCTTAATATCAATGCCCAAATGCGGCCACTGTCAATCCTTTCTTTCCTATCCGTCTTCCTTCCCTTCCTTTAACAATCATTTGAGAATGAATATTATTGGCTATCACTGCGGTAATGGAGGGGGATGCGCAGAACGGCTGAAAACTGGGCCGCCTTCGTAGGTGTCGCTAACTATAGTTCAGTGGAATTTATGGAATTTCAGAGTCACGAACGCAGCCGCCAACGATGGAGAGAATGGTAATCACGTGCCAACGAAAAGCAAATTTTTGTTTGTGCAAGGTCTGTTCCATGCAATGGCATAGACAACACTACATTAATCACTATATTTACCATGACAACCTCTCCTATCTCAACTGAATTTTAAAATTAAGTGTATGTGCGATCTCAGCCACCCCCTGATAGAAATGTTTATTCTCATAATTGTTTTATTTCTTATCGAAATTATACCATTAATGGTTGAATCCTCTCCTTTATTATTATTTTTTATGTTTCATTTATTACAAGTTTATTTGCCTTTGTTTACCGATATTAAAAAGTAATAAACTAAATTTTTACTTCTCAGTATTTTTTTATTTTACTGAGACACTGCTTAATACCACATTCCTGTACAAGGTAAGGTCATTTAGCAGTAACTATTTATTTTCTAGTTAACGGAGTGGTTGTTCAGTTAATTCTGAGCACAGTTAATAACCTGTTACATGTCTTGGATTAAAACATGCACTTTTTTCTGATGTCTAGCCTGCGTGTCACCCTAGATTCCTTCCACCTGCAGAACCAGTGTTTCAGGGTATAAAATATTGCAGATCAATCATTGCACATAATACAATGTGGAAGAAGGTTTGTAAAGTTTATGAAGCAGGCTGGTGGCATGTAAAGTTGAACACACTGGACTGCGTACTGCTAAAAGTCCACTGCCAAACAGCCTCCTACTAGACCTGACCTGACAGCCCCACTCTACCCTATAGACTCCCCACTTCATTCCATCAACTCCCTACATCCCACTCCCACAAGTGAAGATATCATTCGTGTCATCATCACAGCATCAAGCTGTCCTAGCCGCCAGTCCAGTATTGAATTTAAATGTCACTGCAGCATTAAAAACCATTTGGACTTCGAATTTTCCTGAGTAGACTCCCCCTGAACAGCCCATCCCACCCCATGACACATCATAGTTTAACTCCTTCCCGTCACCACAACACTCTACCAGTCACACCTGCAACCTTTCTCCTCCTCCAAATTCTCCATGCCAGGTCTCTTTCCTCATCCTTTGATCACCATCCACCAGTATCTCGCCCAGCTCTTCCAAAATTGCAGTTGGCCATCAAGCACATCTGCAAGAAGGTCACTGCACAATTACCACTCCGCCTAATTAACAGGGCTACAAAATTTGTGAATACAATGTACACCATTTCAAACTTACTGTTACCATTATTCTATTGTTCCAGCGATGAAATTTTGCACTCTAGATCTCTAAAACCAATTCACTGTCTGTTTTGTACTGAGCATGGCAGAGGATACTTCAACTACGAAAATCGACAAAATCTACGGTTTTACAAGTATTTCGATTTTATAAAAAATTTTAAAGTTTACCTTCAAATCAACAGGAACATCACAGTATACAAAATATTTCGTACAGTGCACGTCAGAGGGTACTTGCAATAGACACTATTTCACTGACCGCGATGAGAGAGTTATTAATTCGTCACAGATGGAGGATAGAATCGGCTGTGGGGGGAGTTGAGATGGTCAAAGAGAAGAGTAGAAGAAGAGGAACAGAGGGGAGATGAAGAGAGAGAGAGAGAGAGAGAGAGAGAGAGAGAGAGAGAGAGAGAGAGAGTTGGGATAGGAGGAGATAGACAAATAGAGGGAAATAGAAGGTAAATAGAGATAGAAAAAATGAAGAGAAAAAATGTTCAAATGTTTGTAAATCTATCGGACCAAAGTGTGTGGTCATCAGTCCGTAGCTTACAAAGTACTTAAACTAAGGTAAACTAACCTAAGGCCAAAACACGCACCCATGCGCCATGGAGGGCTCGAACCTCCGCAGCGAGGCGCTTTAGATCGCTCGACTACTCCACCGTGGCTAGGAGGAGAGGTGGACCAACTTCAGGCAGGAATATTGAAGTACCCGTACGACACCGGGTTTTCAGGAAGTGTTGACTAAAAGAAAGCCGGCCGCGGTGGCCGAGGGGACTGAGGCGCTCAAGTCGCGGTCTGCACGGCCACTATGGTCGACGGTTCGAATCCCCCCTCGGGCATGGATATTTGTGCCGTCTTAGTTAGTTCATAAGTAAGTTCATTGTAAGTTTAGGGACTGATGACTCCGTAGTTAAGTCCCATAAGCTATACAAACATTTGAACATTTTTGACTAAAAGAAGGGATCGAATGGTAGGACACATTTGAGACATAAAGGACTCGCCAATTTAGCACTGGAGGGAGGCGTGGATTGTAAAAATTGTAGATAATTGTAGCAACGAGGTTCAAAGGGATATGTAGGTTGTCGTTGTGATTCAGAGATCAAAAGTCTTGCACGGGACTGGGTAGCATGGATGGCTGCCTCAGTCCTGTCTTTGAACTGAAAACAACAACAGCACGTACTACTAGAAATCATGTTAGCTCGTAACGGGCTTTTCATGTTGTTGTTAACGGCACTTAGCTCGATTTTCCTGGTCAACTCGCCAATAATAATAAAAATGCTTGGAATCCGTTATTGATTTCCACTCTACACGTTTTGAAGGAGGACTGTGTTTCGTGGGGAAAAGTTGTGAAGGATCAGTAAACGGGTAGTTGCCCTGAAAATATTCGTTTCAAAAAGTGTTTTGTCTATTAAATTGTAAAGTATTTTCTGAAAATCAGTACAAAATAACCGTTCTTGTGTATTCCAGTATATCCTGACAGTGGCGGCGCTAGGCGTCACCGACGTCGACAACCGCCGACGGCCTCGCGCCTATGGGGGCCTCGCATAACATTGTTAAAAGTTTAGCTTTTTTTAAATATTTGTTGTTTATCGGCACTTTTCAACTGCTAGGTTATGTAGCGACGACCTATATCTAACTTACACTAGCTTAACACAAGAACGAACGTCCGTACTCAAGGGTGATGAGATTCGACCCCAGACGAGACCGATCTCGCTCACCGTGGTATGACGTCTTAGTGCGCTCTGCCATTCCTGGCCGGCAGCTATTTACTTGTCCGTATTTATTTACGTATGAGTGCAGCAGTGATGCAATTTTTAGTTAAATACTTGCAAAACAACTTCGATAAATTTTAGAAAACAATTTAGAAGAAGAATATCCTAATGTTTATATAACAATCAGAATCATGCTCACAGTTCCAGTCAGTACAGCTTCGGCCGAGAGAAGCTTCACAAAGTTAAAATTGATTAAGACTTACTTGAGAAGCACAATGAGCCAAGAAAGACAATCTGCGTTGTCAATACTATCGATTGAAGCCGAAATAGCGGCTAGTATCAATTAAAATGTGATCTTTAAAAAAATTATGTGAGCCGAAAAGCTGAAATGTTTCTATATTTTAATTTGTATTTGTGGTGTCGAACAAGTCCAAAGTGCGCGCCACCTACTTTCGCCGCGCGCCGCCATGCACGCACGGCGCGGCGTTCTTACGACGTCAGCCACGAGCGCCCTCTGTTACAACTCCGCTCGTGGCCACCACTGAACAACATCGTTCACTTGGGACTGAGATAGCAACCAGTTACGTCCTTCCGAATCAGATAGGTACCAGTGAAGACTTGGCTATCGTACAGGCACTAGGCAGGCCTCTAACAACTATGTATCAGCATTCTGCAGTACTGATCTCTGTAAAGTTAAGTATTGTATAAATTCTGTTCAATATATATCTCGTTCTAATTTACTCTACTGTTTCTAGTTTCTGGCTGCTCCCCTCCGTACCTGCACCAGCGTGCTATCTTTATTCCTGTGTCGGTCTCATTCCACTCGGCCACCGACACATACGACGGAAACAAGACACAAAAACGGCGACGAGGCCGGGACACAAAAGTATTTGTTTATTGTAATTTTTTCATTACAATAATACTTGTATATTATACTAATAAAATTTTAGAATAATGATTATTGGTGTATAACACAGCTCATTTTATTTAACATTTTCATCCTTACTGGTAAAATGAAAGGCCTCGCAAAGACGAGATCGCCGACGCCCAGTTTTCGTCTAGAGCCGCCACTGTATCCTGAGAAATCGTTTTCGCAACCGCAGTTGCGACACGTTTTAGTCGGTAGCAGAAGCACTGCCATTAGGGACATGCGAAGATATTTCCAGCAGCATCATTTGCTGCAACTGGGTGTCCATAAATACGTTCTGGGAACGGCCCGGCAGGGAAGGGGCTGCCGGATGGTTCCCAGAAGAGCAGAATCCACGCCCTCAGCGGTCGGCCGTCGCGGTCAGCAGAGCGCGTAATGCGCCTTGCGGAGCGCCAGCGCCACGCCGCTTGTCAACAGGCATTTTCCGGCCAGGTCGGCGGCGGCGGCCGTGACTAATTTCAAAGCAAAGCTGTGCCGGCGGTAATTGGCCGCTTCTGGGAAGCGCGCGCATGCGCACTGATCGCCGCTCGCGTGACTGGCAGCTCGTTACTGCCATTGTCGCGACGCCGAATCAATCTGTTAGCGCCGGCCGCCACAAAGCCCGCGCCACGACGGCCGGGCGGGGCGGGGCTCTTCACTGCTCCACTGCCCGTCCGGCCGGGCTGACAACTCAATGTTTTCCCTCGCCGCTTTAAAGCCTCTTTCAGGTCATTAATAGGGCGCATGAAGACAACTTGTCGCGGCTAAATACCAAGCGAATGCCTTTTCATTCTCAGAGCCCAGTATTCTAGTACGCAGAAATATAAAAGTAATAAAATTATTTACATCATGTATTGGCGCGGTGGAATGCCCAAGAGCCTAAGGTGCCTTGCTGTGGACTATGCGGTTGTACCTCGTCAGAGGTTCGACTCCTCCCTCGGGCGAGTGTGCGTGTTGTGTGTGTGTTGCTTTAAGCACTTCGTTAAGTATAGGCACTGATGACCATAGCAGTTTGGTCCAGCTGGTTTACAAACATTTCAACATTTTTTTTTACAACATATATTGCAGTTCAACTCATAGTTTTTCTTTGCGTTCCCTTCCAGAAAGATCTACTGAAGTAAGAAATTAAACGTTTGTTTATATACGTGGTTGCTCTGCTGCATTAATTATTAATAAAATTATATAAATGTAACATAATCCGTCCGAGGACC
Organism: Locusta migratoria; assembly: GCA_026315105.1. NCBI lineage: Eukaryota > Metazoa > Arthropoda > Insecta > Orthoptera > Acrididae > Locusta > Locusta migratoria. Next base: position 87,408,007 of record CM048745.1, read on the forward strand.
TAGCTACAGGTTCCCCTCTTACAAGGAAAGTACTCGGGCTCGAAAAAACACAAATATACCAAATTCGTCTGAGAGATAATGCAGAGGTTCCTTATTCCACTAGCGATACTCTCGCATCTGCAAAACTATGTAGTCGCCCATTAGAGGGCTCTGCGTGAGCCAAGCAGCATTGCACTTTGACCTGCCGGTACACCACTCGGGTGCACTAGGGACACTGCGGAGTGCCGCTGAAGTTGCGTTTTGTGACGTTATTTGTGTAGTGAAGCGTCGGATGGGTCTGCGATTGGTAATCAATCCTGATAATGTATTGCGATTCGTTGAGATGAAATTCCATAGAGCCCTTCTTCGTGAATACGGTCTTGGTGTAGAATATGAATGATTGACATGTTTTCTGGTATCTACTATAGTGCAGAAATATGAGCATAGATTAGAAACACTATAGTATATACCAGATAACATGCGAATGATTCATCTTCTACATCAATACCATCTTCATGAAGAAGGTTTCTTCGTAACTTCGTCTGAACCAGTCACACTATATTAGCAGGATTTTTTACCAATCGCCGACCTATCCGACGCTTCACTACACAAATAACGTCACAAAACGGAACTTCAGAGGCACACTGCACCGTCACTACTGGTGTACCGGCTGGCCAAGGTGCAATGCGGTATGGCACACGCAGAAGTCTCTAATGGGCGACTACAGAGCTTTGTAGATGAGGGAATATCACTAGTGCAATGAGGAATCTTCACATTATCTCTCACACGATTTTGTGTATTTATATTTGTTCGAGCCCAAGTACTTTCCTTGTCAGTTATAAACTATCCGAAGTTCTCATAAGCAAATTCCAGTGATACTTCTTAGAAATTCAAAATTAAATTTGGGTTAATATATTTGACTAATAAATCTTTTTTATTTCTCTTTCTTTTTGACCTTTAGCATTAAACAGCCACATTGCTAGAACATTTAAACTTCCAACATCAGGAAATTTGCTACAGAGTGGAGCTTGGAATTCCTTCCAATATTTATTGGTCGCTATTACGATCATTAGCAGAAGGAAAACCTACTTAGTACACAAAGATGCAGCCGTCAGTTCCATCTAAGAGGGGTGTTCAAATGAAAAGTTACGAAATGTCTTAACAATCAAACCGGTTGAAATTTGAATATGCCGCCTTTGGATAGCGAAGTGCGACATCTAAGGATGCGAACCATGCGTAGTCACTTCCCTCTAAACATTCATGGCTGTGTCCTCAACAGGCAAGGTGATGTTTACCGTGTTTTTCGACGCCCGTGGTCAGATACTCACTGAATTCCTCGAGCGCGAAAAAACCATTAACAGTGACGTGTACTGTGAGATACTCTGTAGCCTACGCAAGTCCATCAACAGCAAGCGGGCTGGGCTGCTTACGGAGGGACTGATTCTGCTCCTGATAACGCGCGTCCACATGTCTCCATGGTCACACAAAGTGTATTGGCCAAGTTCAAGTGGGAGCAGCTTGAGCATCCGCCCTAGAGCCCGGACATGTCGCCCTGTGACTTCCATCTGTTCGGTCAGCCGCGGCGGAGAGGCCGAACTCATTGAGGCGCTATGCTCCGTGTGCCAGCCCGTTCCCCGTTGGGGGTTCGAATCCCCCCTCGGGTATGAATGTTAGTGTTGTCTTTAGTATAAGTTAGTTTATAAGTAGTTTGTAAGTTTATGGACTAATGACTCCGCAGTTGTTCTATAAACTAGACAAACATTTTTTTTTTCTGATCGGTCCGCTAAAAAACATCTGAAAGGGAAGCTCTTCAACTCGAACTACGAACTGAAGGGCACAGTAGAGCAAGGTTATTAAAAGAAAGGTTGGGCCCGAAGCGAGGAGTGCTGCTATTGGCTGGCGCTGTGACGTCACCGTAGGAACAAAGCATGGCAGCGGCAAGCGAGCAAGCAACTTGCAAATAACTACTTATGACTGCTATAAGTTATTATAAAATGCTTTTCAGTAGTTGATTTACCTGTTAAGATGTTTGTAGCAAATGAATAGTGCCACTGCCGCGATTGCCGCTTTTGTTTTGCTGCTGCTGCTTTTTGCATTTTTAGTTTCGTATTGAGAAACCTCAGGCGAATGAACAGTCTATTTCTGACATGAAGTTTTATAATGACCAGGGAAAAGTCTGGATATTTAGCTTTGATAGAGGCCCAGATTATTTTTACATAATATTTTTCCTTAGAAATAGTGTCCACACCGTTAAATTCATTGAAAATCAGTTCATACTGGGACACTTTGTGAAGCCACTCATCTGTCGGCACTGTAAGCCCTAGTGAGACAGAACTCCAATCCAATTAAATATCCACGATCTTTGGAAGACTTGAAATATCATTAGAAGCTGTTCCCAGAGTGTTGTCCGTATTTTGCACGATATGCGATATAGCCAGCCGGATACCGAAATCCTCCTGCAGAGCAGTCAGATCCCTCTTTGACAGTAGATTCTTTTGCAGCTCTCTTTCACCACCGATTATTTGTAGTGCCTCATTCATTTCAGGCAAAATTCCTTGGGAACGTATGTGCCGTCAAAAATCCGTCACTGTCATCTGCATTCACTGAAATTTCATTTGACAGAGGAATTTTGTTGGCATTGAGTAGTAGCTGCAATCGATGTTTCACCTCCGTTGGAGAGGGATTCAAATGAAAATAACGCCTTTTCTACGTGAGAAAAAAATTCTCCAATGCGTCCTGGTTTAGTCATGCTGCTAAAATACAGTTGATCTGCAAGTCTGTAAACAGTTCGAGTAAGGAACGTATCGTGGTTATTATACCTTTCTGAAACTGAAGCAAACTATTTTTACTGGCTACACACATTTTTTTGAACACACGCGAGTACAGATCCCTTAAAATTCTTTCCTTGCATCTTGTGCATCCAATGACCACATATAATGCGTTCTTGTTGACTCTTCTGGCGTTCAGGATAATTTAAGTTGAAAAAAAAAAAAATGGCTGCTCCCGCTTCCTCGGGCATCAAGTACCTAATGGCTTTAGATATTGTATTAGAAAAAAGCTGTATAGCTAAATAAACCCTTTGACGGTCTCTGACCTTGACATTGAGGGGAATTTGTGACAATTTAGGACATACTTTCATCTCCCTGCTATCTAATATGAGCAGTTTTTCAATAATGGATTTATCAACAAATTTTCCACTCAGAAGTCTGATTCCTTCGTCCAGAAAAGTGTTTCCTCATCAACTTAAATAAATGTGGAACATCGCAAATGTGGAATGTCGCAGCAATGAAGCGATCTCTCCTGTGACACTTCGTAATCCACACTTTCTGCAGCTGAATGTCTTTCGGAAACTAATGATAGCTTACATCCGCTCCTTTTGCCTTCCTGTTCTAAGACAGGCACCCTGTTACAGTACAGCCGGGCATTTTGCAGGAAAATTCTGTCGAAAACCGCAAATGACACCACAAAATCAAACAAACACCACAACTCTGCTACGCGCCTCGATACATAAATGTAGCCACGAGCCGCCGCTTGCTTCTACGGTGAAATGTTCACTGATCTGCTCAGGCTGTTTGGGTTCCCGCCCCCGCCCGCCAACCCCGTGCAGTAGAGGAGTGACACCACAGCCACGGGAATTCTAGGAACAGAAAATCCTTCAGTTCGTTAAACAGCGGTATAGTTGTGATGAGGGCTCTGGTGATTACTTCTGAATAAAGGCTTCAATTATACCGACAGTCCTGTTCCGTACGTTTTCATTTGATCACCCCTCGAAGCATCACGTCATTTTCCAATTGTCTGAATCTGCCTTTCAAACAGATCCACAAATCCGCAGACATGACATTTCTAGTAATAGCTGTAGTTCAGCTCTGAATGGTAGTACACTAGAATGAAGGAAATAGGCAAAATTACACCACTTATGTACTACGCTGACCATCAGGAACTAGAGCAGTAGTTATAAAAACTAGTGCATCGTTCCATCACCAGGCAAAATTTCAGACAACCACACAAAAAAATCTCAAAAGTTCAGATCAGTAGTTCACAATACTAACAGTGTGGCAAAAATTTAGTAAAAACAGACTGCATCCGTTCGCGCAGAAGGTGTGTGTAAAATCATACTCAGTCACTGTGCGGAAGTACATATTGTCAGTCAGGCAGTACTGTGACGGCTACGTTATCTTGACGTAAAGGAAGATAAAGATTAAACAAGAAAAATTCAACTTTTGCCGATCATGTTTCAACAGAAAACCAATCGTGATAGAGGAACTGAAGTGTTACAGTACGTTAAGAAAACTAGACTGAACACCTTACGAATAATGAAATCACGAGACACTTGACAGCGTCCGTTTTACCCTTTGTTAAATAAATTTTTACTTAAAAATCCTGAAATACTGAAATACTTTTCATTAGTTTCGAGCGAAACTCCACATAAGAGAGGTTCGTTTCTCTTTACAGGTATGATAATAACTGGTCTTTCGTGAGCAGTTCTCTGCTTGGGAGGGAGGGATTCACGATCCGAATGTCAGGCCGACAACAGTTGTAACTTGTCAAAAACTTCTAAAAGAGGGTACACTTCACCGTGGAGTGAAATATTCTAAAAGTATAATTATCCTAACAGTTTTAGTTCTACTTTAACAATGTTATTTGTAAACTGTCATAAATCCAAATGCTCTCACCTACTGTATCAACGCATTTAATTCAAAATTTGCCAAAAATAAAGAAGGGGAATTAAATAGAACTATTTTACATGCGCTTGTTATTTCTATCGAAAGCTGGTTTCATGGCGCTCTTATACCTCCTACGTTAGGGTGACCAGACGTCCCGTTTTTGACGGGACTGTCCTTTTTTTTTTTTCGTTCTGAGTCCCGTTGTCCCGCAAAATATTTAACGGGACGCCAAATGTCCCGTTTTTTTCGAAGCCAGCAGAACATTATCTTTTGTGTGCTTTTTAATTATTGTCACGTCAATTTAGATTCATAAAATGGTTTATTTAACTTTCTCCTGGCTCTTGCTTTGTCTTACATGCAAAGTTAGAATAAAGAAGTATTATTTTGTTGTGGAAAGGGTATTTTCCATTGTAAATTCTCTTTGGACTGATGAGAAAAACCGTTTTACCACTGAAACTATTGAAGCAATTGTAATAGTTAGGACTCATTACAAAGACCTTACATGCAAGGAGTTCTACAACTTGCTATTAACCAATTGAAAGCTTTTGAAAGATATTAGGTCTTCTGATAAGTACAAACTTAGTGCCGGTAGTAGTGTTCATGATACAGGAGCTCAACAGTCTACAGATTAGTGTTCATTTGTTAGAAATCTTTCTATCAATTACTCGATATTGTGAATTATAATCAGTTCCTGGAAAAACAAATTCAAATATTTCAAATGTTTGTATAGCTTATAGGACTTAACTACGGTGTCATCAGTTCCTAAACTTACAAACCACTTATGAACTAACTAATGACGGCACAAATATCCATGCCCGAGGGGGGATTCGAACCCCCGACCGTAGTGACCGTGCAGACTGTGACTGGAGCGCCTCAGTCCCCTTGGCCACCACGGCCGGCTTCTGGAAAAACAATGATCACATTATGCAGTGCCATTACAAGCATGTTTTGAAGTGTTTTGATAAAATATATATGCCTTTCTATGAGTATAAACTTTAGTTTTTATTTATTTTTAGTAAAGTGATGCAGTCATAAGTGCACAATTTTTTTTTTTTTTTTTTTTTTTTTTTTTTTTTTTTTTTTTTTTTTTTTTTTTTTTTAGAGTCCCATTTTTGTACCAAATTTTCGCAAATGTCCCGTTTTTCCACGTGGAAAATGTGGTCACCCTATCCTACGTACTTGGTTAGTTCTTCCAGGGAGAAGTGAACTAAGCAGAGGATGGTGTCTGGCCGTTGTCGCTGGGCGTCTGTGTCGTTGAGGAGCCGGAATTTCGAGCTGTTTTAATTGAGCTCAGCCGCCGGTTGGCCGCTCTGACAAAAACCGGCGCCAGATACGAGATAGGAGGCATCCGGCGCCGACATGCTAATAGCGATCATTAGCGCGGCAGCGGTCGATAGCCAGCGATCAAGAGCCGCCCACTGCGGTGTCCGACACTATCACTGGGGCCCTGTCCTTAACGAACGAGTTCTTGCTTAAGCGTGTCATTTTCATGCATAGCCATAATTTTTGATTTGATTAAGGACCATACTAATGACTTGAAATAAGTTGTACCTTCAGGATCCATAATTCCATTATCAGTTAATGTAATTCGATAAAATATCAGCCCGTTTAAAGTAGTACTGCTGGTTACTTAACATTATTGATTACACAGGTAGAACCTAACACAAATACCAGTAGGCAGTGAGCGAATGATTTTTTACCTCAGGGACGGCAGATTAAGATTAAAGGCCTAGTGAAATAGTAGGAATTCTTTCAATTATCCATCCCCGATCCGACCTGTACTTTACACGGAGATTCATGGGCGAAAATTTAATTAAAATCTATCACTTAGAGGATATACATAAATATTGGACCGTATCCACTGTCAACAGCCCAGTCCAAAATCCTGTCTAAAATTAAATACAGTTTACTTACTATTCATTTTAGTAGTCAGTGATATGAGATTCATGTTAAGTAATTCAGAACGAAATAAATTTGTAAATTTCTTCGTGTTTACCTGACAAGCATTTCAATTCTAAAAACAGTTACTCGAACTGGTCAGTAATTTTGAAATACTATTCACACTACTGTCAGTGTCACACCGGAATGCTCCCCACGAAAACAACGAATCTTTGGTTGTTAGTGTGAAGCATAATTACTGTTTTTTGTCCTTCACTATAGATTGTTAGCGGTAGTCATTTTAACTTCCTTAGCCACTTTTCATCATCTTTTTATTCAAATTATTAATATTTTGATATCGTAATTTTTCTTCCGCCTTACTCAACACCACGTCAATCTCTCATTTCAAATTCAATTCTATTTCACGTAACACACAAATTTATAAATTCCGACTACCGCCTCTCTACTTAAATAATACATTGAGTGAATGAATAGCCTACGCAAGCGCTAAGGAAATGAAAAGCTTCCAGTGTTAATACTGCAATGCCTTTTATACAGCTCGAAACACCTGATTCCATAAACAAAATTTCCAATTCTTCTTCTGGTTGATAACGGTAGCAGTTCAAAACTGACAACACAAACCCGCTTCTAGTTGCGGATTTTCATATTTCAAAATCTATTTTCGCTCGCATGAAACGTGTTTGGAATGTCAAGTTGCGTCTTCTTGTTGAAAATTCGTGGTTAATATAAGTAGAGTGACTATCCAGTTAAGCAAAAGTGTTCCAATATTTGTAAACGTATTGGACCAAACTGCTATGGTCATTATTCCCTTGCCTTACAAACTACTAAAACTAACTTCACTAACAACAATACATACACCAGTTCCCATGATAGGAGTCGAACCTTCCACGGGAACGGCCGCCCAGTTCGAAGCATAACGCCTAAGACTACGCGGTCTTTATGCGTGGTTATGCAGTTAAGATGATGTATCAAATTAGGCTGAGCGTGAAGCTGGCCTACCTGTAATATTGAATAAAGATAAACAGAGAATGTGTTTCATTGATTTCCGCACTTCTCTTCCGAATTAGAATCAATGATTTACAACAAATTAAATGTTATTGACCATGTGCGAATTCAGTATCATATAGGTCGGTATTTTACAGGTTCAGAAATTCAGCGTGTCAGATCAATGGCCCTTCAGAATTCCTGTTAGAAAATGTGTTATCCATTTGAAAAACTTTTAGCAGGAAGCTTTTAATGACTTTTCCTAAACTGATGTAGCTCTATATATAAATATCAGATAATAAACAATTTTCCAGAGACATAGTTTGTCTCAATAGATATCAAAGTTATTAAAATGAAAGAATTAAAATTGGTTGAATTAAAATTTCTGACAAGGCTGGGATTCGAACCCAGGACCTCCTGGTTACTGGGCAAGCACTATAACCTCTAAGCCACTGCGACCTAATAGGTATTGTGATTGCATAGACTGTCTTAGGGTACGTCTCTCTCCTCAACACAAACTTAAAAACTACTTAAACTAACTTATACTAAAATCAACATATGCATGGGAACATGAGGCGGAATTGAAGTTTTTGTAGAGTAGGACGATGTGCCTTAAGACAGTCCATACAATCGCTATATCCATTGGGTCATGGTGGCTTAGTGATTATACCGCTTGCCTAGTAAGCAGGAGGTACCGGGTTCGAATCTCAGCCGTGGCACAAATTTTCATGCAATGCCTCTCCTTCAATTTAATATCTTTGGTGTAGGTCTGGTCAAGTGTATTCATGCAGTAACATAGTAATAGCGGCTGGGCTAAGTAATATCCAAAAGGAATCCATAAATTCGGTAAGATATCCCCTTATGACATCTACAGAGGATACGCGGTACATGAATGCAAACAACTTCTAAACTCGGAATACATTAAGAAAAAAATACAGGTGTTCAGTTTTGCAGGTGACATAAGCAATCTCCAATTACCAAAGATATTTAGATGTTACTACAACCACCCCCAAGAAGCATAGACATTGCCGAGGTGGGATGGCTTTCGTGCCTGAATGATACAGATAGTCGTACAGTAGGTGCAACTACATAGGAGGGTTATCTGTGGAGAGGCCAGACAAACGTGTGGTTCCTGAAGAGGGGTAGCAGCCTTTTCAGTAGTTACAGGGGCAACAGTCTGGATAATTGACTGATCTGGCCTTGTAACAGCAACAAAATCAAAATTCAACTGTTCGTAAATCTATTGGACTCACCTGCATGGTTATTAGTCAGTAGCTTACAAACTAATTAAACTAAAATAAACTAACATAAGGACAAAACAAATACCCATGCCCGGAGGGGGACTAGAACACCCGACGGCGAACAGCCGCGCGCACCGCAGCACGGAGCCCCAGTGCGCACTGCTACTCCGCCGCGGTGGCACATCAGAATGGCGGCAGCAGATAGTAGCAGTGACGGAACTGGCACCCCCTTGGACATGGCGGAGGAGAGAAGCCGAGGGGAATTTTTTGACATTTCTCTGTTTTGGGAACAGCCATCTGTGGTGTTTATGTAATCGCTGACTGTGAAAGTGGTTTTTCCAATTGTTACCTTTATTTTTAGAAGAACCATTCTAGCCATTGTTGGCGTCCTTTATGAATGAAAAATACTGAATTCTTATTGAGTGTTAGTCGATGGAGTAAAAACGCATCAGACGCAATCTTATTGCTTTTCCTGGTCTTTGCAAAGAGGCGCGTCACTGTTTGTTGTAACTCGGGATTATAGGCTACAATTGATATGAATGTAATAGGGAAGTGTTTTAATGTCTTGTACAAATTTAAAACGTTCGAATGTTTGTAAACCTATGGGACTCAACTACTGTGGTTATCAGTTTCTAGCCTTACAAAGTACTTAAACTAACTTAATCTAACCGAAGGACTACATATACAACCATGTGGAAAAAGTTTAAGGGGACTTATAGGACATTTTGGACGAGACAATGGTCGCCGCCCTCTAGGTTCATCGACTGGTCAGACGCAATCAAAAATAACGTCAAACCGAAGCAGTGATGGTCGTGTTGCAGATGTATCAGGCCGATCTAGATGACTTATTTGGCCCCCTTATCATGAACGAGCACTGCGACCGACAAGGAAGGAAAATAGTGAAAGAGGCGAAAAATGTCTTTGCTTCTGAGACTCTGCTGTGTTGTGGCATAAACAACAAATCATGCTTGTAACAACCACAGGAACATGCTAATGAAAACTCCTGGAGAAGTTGTGAGAGAATGTGGAAACGAAGCATCACACCTCAGGAAGCTACCTAATGGGCTACGTTTGCTCTGCGACAATACCGTAGCTTGCTCAGGAGTCGCCCAGACGTGCGGCTTCATTTGACTATGAAACTTCCACCTCACCCCCAGCTGTGACACCCAATAATTTTATTCTTCTTTCACAGATACGAAAAAATCGAAATCGTTATTGGCATGGCGACGAGGTAATATTCAAGGCTGAATGTTTCCTGAAAAGCAAAAATGAAAACTTATACTACCAAAGTCTCCGCCAAGTCGTTCTTTCGTGGGGAATTTATGTCACATACAACAGTGAAACAGCGAATATTTAGAGAAGATGTGACACTATCATCATGTTTCACGATAGTAATCTGATTATTTTCGAAGTGACAGTGAAAATAATTAAAACTTCATGACAATCACTGCACAATTGAAGACATTTCTTACAACTCAGTAATTAATTAGCGACATTGTAAATTATAAGCCTGACACATTAAGTGGCATAAGTATGAAAAATGAAGCTTTACTCATATCTGAAAGGTAGTGTGACATTTGAAGAAATAGGGACGTAATAAAGAGAAAATATTAGGTAGTTGAGAGTGCACAAGCTGCGTCTATAAATTTCGGTGAAGGGTCTGGGAAAATAATTGAAACAAGAGTTACAAACAGAATACCTTTCCTGGTCTTCAATGTAATGAATATTAGCAACAACACATTTCTGACATCGGCTGGAAACTTTCATCACCCTTCTTATGTGAATTTGCTCGAAGCACCATGATCAAGATGTTCTTGGAAAAATTCCTCATAATTAGAAGACATGAGACCACGTTGTAGTCAGTGCTCCTTCCATTCATAATGTTCTAGGCTTTCCTCGAGTGGTAATTCATTATGTAAAAATGTCAAATGTTTGTGTACCTAAGGGGCAAAATGCTGACACCATCGGTGAGTATACTTACAAACTACTTAAACTACTTTAGGCTAAGCACAACACGCACACCCATGCACAAGGGATGACTCGAACCTCTGACGGGAACGTCCGCGAAATCCGGGAAATGGTGCCTTAGACCGCGCGACCATACCAGCGCACAGTGGTCTCAAACTTCCAAAACGCCGGCAAAAATTGGAAAAATGAAAATGATAATTACGATTTTACTCGCATAGAATCATGTTCATGGGCAGAGCGCCACACTGCATATTACATCACCGATAGAAAAAGCTAACTCTGATACCGGTAAAAGTGTTACCAGAACCTCTTCTCAACACGTGCTATGTTTCAAGTATTTGTAACTTCTGATGTAACTGTTCATTATAATTGTTTGATAGAGGTTGTTAATGAAGGTTCGTAGAATACGTTAGTATGTTTTGTGCTTATAGATTTATGCTGACGATGTGTTCAAAGTCGTCGCGGTAGACTGGCGAGCGCTCTAAGGCACCTTGCTGCCGAGCGCGCTGTTTCTCGCCGTCAGAGTTCGTGTCCTCCCTAGGCCATAGTTGTGTGTGTTATCCTTACGTAAGAAAGCCTCCGACTGAGAGCAAACGCGCGTTCCAGAGCAAGACGCCTTAGAGCGCTCGGCCATTCCACCATGACTTCACGTCTAGTACACTTAAACTTGCGAGACTGAAAGAGGAAAATAGCTGAAAAAAATCCAGAATGTGAGGATTTTATATAAATATTTTTTCCCTTAAGCTCTACTTCCCACTTAAAGTCTTAACATTACTGGTAGATAATTTGCATTTACGAATTGGAAATAATGAAACATTTCTACCGTTTTGGGGCAACGGCAAAGTTGAAAGTTTGTGTTTGACCGGGATTCGAACCCTTTTTTCCGCTTCGGCCAGCGGTCGCCTTAACCAATTAGTCTATCCAAGCATGCTTCCCTTCCTGCCCAAATTATCAACTTTTAGCACATTTGATGGTACTGGCCCTACCAATTACGTCCTTGCAGCCTTTAGTGGATTCTCGCATGGCATCTAGTATATTAATGGGTCCGCATTCAAATTGTCAGCTGCCTGTTTGGGGACATGCCTGAAAGAACAGACACCACACCGATAATTTGCATTTACTTTCCCACTCGTACTTGCTGTTGGATTTTACAGAGCCATTCCGCTTGGGCCCTATAATACGAGGTATGTCCACAAAGTAAGTTCCGTTTGGTTATATGAAACAAACGTGTAGAGACACAGAAAAAATATTTATTGTACAAAAATATGCAACTATTAAACTACTTTCCTACATAGCTTCCCAAATTTTGTAGGCATTTGTCATAGCGTGGCAGAAATCTTTGTATGCCTTCTTCGTAGAAGGTTGCCGCCTGTGTATCAACCATGTGGTAACATGTTCTTTCAGCTCGTAATCATCGCTGAAGTGTTGACCACCATGGAAAGGTTTTAGGTGTAAGAAAAAAGTCGCCAGAAGCGAGACTGTACGGAGGATGATCAAACACGTCCCAGTAAAATTCCCGTGAGAGTTGTTTGGTCACATTCACCTTGTGAGGTCGGGCGACAACGTGAAGTGAAGAAGAAGACTCCTTTCAGCTCTTCTTACACCTAAAATCTGTCCTTGGTGGTCAACACTTCAACGATGATGAGCTGAAAGGACATGTTTGTCACATGGTTGAATACACAGGCGGCAACCTTCTATGAAGAAGGCACACAAAAATTTGTCCCACGCTATGACAAGTGCCTAAAAATTTTTTGGAATTTTTGTAGAAAAGTAGTTGAACAGTTGCAGATTTTTATACAATAAATATTTTTTCTGTATCTGTTCACGTTTGGTTTATATAACTTTGTGGACATACCTCGTAGTATTCAGAGAATATTTTATATTCAAACAATTTGCATCAAATTACAACCTAATAATGAACTCTGCCTTTAAGAAAAGCAAGACAAAGCATATTTCGACTTACGGTTTCGCTTGGCTTTGAATTAAGTGTGGTATGATGACAATTTGAGCTAGGTAGCGCTTCGAACCCAAGTGTACTGCTTACTTGGCAGTCGCGGTGACCACTACACCAGCTGCACACAGTGGTCACATCTACACCGACTAGCGTAGCAAGTCTCCTGCCAGATCCAAATATTCAACTTATGCGCGCACTACTAAAGTAGTGCCCTTGCCCATTATCACTCATTGCTCAACGACATTTCACTGATTTCCATAGGAGTTCTAGCCTGGTATGCCGTCGCACTGAAGATTGCATCACTGGGAGTGTGGGAGGTTATGCATATATACTATCTCTCAAAAGTCAGCGAACGCTGTGAAATTAAATTAAAATAAGCAAGCTGTCAGGTTCAAATAGGAACTAGCTACAGTATTTTCCCAGCCTCATCCTCAATAGAACGCTTGTCAGTAGTGTTCCACATTATTACAAATGAAATCTTTCAAAGCATAACTTTCCGTTCTTACGATCTTGAGGATTCAAGAATTGCATGCCGACAACAAAGTATTGTGATAGCATAATATAATCTTTCCTCTCTAGATGAGATAGTAGGTCTACAAATCTATAAAAACGGTTACAGGCAAGAAAGGGACATGTAGTTACGCTCGAGATAGCAAAGAGTGAACTTAAGAGAGTGCTCAATGTAAACATTGTTGCGGGACGAAGAAAGGAGATTTCAACAGAAAAAAATGTTCTGCAATTGTGTCTTTAAGTGCAGTCGGTCATACTATGCAACAGATAGCATATCGATAATATATTTCCTTGGGATATGTTCATTATCCTTTGCAGAGATATGTGGATACTGGCCAGGACATAGAATGTAGGGCAGACATACTTCGAAAAGAGATGATAAATATACATCAGTCACCAGTAAACGTGTTCGCTCCAAAACAGTGCCAGTTTTAACAGCACAACTCAATAATAATAGGGAAAAGCCGGTGAGTGTAAGTACTGCGAAAAAACGTCTTCAGGCAGTGAACCTTGACAGGTGTGTATTGACCGCTGATAATAGGAAGACAACATGAAAGTTGGGTTGTTTTCAGACGCATCCATATTTGTGGTCTTTGTCTCAAAGCGACGCACGATTGTCCGCCGGTTGCCAGGTGAACGAACGTTACACGAATGTGTATCTGCAACATTACAGCAGGGAAGGGGTTCGCTCATGGTCTGGGGATGTTTTGGCGGTAGTAGGACTGGACTGGTGATCTTGTAGACATAAACGGACCAATGAAGAAACAACATTACCATAGCATTCTACAGGATCCTGCAAAGCCACGTGGAAGACGTTTGTTTGGCTAAAGATTCGTCCTATAGTAAGATAATTTCAAAACTGTGTTGCCTTTATTTCGTCTATGGTTGATTTTAACATTATAGTACGATCTCTGATTTATGTAAGCTCAATTATCCTTTGTCCAGCGTTAAATTATCGATGTAATTTTTGTGTTTAAAATCGGTTTGATCATTTAATATATTGTTTGCGTCGCTAGTTGCGTGGATAATACTTCAGTTTCAACCGTAGACGAAATGAAGACAACCATGTCAAATATAAATGTATAATCTATAATATCCTCTAAAATTTCTAATAAATTTTTTTAACCATAATCGCTAATAACAACATAGACAGAAATAATAAAGAAACTTCTGCCATATCTGTTCACTTCTCTATTTTCTCTCTGAAAGAAAAATTTGTAAATATTTGTAAACGTATAGTATTCTGAGGTATTGACAGGTGCTGTAACTTGCTACAATTCGTAAATCAAATGTAAAATATCACCTAATAAGTAGTCAGTTGAAGCACTTACAACCTCTAAATACCATACGTACTGCACACTTTCTAAGTGAAATTTGTAAAATTCTATTTACGTAAATTTATTTATGTAGCACTTGGATACATACTGATATAAGATAATGTTTTTGCAGAAACACCTGACGATGGCATTTAATGTGAAAGATATCTGGTATGGTATATACATAAATATCAATTACAGTGTTTTGGACTATCCTTTCGCATTATGTCAATATACGACATTTCTAACACTTTGGGCCCGAGATATAACAAGTTACTAAAAGTGGTCTTTTGCGATCGCCTTTTGACAGCTCCAAATTTAAATGAAAATAACGGCTTAACCGTTCATCTGACACGAAAGTTGAATAAACGAATATGTAGAGGAAAATATTCTCTACAACTTTGCTCTGTTATGTTTTTTATACCTCCCATGGTTTCAGAGATATTTGCAAAAATAACGGCGATTTGACGACGTCTCTCCGTCTGTCTGTTCGTAACGTGTTCCTACTTCTTAAGTCAAACTGTTCAGTTGACCGGCACCAAATTTTACAGACATAATTGCTGATCGCCAGTGACCAGAACCTCCCTTTTTCAAATATTTCGAACAAAAATAAAATACGTTAGTCACACTAAAAAAAAAAAAAAAAAAAAAAAAAAAAAAAAAAAAAAAAAAAAAAAAAAAAAAAATTGCCGTTTGTAACGGCCTGTTGACAGCGGGAAATTAAATTTCAAATAAACAGTACATCTGAAACGAAAATTGTCCAAACGAATTTGTAGAGGAGACAATTCTCTACAGCTTTGCTCTATTACGTTTTCTTCATATCTCGTACCTTAAAGAGATATTTGCAAAAATGTCTGCGATTTGACACCGTCACTTGAATTTACTTAAAGCAGGCGGTCGAAAATGTCAGGTGACATTCCTCGCCCAGATCTCTCTCGGGCATACGCCATCTTGCTTTCTGTATTTTATGATTTTCTTATTATAACTTACGCTTTGTAGTGTCAAAGCCATGGTGCACTGAAGAATTAACAGAAACATGTCGTTCTTAGTACGATACATTATAATCTAGTTTCTAAAATGCCTTATTAGCAATTAACAACTGCCGTCAATAGTACGAGAATTAAGACACAAGTTCGTAATTGTTTCCCGCAGTCTAGTAGGCTGCGTGTTAGGATGTGATGCATATGGTCGGTAGTTCAAAATCCGCAAATACTAAAGTTTCGCCTTGGCTCCTAAAGGTTTTCGGGCCCCCTTATTAGTTAAATAGAGCTATGTTCTGCAATGTTTAGAGTTGTGCATATGTAAGAGTGCTCCCCCTAAAATGTGCTTTGTTCTATTTCGTGAACATGCCGTGAAATACGAAACAACAGATTGAACAATGATCTTCTGAAGCATATGCATATAAACTTGGAGGATACTGTAATAATGAATACCCTAAACAACGTGCTGATACTGGTAGTTTAATATATAAATTAGGTCCTAGATTTCTGTGACAACTGTTGTTTGTTAATGAAACGGAAGGGAAGTGTATGCATCGCAACAAATTACTTTGCTTCTTTTTATCTAAGCAATTATTCTCTATTTATTGAATCTGTTGAAAGATTAATTAGTATGAATGCATCTACTAACACGTTTGTCTTTGGCATGGATGCTATGGACGCTTTTAAAGTAGATTGTATTACCTTTTCTGTAGTTCAGATATTTCTTTGTTCATGATACTTTGTTCTGCGCTAAAATAAAGAACAAATATTGTTTCAAACCTTGGTTTTCTTTCACAGATAAAATAACAAACGATATACGTGTGGTAACACTGAATTCCACATAACTCTAGTACTTACTCTATATTCAAAGTTACTAGCTACTATCATTAAGTCATTTACAACAGTCATTATAACAGTATCTTCCCAGTTTATGTACATGTGTTTGCGATTCATTGGTATGTATTTCATGGAATGTTCACAGAGTAAAAAAAAATCACTTTTCAGAGAAAGCGCTGTTACCTTTGAACAACTCGGAATCTTGCAGAATATAGTTATGGTCAATTAAAAAAGAATGTGCGAGAACCTTTATGAATTAAGATGAAAAAATGACAATGACGGTATATATATATATATATATATATATATATATATAATTTCTCCTCAGGTAGGTCGATGCATTTCGGTCGTTTGTTCGTGTTCTTTCTGGGTTCGATGAGAATTTTGCTCAGTTTTATATTATAGGTGGCGTTGAGCCCTCTTCCTTTTTCTATCTTCTCATTGGTTCTTCGGTCTGATTGGTCCTCAGCACGCTGAGCTACCACGTCGGCAACCCTCTGAACCACTGCGCCCGGCAAGTTTCTAACCACCGTCTAACATGTTCATGTATGACAAACTAATTCGCAGCCCATTACGCTACGCCGAACAGCTGCGAGAATAATCCGCAATTCTCGTACCATCGATGGTAGGTGTTATCTGCTGAAATGACATTTTTAGGCATTTGATTATAATTCATTGCCTTAAGAACGACGAGTTTTTGAGTTTTCGTGCGCTATTGCTTTGAAATAACAACGCTTGAGTTGTAATAAGTAAATAATCAAATAAATTAAGCAAGATGGCGTGTGCAAAAGAGAGTTTCGGGCAACGTTTCGGGCGAGGGATGTCACGTGACTGATTTCCGAACGCCAAATGTAAGCTGTGTTCCTTCCAGGCAGTACCAGACAGAGAAAATAAACTTAGATAAATCTATCAAAGGAAGACAGGTAATGATATTATAACGGAAAAATAATGCAAATGTGGGTGAGATATTAGAATAATAGTTTAAAGGGGTACAAGTTCGAAAAAGCGTATGTTTGTCAAAGCTAAACTCAAATATAAAATAATTTTGGCTGTTTGTTAAAATACGGTCAGAAAGAATATTACGTGTTGCATGCATAGATACTATCACAATAGTAGAGTCGTAACGTATCGTCCATAACTTTTTATTATTTATATTTTTATTATTTTTGTCCGAAATGTTTGCAAAATATCATAAAACTACAGACAAATCTAAAGTGGGCTGTAAAACACGACAGTGCGATTTTTATCATTTACAGTGTCACAGCGTAGTTTGGTAATTTGCCGACAGACAACGCTAGTCGCAAACATGGCGATTACAGGTGTTATACCGGCCATGGAGCGGTCCCTGTCAACATGCAACACGCATGGCACAATGGTGCTCCGGGAAACACACTCAACAGGCTGCAACATGTCTACCCAGTGGCAGTGCTATCGGTGACGAAGAATGGCCCGTACAGTTTTCGACGTGACAAGGCACAAGAAACATTTACGTTTGGAGAATCACGCTCAAATTCAATGCATTCGTGTGGCTGCTTTGTACCCCAGGTTTTTACAATTATGCGTGTTCACTTTCCCATTAGTACGGAAAGTGGCTTCGTCAGTCGCGGTGGAGTCGCAGAGCACTCTAAGGCGCCGTCGGAGATTCGAGTCATCCCTGGATCACGGGTATGGGTAATGGGCCGTATGAATAAAATGGAGTATCTACTTTATACTCTGGATTCCAGAGAACATACTCAGGTTCGCTTGAATAAAGGGAGTCGGAGAATATACTTTAGCCGAGTATGTTCTCGGCGTGAGTAACGGGGTGGGAGAAGTTGCTCACAGCAGAGAACATTCTCCAATTTCATATGAATAAAACTACAGACGTTTCTCACAACGGGAGAACATCTCAGATTTCTGGAGTGAGGTGTATGGCATACTCCATGCTGAGTAACTTCTATTGAGGTAACGTTTTACTGAGGTTTATAATAAACGTGACAACAATTTTCTTACTTAGAAGGCAAAAAACAAGTTCCTTTATATGTAGGCTAGTCTTTAAGAAATACGAGGGGATCTATAAAGTTAATACAAATAAAAACATTTTTTGACGAGTATCTTCCTTCGGAAAAATCGTGTTACGCTTCCAGCATTTTATACAGTGGCGAGAGTGATGTAAGAGGTGTTTTCATTACCGACATAAAAATGAAACACAAATGGATTCAGCTGCGTGTTTACTCATTTGTTTGGCGTGTATATTTACAGTTGTAAACAGTCACATGGCAAAATAATATTGTTTTAAAATAGGGTCTATTAGTAAGACCTTATGCCGTTAGTTCCAAATAAAGTGTATCCCAGGACTTCACAGTTTCTATCACAAAATAAATATTGCTGCAATACCAGCTAGGCCTAGTGAAGTACTGTTTCTATCGAAACCGGTTGGCCTATTTATGATGCGTTTTCTGACTTCGTAATCGTAACTTCTGTCATGTTAGAAGAAAGTAAACACGACAGGAAAATTAATCACTGAGTAATTACATACCTAGCAGCCTGTTTCTTGTTCACAATCGCATGGCCTAACGCTTATGAGCAAACCATTGGGTGTCATATTTAACAAGGCCTATCTCATGTTAGAACACTCCGACGGCATTCCATATTGTAACAGATGAATATGTGATGCATTCTTATTATATCGTTCGCAAATTGTGCTAACACTACTTCATTAACAAACGAGTTTCTCGCGTGACGAAACTTTTGTATCGCCAGTAGAATACATTTTCGTAAAAAGTGCATATTTAGTCTTAATAATAAGCTCCTTCACAACAAACTAATATCTAAACACAGTACAGTTCTTTCTGAACACGTCGATGCCTACTCCATATTTGTACACTTAATAATTTGCCTGATTGAGCTAGTTTAAAGAAATACACGATTGGACAGCTGATCTGTGGCGGACATGACACGCGGAGAACTTACTCAAGTAGGAGGGGAGGTAGCGAGAATGAACTACCTGCTCAGAGCATATGCTTCGAAGTTTTTATTCATACGAAATTGAGAACTTACTCAGAGAACGTTCTTTTGCTCTGAGAATCTTCTGTGCAGCAAGTGCTGTTTTTTATTCATACGACCCATTGTCCTTCGTCTAAGTTGTTTGTAAGTCTATGGACTGTTGATCATTTAGTGGCTTCGTCGCTAAAAATTAAGTGATGAATAATGTCATCCCCGTTCTCATTCAGTTGTTGCAAATGCGAACAAAACTCAAAACGCTTGTCGTTGTCGTCGTCGTCGTCGTCATTGAGTTTCTGTAGGAAACAGACACAAAAATTAATGATTTTTCTAACAAACATTTGTTCCTAATTACCCATCACCCTACACAACCAAAGCAACGAAAAGCAGAGCAATGATGTGATTTATGTATTGTCGGGTGAATATGTGTTCACAAGAATTATTTTATTTACTTCCCCATTCATTTCACGTGAGACAGAGCCACAGTTATGCTTGGCTGGGGTTTCGCTAGTATAGATAATTTTTGAAAGGATGTCTTTTTAAGATAAATGAAAGCCGTACGGAACTAATTTGGCACCTAAAGAATTTTTTTTTATTGATTCTGTCTTTAGTACCGGGAAAAAGTGCTTTGCTCGGCTACTACTCATAGTCACGTTATACTCAGCCGCTCCTTTCTTCGTGACGTTGACGATCTCCTAAGACCAATAACTCACGTCTCTTAATTGAGACAGCATGTGATGAGTTCTCGGTACTTGAGGTGGAAGGCAGGGCAAAGGCTTTGAGCGCCGAATGTCAGTTGGAGAGGTCCAAAGCTTTGTAAGGACGAGCCTCGTTATAAGGTGCTGCCGTATGGCCATTAATTCGTCCTAGCCGTCACTTGCGGAATTAATAAGATCGCAACTCCGGCATGTGAAGACTGTGCGACGGTCTCCTTAGCAGAAGTACAATGAAGGCGGCAGAGCTCTGCCTCGCCACACTCGGTGCACAGAACAGCGTGATGCGCGCTAATTTCAACGACTGCCCGGCCTTCACAGGCAGCCGGCGGACTTTATGACTTCGACATCGTGGTTGAGAACACATCAGTGACTGCGAAAATGCCAGTGATTCTATCTGCACGTTCGGAGCCTTCTGTCTTTTAATACAAAAGTACGTAAATACGAAGCAGGTCTGACGAATTCGGTGAATGTTCTTGGGGGAAAAAAGTAAAGAAGCGTTACGAACAAAATAGTTTTTGCTGACCTTCAGAAGGACAGGCATTAGCTATAAGACACTTTTGACATCAAACTTCCTGGCAGATTAAAATTGTGTGCCGGAACCGGGACTTGAACCTGGGACCTTTGCCTTTCGCGGGCAAGCGCACTACCGACTGTGCTATCCCGACACGACTCACGATGGCGCCTCACAACTTTACTTCCGCCAGTACCTCGCCTCCCACTTTCCATACTTCACAGTTCTCCTGCGAACCATGCAAGACTAGCACTCCTGAAAGAAAGGATATGGTGGAGACATGGCTTAGCCACAGCCTAAAGGGTGTTTCCAGAATGAAACTTTCACTCTGCAGCGGCAAAGGTCCCAGGTTCGAGTCCCGGTTCCGGCACAAATTTTAATCTGCCAGGAAGTTTCATATCAGCGCACACTCCGCTGCAGAGTGAAAGTTTCATACTTTTGACATCGGTTGTAAAGCTGTTGCAAATTGTCAGCAAGAACTGGGAACACGAGGGTCACGCAGTGTTGAAATCCGCTTCGTTACAGGAGATGAAACCTAACCCGCTCGGTTAGTCGTGTGGTCTAACGCACCGCTTTCCGAGAAGGGGCGGCGTACCTGCCCCGGTTCGAATACACGAAAGAGGTCGGAGTGCCGATCAGCCTAGGTGTGGTTTTTAGGCGGTTTTCCACATCCCCCTAAGTGAATACCGGGCTGGTCCCGAAGTCCCGCCTCAGTTACACTGTACGCAGACATTTTGGGTATACATTTCCTCCTGGGGGGAAGGGGGGCTTGGGGTGGCGGCAAGAAGGGCATCCGGCCACTCTGTAAATATTAATAGATGCCAAATCCGCCTTTAACACAGTGCGGGAAAAGGCCAAAGAGAGACAGACAGACAGACAGGAGATGAAACCTACTGCTGCTAATATAACTGGGGGGCCAAGTCTCAGTCTATAGCAAAATTGTTGACTGGCGAAAGTTTAGGATTAAGAAGATTTTGATCACCTTTAGCGACAGTAAGGGCTCTATCCAGACTGAATTCCAGACGTGACATGAAGTCTCTGATGAGATATGCGTCCACTTTTTAGTCTTAGTTATTAGTCAGTGCTATTAGGGACGCTGTAGAAATACAAAGGCTGTTCATTTATTGACGCTTTTCGAAATAATCATCAGGATCTGAGAGATTAGAACCATCAATTAGGGTGGTGTTGCAAAAAAGGGAATTGCTAAAAGAAATTAACATAATAAACTGTATATACAAGGAGACAAGTACATACTTTGGGCTGAGGTCAAGTTTTATACTAGTCGTATATGCTCTGCTGAACATACTAAAACAAAGAAACAAACAACTTATTCCAGGTACACAAAAGCTGCTGCCAGGTGGCACTAGTATACATGATAAAGAATGTAAAAGTAGGTACGATATAAAAAAAATAAAAAATATAAAAAACTAAGTTGTTATGAGCAATTTAAAAAACATTAAAGGGAAGATGGAGAAAATGTGGTTACGAAATATTATTGCATGCTTCCACTGTAGGGGCAAATACCTACGAAGGTGACCAATGGCACGGCAAGGATGGGAGGGCGGGAGATCCTTTCTCATGTATACTAGTGGCACCTGGCCACATCTTTCGTTTACAGCGATGCTGTCTGTTACTTACAGTATAGTCCAGTAAAACCATGACTATATACGATTAGAAAAAACTTTATCCCCAGGCCTAGGTATGTACTAGTCTCCTTGTATTTACAGGATATTATGTCAATTTCTTTTAGTAATCCTCTTTTTTGTAAAACCATGCTAACTGATAGTTATAATCCTGCAAATTCTGATTATGATTATTTCGAAACACGTTAATAAAGGAACCTGTTCACATCTTCTGGTACCACCGCAGTAGATCCGCAAGGGCTACTCTCTCGTACTTCAAAATGTTCAAATGTTTGTAATTCTATCGGACCAAATTGCGTGGTCATCAGTCCATAGCTTACAAACTACTTAAACTAACCTAACCTAAGGACCACACACACACCCATGCCCCACGGAGGACTCGAACCTCCACGGCGAGCAACCGCGCGCTCAGCAGCGAGACGCTTTAGACCGCTCGGCTACTCCACCGCATCTCTCGTACTTCTGTCGTCCTAAGGCGCTCCAGTCACGATCTGCACGGCCACTACGGTCGGGGGTTCGAATCCCCCCTCGGGCATCGATATGTTCGTAAGTAGTTCATAAGTAGTTTGTACGTTTAGGGACTGCTAACCTCGTAGTTAAGTCCCATAGACTATACAAACATTTTGAACTTCTGTCGTGTGGCTATCCAGGTGCTAGTTTGCTGTTTGTAGCGTTTCGCTGTTTCGAGAGCCTCCCCCCGAGTGTGCTGCCCCCGTCTGCAGTGCCCGTACGAGTCTCCGCCTGCCCCAGCCACCACCGCCACCGCCACCCGTCTTCAGTGGGGTCGGCCGGCCCCCCTGCACCTGCCGCCACCGCTGCCCGCGGCTTGTGGTCGTCCCGCCTGCGCCCGCCCTCCACCGCCGCCGCCGCCACCCCGACTGCCGGTGGTTCCGCCGCTCACCGCGCCGGACTCGCTGCCCGCTCCAGCCGTCGGTCGCCGACGCATTCAGTCGCCACCTGCGCACCCGCCAACACCACCACCTCGGTGTCTGCGTGTGCTGCGTGTTTGTGTTATCACTGTGTCCTGACATGTCACTTCCGTCCACCACCATTTTATCCACTATCAACTTCTCCTCTTCCTCCCTTGCCCCCACCACACTCGCCTGGAGCGTCACCTCTCCTCTCCTCCCTGCTACCATCCTCTCACTCCTTACCCTCACCACCCCAGCAACAACTGCCCCACTCCAACTCAATACTCCGCCTCCACCTTCTCCACAGAAACCTTTCCTCCCCTCACCGGTTCCCGAGGTACAGCCGTCGCAGTTTGCACTCAACAGGCCACCGTCGATTCCTCCCTCTCCTCACCCCCAGAGGATGTTGTGGTTGCAGGGGCACTGCGTCACCTCCCTGTCAACCCCGAACCCTCTCCTACCTCTCAGCCTGCTTAGAAACCAAAGAAGACTAAACGCGCTACTTCCGATCCTGCCTCCTCTACCTCCTCGGAAAAAGCCGCCGAACCCCTCGCCACTGGCCCACCCGTCCCCATGGAAGCTGCTCGTCTTCCCTAGCTCAGCCTCTGACTCCACCTCCTTCCCCACTCCTTCGTCCTGTCCAGCCCTGATCCCAAATACTTCAACCCCCGCACCCTCACCCTTCTCTTCTGCCAATATGCCCACTCTGCACGCATCTCCTAAATTGTCCCCCAGAGGGATTCGGTCATCCTCAAGTCCAAGGACCCCAACCTGCAATCCCTCCTCTTACAAAAGATCCTTCGTATTCATTTTGGCTCCCATGCCTCCCTTGCCCCTCTTCCTTCGTCCACCGCCCGCCGCCAAATCCCTCTCCCCCGCCGCTCCCCACCCACACTCACCACTGTGATCACCAAACTAAACCCAGGGATCATGGAGGTTGAGGTGCTGAAGGAATTGCGGCGGGATCCTGGCCTTAACATTCGTTCCGCCCATCACATTAACAATGCAATGGGCCCTACTTATCATATGCGCATCTTCATGGAAGACGCGCCCTCCACCAACCACCTCCTCCGAAACAGGGCCTTCACCTATAACTGCCTGCACCCAGTTGAACCCTCCCGCGCTCTTTGTCAGTCATATCGCTGCTCCCACTGTCTGACTTACAATGATCACCTTTCTGAAAACTACCACCTTCCTCCTGTCTGTCCCCATTGCCAAGGCCACAATTTCCATACCCCCTGCCCCAAACTTGCCGCCCCCCTCCTGAAAAACCTGCTGCGAGGCTCACCCCACCTACTCCTACAAATGTAAATCCCATCACCCTCCCATCAAAGCTGAATTCACTGTCCCTGTCCATCCCACCGATCCTGCTATCCCTACCAACATCTCCCTCTGCCAACCCTCCACTGCAGAGGACATCATCAAGTTCCTCACCCTTGTCCTTCAAAATATCCACCCTTTTCAACGACCCCACACCCTTCACCAAGTCTCCCACGCCACCTCTTCACTTGTCAACCCAGATTTTACACCACAACATCCAAGAACCACATTCACTTCTCCTTTTCCCGCATCGACAGCCACCAGACCCTCATTTCTCTCCCTCCACTTCCCTCCCCTTGATCCTTTATCCCTATCATGGCGCAGCAACACATTACCCTCCGTTATTCCAACATCTGCTCCTTTCCCTCCAACAAACTCCTTCTCCCATTATCATGTGGACGCCTTTCTCCTGAACGAAACCTTTCTCCTTCTCCACCATGTTACCACCAACCCCTACCTCCTGCACTGTCACGACTCCCCCCTTCCCCTTGCTCAGGGCGAAGTGCCTTTTGGCCACCTCCACCACCACCCAGTTCGGCTGCATTCCCCCTTAATATCCCTTATGAACACTCATCCATACCTTATTCCTTCCTTCCCTCACCATCACCTGTGCCACCATATACGTCCGCTACCGCACCCCTCTCCCCTATGACTTCCTGACCCATATTGACTCCTCCTTTTCAACCTACGTAATCGTCACTGACCTCATTATCCATTCCCAAACTCCTGTCGTACTCCGCCGGTGGCATCAGTTCCTTCCCACCATCAGTGGCGATGTCATCCACCTCTCGTGCCATACACGCCCTTGCAGTAATACCACCCACGTCATTGTTTCTCCTAACCTCCTGGGGCATGTCACTGTTGAAGTCCTTGACCCTATTGGCAGTGACCACAACCCTGTTCTCCTCACTTTACCCCAAATGTCCATCACCCCCACAATCCTAACCCATCCCACCTTTTCGCCTCATCCATGATTATTCCCGAGTAGACTGG
The DNA here is from genome assembly GCA_026315105.1 of Locusta migratoria. NCBI lineage: Eukaryota > Metazoa > Arthropoda > Insecta > Orthoptera > Acrididae > Locusta > Locusta migratoria. The sequence continues at coordinate 87,433,415 of CM048745.1, forward strand.
GATGCCTTCCGCCTTTCCCTCACCCATCATGTCGGAAGCCACCCCCGTCCCCTCCTGCCGACATAGACCACGCAGCCTCCTTCCTCCAACAGACCTTGTCTGGCACCATCCTAACCTACGTTCCTACCAAAGCCATACACCCCCTCCATGTCCCACCTTTCCCCCACAGGCAGTTCTATTCCTCCAAGAAGCCCGCCACTTACCGTTCCTTTTGTCAATACCCGTGACCGGGATACACTTCTATGCCACCAGCAACTACAGCAACACATGTGCAGTCTTTTGACTGCTTAAATCGCTGTGACTGGCGACAGACAGTTACATGGCTCAACGCTCACATCCCCATCGACTCCTCCCAGTATTGGAAAGCCTTCCACCGCCTTACTGGCTCCCAACTCACCCCCATCTATCCCCTCCTGCACAGTGACCAATCCCTACCTGATGATGACAGTAAGGCTGACCATTTTACTTCCTTCCTCTCCGACATATTCACTATCCCTGACAACTCAACTTCGATTATTCCCTTTTTCCCAAACTTTCATGAGAAAAAAGACGTCTCACTCCCATTCCTAGCTCCCGGATTCAATTCCTGGGCTGCATTCCCCCCTCAGACATAAACACACCCATCACTGCACACAGCTGACACTTCGCACAAAACGCAACACGGCTACCAGCCATGACTGTATCACCTATCGCCACCTCCGTAAATGCCCCCTTCCCTTCCTCACCATAAATGTCCCCTTCCCTTCCTCACCATGAATGGTCCCTTCCCTTCCTCACCACCCTAGCAATCCTTTACACCACCATCCTTTAGACCAGTTACTACCCCTGCCTGTGGGAAATTTCCTGAGTCCTCATGTTCCTTAAACCTAACAAATCCCACCCAATGCCTCCTCCTACCATCCAATTTGCCTCACCCCAGTGTTCAGCAAGGTCTTCGAATCCATCCTGTCCCATCGCATCCATCACCACTTTCGACTTCACCACATTCTTCCTGACACCCAACGTGGTTTTCGTCCTTCCTTCTCCATTGACGACCAACTACTTCACCTTACCCAACTTCTCTGTCTCGAGCTCAGTTCCCGCCATGCTGCCATCTTTGTCTCCCTAGACCACGAACAGGCCTGTGACCAGGTCTGGCATCCTGGCCTGCTCTTCAAACACCAAACCTATGCTCTTCCCATCAACCTTGTCTGGGTCATTGCCTCCTTCCTCTCCGACCGCCCTCCCTATGTTACTGTCTGTAACACTGATTCCTGTCTTTTCTATTCCACAGCCGGCATCCCCCAAGGTTCTGTCCTTTCTCCCCTCCTTTATCTCCTGTATACCGCAGATATGCCTAAGCCTGCTCCCCCCATTCACCTCTTCCAATAAGCTGATCACAATGCTTACCTTGCCATAGTTCCCACCCTCGCCCATTTCAACTGCCTTCTCCAAGAACACCTTAACTAATCTTTTACCACTTGGTGCAACCAGTGGCTCCTGTCTATAAATCCTACTAAAACTCAGGCGATCATTGTAGGTCGCACCACCCCTTCTTTCTGCCCCCCAAAATTTCTACCTTACCCTGCATAACCGTTTCATCTACCTCACTTCCACCCTCTACTGGACCCCCACCTATGCACCATCCAAGAAAAAGCCCGCTCCCACCTCCGCCTCCTCAAACTCCTTGCTGGCCAAACCTGGGGCCTGAACCCTTCCACCATCATCTATATTTACATATCCCTAATCCACCCCATCCTCTGCGCCTCCCATCTCTGCCCCTCCATCCTTCTACAAGTCCCTAGAGATCCTGGAATGCCATGCCCTCCGCCTCACCTTCCATATTCCTTCCTACCCCCCAACCCCCACGTGGCTCCTTTATGACCTCATCCCCTTCCACCGCCTTGCTTTCTTCATTGAGCACCTTTGCCTCCGTTTCCTCAACCGTAAACGGCCCCTCATCCTATTTTCCACCTTTTCCTCGCAAATCCCGGCCTGTTGCCGCGTCATTACCACTGTATCCCCCCTGTTCTGCACTTGTCCACCCTCCTTACCCTTTCACGTGGCAATTTCAGCACCCTTCCCCTTCCTGACGATGCCCTCCGCCCAGACATGTATCCCTCGTACTAGCTCTGATCCTCCCCCTTCTCCTCGTGCTCCCCCTTCGGTCACTGATCCCACCGAGAGAGCCCCACACCCCCTCTTTCTGGCCCCCTCCTCCTGCTTGTCCCTCCGGAATCCCACCTCCGGCTTCTTATGGCTTCTGTGGACAGTCACCCGTTCCCTTTTCCTGGCCCTGTGGCCCCTCCTCGCCCTGTCCCCACCAGTAACCTCTCATCCGCTCCCTCCCCCTTTTTCTCCCTTCCTACATACACCCGTTACTTTCATCATAATTCGCATGTTCATCACCTGTGTCTCCATCGGAGTTCAGTTATCAGGGTTTTGTGTTTCTTTTTAACGTAACTGCAAACGGCCTTCCCGCAGCCGACGTCTGTAAGTTTTTTTTTTTTTTTTTTTTTTTTTTTTTTTTTTTTTTTTTTTTTTTTTTTTTTTCTCCTCCGATTTCGACGCCGTGCGATTTGATTTTATGTACTGCACACAAAACACCGTGTCAAATTTATGCTCGTCTTCCATTTTCTCACCATGTTTTATGTATTGTCTCCATTTACTCCATTTGTCCTTTTTTTATTTCTTCATACCATGTGAAATTTCTGTAGGCTGAAGAGCGCCTCAGGTGCTGCCAGCCCGGACAATCTGGGGAATGAAAAACAAAACCACCACCTGTCGTTTTTATGTTTCCACGGCGTTCCTAATTGCGATGTTTAATAACTACAACATAAGGAGATCATCGTCGCGCCGCAAAGTGTTCTCGAACGTCCGAAAAGCTGGTCGAAAATCGAAAGAGATCCGGATATGATTGGAAATTTGTTTGTAAACTTTTTGGGGCAGTTCAATATGAAATTTAAGAGAAAACTTAAAAATTTCAAATGTCGGATCGAAAATGAAGGTATTATTTGAGAAAAAATTTTTAGATTTTAATGTAACTTTGTAAGATAAGTATTTCTGGGATCGCACATCACAAATATACGTTTAACTAAATTCAAAATTGTTTTCACAATAACAACACAACAGCTTTTATTTTTAAACATGGAAAGAAGTTATAACAAGTACGAGTAATTACAAAATTAATCGGAATCTTTGTCTGAGGCGTATTCATATATGCCTACCGCATTAATAATACAATGACCCGCAGATTCATCTGGAGGCATAGAAGTTGTGAGGTCTCAAATGATAAACGTTTTCCTTGCTTTGGTGGCAAATTCCTCAAGTTCGTAATGAGTGGTTCAAAATCAAATGTTTGTATAGCTTATGGGACTTAACTACGGGGTCATCAGTCCCTAAACTTACAAACTACTTATGAACTAGCTAAAACTACGGACGGCACTAATATCCATGCCCGAGTGGGGATTCGAACCCCCGACCGTAGTGGCCGTGCAGACCGTGACTGACGCGCCCTCAGTCCCCTCGGCCACCGCGGCCGGCATGGGTGGTTCAGAAGATACCATTAACCGGTGAAAAACATCTGCCATGCTCTTTTCTCGAGAACATTCTCGAAAGTTTTTAATATCTTTGTTGCGGAATTCCCATGGATCTTCGGATAGTTGCCCGATTGGCAACGGGGCCCACTCCATAATTTGAGATCCGTGGATTAACATTACATGTACAGCTGTGGGCATGTAATATTACGGACAGAGCTGTACAAATTCCTCGCGATCCCTGTTCAACAGTCCTTAAATTTTTCCACGTCCACAGGAAAACCATTCACTATCACCTCTAAGACAACATGGTATTTATTCATCAAAAATTGCACCTAATTAGTCATTGAATTGGCAAAACGATTAAAAACAAATTAAACATTAAATTCCAACTAGGAATCTGAAAACCAATTTCCAAATTTCTAGCTTCAAAATTGGCTTTATAGCGGCATACTTTCAAAAACCTACCTTCCCCAATTAAACCTAACGGGAACAGTAACAGGTAACAGACAATTCTTGTACATTTCGACACAAAACATCGTATGCTACATATTGCACTATCGTACATTACAGGATATTCGGCGTTCACATTTTCACGTTATGTTTCGACCCGACATTTAATTAAAAAAATAAATAAATAAAAATAAAAAAGTCAAATGTTTATAAACCTATTGAACCAAACTGCTATGGTCAATAGTCCCTAGGGTTACTAACTTAAGGATAACACACACAACCATGCCCTAGGGTGGACACGAACCTCTGACGGCGAGAAACAGCGCGCTCCGCAGCAAGGTGCCTTAGAGCACTCGGCCACTCCACAGCGGCGACTTTGTATCTTACCGTAAATCTATAAGCACAAAACATATTAACGTATTCTACGAAACTTCATTAACAACCTCTATCAAATAATTGCAATGAACACTTGCATCAGAAGTTACAAATACGTTAAACATAGCACGTATTGGGAAGAGCTTCTGCGTAACACTTGCTATTGCGACAGCTGAAACTTTGATTACCTTAAGCGGTATCAGAGTTAGCTTTTTCTACCGGTGATGTAATATGCAGTGTTTCGCTCTGCCCATGAACATGATTCTATGCGAGTAAAATCATAATTATCACTTTTATTTTTCGAATTTTAGACAGCTTTTTGGACGTTTCAAACCACTGTACGCCGGTATGGTCGCACGGTCTAAGGCGCCATTTCCCGGATTTCGTGGCCACTCCCGTCAGAGGTTCGAGTCCTCCCTTGTGCATGGGGGTGCGTGTTGTGTTTAGCCTAAGGTAGTTTAAGTAGTTTGTAAGTATACTCACCGATGGCGTCAGCATTTTGCCCCCTAGGTATATACAAACATTTGACATTTTTACATAATGAGTTTCCACTCGAGGGAAGCCTAGAACATTATGAATGCAAGGAGCACTGACTACAGCGTGGTTTCATGTCTTCTAATTATGCGGAATTTTTTCAAGAACGCTACGAGCAAATCCACATCAGGATGATGAAAGTTTCCAGCCGATGTCAGAAATGTATTGTTGCTGATATTTATTACATTGAAGACCAGTAAAGGTATTTTGGGTGTAACTCTTGTTTCAATTATTTTCCCAGACCATTTGCCAAATTTACAGACGCAGCTTGTGCACTCTCAACTGCCTAATCTTTTCTCTGACTTACATCCCTATTCCTTCAGATATCACATTGCCTTTCAGATATGAGTAAAGCGTAAATTTTCATACTTAGGCCACTTAATCCGTCAAACTTATAATTTACAATGTAGCTAAATAGTTATTTAATTGCAAGAAATGTCTTCAATCCTGCAGTGATTGTCATGAAGTTTTAATTATTTTCACTGTCACTTCGATAATGATCAGATTTCTATCGTGAAACATGATGATAGTATCACATCGTCTCTAAATATTCGCTGTTTCACTGTTGTATGTGACATAAATTCCCCACGAAAGAACGAGTTGGCGGAGACCTTGGCAGTAGACGTTTTCATTTTAGCTTTTCAGGAAACATTCAGCCTCGAATATTACCTTGTCACCATTGTGGAAATGCCAATCACGATTTCGATTTTTTCGTATCTGTAAAAGAAGAAAAAAATTATTGGGTGCCACTGCTGGGGGTGAAGAGGAAGTTTCATAGTCAAATGAAGCCGCACGTCTGGGAGACTCTTGAGTAAGGTACGGCATTGTCGCAGAGCAAACGTAGCCCATTAGGTAGCATCCTGAGGTGTGATGCTTCGTTTCCACAGTCTCTCACAACTTCTCCAGGAGGTTTCATTATCATATTCCTGTGGTTGTTTGCCTATTACAAGCAAACACAGCAGATAGCAGAGTCTCGGACGCAGACATTTTCGCATATTTCAGTATTTTCCTTCCTTGTTTCGGGGTCGCAGTGCTCATTCATAATGATTAGGCGGCTAAGTAAGTCATCAAGATCGGCCTGATACATCTGCAACACTACCATAGCTGCATCGGTTTGACGTTATTTTTGATTGCGTCTGAGCAATCGAGGAACCTAGCAGGCGGCGACCATTGTCACGTCCAAAATGTCCTATAAATACCGTTACACTTTCTCCACAACGGTCTAGATTGTGATATCCTGATATTTGCTTACCTTCTTCACAGAGGGCTGGTATGGTACTGCGTTCTAGCTTGAGCACAATGCAATAAACTTTAGGCAACATAATAAGTAAACAATACCTGCAGCACGAAACAATTATCCGAAGACAATGGAAATGGTAGATGTGATGTACATGTACAAATAAAATAAAATTAAAAAAATATTTTTTAAAAGCTGTAGAAATTGAGAAAGTTAGTTGCGCATTAATCCACCTCTGGCTGTTATGGAATCAGTTATTCGGCATGTCACGGATTGATAGAGTTGTTGAGTGCACTCCCGAGGAATACTGTCCAACTGTCAAAATCCTGATGTGTTTGGAGAGCCCTGCCCGCAATGCTCCAAACGTTCTAAATTTTGGAGGGATACGGCGACTTTACTGACCAAGGTAGCGTTTGTCAAACAAGACAAGCAGTGGAAACTCTTGCCGTGCAGACGGATATTATCTTGCTGAAACGTGAAGACCAGAATAGCTTGACCTGAAGGGCAACAAAACGGGACATAGTGTATCACCGAAGTACCGCTGCGCTGTGAGGGTGTCTTTTAATAAAATATGTACAGGGTGTATCAAAAAAGGATGGCACAAATTTACACCGTTGAAAGTACATGATAGTAGAAGTACAAATGACGCAGTAAACTTGAGTCCGCAAACGAGTGTATGGTTTCAAGCCGCCACTGACGTCATTGTTAACATCGTCCTAGTTAGTACACATTAATTTGAAATTAAGACTTTACCATGTTCCAGGATTGCTTGAGAATATTCCCCTTCATCAACGTCAGAGTATGTGGTACATGCATGATGGAGCTCCGGCACATTTTGCTGCTGCTGTGAGACGGCATCTAACGCGCAGATACTGCCAAAGATGGATAGGTGGAGGCGGACCTCCAACATTGTCTCATCTAAATCCTTCTGATTTCTGTGTCTGAAACCGCCTCAAAAGTGAAGTGTACAGTATACCTGTTAACGCGGTTGAAGAACTGGAGCGGCGAGCTGTACACGCTAGTCAAGAATTCCGAACAAGGGATTTTCAAAACAATTAGAAATACATTGCAGAGCAAGGAAGACACTTCGAACACCTCCTTTAACAAGTAACCCATACGTGAAATGTGAACTAAATGTGATTTAAAACCTAATAGTAAAGTCTGAATTTCAAATTAATTTGTGCTAAGTAGAACGGTATTTACAATAAAGTCAGTGAAATGTGAACTAAATGCGATGTAAATCTTAATAGTGAAGTCTAAATTTAAAATTTATTTGAACTAACTAGGACGATGTCTACTATGACGTTAGTGGCGATTTGGAACCATACATTCATAATTATTTCGCAAACGGGTCGTTCGCTGACCCATGTTTACTGGGACATTTTTTGTTTCTGTTATCGTGTACTTTCAACCGCGTAAGTTTTCACCATCCTTTTCGATACACTCTGTATAGATATTTTGGGCGGAATGTTCACTTATCATTTATAATGTATGTTAGTTTTAGAGTTTCAGCAACATGTATGTGCGTGTTGTCGTTGTTGTTGTTGTTGTGAGTTTGAGGGGACTAAACATCTAGGTCAGCAGTCCCTGTGTGTGTGTCATTGGTCTGTATTTGTTACCAAATACTGCCAAAAAGATGAACTACTTTTCTCCTCACCTGTACATAAAACCATCTTGTCATTCAAGGTGTGGTATTTATCTGTTAACGAACAACAATATAAGATGGTCACTGTATTACGCTCACGAATATGCATAGTCTGTGTCATTTCTAAATATTTTCCATTATTTGCATGAACTATTATACATAAAAGTGGAGAACAAGAAACAGACGCAAATAAAGGCAGAGTTGCCTGTAACGATGTAGCATATGCCATATGTAAGAAACAAAGCATTTAAGCGGTAATCGCGATCAATACTATCTAAGTTTCTGGGAGCTCAAATAACAGGTGTGTTCGAACACTAGGGCACGGTAGTTAGACGTAATTAATAACTACATATGAATTTTTCACACCTTCTCTCGTTTAATGTGAGCGTGGAAAGTGAGATGTTTCCTCGGTCAGGAGAATAGCTGCAGATAATGACCATCATTATCGCGCGTACGTAACACGACGCTTGTTTTTAAGGAAGCGGAGGGAAAGGGACGCACCGCAGGAGCGTGGATTATTTTATTGTGCTCCGTTTTTCAGGTACGCTAATAATATTGTACTTGAACAGAGTACGTATTATATAGTTAATCAGCACTGCTGATAATTCGTATCAGTATTCTACGATTGATGATCAAAGTAAGAGCAAAGTACTGCAATATAAGTCGCGATATTAAAGGCTAATACGCGGCCAAGTGTCGGGCGAGAGGTAAACGGCGTTTAAATATGGGGAGGTGGTCAGTAATGCGGCTGGGATATTGCCGCGGCCACGTAATTACGGGCAGCCATTAGGCTGGCTCTCTGGCCGGCCACAGCTCGGCGGGCAGGTGGGGCGGTGTGGTTCCCGCAGAGAAAGCCAGCCAACGAGCCGCTGTCTCTGTCGTCTTCAGCTTGTGATGGACTGCACCGCTGGACAATCTAACAAAATTCACTTTATGAGAAACTGCAGTACTATTCTGTTATTTATTTTGTTTTGTACTAGCGACCCACCTGTATTCGCACTGGTGGATTATACAGGGTGTTACAGAAAGGTACGGCCAAACTTTCAGGAAACATTCCTCACACGCAAAGAAAGAAAATATGTTATGTGGATATGTGTCCGGAAACGGCTACTTTCCATGTTAGAATTCATTTTATTACTTCTCTTCAAATCACATTAATCATGGAATGGAACAGAACGTACCAGCATGACTTCAAACACTTTGTTACAGGAAATGTTCAAAATGCCGTCCGTTAGCGAGGATACATGCATCCACCCTCCGTCGCATGTAACCCCTGATGGGTTGATCCAGCCCTGGAGAATGGCGTATTGTATCACAGCCGTCCACAATACGAGCACGAAGAGTCTCTATATTTGGTACCGGGGTTGTGTAGACCAAGAGCTTTAAACTGCCCCCATAAATGAAATTCAAGAGGGTTGAGGTCAGGAGAGCGTGGAGGCCATGGAATTGGTCGGCCTCTACCAATCCATCGGTCACCGAATCTGTTGTTGAGAAGCGTAGGAACACATCGACTGAAATGTGCAAGAACTCCATCGTGCATGAACCACATGTTGTGTCGTACTTGTAAAGGCACATGTTCTAGCAGCACAGGTAGAGCATCACGTATGAAATCATGTTAACGTGCTCCAGTGAGCGTAGGTGGAAGAACATGAGGCCCAATCAAGACATCACCAACAATTCCTGCCCAAACGTTCACAATTGGGCCAACTGGCAGTGACTCGAGGAAGTACAGTACATACTAACGAAACAATTGGGTATTTTGACAATTGTCTGCTCGAATTACTTCAATTTACATTTAAAGAGAAACACTAAAATGAGCTCTAACATGGAAATTAAGCGTTTCTGGACACATGTCCAAATAACATATTTTCTTTCTTTGTATGTGAGGAATGTTTCCTGAAAGTTTGGCCGTACCTTTTTTGTAACACCCTGTATATCCTACTAGCGAACCCGGAAATGCTTCGCAATTGCTAAACATGCACGGAAATTAGATATACATATCCTAAACTCCTCTGCTTACTCCATCTTTATTCTTCGCTCTGTATTACCTACCTGAAAAGCCGGCGTTGCTCCTACTTACAGTAATCTTTAGTTTCTCTATGTCCCTGTCCATCTCCTCTCTCTTTCTCTGTCTACCTACCACCGCCTCGTCCTCATCTTACAACCTTCTATCCACCTATCCATCCCCCTAACTTTGTGAATATCTCCCCCGCTCTCTGCCAATCTCCTCCCGTCCCCTCTCTCTGTTCATCCTCTCCCTGCACTGTATAATGATAAATTACAACACACGCCAAATTGAATGAATGAAGAGAGAATCCCAGTCGTAGTGAACAACTATAAACTCTTGGGAAAAAGAGATATTGGACGACCAAGAAAGAGATCGAGCGAGAGACGTGAAGTCGGAACAGGCATATTGCCTAATCCTTCAAGTGAAGACGGTGACTTCCCAAAGTCATGGTGATCGTTCAAACGCGATCACAATCTGCCATCCACGGTGCTGTTCCTCTTGATTCGAAGCTCAAGTGAACAAAATTTTATCACAGTCGAATGAACGGTCTGGCAGCGCATAATATACAAATCTAATAAGTGGCAATGCCCCCCCCCCTTACAAAATTACCAATTTCGTTATTTTTTCGATTTTTCAGCTGTTCCTCTCTGGTTTTCCAAACCACCACCCCTGTATTGAAGCGAACAAGGAAAGAGAAAAAGAAATACATTATTCAAGTCTGAATTTTACCGAGACTAACTAAGAACAATTGATTTTTATAAGTTTAGATAATACACAGCAAGTTTAGAATAAAATCAAATACACGAAAATTTTAAAAAGCACTGTTATGCCTTATATAAATTAGGAAAACAATATGTAATAAGAAACAAATTTTACCATCAAGGAAACATACTAAATTGAATATTATAAGAATTTAGTGAGATTCAGCCGCGGTGGAGTGGCCGAGCGTTCCAAGGCACCCAGCTGTGAAGCGCGCCGCTGCTTGCCGTCGGAGGTTCGAGACCTCCCTCGGGCATGGGTGTATTTGTTGTCCTTTGCCTAAGTTTGTTTAAGTAGTTTGTAACCCTAGGGACTGATTACCAGAATAGTTTAGTCCCATAGATTTACAAACATTTGAACATTTGACCAGGTGCATGTCTTTAGTTTTTTAATGAAGTAAATCGCAATTTTCGATCACTTATGGCATCACTGTACTAGGTTTAGATGTAATACCAATGTGTGGCGAATGATAATTTGTGCCCGGCCGGGATTCGAACCCGGGATATCCTGCTTAATAGGCAGACGCGTTGACCACTCCGCCACCCTGGACACGGTGATCAACCGGACTGCAGAGGACTCATCCCTGCATGTCTCCTGCCACATTCAAATCTCTCTCGATGCCCGGAGGGGGGGGGGAATTCGAACCCCCGACGGGAACGACCTCGCACATCGGAGCATAGCGCCTCAATGCGCTCGGCCGCCCTTTGTATTGGCTATGAAATATAAATAATTAATGCAATTCCTATTGAGTAGTTGAGAAGGTCTAGTATATACTCTTGTCCAATCAGTGAATTGTTGTTATTCCCGTGAAGCAATCATTTCGTTACCAACATTAGCACACTACGGTGGCGCCCTAAGAAAAATATAACAGTCGAAGTTACATAAGTTTATCCCTATTTCTTACCACTGTTTTATCTAAAATGATTTCCAATCCATGGTGTACAACAGCAATCAGTTAGAATAAATATTCCTTCAAACCGTCTTGATTGCAAATTTTTTATTAGTTAATGACGCGTTTCGCCCTTTAGCAGGGCATCTTCAGATTATCTGCGTGACAGAATTTACACAAAATTACAAGGCGGAATTACAAACGGTTATAATGGTCTTCTTAACACAAAATAAGCCCATGTACCATTATAACCGTTTGTAATTCCGCCTTGTAATTTTGTGTAAATTCCGTCACGCAGATAATCCGAAGATGCCCTGCTAAAGGGCGAAACGCATCATTAACTAATAAAAAATTTGCAATCAAGACGGTTTGAAGGAATACTGTTTTATCTGTTCACAAATGTAAAGTGACAGTGACACCTTCGGTACTGTAAGTCGTATCACAAGTGTTGTAATGAATGCCAGTTGTTCTGCTGAGGGGTTAAAGCTAAGATCAGACGGGAGGGGAGCGTCGCCGCGACGGTTCGCAACGCACCACATTTCAGTTAACCGGTGGCATACCACTTTGACGTAACAAATGACGAGCGAGAAAAGATTGAATGTGTTTATAGCGCTGGAATTAAAGTGTCAATTGATATGTTGCTTCTGCGAGCGTCTGTTATACTTTCTCGAAGTCATGGCAGATCATTCGATTAAGTGGATGGACTTGAGCGAATGAACAATCAATTTTTGTTTTCTCACGATTGACAAAAACTGCCTGATTCGTTTACGTTCGCCAATCCATCTACCGAGCCCCGTGTTTTTAGTTTAAAGACGCTACTCATTTGAAACAATGATCATCTGCAATTTTTGTTAAGAACGTATCATTACTTTTAACAATACAAACTAATCCGTTTACTATTAAATAACAGTATACACTGTGTATTTGTTCCACAATAATATTTATTTTTGTTTTTGTTGTGAACTAGGTTTCGGCTTCTTAGGCCATCTCCAGACAACTTAATACTACAGATTATCCACATCACACCAGCTGCTGTGTTTTGAGTACAAAGATTTTACAAAGATAACTGTCAGTCGTAGACTATGTATCCTTTAGGTATTTTATAAACAGAGACGTCCAATCAATTAAAACAAAACTGTAACTAAAACATAACTGTACATTAATTTTGAACAATTAGGTTGATACAAACAATGGTTCAGTGAATAATAGTAAATACAATTGTATATTAAATTAACTTATATAAACGAACATAAGTAGGACGGGCACAATTCAGCGAGGAAAAATATAAATGAAGTGTTGGTGGGGAACAATTACATAAGTTTGGAGTTTGTGAATATGGAATAAAGGAGCATACTGAAGTATATAGCCTATATTAAAATTCGCTGGTTTTCAAGAGAGTGGTGTGAGTAACACGTGAAAGGAAAATATTAGAATGTGGGTTGAGACATTACACAATTTCGATAAGCATGGTGGCAGAATTATACATAATAGGTTGCTTTAATAATGGTGAATACTGGAATTGGGTCTGATCATTGAGGATCAGGTTCGGTTTTTGAGCTTGGTGTTTGTTGATAGAGAGGATTTCAAGCAATGTTAGCTTTCTGCCTTTATTTGCTCTGTGGAGAACATCACATTTAATGTCAAAGGCATGGCATTCATTAAAGGCATGTTCTGCAAAGGTGGATCTCACTTTTTTAATCTCCAACTCCTCTCATGTTCAGCCAGTCTAGTGGTTATAGCCCTACCTGACTGACGTACATATACTTTGTCACAAAGATTGCAAGAGATCCTATATACGCCACTCCTTTCCAAAGGTCCATAAATAATCCGTTGACGTTCACTCATCCACCTACCGAGTGTCATGTTTTAATTTTTTGTAAAGCTAAGGGATCAAACTGCCTAGGCCATCGGTTACTAGACTTAAAAACTACTCTCATTTAACTTATGCTATATACAACACACACACACACACACACACACACACACACACACAGACATTCATGCTTGACCGAGGACTCGAACCTCTGACGGGCAGTATATTAATCATTCGATAAATTGGTCGTATGTAATGGATAGTGATGTAGTTGTTAGAGTGAAGGACAAGGATAGTGTTTTGCTCATGGGTGACTTCAACGCCAGGATAGGAAATCGAACAGATGGGTATGAAAAGGTTATGGCTAAGTGTGGAGAGGATATGGAGGCCAACAGGAATGGAAAACAGCTCTTGGATTTCTGTTCCACTATGGCCTTAATTATCACAAACTCCTTTTTAAAAGTATAAGGACATTCACCAGTATACTTGGGAGGGAAGGGGAACCAGATCTGTCATTGACTATATATAGTAACAGATCAGGAATTCAGGCAGGCAGTCAAGAACCACGTGTTTTCAAGGGATTACTGGTCATTATTTAATCTGCAGTGAAATTGGTTTTGTGAGGCCAAAAGAGCAGAAAGTCAGGTCCATATGTAGAAGGATAAGAGTGGAGAAGTTTCAAGACAAGGAAATTAGGCACAAATACATAATAATGATCTCAGAAAGGTACCATTTAGTTCAATGTAGTCATTTACAGTCACTAAAAGAGGAATGGCCAAGGTACAGGGACACAGTCCTAGAAGCAGCTAGAGAATATCTTGGAACAGCAGTGTGTGAAGGCTGGAAGAAGCAGACAACTTGTGGAATGACATAGTCAAGGCAGCCTGAAAAAAGAAATCAGGCAGACAGGGAAAGTTATGTTGAAGAAAGAAGCAAAGCCGAACGGATAATTGCAGACACCAAGCAGAAATCAAGGGAAGACACAGGAAATAAGCTTGAAACTCTGGGTCAAGCCGCGAGAAAACCATTCTGGAGTGTAATTAGCAGTCTTCGAAAGGGAGGGAGAAAGGAATTAACAAGTGTTTTAGACATTTCAGAAAAGCTGCTAGTCAATCCTGTGGATGCCTTGAGCAGATGGAGGGAATATTTTGAAGAATTGCGCAATGTACGTGAAACGTTCAATATGTCAGATTCTGAGGTAGACTGGGATGGGAATGATGATGGAAACAGGATCACATTTGAGGAAGTGGAGAAAATGGTCAATAGACTGCAGTGGAGTAAAGCGGTGCAGAGCGCGCGGTTGTTCGCTGTGGAGGTTCGAGTCCTCCCTGGGGCATGGGTGTGTGCGTTTGTCCTTCGGTTAGTTTACCTAGGTTTAAGTAGTTTGTAAGCTACGGACTGATGACCACGCAGTTTGGTCCGATAGATTTCCAGAAATTTGAATATTTTTGAGTAAAGCGGCTGGAGTGGATGAAATTAAGCAGGAACTCATCAAATACAGTAGAGTGTCAGATTTCAAATGGTTACACAGGATAATTGAGAAGGCGTGGAAATCGGGACAGGTTCCGTCTGACTGCACGAAATAACACCAATTTTCAAACATGGAAACAGAAAAGATTGGAACAACTATCGAGGTATCTCTCTAATTAGCGTTGTAGCCGAAATATTCTCAGATACTGTTTAAAGGAGAGTGCGGGTGTTAGTTGAGGACATTTTAGATGAAAATGAATGTAGGTTTAGGTCTCTTAGCTTGCGACAGATAATGGAAAAGTACTATGAGTGGAACAGAGAATAGTATCTATGCTTTATAGACCTAGAAAAGGTTTATGTCCGTGTTCCTAGGAGGAATCTATTGACAGTTCTACAAAATTATGGAATAGGAGCCAAACTTCTGCAGGCAATGAAAGGGCTTTACGTAGACTGTCAGGGAGCAGCTAGAGTAGACGGCAAATTAAGTTCATGGTTCAGGGTAGTTTCAGGAGTAAGACAAGGTTGTAAATTGACACCAATGTTCTTCATACTATTCATGGATCATATGTTGAAAACAGTAGACTGGCAGGGCGGGATTAAAATACGAAAAAACAAGATAAGCAATCCCACATATGCATATGACTTAGTTGTAATGGCAGATTCGATTGAAAGGTTGCAAACTAATATTTTAGAGCTCGATCAGACGAGTAAGGGTTATGATATGAAGATCAGCATCTCTTAAACAAAAGTAATGTCTGTGGGAAAGAGATTTAAACAGAGTACCAAATAGGAGGAACAAAGTTAGGTAGGATAGGTAGTTTCAAGTACCTGGGATTTATTTCCACACAGGATGGCAACGTAGTGAAAGAACTGGAATCAAGGTGTAAAAAAGCTAATGCAGTGAGTGCTCAATTAAAATCTACTCTCTTCTGCAAGATGGAAGTCAGTACCAAGTCTAAGTTAGCAGTGAACTGCTCTATCTTTCGATCAACTTTGTTGTATGGTAGTGAAAGTTGGGTGGATACAGGTTACCTTATTCATAAGAATCAGGTTACAGATATGAAAGTAGCAAGAATGATTGCAGGTACTAATAGATGGGAATAATGGCAGGAGGGTGTCCATAATGAGGAACTCAAAGAAAAAATGGGAATGAACACCATAGATGAAGCAGTTAGAGCGAACAGGCTGAGATGGTGGGGTCATGTTACACGCATGGAAGAAGCAAGGTTACTTAAGAGACTCATGGGTTCGACAGTGGAGGGCAAGAGGAGTCGAGGTAGAGCAAGAAGAATGATTTTGAAGTAAAATGTTTAACATCAGACGAGGCATCAATGTTAACATTGAATAGGTGATTATGGGGAAATTTTATTAGAGGCAATATGTTCCAGAATGAACGATGAAAGGCATATCAGTCTCTAATACTGATGATGGTGGTAGTTTGCTACCATAGCAACTAAAGCACTGCCGTGGAGTCCTAACACCCTGTTATATTGCTGATCATAGCAAATCCTGCTGTCAATGATGATTTCGTCAAAAGACAAAACGGAAACACATTTCCTGTCGGTCAATGTTTCAGGCTGCATTTTCGTAATAATTAAAACATCTTTCCAAATGCCAGGACTACAATTAAAAGAGTGGTTTATTTAGGCTCTCAAAATCAACACTACAGAGAGAGAATGCGCAACTTGTTTAGTTAGAAATTAAAACATTTCCGCGATACAGCACGCAGAGTGATCGATTTGCACACGCTCTCTTTATTCCATCGTACTTCTAATTTGATTGGGTGAAAATACTTTTCCCAATAAACGAGTAATTTCGTAAGACACAAAAAAACCTTTTTTTTCCTGAAGTCGAAAATGTTTTCAACATCTGACTCCGAAGGTCTTTATTATTTACTCGAAGTTCAAATGTTTGTAGAGCTTATATTAAGGTCAAGGGACTGAACTACGGGGTCATCAGTCCCTAAACTTACAAACCACTTATGAACTAGCTAATACTAAGGACAGCACAAACATCCATGCCCGAGGGGGGATTCGAACCCCCGACCATAGTGGCCGTGCAGACTGTGACTGGCGCGCTGCAGAACGCTCGGCCACCGCGGCCGGCTCGAAGTTACACACACTTATTTGTAAGAACAGTGTTCCTTCTTTCTAACGCTTAGGCATTCATTAAAAAGTAACTGTCACAGAAGAAGATTTTCATCCATAAATGTGCCCTTATTAAGATATTTCATAATTATTGACAGATTTTCTAGAGTCTTCAGAGATCTTTTATGCAGTCCCTATTTGGCATGTAGCTTCCACAGCGTACTGTTTGATGAGGCTGCTTCCACGCTGAAGTCATCCACACAGCAGAAAACACCCATAACTTTCTGCACCTTCCTGTGTATTATGGTATTGTCAATAAACGCACCGTTACTCGCGACCAGACCTTTAATTTGGGAAGAATGACCTACTGTAACAGGTTTACAGCCAACCTAGTTTGAACTTTTTTTGGGAATGCAATGCGGAACAATAACTACGAGAGGCGGCCACGTCGAGATCCCTATTGCATCATAGGTAAGGGGAATTCTTACGGCCGGGCTCACGAGTCCCAAACTCAGGTATGGGTTGACTTAATATTCGCAGTTTCTGGATGGAAAGTGTTGTTGTTGTTGTGGTCCTCAGTCCCGAGACTGGTTTGATGCACAATACCCTATCCACTTCAACTCCACATAAGAACGATAACCTACATCTGTTTGAATATGCTTACTGTATCCATCTCTTGGTCTTCCTCAGCGGTTTTTACCCCTACACACTTCCCTCCAACGCTAAATTCACAATTCCTTGATGTCTAAGAATATGTCCTACCAATCGATCCCTTCTTTTAGTCAAGGTATGCCAAAAATTCTTTTTCTTCCCAATTCTGTTCAGTACCTCGTCATTAGTAACGCGATCCACCCACCTAATGTTCAGCATTCTTCTGGAGCACCACATTTCAAAAGCCTCTTTCCTCTTCCTGTCCGCACTGTTTATCGTCCATGTTTCACTCCCATACAAGGCAACACTCCCCACAAATGCCTTCGGAAAGGACTTCCTTAGGCTTAAATCAATATTCGATGTTAACAAATTTCTCTTTTTCAAGAATGCTTTTCTACCCATTGCCATTCTGCATTTTATATCCTCTGTACTGCGACCATCATTTGTTATTTCACTGCCGAAGTAACAAAACTCATCTACCTCCTTTAATGTTTCGTTACCTAATATAATTTCTTCAGCATCGCCTGATTTTCTTAGACTTCACTCCATTGCCCTAGTTTTGCTCTTGTTAATCTTCATTTTATATGCACCTTTCAGAGCACTCTCCATTCCGTTCAACTGCTCTTCCAGGTCCTTTGGTGTCTCTGACAGAATTACCATGTCGTCGACAAAACGAAATGTTTTTAATTGTTCACCCTGAACTTTAATTCCTTCTCCAAATTTCTCCTTGCTTTCCTTTATAGCTTGCTCAATGTAGAAATTGAATAACATTGCAGAAAGGCTTACTCCATTTACAACCACTGCATCCCTGCATGGAAAGTACTGGCCACTAAATCTGTAACTGGGTGGATCTTCAGTTAGCGAGGTGACAATAATTTAGTCTTCTGGGAGGTCGAGGAGGGGGGGATGCCAGTACCCTTGAAATACAAGATGTTCATTCATATCAGAATCATATTCCCCACCTGTCCTCCTACTTGATACGAACCAGTTTGACCTGCTGTCTGTAATTGTTGTAGCTAGTATTTGAGGAAATACGACGAACACTCGATAACGCACTGGTTTTTGCACTTGTAACATCTCTGGAAAGGTCGCAGACAGTGGTGGACGTGAGCGGTGGCGATACGGGCCGCCAGAGGGAGCCCGCGAGTGTGAGCGGAGCAGAGCGCTCACGTGTAGAGGAGAGGGCTGCTGACTGCTGAGGCTGAGGCGACAGCCTTTCTCTCAGTCGCTCTCCGTCGTTCTCATTTGCTGTAGAGATCTAATGGCAGTAGTTTTTACTTGGCATTAGATATTGTATTACTGCTAGTATCATTTTGTCTAAGTTGAATTTTTTTTTCTTTTATAGTTAGCAAATGATGAGCTGTAGTTTACGCCAGTTTTGTATGGACCTCGCGTGTTGCGCACTGATGATTACTTGCTATTAACATATTATGTTCTCAGTTGCAGACAGTAACCAACTGTACCTAATACTTCCCTGTTCCAATACGTGTTAGCCTGCCTCGAATCCATGGCATCGAACCTGCAATTTTATTAATCACCGTTCTAAATATGGGCTCAGGGGCATGGAATTGTAAGGGTACGGCGTTGTTGCCTTCCACACGTAACTAATAAGGTTGAAACGTGTCCATAAAGAATATTTTTTTAAGAAAATGTCTAATATTGTGCCTCCTGTTTTGTGTCGAGTAACTTGCTTGCAAGAAAATGTATAATATCGCTTCTACTGTGTGTATCGATATGTGTACTTAACTCTGTGAAGTTTCGTCTTTGGCAAAGATCATGTATTGCATAGCATTGTAGCTCGCGCTGAGAGAGAGAAGCACTTGTGGTTCAGCTCGCTTAGAGAGCGGTTCAGTTGTGAATATGGCTCCGATATAGAGCAGAAGCTGTTGTGCCAGCAAGTCGATTTCATTGTATTTGGAATATATATTGTATTGTATTGTAACACCGCTGGAATGAAGGTAATTGCATTTGATGTCATTAGGAAGAAGTTGTATTATGTAGGTAATGTAATGCTGATTATTAATAATAAGTAACAAAGTTGACCTTTCTTTCCTGTTTCATTTACGTAGTTAGAAGATTAACCTACTTCCTTGATTTGATAATTAGTTATTAGTGGATTTAAAGTGCAGTATTCACTGTGAGAATTTTATGCAGATCAGTTTCTGATTATTGAAATTTAGTATCATAGTCAATTAACTATCATTTACTATGGCACCAATAACGAAATCTGTTCAACAATATTATCAAAATCAATACTGCACTTTAAATCCAGTAACAACTAATTATCAAATGAAGGAATTAGGTTAATCTTCTAACTACGTAAATGAAACAGGAAAGAAAGGTCAACTTTGTTACTTATTATTAATAATCAGCATTACATTACCTACATAATACAACTTCTTCCTAATGACATCAAATGCAATTACCTTCATTCCAGCGGTGTTACAATACAATACAATATATATATATATATATATATATATATATATATATATATATATATATTCCAAATACAATCAAATCGACTTGCTGGCACAGCAGCCTCTGCTCTACATCGGGGCCATACACACAACTCAACCGCTCTCTAAGCGAGCTGAACCACAAGTGCTTCTCTCTCTCAGCGCGAGCTACAATTCTATGCAATACATGATCTTTGCCAAAGATGAAACTTCACAGAGTTAAGTACACATATCGATATACACAGTAGAAGCGATATTATACATTTTCTTGAAAGCAAGTTACTCGACACAAAACAGGAGGCACAATATTAGACATTTTCTTACAAAAATATTCTTTACGGACACGTTTCAAGGTAATTATGTATTTTTACGGAAAAAAAGGGTGTTATAGACTGTACTACCGAGCTAAAAGCAGACTATGGATGTCTATTTTTCCGGTGGCAGGAAATGCTGCGAAGTTAGTTTTAAACATTTAATACCTTAAAAAATTAAATGCGGGAGGTTAAAGAAGATAAAGGCGTAATCTTTTTTGGTACACTGCGAGTCAGGCGAATCCGGACGCTTAGAAGCGAAAATAAAGGCGTAATGGGGAGCCGGTAGGCAAATATCGCGGGCCCGCGGAATGCCGGGGGCATTAGGCGGCATTAAAAGCGCATCTGCGCGCGCGCCAGCCCGGTGACAGATGGCCAGAGCCGCCGCGGCCGCAGCCACTCCACTTGTCGGGGCTTTCGCGGAACCTGGCTGGCTGCAGCGGCGCGAGCCACAATTGCCGTGACGTCAGCCGCGCCGCGCTAGCCGTGCCGTATGCCCGCTGGACGATGACCAGCGGCCTGCAGCTGCGGCCCACCTCACCTCTCCTCTCCAGCTGTCCGCGCGATGGACACGGAATTTAAAGCGCCGGGATTCCCGGGTAGACGCACTCGTCGCGCACTTGTATCACAATCGTTACACGACGAGGTGGCGAGAGTGGTGCCACAGCGACGTGCACGTGTACTGAGGAAGGAGTGTCGCATATTCTGGCGACAGACGTGCCGTCACTGACAGGACTGTCAATTGTGCTCCGGTGAATCACGAGAAAGGTTTCTAACGCGATTATGGCACCGATATTAAAAGCAAATCTCTATATATAAAAGGAAGTGTCCCGATTGACTTACTGACTGATTGACTGACTGACTGACTCAACATCGCCCAGCCCAAACCACTGAAGATAGAAACTTGAAATTTGTGGAGGGTGTTGATCTTACGCTGTAGGCGTCATTTAAGAAGCGATTTTTCGATATTCCGTCCGTAAGGGGGTGAAAGAGGGGATGAAACGGTTTTTGAAAATACGTAGCTATTTAGGCAATTTTGAAGCTACAACAACAACATTTCGGATTTTAATTCATGGTTCGAACTTAAAACACACGTGTTTCGGCATTTTTTGAAATTCGACAAATAAGTAGGGAAAATAGGTGACGCAAAAAAATCGATTTTCAAAAATATGTTGATGTTAACTCAAATTTTAAGCTACAACTACGAAATTTCGGATATGGAATCTTAGGATTAAAAATGCATGATTTTTAGTATTTTTTGATATTCAACAAGTGAGAGGATTGAATAGAGGATCAAAATTTCTTTTTGAAAACACATTGCTATTGATACAATTTTGAAGCTAGAGCTGCAAAAATTGATATTTGTATACTGGGTTGTATGTTAAAAAAATACGTGTTTCGGTATTTTTGGAAATTCAACCATCAACGTGGTTAAATTGGAGAAGGGGTCTTTTTCGAAAATATGTTGCTATTTATGCAATTTTGAAGTTAGAACTACAAATTTTCGGATTTGGATTCGGGGTTCGACTTTAAAAGAAACGTGTTCCGGCATTTTTTGAAATTCAACCAATAAGGGGGTAAAATAGACGACGCAAAAAATTGATTTTCAAAGATATGTTGCTGTTAACTCAAATTTCAAGCTATAACTACGAAACGTAGGATATGGACTCTTGATCAGGATTAAAAAGACACGAGTATCGGTATTTTTGGAAATTTGAAAACTAAGGGGGTAAAAGATGGGATCAAAAATTCTTTTCGAAAACACTTTGTTGTCAAACAATTTTGAAGCTATAGCTGCAAAAATTGGTATTTCTACTGTTCGTTATGATTTAAAAAATACGTTTTTCGGTATTTTTGGAAATTCAACCATCATGGGGGTTAAATTAGAGAGGGGATGTTTTTCGAAAATCTGTTGCGATTTAGGCAATTTTGAAGTTAGATCTACAAATTTTTCGGATTTGGATTCGGGGTTCGAATTTAAAAGACACGTGTTTCGGTATTTTGGGAATTAGACTAATAAAGGGGTGAAATACGGAATGCAAAAATTGATTTTCAAAGATATGTTGCTGTTAACTCAAATTTCAAGCTATAACTACGAAACGTAGGATATGGACTCTTGATCAGGATTAAAAAGACACGAGTTTCGGTATTTTTGGAAATTTAAAAACTAAGGGGGTAAAAGATGGGATCCGAAATTCTTTTCGAAAACACGTTGTTGTCAAACAATTTTGAAGCTATAGCTGCAAAAATTAGTATTTCTACTGTTCGTTATGATTTAAAAAATACGTTTTTCGGTATTTTTGGAAATTCAACCATCAAGGGGGTTAAATTGGAGAGGGGATGTTTTTCGAAAATCTGTTGCGATTTAGGCAATTTTGAAGTTAAAATTACAAATTTTCGGATTTGGATTTGGGGTTCGAATTTAAAAGACATGTGTATCGGTATTTTTCGAATTTCGACCAATAAGGGCGTGAAATACGAGATGCAAAATTGATTTTCGATAATATGGTGGCGTTAACTCAAATTTCAAGCTATAACTACGAAACTTAAGATATGGATTCTTCATCAGGATTAAAAAGAAACAACTGGTGAAGACCAACCAGCCAACGCATGCGAAGCAGCGGGGGTTCAGCTAGTAGCTTATAAAGATAATAGCGGAAACTCAGCCGTGAAACGGGCGACAGCGCATCCGAACACCTCCTAGCGGCTCGAGTAATCAACTAACACAGGGCATGAAAAGCCGCTTTACTTTGTTACATTCGGAAAACTTTCTTGATCGTCGTATTAGTTGACACAACTAGGAAATGGTTGGAAGAGTAAGTATATGTCCTATATACGGCTGTAATAACTATAAACAGCAAAACACTCTTCAGGTTTCCAAAAACTAAAGAGCTTCAGCAGGCAACTATTAGGCCTACTCAGATCATTTGCTTTTACGCTCTGATTTACCTTCCGAGCTACGTAGTATGCTCAGACCCTTTTGTGGAAAAAGATTTTAGAAATAAGAATTCGTTAAGCCAAGCGTAAGTGTTGTAATTTGATATTTCCAAGTGTTTAAAAACAGGTGTTAATTGTAATATAACAACAAAGTTTAATCGGAAGTTCTATTTCAATCCTTTTACGTATTTAAAGAGTAGACGAGGCTGTAAAACACCAGCACGATACCTTCACTAGCAGCAATGGTCAATAGTTTACTGTCTCCCTCTCAAGACAGTAACTGTGACGTAGCTGCAGCAGCATTGCCTGTAAAATTAAATGAATTGAAAAAACTTCCATTCAATGCATCTGTGATTGAAATGTCTGCTGAAGACAGTGTTAATGTATCTCTTTAAGCTGATATCAGTACCAATGAAGGTAAATATATCGAGACAAATGCAAGGAATTATATTAAGGGCTGGGCATGTAATGGGTTGGAACACGAAAAATGTAAAATGGCTCTGGCACCATGTAATGACAATGAATTTGAAGTTGCCAACTCCCATATACAGATGAAGAGATATGACTCAAACAAAATGCTTTTTCCCAATGATTGTGCTCAGAGTATGTCCTATATAAATGTCAGAAACTATTAGACAAAATTTTGATATGTGCGTTGATGAAAGCAAGTTGTTTTCCTTTCACACAAATGAATCTGCGGAATTAGATGGCGTGTGTAACAGTTGTTTTTGTTGTTGGCAAAAAAAAAATATTTTGCAGTTCTAATTAAAGCATTTTTCAATAAGAAAAATGTTTCGTCAGCATCACAAATTAGAAAGAGTAACCTCATGTTACGGAAAGTAACTCACAAATAGGCCTAAATGCTCACGGAATGTGCGTAGATGTATAAGTTTGAAACTTAGGTATTGTATTATTTTCAGTTCAAATTCTACTCAAATAAACTGTACAGAACCGTTGCTTTAGTTTCCTTTTAACCCTACATCTTAAATGAATTAGCATCTAACATAATTTCTTAAATGGCGCAATAATATAAAACTTGCGCTGTAAATGAAGTATGTTGTTGTTGTTATGGCCTTCAGTCCAGACACTGGTTTGATGCAGCTCTCCACCCTATTCTATCCTGGGCAAGCCTTTTCATCTCCTCATAAGAACGGCAACCCACATCCACTTGAATCTGCTTACTATATGCGTCTCTTGGTCTCCCTCTGCAATTTTTACCCCACACACTTCCCTCCAATGCTAAATTTACGATTCCTTGATGTCTAAGAATGTGTCCTACCAATCGATTCCTTCTTTTAGTCAGGGTATGCCACAAATTCCTTTTCTCACCAATTCTGTTCAGTACCTCTTCATTAGTTATGCGATCTACCCACCTAATCTTCAGCATTCTTCTGTAGCACCACATTTCAAAAGCCTCTATTCTCTTCCTATCCGCACTGCTTATCGTCCATGTTTCACTCCCGTACAAGGCAACACTCCACACAAATGCCTTCAAAAAAGACTTCCTTACCCTAAATTTAATATTCGATGTTAGCAAATTTCTCTTTTTCAAAAATGCTATTCTTCCCATTGCCATTCTGCATTTTATATCCTCTGTACTGCGACCATCGCATGTTATTTTACTACCCAAGTAACAAAACTCATCTACCACCTTCATTGTTAAGTTACCTAATCTAATTCCTTCAGCATCGCCCGACTTTCTAAGACCGCATTTCATTATCTTCGATTTGATCTTGTTAATGTTCATTTTATATGCTCTCTTCAACACACTGTCCATTTCATTCAACTGCTCTTCCAGGTCCTTTGCTGTCTCTGACAGAATTACAATGTCATCAGCAAAACGCAATGTTTTCATTTCTTCACCCTGAACTTTAATCCCTATTCCAATTTTTTCCTTGCTTTCCTTCACCGCCTGCTCGATGTACAAATTGAATAACATCGGAGAAAGGCTACAACCCTGTCTTACTCCCTTCCCAACTGATGCTTCCCTTTCATGCCATTCGAGTCTAATAACTGCGGTCTGGCTTTTGTACAAGTTGTAAATAACTCTCCTTTCCCTGTATTTTACCCCTGCTGACTTCAGAATTTGAAAGAGTGTATTCCAGTCAACATTGTCAAACGCTTTCGCCAAGTCTACAAAAGCTAAAAATGTAGGTTTGCCTTTCCTTAATCTATCTTCTAAGATAAGACGTAAAGTGAGTATTGCCTCCCGGGTTCCTATGTTCCTCCTGAACCCAAACTGAACTTCCCCGAGGTCAGCTTCTACAAGCTTTTCCATTCTCCTGTAGATAATTCGTGTTAAAATTTTGCAACCATGACTTATCAAACTGATGGTTCTGTAATTTTCACACCTGTCTGCGCCTGATTTCTTTGGAATGGGGATTATTACATTTTTCTTAAAGTCTGAGGGTATTTCGCCTGTCTCATACATCCTACATACCAGTTCAAATAGTTTTGTCATGGCTGGCTCTCCCAGAGACTTTAGTAGCTCTGAGGGTGTGTCATCTACTCCTGGGGCCTTGTTCCGACCTAGGTCTTTCAGAGCTCTGTCAAATTCATCTCTCAGTATAGTATCTCTATTTCATCTGGATTTACTTCCTCTTCCCTTGCTACAACATCGTCTCTAAGTTCATTTCCTTTATAGAGCTGCTCTATGTACTCTTTCCACCTTTCAGTTTTCCCTTCTTTGCTGAGAACTGGTTTCCCATCTGAGTTCTTGATATTCGTAGAGATGCTTTTCTTGTCCCCAAATGTCTCTTTTATTTTCCTGTAGGCGGTATCTACTTTTCCCCTTGTTATACATTCTTCTACAGATTTGCACTTGGCTTCTACCCACTCCTGCTTAGCCATTTTGCACTTCCTGTCAATCTCATTTCTTAGTCGTCTGTACTCCATTTTGCCTGCTTCATTTACTGCATTTTTATATTTTCTCCTTTCATCAATTAAATTTAGTATTTCCTGTGATATCCAAGGATTTTTTGTAGGTCTTGCCTTTCTACCTATTTTGTCCTCTGCTGCCTTCACTATTTCATCTCTCAATGCTACCCATTCCTCTTCTACTGTTTTATTTCCCCCTGTTTCTGTCAATTGTTGCCTAAATCTCCCTCTGAAATTCTCCAGAACTTCACGTACCTTCAATTTATCTACGTCCCATCTCCTTATTTTCTTACCTTTCTGCAGTTTTTTCAGTTTCAGCCTACAGTTCATGACTAACAAGTTATGGTCAGAGTCTATATCTGCCTCTGGGTATGTTTTACAGTTTATAACTTGGTTCCGGAATCTATGTTTTACCATTATAAAATCTATCTGATACCTTCCGATGTCTCCTGGTCTCTTCCAAGTATACAACCTTCTTTTGTGATTCTTAAACTACGTGTTTGTTACGATTAAATCATGTTCCGTGCAAAATTCTACCAGGCGACTTCCTCTCTCATTCCTTTTGCCCAGACCATATTCACCAACTATTTTTCCTTCTCTTCCTTTTCCTACTATCGAATTCCAGTCTCCCATCACAATTAAGTTTTCCTCTCCCTTAACTGTCTGAATAATTTCCTTTAGCTCCTCATATATTTCTTCGATCTCCTCGTCATCGGCAGAGCTAGTTGGCATATAAACCTGTACTACTGTTGTCGGTGTTGGCTTCGTATCTATCTTGACAATGATAATGCGATCACTGTGCTGCTCATAGTAGTTTACCCGCATTCCTATTTTCTTATTCATTATCAATCCTACTCCTGTGATACCCCCAATTGATTTTGTATTTATAATCCTGTACTCACCTGACCAGAAATCCTGTTCTTCCTGCCACCGAACTTTACTAATCCCCACTATATCCAACTTCAACCTATCCATTTCCCTTATTAAATTTTCTAATGTTCCTACCCGATTAAGGGATCTAACATTCCACGCTCCGATCCGTAGAATGCCAGTATTGTCTTTCCTGATGACAACATCCTCCTGAGTAGTCCCCGCCCGGAGATCCGAATGGGGGACTATTTTACCTCCGGAATATTTTACCCGAGAGGATGCCATCATCATATTTTCATACAGTAGAGCTGCATGTCCTCGGGAAAAGTAACGGCTGTAGTTTCCCCTTGCTTTCAGCCGTTCGCAGTAACTGTGTGGCAAAGCCACATTAGCTGATGTTACAAGGCCAGCTCAGTCAATCAACCAGACTGTTGCCCCTGTAACTACTGAAAAGGCTGCTGCCCCTCTTCAGGAACCACACGTTTGCCTGACCTCTCCACAGATACCCCTCCGCTGTGGTTGCACCTACGGTACGGCTATCTGCATCGTTGAGGCACGCAAGCCACCCCACCTCGGCAATGTCTGTGGTTCATGGGGGTGGAATGAAGTATGCATGGAAATAAAATTCGGAGTAGCAGACGTGAAGCCAGGTACACCATACAACTCGAGCCGACAGATGGCACTGCTAGCGGTGTCGCCTGGCAAACGCCTGTAAATGCCTCGGAGTTTCCACTATTATCTTTATAAGCTATTTGTTAAAAGACTTTGCCCGTGGTATGGTAGCCGGAGACAGACGCTTGGGATTTCAATTACACGAATCGTTAGGGAATTTAATATTCTGACTACAGTGTCAAGAAGGTGCCGACAAATCCAAATTTCAGGCTTCACCTCCCACAATGACCAACGCACATGATGACCGAGAGCAGCGACTTTTCCGTAGAGTTTTCAGAGCTGAGAGAGAAGCAACACTGCGTGACATAAACGCAGAACCAGTGAGGGAATACGTATGCGATAGGAAACAACGGTACAATTAGGAGTTATTTGGCTATGGCAGCAGACGACAGACACTATGGCATCGCTTGCGGCGATAAATAGACGGTTTAAAGCCAGCTCATTGTCATTAAACTTTGAAAAGACTCACTACATGCTTTTCAGAACATGTAAGAGATTTCCCGCCAGCATATGCATTAGGTATGAAGAAGAGCAGATAGAAGAGGTCGACAGTATTAAATTCCTGGGATTACAGCTTGATAATACATTTAGCTGGGAGAAGCACACCACAGAACTGCAGAAACGACTCAACAAATCTGTATTTTCAATACGAGTGTTATCAGACATAGGAGACATAAAACTTACAAAGCTTGCATACTTTGCTTACTTTCGTTCCATAATGTAATATGGTATAATATTTTGGGGTAACTCTTCAAGTAAGTCAAAAGTCTTCACAGGCCACGTATTATTTGTGGAGTAAATCCACGGACGTCCTATAGAAGCATCTTCAAAGAACTGGGTATATTAACTACTGCCTCTCAGTATATTTATTCCTTAATGAAATTTGCCATAAATAATATATCCCTTTTCCTAACAAACAGCGCAGATCATACATACAATACTCGGAATAAAAATGATCTACACAAGGACTTAAAAGCACTTACTTTAGTTCAAAAAGGGGTCCACTACTCAGGAACACACATTTTCAATAACTTACCATCAAGTATAAAAAATTTAGCAAATAAAGATCAATTTAAGAAGATCCTAAGGGACTTTCTAGTGGCCAACTCCTTCTACTCCATTAGTGAATTTCTAAATTGTACCAAATGATGCATGTATCGGTATTCATACTATATTAGTATCATCATATTATCAGCTAAAAAATGTATGTATCAGTATTTATATTATTAGTATTATCTATTATTCAGCTTGTAAATTTTGTTTCTTGACATGTTACACATCCACGAGGATCTCCTCAACATGGATCTACGGAACGAAAAAATAATCTAATCTAATCCTGGGTTTGACCCTAGAAGGCTGGGTAAGATTGTCGCTCAGGCTTGGGTAAGATTGTCGCTCAGTTACTACATAGTTAGGTTCTCAATTTCTCAACAAGGTAAGCTAGTGGTGGCTCTATGATCGTGTGTGCTGTTTATGCATAGAACGGAATGGATCGCGGATTAGTAATGGTTATGATGTTTAGTGACTTGTAGACCATTCGCGACCATTCATGTAGTTCATGTTCCCAAACAACAATGGAATTCTCATAGATAACATGCACCATTTCATAACACCATCAGTGATCGCGACTGCTGTGAAAAACATTTGCCGGCCGCGGTGGCCGAGGGGACTAAGGCGCTCCAGTCACGGTCTGCACGGCCACTACGGTCGGGGGTTCGAATCCCCCCTCGGGCATGGATATTTGTGCCGTCCTAGTTCGTAAGTAGTTCATAAGTAGTTTGTAAGTTTAGGGACTGATGACCCCGTAGTTAAGTCCCATAGACTATACAAACATTTGAACATTTGAAAAACATTTTGAACAGTTCTTGCCACCCAGATCCCCTAACATGAATCCCACGGAACAGTTATGGGACATAACGAGAAATCAGTTCATGCGCAACACACAGCACCAGCAGCATTCTTGCAGTTATTGACGGCTACAGAGGCAGCTTGACTTAATATTCCTGCAGGGGACGACTTATTGGTTCCGTGTGTAATACTCCTTTTACTTCTAATAGGTATCGATAAACACAATCACCCTAGTTAAGATGTGCAGACGCTAATATTCGTAATTGCTAAACCCAAAATTGCATGTATATCAGTGATATGCAGGTTCGGTGCGACGGATTATCCTGTCAGAAAACGTGTTGTTGAACAGGACAGGATCAGCTGGTGCATGCTGCGGGTAGCACAATGTGACGAAGTACATCTGCAATTATTAGTACGAGGAGAGTTCAAATGAAAAGGTACGAAACGCCTTAACAGCCAAACCAGTTTAAATTTGGTTATTTTGCTTTGGGATACCGTAGTGCGACATCTAGAGACGCGAAGCATGCGTCGTGACCTCCCCCTAAAAATTAAGGGCTGTGCCCTCAATAAGCAAGCTCAATCTCACAGTGTTTTTGAACGTCAGAGGTCCGATGCTGATACAATTCTCAGAGCACGGAAAATCCATTAACAATGGCGTGTACTGGAACTCCTTAGCCTACGCAAGAGCAAACGACCTGGACTATTCACGGAGGGAGTGATTCTGCTCCATGATAACGCGCTTCCACACGTCTCCAGGGTCACACAAAGTGTACTGGCAAAGTTCAGGAAGGGGCAGCGTGACCATCCGCCCAAACATGTGACTCTATGACTTCCATCTCTTTGGTGAACAAAAGAAAATCTCAAAGGGAAGTGCTTCACTCGGACGACGCACTGAAGGACACAGTAGAGGACTTGCGAGTCGTTCATGATGAAATGATGAGTGGATGACATAACACCCAGCTCCCAGGCGGGAAAAAATCTGTTAAGCCAACCTGGGATTGAACAATTTTTTAACGTTTTTATACAGAGTTAACATATACATCTTTTTACATGTAATGTATCGTTTGCTGTATGAACATGAAGGTTTATTCACTTTTCATACGTTTATGTATTATTGTTACTCAAATGAGTCGTTTTTGTTTCTGTTTTGTTAAATGTCTCTAGGAAGTCTTTACGTCTATTTTCGTGAAGCAAGGTGTAATTTGCTAATTTTAGTTTTATTATTATTTATTCTCTTTCCATTCTTGAGTATCTAGCACAAACAGATTTAATTTAGAATTTGACATATTTTTACGTATTTAAGTGAACAAAAGTCGAAAGGAACACAAAACAAAGAGAATAGGTATTAATATGCAAAATAATTGTGAGTTTGTCAATTGTGGGATGATTTTATTTTTAATGTCTGTTTCATGTAATGCGGTAAGCTATTTTACTTCCAGCATCGCCGTTTTAATGACATTGTTCGTGATGTGCATTTCGTCTCTCACCGTGGTGGTTCCCACCATAGTAATGTGGTATATAATAACATAAATTTATCTATTGGTGAAAATCAATCTGAAAAGTTTACGAATAGAATGACATTATAAATAAACACTATGATTAATCTAATCCTAATAAAACATAAGTATTTTCAACTAGTGTTTGATGAAAACATGGTAAGTACAACATAATTGGTTCTGTTACAAAGGGTAGAGGTACATTGTGATGCAGGGTTGGAGGAGAGTGAGATATACAGCGAGAGGAGAGAGAGGTAGAAGGGGGGTGGGAAGGAGAGAGGGTGGGATAGATAGGGAGAACACAATTTAATATCTAGCGTTCAATCTAGAACGTAACATACATAACATAATATGACACACATTGGCAATAAAGGAAACAGAATTTTTGCGTTATTTTGATCTTAGTTTATACATTTTGTTACACTTTTTCAACGCGTTACATAGTCACACGCAATAGCTCTATTTGCACTCGTTCGTTATAGGCGTTGCATGACAATACTTGGAAAACAGATTGAAACTTTAGGAGAGCACGAAAGACACACTGTCATTTTGTCACTTTTTTGCTGTTGGGAGAGTGGGAGGGGGTGGTGCTGTTGTGGATGGGTGGCGTCGGCGTCGCTCACGGGTTGCGGAGAGCCTCCTCAAAGGCTGCCTTTAGCCAGATATCCAGATAGTTTTGGAATGTTCTAGGTACTTTATACGCTGTTTGTCCCTTTTATTTCCCTTAAGTCTGTTAGGAATTTTAGTAGGTCCTTTTGCTTTTCTGTCATGAGCTGATGGCTTATCTTTGCTACTAGCCATATGGTGACTATCCATTTTGTTGTTGTTGGGATTTTGAAGGGAGTAGACTGATAGGTCATCAGTCCCTATCCGTTTTGGCCTTGGTAATGTCCAAGCGTCAGCGTGATGTCATCGAGATGGCTCGTGGGTCTATCTGTTGGTCAGTATCACCATCTTTTTATGTTTACCAAATTCCACCGCTTAGTCCGCACGATAATCACTGCTCCAATGTGTCCTTTTTGTCACAGGCACCGCATTTGTTCAAGTTTGCTTGATAAGCGCGCCTCCCGTTTGTGTGTACTGTCCGGTGCACTACTTTACACCACGAGTCTTTGATGTGGGATGGTATGACGTTTTCTGAGATATTCTTCCGGAGTCGTGGCCAGTCGAAGTCTGGAAGCTTTCTCTCTATTTTGGCTTTGGCGGTAATCCGCCATAGCAATCCATATATTTTCCGTGTCGTCTTTGACTCTGGTTCTGTACTGCGGCAATCACATAGCTTCTGTTGATTATGAGCTGCTTTATGTGTCGCAGCTTGAACGGTATGTGCCCGGCGTAGACTGGCGCATCTTCGGACTGCGGCCTGTAACTTATGATGAGACTGCTGGTGATGCTGTCCTCATTTCTTTCCTCGGCTTTCAGCTGTTTGTGCAGCAACAAAGCAGCGCATTTCTGTTTCACGTCTATTAAGCTAATTCCGCCTTGTTCCCTTGGGAGGGAGAATCACTACATTTACATGCAACACATTTTCCGGAAGACGAAAACCGATTTTCGTAAACCGTTTTTCGCTGTCGTGTTTACATGGCATAGTCTGGATCGGATTTCCTATCCCACTTAATATGGCGGCTGAAAAACAGCTGATTCAGTTCCTGATTTAGTCAGCACAATCGCTATGTTTCTTTATTTAAATACATAGATTTATGTTCACTCTAATATTTATACTTTTATTTCACATTAGAAAATATCACTCTTTCCATATGTGCCGAAAATTCTTAATAAGAAAAGACAATCTGACAAGCCAAGAACACTTCAAATACGGATGTGTTTACATGGGCACGAAAATCGATTGTGGAAATGGAACTCCGCTTTAGAGAAGCGGATTTCCAGAATAGATTTTGTAGTGTTGAAATGACCAACCAAAAGCGGAATTGGAAAATCGGGTTACGAAATGCGGTTTTGGGAGCCCATGTAAAAAGGGGGTGAGAGTTTCCTGTAAGACTTTAAATCTTTTTCTCCGCCATAGCAAGTAATAGCGCTCGCCGACCCGCGTGCTAATCTCCAGTGGTACACCTAAGATCTTTGCCAGGTACGAGGCTTTCGATAGGATCGTCCCGTTGATCAGCTCTACCCTCTGTGAGAGAGTGGGATCCTGTTTGCGTGTGTTCTGGTGGGCCCCCGTGTGGTGTGGAGGATCCTGCGCCAGTTGTCATCTTCAACGGATATTTCTGAAAATTTTCGCCGAGTATTTTGTGGACGTTCACAACCTGAAACCACCGATTTTCATTTGTTAGTCTTCCATTTTTGATGGGGAATAGTGCACATTCCTCTTGACACCTATTGCTCTTTCAAAGGATTTCAAAACACTTCTTCTTCATCAGATGCGAAGAACTGCATGTCACATGCACATGCCATTCATGCGACTGTGGAATCGCATATTTGATAGCCTCTTATGCTGTTACCCAGTTTGCGTAACTATGGATCCAATGCTACCGCGAAACTGGCCCTCGAAAGAGGGAACCCTTAGCGTACAGATTTTTCTAATTTTATTGTTTTTGATGTCCATCCATTTGCCATTAGTTCCCACTTTGCAGCATTCGTAATGATATTCTTCATTATTTCTGTGAATTTTGGACCAAAACCGAGTTGTCTAAGAGATTTTAACAGTTAGCTATGGCTGATTCTATCAAATACTTGTGGAAATCGATCTACATTATTGCGGCGGTGGTGTTTGTTACCTCAGAGTGAGATATTACGTCCCTTTATGTGTTGACTGCGTCGAAAACGTTTCTGCCAAGCACTGCACAAGGCTGCCACGAGCTCATGGCCTCTTCATTGCGACCTTCATATTCTCTGATAGTAATTTTGGTACGAGTGTATAATCGCTTGCAGCCAGCGGTGGCCGAGGGGACTGAGGCGCTCCAGTCACGGTCTGAACGGCCACTACGGTCGGGGGTTCTAATCCCCCCTCGGGTATGGATAATTGGAATCCCGACGGGGAACGTCTCTGTCTCTCCCTCTGTAGATGGTTCAATGTGACCGGTTCATCTTCGACGCCCTCGTGGGCCTGGTTTCTTGTGATCACTCCTTTCATTATCCATCTTTTAATGTTAAGGAGTCTTGCTTTTATCTGTTTGCCGCGTTTCATATGCATCCGGTCGTCTAACGGGGAATTTATGGGGGTCCCTCAGACAGAGTGCGTAGAGGTCTGATGTGTTTTTTCGTCAGAATGCCTTTCCGCGCTGTATTTTATCAGGGATTTCCTGATCGCTGGCTTGGCGTATTCTACCCACTACTGTGTGAATTCTCCAATTGTTTTGGGGATTTCTGAAGATGCTCGGACCCCCCGCGTGGCAGACTACCACGTTGTCCACTGGACGAAGGAGACGGACTTCTTCCTTCTACTTATCACCAACGTTTCTTTTCGTGTAACGCTACGCACCAAACAAATATTTTTAAATGACTTCCTCACTTATAAATTTATGTTTGATGTTAACAAATTCCTCTTTTTCAGCAAAGGTTTTCTACAATGAAAAGCCGAAGCAACTGGTAAAGACATTCGTACTGGAATACAAACTCAGAGAACGACGCTGCAGTCTCAACGCCTATAGAAAACGACAGATGTCTGAGGCAGGTGTTAGATTGGCTATTGCTGCTACGATGGCGGGTTTTAATGATTTAAGTGAGTGTGAAGGTTCTGTTATAGTAAGCGCATCAGAGGTAGCGATGACGTAGGGATTTTCCCGTACAATCATTTCACTAGTGAACCGTGAATATCAGGAATCCGGTAAAACATCAAATCTCTAATATTGCTGCGGTAGGAAAAAGTCTCTGCAAGCCGGCCGCAGTGGCCGAGCGGTCTGCGGCGTGCCAGTCATGGTCTGCACGGCCGCTACGGTCGGGGGTTCGAATCCCCCCCTGGGCATGGATGTTTATGCCGTCTTTAGTATAATCTAGTTCATAAGTACTTTGTAAGTTTAGGGACTGATGATCTCGTAGTTAAGACCCTAAGCTCTACAAACATTTGAACAGTTATTTTTAGTTCCTGCAAGAACGTGATTAACGACGAGTGAAGAGAATCGTTCAACATGAGCGACGTACAACCCTTACGCAAACTGGTGAGGATTTCAATGCTGGCACATCAACAAGTGTCAGCGTACGAACCATTCAACGAAAATTTCAAGGGCTCGGAGTCGAAGGCCCACTCGTGTACCCTTGCTGACTGCACGACACAAAGCTTCACGATCTCCTGGGCCCGTCAGCACCGAATTGGATTGTTGCTGCCCGGAAATATGTTTATAGCTCTGGCGAGTCTAGTTTCCATTTGTATCGAGCGGATGGACGTGTTTGGGTGTGGAGGCAACCTCATGAATCCACGTACCCTGCATAAGACTGTTCAAGCTGGTGGAGGCTCTGTAATGGTGTGAATCGGGTGAAACTGGAGTTATATGAGAGCCCTGATGCTTTTAGATACGTCTAGTTTATCAGTTGGTTCATGAAATCTTCCAATGTGTGGACAAGCGACCATACGTTGGCATGCATGAATTTTTTTTTTTTAAGTCTCGGTCGCAATATGCTTGATTTCACGTGACACGTTTCGAGTACATCATCATCAGATCTATGAGATAAAAGAAGAAAATTACATTTAAGATGTTTAAAGCACGAAATCACAATATCTACAATGAGTACAGAACATATTAATACATATATATTTAATGAAAGTCCAGCTCCAGTTGCAATTAGATGTGCTTTATTTAAGCCCACACTACCGGTTTCGGCCTCTATGTTAGGCCATTTTCAAGTGTGACAGACCTGTATATAATGTGTAGCAATAAGTTTACAAAAATTATATGGTAAAGATAGAATGATACATATGTAAAAAGGTACTGTACAGAAGCAGAAAGAAACTTACGTTATGCCATAGAGAAAGCAACGTCAAGTAATTAAAACGATAGAACTCAGAGAATTTAAAACTTTTGGCGCCCAATGGCGATATAAGAAAAATGGGCGTGTCATTTTTTAACACTCCAGAACATTATAATCGGCATGATCTGATGTGTTCTGATATAAACATTACATCATTGCATGTTTAAAATTATAAACATCAGTTGATAAAATGTAAAGGTCAATAGTAAAAAATTACAATTGTTAGTTAGGATAAAAAACGGAAATGTAGCGGCCAATGAGGCTATGTGAAAAGTGGGCGTGTCGTCAATTTAAAATGTTTTAATACAGGACGTATAATATTTTAGCTTAAGGCCAATTGCATTCAATTTAGTTTACATTAAAGTTGAATGTATTGATTTATACAAGGTACAAAGATTCTTAGGTTGTAAAATGTAAAATGATTGCAACAAACGAGGCGTCCAAGCCGATAGTTGACGGGCGGCCTCTAGCAAGCGAAATTTGAACCAGGAACGCTGGTGCGGGCTCCAGAGCTGTTTGGACGCGTCGTTGATTGCTTACATTGTACTGTTTACAAACAGTAGTATGTACGTATTTCAAAAACAGCCACGAACTTGCGGAGCATTTCTAAAAAATTTTGTCAATTACTGGGCGGCAGATATCTAAGAAATTGGTATTCTTTAGAGTGCATTGCTCGTTAAGCGTGTGTTCCTTGGACTTTTTTAGGTGAGTATATATGGCAACCTCTTCATAAAAATCCATAAAATAACCTTTCTTCATTTTGTGGAGTATTGTTAGATTGTTTTCAATACCGTGTAACTTGTGACTGTTGCGTATAAGGTGAGCAGCGAAGGTGGATCTGCTTTCAGCGTTTTTTCTGCCGAGTTCTGTGTGTTCTTTGTAACGCGTTTTGAAGTTGCGTCCTGTTTGCCCGATGTAGTATGCATTACAATCGGAGCAGTGAATTTTGTATATGCCCCCGTTTTGATATATATCCTGCGTTGTATTTATGTCGTGTATTAAAAGATGCAGAAGTGATGGTTGTGATTTATACGCAATTTGCACGTTACAATTTTTAAACAAATTACTTAGTTTATACGTGACCTGGCCACTGAAGGGAAATGATACAAAGTGTTTCTTACCCGGTTCCATATTTTGGCTCACTTGGTTTTTGTTGGATTTGGCCACATTAAAAATGTCGTCTACGATCATGGTATGATAGCCGTTATTCCGTGCTATATTTCGCAGCCAGTTAAGTTCCTTTTTTACTTCATTATCTTGTAGTGGCAATTTGAGGAGTCTATGTACTGCTGACCGGAAATAAGCCTTTTTATATTGAGAAGGGGGACAAGATGCGCCAAAAGTTTTAAATTCTCTGAGTTCTATCGTTTTAATTACTTGACGTTGCTTTCTCTATGGCATAACGTAAGTTTCTTTCTGCTTCTGTACAGTACCTTTTTACATATGTATCATTCTATCTTTACCATATAACTTTTGTAAACTTATTGCTACACATTATATACAGGTCTGTCATACTTGAAAATGGCCTAACATAGAGGCCGAAACCGGTAGTGTGGGCTTAAATAAAGCACAACTAATTGCAACTGGAGCTGGACTTTCATTAAATTTGAACCACAGTTGCGGCAACAGCAACCATCCAACGATGGAGAAACTAACATATATATTTACAAACCTTTTTTTTAAAAAACGATGGGTATTACAAGCATCTTAGTATAGACGCTTGATTAAAACTTAAAACACCATCGTGGACGTCTAGTGACGGTGTTGAACTAGACTCACATGCCCAACTGTGGTGAGAGGAGGGAAACACCGTAACAGGTAAAATAGGCCCACTCGCCACCAGACAGCGCAGGGTTAACATTAAAAGTTACTTGAATAAAACTGCACATACATCATCTTGGGCACTTTGTACTATGTGCAGTCATAAAATCTGTGAAAATATGGCTACAAAATGTGTTAAGTCTTATAAAAATATATAAGATATCGATTTTAAGTACATTAAAAATACGAATGGGATAGGGCGTACGACAAGGGAGGCGTGGGACGGCGAAAGGATGGGATTGGGCGTTGCTAAATACAGCACAAACCACACGAAAATGTCAAAGAGTACGCAAGATAGCCCATTGTGACGAGACAGTCACATAGCTGCTCACCATATATTACAAGTTAATATTGTAGAATAATCTATCAAGAGTCCTAGGTAGATAAATTATGTGAAGTGACATAAGTATATATGTATTAATATGTTTTGTACTCATTGTAGATATAGTGATTGCGTGCTTTAAACATCTTAAATGTAATATTCTTCTTTTATACCACAGATCTGATGATGAACTCGAAACGTGTCATGTGAAATAAAGCATATCGCGACCGAGACTTTTCAAAAAAAATTTTCATGCATCACTCTGACTAGTGTCACGTCCTTGCTATCACCTGCATCCATTCATACCCATTGTGTATTCCGACGGACTTGGACAAATCGACCATGGCAATGCGACACCCCATACGTCCAGAATTGCCGCAGAGTGGCCCAGAACTCTGTTCTGAGTTTAAACACCTCCGCTGGCCACCAGACTCCCCAGACATGAACATTATCGAGCATATCTGGGATGGCTTGCACCGTGCCGTTCAGAAGTGATCTCCACCCCCTTGTACTCTCAGGAATGTATGAACAGCCCTGCAGGCTGCATGGTGTCTGTTGCGTGAACGGGGAGGGGGGGGGGGGGTAGACCATATTACGCAGGTGTACCAGTTTCTCTGGCTCTTCAGTGTACATCAGTCGAAACTCGGACTTACTCATTTTGCTGCCCAAAAAGATCTTTCTCTAAAAACTGATGTTACTTGGAGGACATAAATGTAGCACTGCGTCTTCACGTCCTTCTGTTGCCCTTCAGTACTCAGTAATCGAAACCACTGGACCAAAATTGTGTAATGAACCTAAAGATATTTTTGAATGTTGGTCTTCTTTCTAGTCGTATTGCCTACTCTCGAAATTTTTATATGACTAACCTAACATATTGCTTTTAGATTTTCCAGTTCACTTTAGTCCACTTTTCTTCCTCTTCAAAGATATTACTTAAGCCATAATTAGGAACTATTAATTCAGTGTATTGTAAACGGACACTGACTAAATTCTGAATATACGTTAAGTAATCGTCACGGACGCCTGGGATAAGGATCTTTGACTTTTAATCAAACTGAACTGACAGTGGCGAATATAGCGTATATTTTCGGTGGGGCGGGGAGGGAGGGAGAAGGCAGAGTTTATAGAAATTTTGTGGCATCGTATCTCAAACTGATGTTCAAATGTTCAAATGTTTGTAAATCTATCGGACCAAACTGCGTGGTCATCAGTCCGTAGCTTCCAAACTACTTAAACCTAGGTAAACTAACCTAAGGACAACACACACGCCCATGCCCCAGGGAGGACTCGAACCTCCACGGCGACAAACTGATGTCCCGATCCCATGCGTGTTTATGGCTTTTTTAGAAGAAGCATGCAATCATTGAAATGATTCCTTAAATCAATAAATAAAAAGCAGGTACCGTAATTACTTTTTCCTTTATATCTATTATTTCTGGTCGCCCCCCTTACTGTTACATGGGTTTCGATTTCGATTTAGAATAAAATCACCAATAACGAAAGCAGAACTTTTCAGTGTAAGAAGAGCTCATAGGCCCATATAGACAACGGCTTTGTGCAAAGGGCTGTAATAGTGTATGGAGGTTGAGGGTATCTACTTGTCCTTGGGGTGGAAATCTGCACCTGTAACTGGAATTATCAACAGTGGACAAGGACATAAAAATTAGGAAAAAGAGGCAAGTACTGCGTATAGACACATGACGTGTTTACACAGAAAATGTGGCATGTTATTGAAACAGGCTCATGGTGGTGTCTCCACTGTCAAGTAATTCCACACGAGCGTCCCCAATCACGGTCAGGTATTGCTACGACGCGCACAGCATTCTCCTGATTTGGTTCATTATTAAAAGCGCCCGTTCTGAACTATAACAAACCTACGGGCTGTCATCATTTCGCAAACTTTCAGGAGCTGCGAGCAGATGTCATGCGGCGGATGTGACAGTTTCCAAGAAGGTGGATCGACGCGGACCGACAGCACTTATCAAATCAGTGTCGCAGGAGTTTGTCGCTTAACGAAGACTAAGTACGTGTATCTGCTGAGACGTAGAGGTTCTTAATGAGGATAATTCTCTGTTAATATTAAAACCTTTAGAGATGATCGCGATGTGTAAATGTATAAGACAGGTGTAGTAAAAATGGGCTCTTAGATGATGCCATAACAGATCTGGACACTTCTTCACCGTCGATTCTGTAAAACAACTTGTACGGCCTCTCAGTATATGGAACTGCAATAGACAATATTAGACAGTATAGATGATGAAGTGCTAATTGCTCGTAAGGAACGCATTATAGAGCCCTTGTTCACCAGAAGGCCGCGGCGGAGTGGTCAAGCGCATTGAGGCGCTATGCTGCGATAAGCGAGGCCACTCCCCGTCGGGGGTTCGACTCTCCCCTCGGGCATGGATGTTTGTGTCGTCTTTAGTGTAAGGTAGTTCATAAGTAGTTTGTAAGTTAAGGGTCTCATGCGAAATTTAAAAGAACACAAAATCCCCAGGATTAACAGTCCTACACAGAAGCTCGAAATTTAGCGAGGACTTCAATGCGAGATGCCTACAATACTAATCACAACGAAACTCTTTCTCGAAATTTGACTGAAAATCCAAAGAGATTTTGGTCATATATTAAATATACTAGGGCAAAACACAAACAATACCGTCACTACGAAATAGTAATGGCGATGCTGCCGATGACAGCGCTACTAAAGGAGAGTTACTAAACATGGCTTTTAGAAACTCATTCACCAAAGAATACGAAACCGATATTCCAGATTTCGAATTAAAATAAAAGACCAGAATGAGTAACGTAGAAGTAGATATCCTCGGAGTAGTAAAGCAACTAATATCTATGTTACGTTGTTGATTATGTATACATAAAATATTTGTCGTCTGCATAATATTACAATACGTTTCATTTAATCTATTACTACTATTCTGTTACAATTTTATATATTGACTCGTTTAATTATATGTAAACATGCGACTCAGTTGGGCTCTGCGGAACATGATATACAAAGGAATAAAACATACTTTATTTTAACATTTTTAACTTATTCAGTGTATAGACATCGTGAAAATGTTGACTGATCTTTATGGTGTCTCTGAGCTAAATTGAAAACATTACACGTATGCATATCCGGGAGTTCACTAGTGGAAATAAATTTAGCGCACGTATCAGATCTCATTCTGCGAGGTCCATGCTGGGTCGGTTGAGGTCACGGCGTGTCTGTCTCTGAGTCAGTCGTGGTATTCTGCTCCGCATATAAAATCAATTGAAGTGCGTTCAACATGGATTTGTACAAAATATTTTACAGTTCGTTCGGTAAGCGGCATCCAGACAAGTCGACACAAACGTGAAGCCAATATTTAATCGTTCGTGGAAAGAACTAACTGAATCTCACCTATACGAATTCCCTTCGTTACAATATAAAGGAGCTGCTGTGCGCCAAGTACGATATCTGCAGACGCTGCACGAGGGGCTCACCATGCGTCTAATGACTGTCTTCCTTTACATGGACTTCATGTGTCCAATAGTTACAATACAACAGCAAACAGTATCATTACCCAACAATGACTGAAGAATTATGTAAAGTAATGTCAGCTTATCCATTATTTGCTTACTTCAGAAAATTATTTCAGTAAAGACGGTAAAGACGGAATATATAGAGATATTTGGCAGTTTACAAAACAATTAATGCCATTGAACTTTTCTTTAGTGCACCTTAAACTTAGTTATCATTTTCACTCCAAATTTGACAGAAATAGTGTAGTACATACAAAACATAATGCTTTAGGTATTTTCAGTGGTATGAGAAAAACATGCACATGTAAAAGAAATTATTAGTATACGGTAATCCTCACATGATGCAGAAAGAAGAGAGAATACAATAGGAGAAACCTCACGTAATTAGTGTACGTCCCGTAGTTTGTTAGAGCGACATTTCGTGAAAACCGTGTTGAGTTGTAGTTTGGGACAGGGGGACCTAACTGCAAAGGGCATCAGTCTCCCGGTGGAGAGGGAAAGTAGTGATATTGGGAAAGGAGGGTAAGGGAAAAGCAATGCAGTCTAGGGAAGAAAGAAGGAACAAAGACTGCAATAGCTCAGGGCCCCATGCTCGCTCGCCACGCACGTACTCACGTAAGAGACGTGAGCCTCCTAAAGAGCAAGAAACTATATACGGTAGTCTTTTGTCAGGTCGTTCTACGATATTCAAGTTGTAAACAGATTACTGTAACAACAACCACCTCTTGTAAACAGGTTAATTTAACAAACTATATCCAGCTAAGAATATTACCAGAGACAGTTTGGAGAAATAGCCAGTATATAAAGTGTTGAAGTGAGTGATTGGCAGTTTTGTGTCTCCGTACTTTGTAAGCCACCTCAAGGTGTGTGGTGAAAGTTTCTTTCTATACCATCATCACTTCCTGCTATTCCACTCGCGTATGGTTGGCGGAATAAACGATTGCCGATATTCCTCAGCGTTGGCTCTACTCGCTGTTTTTATCATCCAGGCCATTTGGCGAGTAAGAAATATATTGGTTGACATTTTAAGAAACGGATGCTCTCGGAGCTTTGACAGAAGTCCGTAACGCGATACACAGAGTATCTTCCCCAGTATCTCCGTGATGCATTCTCGTTTACTAAATGGGACGGTAACGAAGTGTACTGCTTTTCGTTGGATCTTGTCTATTTAGTAGGCATCCCACCCTGATGAACACTTAACAATCACACGCACAAGTGTCTCGCCACCTACTTCCATTGTTGATGGGCTACACTTCCTGAGGATTCATCCAATCAATTTGACTGGAATCCGCTCTACCAACGATTTATTTTATATTCTAGTTCCATTGGTAATCGCTCCTTGTGACTGCTCACAGATATCCTATGTAAGAAACTGTTTCCAATGTCGGTCCTGCTATTGCGTAATTAAATACACTCCTGGCCATTAAAATTGCTACACCACGAAGATGACGTGCTTCAGACGCGATATTTAACCGACAGGAAGCAGATGCTGATATATGAAAATGATTAACTTTCCAGAGCATTCACACAAGGTTGGCGCCGGTGGCGACACCTACAACGTGCTGACATGAGGAACGTTTCCAACCGATTTCTTATACACAAATAGCAGTTGACCGGTGTTGCCTGGTGAAATGCTGTTGCGATGCCTCATCTAAGGAGGAGAAATGCGTACCATCATCTTTCCGACTTTTATGAAGGTCGGATTGTAGCCTATCGCGATTGCGGTTTTCGTATCGCGACATTGCTGCTCGCGTTCGTCGCAATCCAATGACTTTTAGCAGAATATGGAATCGATGGGTTCAGGAGGGCAATACGGAACGCCGTGCTGGATCACAACGGCCTGCCAGTTCAAATGTTTGTATAGTCTATGGGACTTAACTACGGGGTCATCAGTCCCTAAACTTACAAACTACTTATGAACTAGCTACAACTAAGGACGTCACAAATATCCATGCCCGAGGGGGGATTCGAACCCCCGACCGTAGTGGCCGTGGAGACCGTGACAGGAGCGCCTCAGTCCCCTCGGCCACCGCGGCCGGCCCAACTCGTATCACTAGCAGTAGACATGACAGGCAACTTATCCGCATGGCTGTAACGGATCGTACAGCCACGTCTCGATCCCTGAGTCAACAGGTGGTGACATTTGCAAGACAACAACCATCTGCACGAACAGTTCGGCGACGTTTGCAGCAGCATGGACTATCAGCTCGGAGACCACGGCTGCGGTTACCCTTGACGCTGCATCACAGACAGTAGTGCTGCGATGGTGTACGCCACGACGAACCTGGGTGCACGAATGGCAAAACGTCATTTTTTCGGATGAATCCAGGTTGTGTTTACAGCATCATGATGGTAGCATCCGTGTTTGGCGGCATCGCGGTGAACTGGTTTATCATCCAGCGTGATGGTATGGGGTGCATTGATTACACGTCTCGGTCACCTCTTGTTCGCATCTACGGCACTTTGAACAGTGGCCGTTACATTTCAGATGTGTTACGACCCGTGGCTCTACCCTTCATTCGCCGGCCGCGGTGGCCGAGGGGACTGAAGCGCTCCAGTCACGGTCTGCACGGCCACTACGGTCGGGGGTTCGAACCCCCCTCGGGCATGGATATTTGTGATGTCC
This sequence comes from Locusta migratoria, assembly GCA_026315105.1. Classification (NCBI taxonomy): domain Eukaryota; kingdom Metazoa; phylum Arthropoda; class Insecta; order Orthoptera; family Acrididae; genus Locusta; species Locusta migratoria. Next base: position 87,477,532 of record CM048745.1, read on the forward strand.
TTAGTATAAGGTAGTTGGTAAGTAGTTAGTAAGTTTAGGGACTGATGACCCCGTAGTTAAGTCCCATAAGCTTAACAAACATTTGAACATTTTCTACCCTTCATTCGATCCCTGCGAAACCCTACAATTCAGCAGGATAATTCACGACCACATGTTGCAAGTCCTGTACGGGCCTTGCTGGATAAGGAAAATGTTCGACTGCTGCCCTGCCCAGCACATTCTCCAGATCTCTCACCAACTGAAAACGTCTGGTCAATGGTGGCCGAGGAACTGGCTCGTCACAATACGCCAGTCACTACTCTTGATGAACTGTGGTATCGTGTTGAAGCTTCATGGGCATCTGTACCTGTACACGCCACCCAAGCTCTGTTTGACTACATGCCCAGTCGTATCAAGGCCGTTATTACGGCCAGAGGTGATTGTTCTCGTTACTGATTCTCAGGATCTACGCACCCAAATTGAGAGAAAGTCTAATCACATGTCAGTTCTCGTATAATATATTTGTCCAGTGAATACCCGTTTATCATCTGAATATCTTCTTGATGTAGTAATTTTAATGGCCAGTAGTGTAATAGAGGTCCTTTGTTTCTATATAATCGCTGTACTTGATATTTCTATATATTGAGAGTCGGTTTTCATTCCCTGTGTTTTGCGTCTTGCAGTTCGCTACTATTTGCCTGTGTTGCGACTTTTCTAAGAACCACAGCATCAACCACGGAAAGCTTCATTGAGCTTTCCATGATGTCTACGAGATCATTTATGTTGTTGTTGTGGTCTTAAGTCCGCAGACTTGTTTGATGCAGCTCTCCACGCTACCCGGTCCTGTGCAAGTCTCTTCATCTGAGAATACGTTCGGCAACCTACATCCTTTTGAATCTGCTTACTATATTCGTCCCTCGGTCTCCCTCTACAATTTTTACCCCGCACGCTTCCTTCTATTGCTAAGTTGACAATTCCTTGATGTCTCAGAATGTGTCCAACCAATCTATCCCTTCTCTTAGTCAGGATATGCCAGAAACTCGTTTTCTCCCTAATTCGGTTAAGCACCTCCTCATTAGTTACGTGATCTACCCATCTAATTTTCATCATTCGTCTGTAGCACCTTATTTCAAAAGATTCTATCATCTTTTTATCTGAACTCCTTATCGTCCACGTTTCACTCCCATACAATGCTACACTCCAGACAAATACTTTCAGAAAGAACTTCCTAACATTTAAATTAATATTGGATGTTAACAAGTTTCGCTTCTTTAGAAACGCTTTTCTTTCCAAAGCAATTCTGCATTTTATATCTTCTTTACTTCGGCCATCAGAAGTAATCTTGCTACCCAAAAAAAAAAAAAAAAAAAAAAAAAAAAAAAAAAAAAAAAAAAAAAAAAAAAAAAAAAAAAATAATAATAATAATAATAATAAAATTCATCTACTACTTTTATTCTGTCATTACCTAATGTAATTCCTTCAGCACCGCCTGATTTTCTGACATTGCAATCCATTATTTTGGTTTTACTCTTGTTAATGTTCATCTTATATCTTCTTTGCAAGACACTGTCCGTTCCATTCCATGTCATCTGCAAACCGCAATGTTTTTATTTCTTCTCCCTGCACCTTAATGCCCTCTCCAAATTTCTCCTTCCATTCCTTCACTGCCTCCTCAATGTACAGATTGAACAACATCGCCGCGGTGGAGTAGCCGAGCGGTCTAAAGCACCTCGCTGCGGAGCGCGCGGTTGCTCGCCGTGGAGGTTCGAGTCCTCCCTGGGGCATGGGTGTGTGTGTTTGTCCGTAGTTTAGTTTACCTAGGATTAAGTAGTTTGTAAGCTACGGACTGATGACCACGCAGTTTGGTCCGATAGATTTACAGACATTTGAACATTTGAACATTTGAACAACATCGGGGAAAGGCTGCAAGTTCAGTGGATTTCTTTTAGTGGTCATGTGTATTACTTCACACTTTTCTTTATTTAGTGTCAACTGCCAATTTTCGCACCAAGTAGAAATTTTGTCTAAATCGCTTTGCAGTTGTTCGCTGTTCGCCGTTCAGCCGACAGAAGGTCCCGCAGTTACGGCGTGGTGACCAGACTGACGACGAGGACACGGTGTTCTCATTAAAAAAAATCCGCGCACTTCATCGCACAGGCCTGACACTCTGTTGCTGGTGTCAGGTGCTGTGGAGTAGTGTTAACTGGGAACATGACGCCGCGTGACGCAGCGACACGAGACGCGTCGTTATCGCCCGGTGGCGGTCCAGATCGGGCGCAATTAGACGGCGTGCTGGCGGTGTCAGCTGGACAAACAGTGCGCGTCTGTAACGGGGCGGGCGCCGGCCGCTGGCCAGCGGCGGGCTTTTTGCGCGCCCGCTAATGATGTGCGCAGCGCAGGCAGCACAGGTGGTGGAGCAGACAGACGGCGCGCGGCGCGGCGCGCTCCCAAACGGCGGCGGCTCGCGCCTGCTGCCGGGCTGACGACCGCGCCGCGCCGCGCCACGCGGTGCCATATGACGGGCCGCGCGCGCGCGCCACAGCCAACAGCCAATGCCCTCCCACGCCTCGGCGGCCGTGGCTCAGCGAATTCGGCACGCCGGCCGCTCCGCCAAGGACACGCAACGCCGCCCACACCTTCCTTCCGGGTTGTGCGCTGCCCGCCTTCACTTAGTAAATGTTCAAATGTTTGTAGAGCTTATGGGACTTAACTACGGGGTCATCAGCCTCTAAGCTTACAAACTACTTATGAACTAGCTAATACTAAGGACGGCGCAAATATCCATGCCCGAGAGGGGATTCGAACCCCCGACTGTAATGGCTGTGCAGACCGTGACTGGCGCGCCGCAGTCAGCTCGGCCACCACGGCCGGCTTCACTTAGCAGGTCTTTTTTTTCCCTTAAATCTTATGGGACTTAACTACGGGGTCATCAGTCCCTAAACTTACAAACTACTTATGAACTACTTACGAACTAGGACGGCACAAATATCCATGCCCGAGGGGGGATTCGAACCCCCGACCGTAGTGGCCGTGCAGACCGTGACTGAAGCGCCTCAGTCCCCTCGGCCACCGTGACCGGCACTTAGTAGTTAACAGCAACAATCGACACCCTCTTACATGGCAACTGTGCTTAATCCAAACGATGTATTGACTTAAAATTAATCCGTAATTGGTGATGCCGGCAGCGGTGGCCGAGGGGACTGAGGCGCTCCAGTCACGGTCTGCACGGCCACTACGGTCGGGGGTTTGAATTCCCCCTCGGGCATGGATATTTGTGCCGTCCTTAGTCTTAGCTAGTTCATATGTAGTTTGTAAGCTTAGGGACTGATGACCCCGTAGTTAATTCCCATAAGTTCTACAAACATTTGAACATTTTGAATTGGTGATGTTGGGTGTCAAATACCCAGCTAAACCTTAGAAACCGCATTATTACCAGATTATTGTCAGTACATCATTGTTGGTTGCTATACCATCAATTCAGTTCGTTGCGAGTCGGCCTTATGCGCGGTACTCAACAGACCGGTCAATTGTTTGATTTTATAACCGGTTTTCCAAATTACATGGTATTTTTAACCCAACCTCACATGTTGCGGAACTTTTTTGGAATATTCTCGTATGCTATTTTATAGGTAGTATGGCATCTGGCAATTTTCCTATGACAACTAATAACCCTGGGTGCAGTTCTCATCCAAGCAATGAGTTTATTTGATTCATTATTACTAAAAACTCTGCTTACTGATAAACACGTCAGTTTCGAAACAAATTTTTCACTCTCATGAACATTAGCCTCGTGAATGCCTATGTTATCTACCGTGCATTCTATGAAATCCAGAGCTAACCGGATTCGAATATATAAAAAAAATCTTGCCAAAGAACTTGTAGAGTCTCAACTCATTCGTCGGCTTCAAATCAACCATTTGCCCCGTGAATTGCGGCTGAACTTTAGTAGAAAACTCCAGATACCTATTACATACGACATCAGACGAGACTTGGGCAAACAAGGGAGGTGTAAGAAGTGACTACCAGCCTCTGACAGAAAAAGACATCTGTAACAGCTGCAATGCCTGTATGCCGAGATTGCGTAGAGTAATGGCTTGCATATTCTTGTTCAAATGTTTGTATAGCTTATGGGACTTAACTACGGGGTCATCAGTCCCTAAACCTACAAACTACTTATGAACTAGCTACCACTAAGGACGGCACAAATATCCATGCCCGAGGGGGCATTCGAACCCCCGACCGTAGTGGCCGTGTAGACCGTGACTGGAGCGCCTCACTCCCCTGAGCTGCATATTCTTGTGCGTGTAATAATTTGTCACAGAATAGTGTGTTTCTACAAAGGTTCGTTGTTTTTTATACTTTAATACTAAAATTTGATTTATTTGTTTACAAAAAATTAGCACATATTTGGATTATGTAAAACGTTGCAAATTTTTTATGGCCATTCATATATTTGAAAAGTTATCTACTCTGCTAACATCAAATTATTTTCTGCTGCCAAAAGTTGATCAGTGATGTCAATAAAGGTCACTTTTGAAATGTAAGTAGAAACTTTTCACTTCTCCTTCACCATTGAAGTATGACGGCCATGGAAATTAATGGTATAAATAACCCGACCTCACTAGTTGCGTTACAAAATTATCACCTCACCAGTTAGGGGTTAATCATGTAATCTTCTGTACTAGGGCCGGGCAGTTTTGCCGTCATGCGGACCGTGCGGTTGCTACTCACTACCTCTAATTCGTGAAGAGCGTCAAAGACTGGCCGATAATACACGATCGACAACTGACGCGTTAGTTTGTAGTCACGTTTGAAATGCACTGTCATGATTTCTACAATGTGACAATGCAATTAATACTTCTGAAACAAGGGGACTGATGACCTAGCTGTTTAGTCCCCTCAAAACAACCAACAACAACAACTTCTGAAACATAACAGTTGCATAGAATGGCCGTTAAGACTAAACTTGTGTTGTACGAGCTTGGCATGGAATGAACAAGTAATTTCAGCTTATAACAATTCTATCAGATATATCATCATCATCATCATTAGAGACTGATTATGCCTTTCAGCGTTTAATATGGAGCATAGTACCTCTTATAAAATTCCTCCATGATCCCCTATTCAATGCTAACATTGATGCCTCGTCTGATGTTATGCCTTTTACTTCAAAATCATTCTTCACCGAATCTAAGTACTTTCTTCTTGGCCTACCTCGACTCCTCTTACCCTTCGCTGCCGAGCTCATGAGTCTCTTAGGTAACCTTGCTTCTCCCATGCGTGTAACATGACCCCACCATCTCAGTCTGTTCGCTCTAACTGCTTCATCTATGGTGTTCATTCCAAGTTTTTCTTTGATTTCCTCATTATGGATACCCTCCTGGCATTGTCCCCATCTATTAGTGCCTGCAATCATTCTTGCTACTTTCATATCTGCAACCTCTACCTTATGAATAAGGTAACATGTATCCACCCAACTTTCACTCCCAAACAACAAAGTTGGTCGAAACATAGAGCGGTGCACTGCTAACTTAGTCTTGGTACTGACTTCCTTTTTGCAAAAGAGAGTAGATCTTAGCTGAGCACTCACTGCATTTCGATTCCAGTTCTTTCACTATGTTGCCATCCTGTGAGAAAATACATCCCAGGTAGTTGAAACTGTGTACCTGTTCTAACTTTGTTCCTCCTATTTGGCAGTCAATCTGTTTAAATCTCTTTCCCACAGACATTACTTTTGTTTTGGAGATACTGATCTTCATGTCATAATCCTTGCACCTCTGATCGAGCTCTGAAGTGTTAGTTTGCAACGTTTCAATCGAGTCGGCCATTACACCTAAGTCATCCGCATATGCGAGAAAATCCGCATAGACACAACAAAATGTAAAAAGTACAAATAAGAAAGTAATTGCAAAAATGTTCAAATGATTGTAAATCTATAGGACCAAACTGCGTGGTCATCAGTCCGTAGCTTACAAACTACTTTCACTAAGGTAAACTAACCTAAGGACAACACACACACATGCCAGAGGGAGGACTCGAACCACCGACGGCGAGCAACCGCGCGCTCCGCAGCGAGGCGCCTTAGATCGCTCGGCTACTCCACCGTGGCAGTAATTGCATGTTTCAGTGCCGCAGTTGGTTGGCCGAGCGCTCTAAGCCGACTTGCTGTGACGCGCGCGGTTTCACCCCATCGAAGGTTCGACTCCTCCCTCGGCCATGGATGACAATATTGTCCTTAGCATAAGTTAGTTTAAGTATTTTGTAAGCCTAGACACTGATAACCGCACAGTTAAGTCCCTTAGATTTACAAACATTTGAATTTGAACATGTTGCTGTAATGACTGCAGCAGCGTCGCAAAATAATACGTTGCATAGGTTGACAGTTGTTATGTACAAAATTCTGTCGTTTAGGTCATTGGTGACCAGGGTGAGGGGGAGGGGTTAATGTTAATCAATAAAGGAGAAGAAACTATCATTTCCGTCGACTTAATTTTCTGGCACAAAGACAATGCAGACATAAAATAAGAAACAAATAATGCATGCATATTATATGACTGAAAAGTGTTAAGCTCAGAACTACTCTAGTAGTTACGAAAAAGAAATAAACGCGTGTTATCATCACTTATCATAGAGTAATTCTGTTTTATATCTGCATATCGATGTGTGGGGTGATATTGCTGGTCACCAACCGCATTACTCCTGTCAGTTGAACGTCGGTACCCTTTTCGTTTCTGTAATTTCATTGTAGAAAAAAAAAATTGTTCAGAACATTGCAGACTCGAGCAGCGCCCGCGTCAGTAACCGAGTAATATTAACAACAAGACGGAAGGGGACCTCGTTGCTGGCAGTATTTACGGACCAGCAGTGTGAGCGCTCGCGGGCGGCCGCGCTCGCATTGAAGCATTTGCCCATCCCTGTTCTATAAAGGATACTTTACATGACACTAGGTTGCGACACTCGTTTCATGAAATGAGTTGCGCGCAACTGGTTTCGTGTGTGTCTGTAGACATTACGCCAATACTACACACTTCAGTTTCGTTGTTTTGTGAGTGCCGTAGTCGCTGTAGAATGAAAGATTTGGTAGCTGTAAAAGTTGTGGCGGAGCTATTGCTTCTCTGTGTGAAGTCGCTGTATAAGACTAAAAGGATTAAAAAAAGACGTCAGTTCGGTTGCTTAGCGACCTTGCTGAAAGAAATTGTGATCGAAGACCCTAGAAGTTATTTTAATCAAATCAGAATGTCACCAGAGCAGTTTACGTTCCTTCTAAACAGAGTTAGTAATGCAATAAAGAAACAAGATAGTGTTATGCGTGAAGCATTATTACCAGAACTGAAATTACAAATTGCATTACTTTTCTTGTCAAATAGAAATTCGTCTCTACAGTACCTGTACCATTTTCCGAAATCCACAATTGCCATAGTTCGTTTGTATAGGTATTTGGAATTGAATGTACTTCAGTCTGCAATTTATTAATCATCAACCCATTAATATTTAATTCACGAATAACTGCTTCAAGAGCACTAACACGCCGCTACTTATTCCTGAAATGTTCATCGTTAAAATGGCACAAACACTTATGCATCGTATATATGTTCAAAAACCGAATTATATCTTCCCCCCCCCCCCCCCCGTTTATGTTGTGTTTCGTTCTGTTTTGGTTATCACCTAACCTAAAAACACACGCAATCAATTTCGCCAAAGTTGGAAGGTGCCGAAACTGTTTAGTTTCCTCAGCGAGTTGCGCGAACGCCTACCGCGCATGCGCACTGGCCAGTAGCGCAGTTTCATGAAACCTAGTGTCGTCGTGTAAACTGGCCTTAAAACTGCAAATGTAGCTCCGTCATAAACTTCAGCTTTCAGAGCTACTAGACGGCCGTGCGGGAGTGCCCGAGTGGGCAAAGGCATCATGCTACGGATGTGTATCTGTGTTTTATCCTTAGTGTAAGTTCGTTTAAGAAGTTTGTAAATCTAGGGACTGATGACCACAGAAGTTTGGTCCAATAGGCTTACAAGCAATTTAACACTGAAACAATTAGACAAATTTGCATGCTGTTATTACAATAAACTTGAACGAAGTTTGGGTCAGCATATATGTATGGTTTAATCAGAATTGGATCACGGAAAGAAAGAAATCGAAATGTAAGTCTTTTCAGTAACCATTGTGTCTGTCTGTTCATCTATTAGAAACCTCTTATCTGCCAAATTCTTTACGAATTTTCATAGCGTTTTCACGGGTAACGTGAGCATATCTCGACGTAAAATATAGCCTTCATTTCATAAAAATCCGATCACGAAAAATAAGATGTCGTAAGTTTTTTTTTTTTTTTTTTTCTTACGACCGCTTAGTATGTCTTTCCCAGGTAACGTGTAGTTAGATCAAGGCTTCATTTCATCAAAATCGGATCAGAGAAAGTAAAATCTGAATTTAAATATTTGCCTAAAAGCAGTCGTGTCTGTCTATCTGTAAACATTAATATCCAAAAGTACTACAAAAATTTTTATGATGTTCCCATAGGCATATGGGACTAGGAGCTTGGGGCAGCATATACACTTCATTTCATGAAAATAGGATCAGGGGAATAAAAGATATCGTAATTTGAAATTTTAGGTGTGTGCTAAGCTTAAGTATGGCGTAGTACAGCAAGGAACCAATACAGACGTTGTATTTTCGTAGTCCACCAAACAACAGACGGTCCTCTTGTGTGTATTGCCTCGGTAGGCGTATGTCACTGACAGAATGAAGCACCGAAATCGAGTCTCTACGAATATAAACTAACATAGAATAGTGAGTTACCGATTTCGCTTTGTGTATTAAAAAGTTGTAAGTAGAATAGTAAAATGTAGACTTTCACGGCCGGAAATGTCATGTCCCTTAAAATCTTACGGGCTGTTATGCCGTGGTCGGTTGAATTAGTTTTCAAAACCCAACGTTCCATCCCCGTCTGCGGAGGACACCTTCAAGGGGGTCTGTAGGATTGCAGGTGCAACATACTGGCTCGCTACTGACTGCCGCTAAGTTCGGAGTCCGCGCGTTCCCGCGCAGACGCGAGACGTCACGTGTTTTGAAGACGCCAGTGCAATTGGCCGTCGTCCGCTGCCGCCGATCGCCGTTGCCATCACACTGCAGTGGAAGTGTGGTGCATCTCTTCTTCAGCACCGGCATCCATATACCGTTTAGTTTCATGCCCTCTTCCTTACGACTGAAATTATTCGAATTTTGGCGATTTCAATTGCCTCCTTGTAGAGAGCCTTTCATAGTATCCGCTTGTGGTCGCTAGTACTTGCGTTTCGTCGAAGCGAATGTGGTTACCTGGCTGGGAAGCATGCTGCCCCAGCAGCTGATCGTTCCGTTTCTTCTCTACTACAATTGCCCTTGTGTTCTTCCAAACGTTTTGCGACAGTTCTTTTGGTGGTACCCACATAAACATCTATGCAGTTGCACGGGATCCTGTTCACTCCAGCTTTAGTAAATAGTTTGCGAGCGTCCTCTGCAGGTTTAAGGTATTTTCGTATCTTACGGGTTGGTTTGTAAATTACAGAAATATTCCGATTCGTCAAAATTCTCCCAATTTTTTCTGTTCCATTTTTAACGAGCGGCAGTAACGCCTCAGATATTGCCGTGGCCTGTTCATCATTACGGTTTCTGCGTGGCTGTTTCAACTCACGTTTTATTTCTGCTGGCGAGTATCCGTTTTCCATTAGCACATTATGAAGATGTTCCATCTCAGCGTCGAGCAACTCATGTTCACGAATGTTTCTAGTTCTATCCGCTAACGTCTTATAACTCCCCGCTTCTGTTGTGGGTGGTGCTAATAACGATCCGTGTGTGTGGGCTTACAGTATACTGTGTGGCCCAAAGTACCATTTTCTTTACTAAAACATGCACATGGAGAACATGTAATTTGCCGTCTGCCTCCTCCTCCTCTATTGTGAACTGAATTTTCGTGTATATGCTATTCAAATGTTCGTGAAACCGGGTTAGTTTCTCCCTGTCGTGTCTCCACAGCACAGAAGTGTCATCCACGTATCAAAACCATACATTTTTTTGCAGTACTTAAAGCCTGTTCTTCGAATTTCTCCGTAAAAAAGTTTGTAATTACAGGACATACTGGGCTTCCCATAGCCACGTCATCCATTTGTTCATAAAACTGCTCATCCCACGAACGTTTTTATGGAGAAATTATAAGAACAGGCTGTAAGTACTGCCAGAAAAAAGCCAAATGCTTGGTTAATATTTTTGCTATTTAATAACTGCTGACTTGTTGCAGATTATTTGGTACCTCTGTCCTATTGCTTCCTGAATATCGTGTGAATAGTATTTCAAGGAATAGCACACAAAGCAATGTCAAAACGGAATAAAAACAAGGTGCAGTCTCAGGGCACAGGTACTTTCTTTCATTCTTGCCCCCCAGGGGCTAACGGTTCTTTCGTGTGTACGTGCGTGGCGAGAACGGAGTCGCGAGCTGCTATAGCTGTGGCAAGGTAGGCCGCGTTCAGAGCGCGTCTTTACCCCAACACAGTGCTCGGCGTAGCAGCGTGCTATTCAGTAGAACATTAAAGCCCGTTTTACGCGATCGACTTCGTGATGAAAACTGACTACTCGAACTGCGTGCGCCTTTCGTGCCTGCGTGTAAATAAGCAGCCAACCGCATCGCGAGTGCGTCTATGACGTCAATTATCTATAGATTGTGCCGAGTGCGGCGTTCTAAATTTTCGAGCGTCCTGCAGATGCGCATGTGCAGAAGCAAGTAACAGTAGGTTTAGTAGTGTGTGCTAACAGCGCAAGTTAACCTAGTCTGGCCGAGCGCATTCATATTACAGAAATGCTTCCGTATCTTCTATAACTTTATTCTTTTGTTTGCTTCGTGTTTCTATCACACCGAAAAAGTTGCACCAGAGCCTAATATTGTTTTTTTCCACTAGTTTTCTCCTGAAACAAAGATGAAATATCTGCAAGCAGAAAAATATTTTCGTTTTTTCGGAAAAATTCTATACTGTGTATATATACGAGCATAAATATAAAAACGTGTTTTCCCAAAATTTATATCAACTGAAGAGTCAGGAATATTAGATAATAAAGTTATTTTCGATATTATTTTGACCGGTAGCAAGGAAACAACACATGAAAATTAAACCAAATACTCACCTTTTACTGAATTTTCGATATTGTTTCATGTGTTTGCCAGTATTAGTTTTCTTCAGCAAATAAATGTGTAAGTTTTCAAAAGCTTAAATAACACTTTTCCCATTATTTAGGTTCTCAATTCAAATGTTCAAATGTTTGTGAAGCTTAAGGGACTTAAGGGCGGGGTCATCAGTCCCTAAACTTACAAACTACTTATGAACTACCTTATACTAATGACGACATAAACATCCATGCTCGAGGGGGGATTCGAACACCCGACGGGGAACGGCCTCGCACATCGGAGCATAGCGCCTCAATGCGCTTGGCCACTCCGCCGCGGCGGTTTTCAATTGTGTTCAATTTGCTACGTGGCATTTGAGAACATCAAATATGAATTACCCTTTCGTCATTAATAAAGTCAATTATCCCTTTCCTGCTCCTACGTAAAAAGTGCCCCCATAACCTCACTATTTCATTCAGTTGCGAAACATATCAGATAGCTCTACGGTATACGTCTGAACGAAAACGACTACTCGAGACAGGTGAGATTCAGTGTGGGAAGAGCACGCCATGGACGCAACTCGTCTCGAGTAGTCGACTGAGACGAGAAAGTTCGTCGTGAGAAAGGGGCTTAACTCTATGATGATCGATCAAGTGAACACTGGAAGCACGTCCACTATGAGGAAACCGTCCCAGTCGCTCCGATGTAAAGACAATAAGCTGCTTTTCTCTTTGCGGGTAGCTAAACACTCCCTGGGATTGATTAAAGCTGGACACTGGTGCTTCAGTGTCTCTGCTAAATAAAGACACGTATGAGCTAAAAAGCCCGCGCCTACGCGAATCTACCACTGTGCTATCTGCCTACTAGGGACAGTCCATTCCTATACTTGGTGTGCGTGGTTTGCCCGTCTGTTTAAAAAAATGTAACAAAGTTTGTCTCCTTCCACGTACTAAGTGACTGGAACAGTACAAATATATTGGCCTTGAATTATTTGATCTCTTCAATCTTACTCTGCAAGACAATGTTCTTCAAATTAGCGCCTCGATGCCTCACTAACCTATTTCAGATATGTGTGAGAAATATAAAGAAGTGTTTGAACCGAGTGTACGAGAGGCTAAAGATTTTGAAGCTCATTTCACCTTAAAAGAGAATGCACAGCCACGATTCGTTAGAGCTCACCCTGTTCCGCATGCAATTCGCGATAAGGTAGTGCAAGAAATTCAAAGATGGACTGATAATGGGGTCATAAAGCCGATATCAGACAGTAGGGCCGCGGCGTTGTGGACGAATGCATTGTCGGCGGCGGTGGCCGAGGGGACTGAGGCGCTCTACTCACGGTCTGCTCGGCCACTACGGTCGGGGGTTCGAATGCCCCCTCGGGCATGGATATTTGTGCCGTCCTTAGTAGTAGCTAGTTCATAAGTAGTTTGTAGGTTTAGGGACTGATGACCCCGTAGTTAAGTCCCATAAGCTATACAAACATTTGAACATTTGAATTTGACGAGCGCATTGAGACGCTATGCTTCGATGCACGATGTCGTTCCCCGTCGGGACTTAGAATCCTCGCTCGGGCTTCGATGTTTGTGTTGTCTTTAGTATAATTTAGTTTATAAGTAGTTTGTAAATTTAGGGACTGAAGACCCCGCAGTTAAATCCTATAAGCTTAACAAACATTTAAATCAGATAGTGGGCTTCTCCTATTGTCATATTCAATCGACCTGATGAACGTCTTCATCTGTGCGCCGATTTCAAATCAACGGTGAAACCGACGACTGTAATCGACACTTATCCCTTCCCTCGTCTGGAAGAATTGATGGACAGATTGGGCAATGGACGATATTTCTCAACACTTGACTTACGGAAGGAATATGCGCAATTGCCGTTGGACGCAGAATCCAGAAAATATTTTGTGATCAACATTCACAAAGGACTGTTTCAATTTCAGAGACTGCCTATCGATAGTGCGTCGGGGCCTACTATTTTTCAGAGGTTCTGGAACAGTTAACAGCAAAAGTGCCGTCGTCTTCTAATTATTTAGAAGATATTGTGGTGTCAGGACGTACCATGGAGGAACATCTGTATAATTTACAGTGTTTATTTCAAGTGCTTAAGGACAACCGGTTAAAGTGCAACAAGAACAAGTGTTCACTTTTCAATGAGGAATTGAACTACCTCGGACATGTGATAATGCAGAAGGAATTCATCCTAAACAATCTCATTTTGCAGCAATTAGAAACTTGCCTCTGCCTAAAAAGTCCCAGAACTGCAGGCTGTAATGGGAAAATTTATATATTATTGTAAATTCATTTCTAACGCTGCACCACTTAACCGCTTCTGCCGCAAAAATACACCTTCCGTATCGCTTGCTGCATGCGCCAAAGCTTTTCAGCAGTTGAAAGATACTGTGCTGAGTCCTCGTTGCCTGATCCTGACAAACCAGTTGTATTAGCTGTTGACACGTCATCCTATAGTATCGGAGCTGTTCTTTCGCACCGTTGTGGAACCTTAGACAGGCCCATTGAATTTACCTCTGATATGCCGCGGGTTCGATCCCCGCCAGGTCTTAGGATTTTTATCTGTCACTGTCCACTTCTTTCACCTCTGGCAGTATTGCTCATGTGAAAAATACCGAGTAGCACCGTGGTTCGGAACCCACGTTAAACTGTAGGTCCCCCTATAACTGGCTGGGTAAGTCAGTTTGAAGGTCGGAGGAAGGCAACGGCATACCACCTCCAAATAGGACCATGCCTAGTAAAGCACTGTGGTGTTCAAACCAATCTTCGGATTGTTGACTGCTTTACCTTTTTACCTTATGCTTACCTAGGTGCAATGTAATTACAGTATACGTGAAAGGAGGCATTAGCTATTTTTGTGTCCCAGCCTCGTCGCCTCTTTTGAGTCTCGTTTCCGTCGTAGGTGTCGGTGGCCGAGTAGAAAAGTACCGACACAGGAATAAAGGAAGCACGCTTGTGCAGGTACGAAGGTGAGCAGCCAGTGGGACAGCAGAAACTAGAAACACTAGAGTAAATTAGAACGAGATATATATATTGCACAGAATTTATACAATACTGAACTTTTACATAGTTCAGTACGGCAGAATGCTGATACATAGTTGAGCTAGAGGCCTGCCTAGTGCCTATCCATTAGCAGCGTCTTCACTGGTGCCTGTCTAATTCCGAAGTGTTAACTGGTTCCTATCTCAGTCCCAAGTGAACGATTTCGTTCAGTGGTGGCCACGAGCGGAGTTGTATCAGAGGGCGCTCGTGGCTGACGTCGTAAGAACGCCGCGCCGTGCGTGCATGGTGGCGCGCGGCAAAAGTAGGTGGCGCGCACTTTGGACTTGTGCGACACCACAGCTAAAGTGTGCGGAGTCACAATGTTCCATCAATATTTGTATGTCTGTCCTGCTTCCAACCTTCCTATGGGCCTCCACGCCATAGATTCGGGTAACTCATGTTGTTGCATTGTACTACCTGTTCGCTACACTATCTGACTCCAACTGCTTCGGAAATTCTTCTGCATGAACGTTCTGTTATTACCACTATTTCGGTTGCCGTAATGTTGTTGTTTCCACCCCTTAGAATACACAGAAAGACGTCGCACCATTTTAGTCCATTCCCCTGATAACAGTAGCTCAGAACCTAGACATATCGACTGATCCCCTAATTGTTTTATCCGGTGTATTTGCTACTATTTACAAGTTTTTATTTCCAAACGGTTACTATCTTCCGAGCGACCCTCGTATATCTAATATATAAAGCAGAGTGTCCATATGTTTGTACGTGTTGCATACACATTTATAGTTTTATTCTAATCTTTATGAAATTTTGTACATGTAAGCTTCAATCCATGAGGACGGTCGCCGTAAGTGTAAGAATCACATACGATATATAGTTCATGAGATATGACGTCATGAGATGCGCGAAAAACTGCTGCATATTGCGACAATGCTGCTCATTTTCTGCTCAACCAAATTTGGTACACACATTCCTTACCGTGAGGTAACAATTGCTGCATGGTTAAGAATCACATACGGCACATTGTTCAAAAGATATTACGTCATAACCAATAGAAATCGCAAAAAATGCCATTTAATGTGGCGAGAATTTCGAAATACACTGTCTGAGAATGACAGTACTTAGCGACTTGCAACAAACTTTAGACATAATTTCAAGCCTTTATTAAACTTTTCTCGCTGGAAACCATAGTAAAATGATGAAAGGAAAAAAGTTTCTCGCTTACTACTTTTCCGCTGTTTATGGAGTAAAACTAAGGCTCTCGGTATGACATTACAATTTATAATTTGAACGCTACAAATTGTAGCAGTAGGAAATCTTACAGACACTACACACGCGTATAGTGGAATGTACACTCTTTGACAAAAAACCTGGCCGCCGGCCGGCCGTCGCTGAGCCAAAGTCCGAGCCGATCGCGACATGGAACAATAAAAGTGGCCGCGCTGCTTCGCTCTAAGTCCAGCTATCTGCACAATCTGGCAACACTGCAGACTGCGGGAGTTCATACAGTACTTCTTCTGTACAGCTAGAAGACAACTGGATTAGCTACATCCGTGGTCTTGCGGTAAAGTGCGCGACTTGCATGTTCAGTATCAGCGATCGAAACCGACTATTGACAGAAATTTTAAATTCACGTCACTCGTGCATGCTCATGCCCCATGTGTAATGGGAGCATATGTGTAACGTATTTCATTTTTTGGTACACTGGTAATAACATTTCGGCCCAATAGCATTGCCACCTCTGGCCGCAGCACTTGGCAGAGGTCTCCGCGGCCCACTCGCCGGCAGCAGCGGTGGCGGCGCTACACAGCGCTGCCTCGCCCTCTGCCCACAGCGCCTGCCACCGCTCAACGCCCTGGATGCGTAAAATGCTGCAGTGTTGCTGAGTGGTGATGCACAAAAAAATGTTGCGATTCGTATTTCACACAGGGTATAACGAAGCAGACCACCTATTTTGAATGATGAGCATATAATACATTAGAGAGGCAAAAAATTGTCATTGTCCAATCCAATGGCACTCTACTATGGTTAACACTTATTTGTGGTTTAAATCTCGATCCTTTTCCTCTCAGAAAAGCCTTTCATGTAATTTGTTATTGTCATCAGTTCATATGTTTTCACCAAGACACAATATGTAACTCACTAAAATGTTTTAGTATCGTTGTTTCATTCCTTACGGTAAATGTATGAGCTAAATTATGTGAATACGTTTCAGTGCACATTCTAAAGCAACACAGGCACACTGCAAGATTCGTGTCTTCATGTCTCATTTCTACAGGAGATATTTCGCATCAATGGAGGTGAATTAGAATTTCTTCGAAGGCGTTTGTATGGTGAAGCAAAGAAGACATCTAATACCATTTCCATAATTTGAAGTCGACCTTTCTGAAAGACTTATTGTATACAGCTTTTCTTATGATTCCGCTAAAGAGTTTCTTCTTGCAATCTGCAGCGTATAAAGTAAAATAAAATGAAATTCCACCCCCAAACGCAATTTATCCAACCAGGATTAGAACTGCCGCCTCACACCAGGCTTGCATCATAAGACACAAGCAGAACCACACACTGCCATAGATTGCCCTCAGTCTCTCACATATTCAATGCTGAGCCTCTAACGCATCGCGGAAGATAACCTGAAAGTCACCTACACAAATAACTACATTCCTTGAGTGCAAAAGTTAAATTTCTGTCTCTAATTTCACGTGGGCATTACACATCATGAGTAGAAGAGGAATGTCAAGTGAACTTAGCGAGACAATTCAGTACCAGTTGCGAAAGTAACTACATTGTCACAGTGTTGCCAAATATCAGCAACGATGTTGCCAGTTCTTAGCTGTACTAGGAAGACCTGTGTAGCGATAAGCGACGCGAAATCGCGCTAGTCTCATGTGGGCTTCTAGAGGGGAGTCGCGCATTTCGGTTAATATCCGGCGCTAACTCCTGATAGATTCCTTCGTCACATATAGGATGCAGATATTTAATTCATCCAATGAGGCCGAAACTAGCGTTTAAATTTTTGAAGCTTTACTCCTTTATGATATTTCAGCAAGTGACTAGAGAAGTTAAAAATACTGATATTGTGCTTGCAACAAATGGCAGGTCAAAGACTGAGATATATAAACTTCCATCACGATTTCAGTTTTACCCCTCCCCCTCCACCCCAAAAAGACTATAACAATTACTTTTTTAGATATCTACAAGAGCTATTTTTTATGAGTTACTGGAAATGAACGTTGCATCATCCGTCACTAAATAGTAATGTATCAAACACTTCGCATCTTGAAAGCGACAGCCCACAATATTTTCAATCCTACTTGCATCTGGCCTCAACTGGCTTTTAGCCATGCAGTGAGAAGAAATGCTGATGAATTGGTAACTTACCCTCATCAACTTTCAGTGAGAGCTTTTTGTAATAAAACGAAAAAGTAATGAGAACCATCGTTTTCTCCAATGATACTGGGCACTGTTGTCCTAAGATGGACTGTATCTTCGTTGAGTCTTGTCAAACGCGTCTCACATTCAAGGAATATTACCTAAACGAATTTAGTCATCATGAAGCTGTAACAAAACAGATAATCTGGGTGGTTGTGCATATTCGTAAGTTTTCTTACTTTGCCGTAATACTTGATGCAAAGATGAACAAAATACAAATCCAACTTCTATCGGTTTCTTCGATTCTTTGGGCAGTCTTCTTTGGTGTGTACTCCTTCACTTCGTCGGCGATCTACTGTTTTTATTGAAAATACAGTAATCAAAATTACGCGACTATTTGTCCCACATTTTAATGTCCTTGGTTTTTATTCTGAATGACAGTGATGATTTCTGTTCGACTGGTTCCATATATCTGAGCCTAATTAATGAAATTTTATTCCCATGACAGATGAAAGCAATTAGAACCTTGTGTCTCTATAATGAATTTTCATATGAAAAAAATTAACACCTGAAGATAGGTCTTTAAAAACGTGAAAACGGTCGTGGACCTGTAAAGCAACGTTCTTAATTAAAAAAAAAAAAAAAAAAAAAAACAGCTGACGCGACTTCAGAATTTATTATTTACTTTATGGGATGATTGAAGTGATTTCCGAATAAGTTGTTCTATCTATATTTAAAATTTTACCATTATTTTAGAACAATTGATAAATTCATTTAAGAAAATGTTCTTTTGTTTTGTTTGTAATATCACTTGATATTCTTGAAGTAGGTGGCTACAGCATCTGCTATGAGGTTTCCAGGAGATAGTTGGCACGGATGATTTTGTTTGACAGTAAGCGGATAAATTTAAGACGTAACGAAACGAAATGATGAGATCCAGCTTTTGCAACAAAACGGACCCGATTTCTAAATTGGGTAGGTTTCCAGAAAGTGACTATTGTACAGCTAAACATTACTGCTATAAACCATACCTCATTGATTTACTCACAGCTGAGGCAGATTGCTCGCAACGTGAAAGAGAGTAGGAGTAGTTAATGTATGAAACGACCTACTTGAACACAAATTCAGTTAACTACTACAATGAGCATATTATGATGTTAATTTTTCAAAATATTTAATGTAGGTGACAAGAAAAAGTCAACTGATTGCAGAATTACATATCAGACTCACATCTACATGATGCCGAAGTTGCGAAACAACAGGCCCTACTACGACGTTGGAAAATCTTGATTACATTGATGGCCTGATGAACGAGTTTTTGTAACTGGCGTTCTGCATGTTAGGATCCGGATCCGTAATTCCACTCAGGGTCGAGATACTGTGCTCTCCAAATTGCACATATGTTAGCCAGTTATTAAAAAAAATCAATGAATACCTCATTGAGCGTATTACCAGTTTTGTTTCTCGGTTTATGGTTGATTCAAATGCAGGACTTATAGTTATGTTTACTGTGCTCCATTAACTAACAATAAGACTCACAATTTGTCGCAGAAAAGTCTTCCTAAAAACTCAAATTTTGTCCAGTTTCCTTCGAGTTTGCTTCCAGATAAAATAAAATGTCCGCAGGTCAATATGGAAATTACAAGCGACCTGTTATTGACAGAACATCTTGCTACGTTAAATAGCGTTCCATTTGAATTTTTTGAGCACGTTCCTTGATGAGATGCTCAATGGATTCCGGACCTGTCTTTGTTGCATTCTTCGTTGATTTCATAAAATGTTACGTAGTCTCATGGCCGGATGCGATGCATAGTTTTAATTACAGTGTGTTCATTACAGCGCGGTGATAGGTTTCAAAGTACAAACTTAATGGCGACTTTTAGGTGCCAGGTATCTCACGTCGATAGATTATCATTCGATCGGTGTCGTCGCAGATAGCGGACGACATTAATTTACTAACCATTGTAATGTTCAATGCAATTCGTGAATTTCATTTATTTCTTATGTTAGAGTCAAAACGCGTACGTTCCAAGAGGTCTACCGAACATCTGTTAGGCTCCGTTTGATGACTTCCTCTGTTCAGAACGAAAATTATCCCTCCAGCAGGCGCGCTCCGCCTTCTCCGTTTCCAGACGCGCGCGCCTTCGCTCGCTCGTTTTGCCGCATTTACCAAAACGACCGTGGCTGTCGCCACCGCGTAATACCTCTTATCGACTTCAGAAAGGTAATGAAATAAATTACCCTTCAAGTTGGTGGCCACTAAACGCTACTGTTAGCATTACTCATGATGGAAGAACACTGTATGTTCCAGTGTTACTATGATGTCTGACATCGCTCTTAAAAATTCTAAAATTTATTGGAACTATCCTTAAAGCGGTAGCAATTATCGAGTGGACAAAAGTTACTCTATACGTCTTAGTCTATTTTAAAACCACGTTTATATGCATTTTCCATTTGAATGCTTATTTTACACTTTTCAAATTTTGTATGTGTGGAATTTTTCATTCAGTTTCAAACGTTTTTATGAGAATACAACAGAGACATTCCATACATTCGTTTTATTTCTATTTCACCTGACCCCTCTTATGTATTAGTCGCGAAGGTAAAAGATAGGGCGATATGAACTGACACTAAGTCTTACCAGAAATAGTTTTAACGGCGAACCATTCACGACTGGAAGAGAAACAGGCGGAATCAGCAGTTGTATAAAAAGTGCCCTCCACCACACACCAATTAAGAAATGGTGTTAATGAAGCAGTGTCATCCAGTTCTAAGTTAAGTTGAAAGTTCAAGGTCTCTTGTTCAGAGGGAAGTTGGTTTGAAATGAACTGCAAAATTTGTACCAACACACGGAAACATAAACAAAGTAAGCTCTATTGCACACGAGACACGAAAGAAAGAAGGAAGGTTACGATTTAACATCCCCTCGACAAGGGGGTCATTAGAGCGAAGCAAGAGTTCGGATTGTCATGATAAGGATGTGGAAGGAAATCGGCCGTGCCCTGGCGCAGGGACCATTCCGGCATTTGCGTAGACTGATTTAGGAAAATCATGGAAAACTCAAATCGAAATGGCCGAAGGCCAGTTCGATGCGGCGTGCAGCCGAATATGAGTCCCGTGTGTTACCACTGCACTAACTCGCTCCGTAGCAAAAACGAATGCGAGTAAATATTGCATTGTCACGCGGTTCTGAGTTACGTTAATTAAGTTTCTGGCCTATAGTTAGTATAAAATCAATTGTAAAATTTGTGACAAAAACACAATAGACAATAAAGCAACCTAATAAACACGTGTTACAACGATTAAAAATGATCGATGAATTGTGCCATGGTTTAAAACAATATTAGTGAAAGCAATTGCACTGTTGCTTGTTAAAAGATAGTAACTAAAAGTATTGACGTATCTCTTATTCATTGATTTTGAACAGATGCCGTAGAATGCGCAAGGCTGTAGTTTTACCGCTATTATAAAAATTAAATGGAATGAGTGCAAAATTTGTAAATAAATTTGATCCAAATTATCATTATGAATGAAGTTAATAAATGAGCAATCCGTGAATGTCCTCTGCCTACGTATCGGTTTCAAATTAAGGGTGTTAAAAGAAGTTTTCCAGATTTTCAGAGGAACTTTTACGGATGAAACAAGACAATAATGACCGTTATACATTATCTCTAACTCGCTTATATTAATGGATAAGAGAACTTGTTGATTTTCAATTCTGTGAAACATATTGAACAAACAAATGTAACGGTAATACAAAATACAAATTCAAAGATCAACTTGAAATAAAAACTAATGGTACTAACAATAATAAAACACAGCAGTTCAACCACTTCACGAGGATGATCATAGGGAAAATATGGGTTGAACAATATTAAGGAGATGAACAGCAAGAGCAAACTATTTACGGTTACGAACAATATTCGTACAATTAAATATACCAACGGTGGAAATACGACCGCCTCCTGAAAAAATGAATTATGTGGGGCACATGTTTTCTTTCGACGTGAAATCTGGGACCGGCAGAGACAAAGTATTATCCATCTAGAGACAAAGGAAAATGTAATGCGGTCGGAACAGTCCGCTTCTCTGCCTTTTGTGGAGATATTTCAGATGAAAGCGTTTTGCCCATGGACGATAGACCTGAAATAACTAAACGGTTTGGTTTATAGGA
Organism: Locusta migratoria; assembly: GCA_026315105.1. Taxonomy (NCBI): domain Eukaryota; kingdom Metazoa; phylum Arthropoda; class Insecta; order Orthoptera; family Acrididae; genus Locusta; species Locusta migratoria. The sequence goes on from CM048745.1 coordinate 87,499,200, forward strand.
CAATTTCACTTTTGGCGGTTGTAATTACTTTACAAATAATAGATCGAATGAATGGAGTAATTTGAAGGGAAACTAATTATTACAATTACTTTGAATCATCTGCAAAGATAAAAATGTTTAAGACAAAAAGTACTTCTGAAGCAACATTAAACATTAACATTATAATACACGTAAACAGGGACATCACTATACGAAGAAACCAGTTTCTTATTGGGAAAGGGTATGCGGATGTAATAGAAGTCACTATATTCTGCAGCAAAAGCCGTCTGGTCAATTTTATGATTATCGGTAAAAACTTGCGTAATAGCTGCTCTAGGACGGTACCCGCCAGATGCTCGTTTTGGTGATATTCCTGAAATGTGAGCCGCGTATGACTAGATTGAACGTATATACGTCCAATTTTGAACAAAAATGCGTAGGAACTATGGAGAAAGTAGTCATTTCACACTTTATCCGTTTCGTTAAAAGAAACTCTCCCAGGAAGTTGATGAAGTTAAGTCATCTATTCATCAGCATTTTCAATGATGTTGTCTGCTTTCGGACTGAAGCCTTACTTAGAATGGGCTTTGGCAGCGCAGCATGGATAATAGCCAGTTGAAGTAAGCTGTTTGTAGGAATGAGGATATTGTGGGATGGCCAAGAAATTCTTCCTATAGCTTAGCAGTATTGCTTATGATGCTAGGCAACTCTGATCGTTCCCTTAGTTCCAGAATTCGAGGTATTTTCCAATAAGCATGAGGATATGAGATTAGTCATTGCATTTAAATGACTCTGTTATCCTGAATTAAATTTTCGACCGCAGAAAGGTCTACCTCTGCTTAAATTGCAAACAGTTTTGTGTTTTATGTCGGGACTGCTAACAAATGTCAGATAACTGAACGAGTAATCTCATTTTAGCTCGGTGGCGCCATTCTCGTTTTCTGATCTACAGCAAGCATAGTTGATTAGTGAGGTATCGTTGTACTAGTGATGTGTGTAAATTCAGGTCTATTTTTCTCCTCTGAAAAGTCCTAAATGGTATTCAGCAACGAAATACCAAAACTGATGTCAATCAAGAGATCGGCATTTTCTATTCTTATTGTAATCTTTATCATTCTGCTGTAATGCCGTAACCATCATTGATTACTATCATTATTTCCATTATTATCATTAATTCAGTTGCAAAAGCGTTCTTTCCCATGTGGCCAAGAGACCAGAAAGAATGTGAGGTTTGACGAAAAATAGGACCATAGGAGAAAGTAGGTAAAACGTTTGTAACAATTTCTGTTGATTTAACATCGTGACCACAGATATTAAGCAACAACACATGCAAGTCATAGCTTGCAACGTTCGAAAAATCCATCAGACAAATGCGTTCGGATTCTCATCATCATTTGTTGGCCCAACAAGGCTGTAACACTACGAAATAAAAAGCTGCTTAGCAGTCTATAGATTATATGTATATGTTTGCAGAGGAAAACCCTCAGAATTGCACATTTTCCACATATACAGTTTAGATTCTGTGTTCATGGCCGTAATTTTAAATATCCAGTCTTCTGAATACTCAAGTGAAATAATTACTGTGTTGCACAAATAATCAGTTAACTATGTTTCTTCTGGCTTTCAAGCAAACTAACACATTTATGTATTCACGTAGAAGACATGAAATATTACTTGTACAGTCGTAAGGCTGCATTTTGAAACGCAGTCGCTGTCAAGTTACAAAGTTTATCGAGACGGATGGGGCATCATTGATTTCCAGTAACTTTTATCAAAAAAGTTAGCTTTTGTCGAAATGTAACAAAGCTATTATTTTAGCCTTTTTTTTTTTTTTTTTTTTTTTTTTTTTTTTTTTTTTTTTTTTTTGCTGGGGTGGGATGAAACTGTAATCGTGATGAATGTTTACGTATCTCAGTCTTTGATCTGCCGTATGTTGCAATCACAATATCAGTATTTTTAACTTCTCTGGTCATTTGCTGAAAATATATCAAAATGCAGTAAAGCTTCAAAAATATAAACGCTAGTTTCGGCCTCATTGGATGAATTAAATATCTGCATCCTATATGTGACGATGGAATCTATCAGGAGTTAGCGCCGGATATTAACCGAAATGCGCGACACCCCTCTAGAAGCCCACATGAGACTAGCGCGATTTCGCGTCGCTTATCGCTACACTGGTCTTCCTAGTACAGCTAAGAACTGGCAACATCGTTGCTGATATTTGGCAACACTGTGACAATGTAGTTACTTTCGCAAGTGGTACTGAATTGTCTCGCTAAGTTCACTTGACATTCCTCTTCTACTTTCATGACTCATGATGTGTAATGCCCACGTGAAATTAGAGACAGAAATTTAACTTTTGCACTCAAGGAATGTAGTTATTTGTGTAGGTGATTTTCAGGTTATCTTCCGCGATGCGTTAGAGGCTCAGCATTGAATATGTGAGAGACCGAAGGCGATATGTGGCAGTGTGTGGTTGGCTGTGTGGTTCTGCTTGTGTGTTATATTGCAAGCCTGGTTGGATAAATTGCGTTTGGGGGTGGAATTTCATTTTATTTTACTTTATACGCTGCAGATTGCAAGAAGAAACTCTTTAACGGAATCATAAGAAAATCAGTGTTTCAGAAAGGTCGACTTCAAATTATGGAAATGGTATTAGATGTCTTCTTTGCTTCACCATACCAACGCCTTCGAAGAAATTCTAATTCACCTCCATTGATGCGAAAAATCTCCTGTAGAAATGAGACATGAAGACACGAACCTTGCAGTGTGCTATTGGATTGGACAATGACAATTTTTTGCCTCTCTAATGTATTATATGCTCATCATTCAAAATAGGTGATCTGCTTCGTTATACCCTGTGTGAAATACGAATCGCAACAGTGCTGCGGCGAGAGGTGGCAATGTTATTGGGCCGAAATGTTATTACCAGTGTACCAAAAAATGAAATACGTTACATATATGCTCCCCTTACACATGGGGCGTGAGCATGCACGAGTGACGTGAATTTAAAATTTTTGTCAACAGTCGGTTTCGATCGCTAATGCTGAACATGCAAGTCTTGCACTTTACCGCAAGATCACGGATGTAGCTGACCGAGTTGTCTTCTAGCTGTACACAAGAAGTACTGTATGAACTCCCGCAGTCTGCAGTGTTGCCAGATTGTGCAGATAGCTGGACTTAGAGCGAATCAGCGCGGCCACTTCTATTGTCCCATGTCGCGATCGGCTCGGACTTAGGCTAAGCGGCGGCCGGCCGGCGGCCAGGATTTTTGTCAAAGAGTGTACCTTCTAAATTGTATCACATTTCGACACGTAGTTCATGACATATGAGCACGTAAACAGTAACGTTCCGCTGTTCATGGACTACAACTACGGCTTTCGGTATGACGTTACAATTTATAATGTCTAAACTACAAATTGTAGCAGCAGGAAATTTTACAGACATTACACACGCTTCTAGTTGAGTGTACTTTCTAAATTCTATGACAATACGATACGTAGTTCATGATATATGAGCCCATAAGCAGTAACGTTCATGGAAAACCGCCCGTCACGCACCAAGTTTTAGGCTATTACTTCTTCACTACTAATTGTATTCCCAAGAGATTTTACAGACATACAGCCCTTATACAAATGAATATATACCTGTAAAATGGCAGGAATAAATAATAAGTACCCGGGCAGAGCCGGGTTTTCAGCTAGTCGTTTATAAAGACAAGAAACTGTAGGGCTAGCGCACTTCCCTAGGGAACGCTTGATACTACTTCAGTTTTACTCGATGACTTTCCGTCGAGTAGTACGTTAGTACGTAGTCTTCTCTGTCTCTCACTGACGCTAGAGTCACACTGCTGTCATTTCTGTCACGCACTGTCAATACGTGCGGACGTGTTTCTGTCAGTAGCCGGTCGTAAGAGGAAATTCGGAGGTGGTGTATCTTGAGTGCTCGTGGTAGTAGCTAAGGCTCCAGTAACTGTGTGGCGGCGGCAGCTGTGCAGACTGATGCTATCTGCGTGCATCTGCATACGCCTCGATTTATGGCTGGCCCGTGCCGGCGCCGACAGCTCGCGCCGGTTCCGCCCCATTGTCGACCGGCGCAGGTGGTGCAGGGCGCGCGCCGTAAAACAGCCCCCTGCTTACATTACCGCGCTTTAATGAACCGCGATCCCGCTGTAGGAAGCTCAAGCCCTCCATAACGCTTACCGCTCTGTTGACGCTCATCTCGCATTGACCGTCCAGCGCTACGGCCACAGCGCTTTTTATAGCAACTTCGTGGTGACATTCACGACGGCAATATTGACAGGTTTTTTTTTTCTTTTTTTTTTTTTCTTTTTTTCTGGCCACACGCTGCGTTTTCTCACGCTAAGCGACCACAGACTGCTGCTTTCACTCTGAGGAACGCACCTCACACTCATTCTTTCTTCGCGTTATCTTTTCTCCAGTGTTCCGTTTTAGTTGACCACACATGTGGTGTCGCACAAGTCCAAATTGCGCGCCACCTACTTTCGCCGCGCGCCGCCATGCACGCACGGCGCGGCGTTCTTACGACGACAGCCACGAGCGCCTTCTGCTGCAACTCCGCTCTTGGCCACCACTGAACGACATCGTTCACTTGGGACTGAGATAGGAACCAGTTAACACTTCGGAATCAGATAGGCACCAGTGAAGACGCTGCTAATGGATAGGCACTAGGCAGGCCTCTAGCTCAACTATGTATCAGCATTCTGCAGTACTGAGATATGTAAAAGTTAAGTATTGTATACATTCTGTCCAATATATATCTTGTTCTAATTTACTCTAGTGTTTCCAGTTTCTGCTGTCCCGCTGGCTGCTCCCCTCCGTACCTGCACAAACGTGCTACCTTTATTCCTGTGTCGGTCTTCCTACTCGGCCACCGACACCTACGACGGATACGAGACACAAAAGCTGGCGACAAGGCAGGGACACAAAAGTGGCGACGAGGATGGGATACAAAAACACATACGGGCAATATGTTGCGTTTTTGATGCTTTCGTATCACTGTCCTATCTTACCTTTATTCGTGCACGGATAGCGTAATGCTTAACGCAGGAAATATGTGTTCGAATCCCGCGCCGCCACAAATTTCCGTACGTCAACAAAAAATTATATAGGTGATGGTGATTCAAAAAATGTTTATAAATCTATCGGACCAAACTGCGTTGTCATCAGTTCGTAGCTTACAAACTACTAAGGTAAACTAATCTAAGGACAACACACACCCCCTCGGGCATGGACATTTGTGCCGTCCTAGTTCGTAAGTAGTTCATAAGTAGTTTGTAAGTTTAGGGACTGATGACCCCGTAGTTAAGTCCCATAGACTATACAAACATTTGAACATTTTGACAACACACACACCCATGCCCCAGGTAGGACTCGAACCTCCGACAGCAAGCAACCGCGCGCTCCGCAGCGAGACGCCTTAGACCCCTCAACTACTCCAACGCGGCGATGGTGATTCATGTTGTGAATGCGTTTCTGGCGGGTTTGTAGTCTTGTCATAAGATCTGCCACAAATTGCCGCTTGTGCTGATTTACGGAGTGGGCAAGCCTCTTACCTCCAAGTTGTGTGAGGGAGCTTGGACGTCAACACTTCAACGTCTACTCGAGGTTTCACTGTCCTTGAACCACTTTCCATAAAGTATTTTCGAAATCATTACTCAAATGATACAATGTGAGCTATTGGTACCTCTAGTTTGGAGTTGGGGGTGTGAAAGATGTAGCTGAGTATGTTTTATGATAAATCTGTAGAGATGTCTTCGTGGAAAGCAGCCGATAGTACGTATACACGTCGGATGGCACATAGGCAAGGAATGGATCGGCTGGAGCCCACATTTGGTGTAAACTGTGGTTGGAAGGAGAGGTCCATTTTTGAGATGTGTTCGTGATCTGTGAGGGGAAGCCGGCGGAAAGGTGGGGTATGGTGACAGAAACAGGGCAGAAATGTCAAGGATAGACTAAATTATATGGCGTCGTGACTCAAGTTTATAGAAGATTTAGGAGAGATGTAGTTTTCTAACAATTTCAGGAGACGTGAAAATGTGATTAATTGGTAAAGCAGTGTGATGCGAATGTGTAAATGGGAGGCACGGCAGTGTAACACCCTCAGGGTTGGACGACACAGTGGGTGGTGTCTTAAGGTCATTATACTAACGGACCACCACACATAAAAAGTACGGTTATGCTCATGCCTGACTGACCCCCCGCGTCCTCAGTAAAGCAGTATTGTTTCATTAAACGTTTACTGTCCACGATACACCTCAGTTCAAGTAAGCAAGTGCTACAAGACCTGGCGGTAGCGTGTAGCGGTAAGCAAAGGCATGCAGTTGAGTGGCACCTCGGTTCAGAAACAGTGAACGTCACGAACCCATGGACCTCTTCTGCGTTAACCATTTCATGATACATGGGACATGTGTGTTCCACCTCACATTTTGCGCTTTACGAGGAAGGGCACAAATAAAACACACATCTGTTACACGTTGCACGGCTACCGGTAGTCTTCAGTGCTATTTGAAAACATTGCAGACTTATTAGCGCCAGATATGTCTTCTGTTGCAAGTTACTTGATGTGTGCACGAGTTTCGACGCTTATGTGAAGCTTTTTTTTTATATTTTATCTAAAAAATATGCAAGGAAGGATAATGACAATTTTTACTGGGGACGTTATCTTTTATTTGTTGTCTTTCTTGGACTTTCAATGCATAAAGTATTTCATAAGTCTGGGTACGGATTTCAGTTTATAGTTGGAAAAAGTGTCAAACATATTCTGGATCTATTTCTTTCGGTATGTGATACTACGTCACCTGTCTCAGTAGAATTTAAAGAAATAATTAGGCCTAGTTGCCGCATGATCTAATTTTTTTTTCGGTGTGATAGCAATTGTCAGGACAAGGTTTATATGAAATAAGAATTGGAAAAGTTCCCTGGAAAATGAAAAAAAGTGAAAGAGCTATTTTCTGTAGGATTACTGTACGGACACCTGACCATAATACACGATTTGTTTATTCTGTTCATTTTCTTTTCAGGCAAGACAACATTCGGTACAATTACAAAGTGAACGGAAACTTCATAAATTTTGAATGTACTCTCCATTATAACAGACTATAGGTGTGACATATGTGACAGATCGTATATATATATATATAATGATGGAGAAGATTTGTAACAAAAAACCTAAAAAGAACCTGAACAAAATATAATTGGGTCATCAAAGGGTTTACACAGACGGGCCCGCGGCAATTCAGATGCACCCACGTTCCGGGAAACGGTGAGCTCGGCCCCCAAGACCCAATTGTAGATTCCACACATAAAAGACGACTACCAGCTCTGCCTGGAGTACATGAAGCGATGCAAAAATCTCCTGTGTCCCACGTCAGGGTAAAGTCCGACTGCACAACAGACAAGTGGCGGCAGTGACAAGTCCATTGTCGGACGACAATCTGCTCCTAGACCGTGTTCGTTAGCCTCCACAAGTGCCGCCTGTTGGCGATGTCCACAGTTCCCCATCAGCCTTGATTCGGTAGCTAGCACTGCAATTTACTGCGACGAGACTTGTTGCTCCATAGAAGATCTGCGATCATAAGAAGTAGTATTTATACAGCATCGAACTTATATGCTCTGCAATACGAAGGTGGCAATGACATCATTCGTCCTGGAACTCTCTTGTTCGCTTCTGGATTTGACAACTTCACCTTTTAGATGCTTTCTCTGCCATTCCGTTAAACTGAGTAGATACTCGTGTGTCCGACTGATGCTTTCTTGCGAAGTCACCACTGTGGCCGCGCGGGATGCCCGTACGCTCTAAGGCGCCTTGCTGCGGAGTGCTTGCCTGCTTTCGATCGGAGGTTCTAGTCCTCCCTCGGGCATGGGTGTGTATGTTGTCCTTAGCATAAGTTACTTTAAGTAGTTGCTGGTCTAGAGACCGGTTACCACTGACGATTGGCCCCATACATTTAAATTAAATAAGTTAAATTGAAATTTTGTAGATAGTATCCTTCAGCCCCTTACAAATGTACTTAAGACGTGCATGCATATTTTGCACTTAGTGACTCTTTTATTGATATACATAAATTCTATTAGTGCATGACCTCGTCGTTTTCTGTCAACTCCTACTACTACTGCACATGAAAAATTACAAATATATGCCAAATTTAATGGTTATCGGTCATACGGCCACCCTCATGAACCACAGACATTGCCGATGTGGGGCGGCTTGCGTGCCTCAACAATACAGACAGACGTACCGTAGGTGCAACCACAGCGGAGGGGCATCTGTGGAGAGGTCAGGCAAACGTGTGGTTCCTGAAGAGGGGCAGCAGCCTTTTCAGTACTTACAGGGCCAACAGCCTGAATGAGTGACTAACATGGCTTTGCCATGCAGTTACTGCGAACGGATGAAACAAAGGGGAAACTACAGTTGTTACTTTTCCGGACGATATGCAGCTCTACTGTATGAATATATGATGACGGCGTCTCCTTGGGTAAAATATTCCAAAATAGTCCTCCAATCGGATCTCCGGGCAGGGAATATTCAAGAGGATGTCGTCCTCAAGAAAGACAAAACAGGCATTCCACGGATCGGAGGGTGGAATGTTCTATCCGACAATCGGGTAGGTAAGTTACAAAATTTGAAAAGAGAAATTGATAGGTTAAAGTTAGATATGGTGGGGATCAGTGACGTTCGGTGGCAGGATGAACAGGATTGCAGTTAGTAGTAACGCAGGAGTATGTCTGATAACGAATAACACAATACGGATGCGGGTAAGTTACTATCATTTAGAGAACGAATTACCGTAGATAGACACGAAGCCAACACCTATCACAGCCCTGCCGATGATGAGGAGATCGAAGAAATTTATGAGGAGATAAAAGAAATGATTCAGACATTTAAGGGAGAGGAAAATTTTATTGTGTTGGGGGAATGGAATTCGGTAATAGGAAAGGGAAGAGAAGGAAATCTAGTAGGTGAATACGGACTGGAGAAAAGGAATGAAAGAGGAGATCGCGCGGTAGAATTTTGTGCAGAGCACATTTTAATCAACACAAACATTAGGTTTAATCATCATATAACAAGGCTGCATACGTGTAAGAGACCAGGAGACAATGGAAGTTACCAAATTCACTTTCTAATTGTAAGACATAGGTTTAAAAATCAGGTTTTAAACTGTAAGACATATACAAGGGCAGACAGACTCTGGCCATAACTTATCGGTTATGAACTGTACATTAAAACTTAAAAGACTGCAAACAGGCAGAAAATTAAGGAGATGGAACCTGGTCGAATTGAAGGTACCAGAAATGGTTGAGAGTTTCTGAGGGAGCATTAGGCCAGGATTGGCTGAAATGGGGAAAGTAATGCAGTAGAGGTAGAATGGGTAACTCTGAGAGATAGAATAGTTAAGGGCGCAGTGGATCATACAGGCAGAAGGAAAAGACCTAACAGCAATCCCTGGATTACGCAGGAAATACTGAACTCAACTGATAAGGAGAAAATATAAAAATGCAACAAGCCAAGCAGGCAAAAGGGAGTACAGACGTCTGAAAAAGTTGATTGATAGGAAGTGCAGACTGTCTAAGAAGGAGTAGCTAGAGGACAAATGCAGGACTGCATAAGAATGTATAACTAGCGGAAATATAGATATCGCCTAGAGGAAAATAAAACAGACATTTGGAGATAAAAAAAGCATCTGTATAAGTGTCAAGAACTTAGGCTGAAAACGAGTACAAAGCAAAGAAATAAAAACTGAAAGGTGGAAGGAATATATAGAAGGAAATAAATTTGAAGGCAGAATTCTACAAATGGAAGACGAAGTAGAGAAAGATGAGATAGGAGATCTGATACTTCGAAAGAATTTCACAGAACACTAAAATATTTGAGTAGAAACAAGGCCCCTAGAGAAGACGATGTTCCGTCTGCACTGCTATTATCGTCTACTATCGTTAGGAGAGCCAGTCATGAAGAAATCGTTCCCCCTGGTATGCAAGATGTATGAGAGAAGGTAAAAAGCCCTCTGACTTCAAGAAGAATATAATGATTCGAATTCCGAAGAAAGCAAGTGCAGACTGTGGTGTCGCACAAGTCTAAAGTGCGCGCACGGCGCGGCGTTCTGACGACGTCGGCCACGAGCACCCTCTGCTGCAACCCCGCTCGTGGCCACCACTGAACTGCATCGGCCACTTGGGCTTAAGATAGTAGAACAGGACTCATCAGTAGGCAGGCCTCTACCTAGTGAAACTATGTATCTGCATTCCACTAGTCTGTTGCCCTCCAAGTTAAGTATTGTATTATTTCTACGAAATATAAATCTTGTTCTAATCTAGCTTAGTATATCTAGTTCCTGCTGTCCCACTGGCTGGTCACTTCAGACTCTGTACCCGCTCACTCGTGCATCCTATTTCCCTGTTGTCTGTCTCTCTCTACTCGGCCACCGACACTTAGGACAACCGGCGGCAACGGGATACAAAACAGACAAATGTGAAAATTACAGAAGTATCAGTATAATAAATCATGGTTGCAAAACATTAACACGTATTAATTACAGACGACTGGAAAAACTGGCGGAATCCGACCTTGGGGAAGATCAATTTGGATATAGGAGAAGTGTGGGAATACTCACATTACAAGATAGGTAAGGAAAAGTGAAACCAACGTTTTCAGCATTTGTCTATCTGGAGAAAGCTTTTGTCAATGTTTCAAATTCTGAAGGCAGCAGAGGTTGAATACAGGGAACGAAAAGTTATATTCAAACTGTGCAAAAACCAAACAGCAATTATTAGAGTCTAAGGGCATAAAAGGCACGCAATGCTTGGGAAAGGAGAAAGACAGGGTTGTAATCGTTCCCCATTGTTATTCAATCTGTACAATGAACAAGCTGTGAAGGAATGCAAGGAGAAATTTGGAGAGGGAATTTAAGTTCAGGGAGAAGAAATAAAAACTTTACGATTTGCTGATGACATAGTAATTCTTTCAGAGACAGCAAAGGACCTGAAAGAGCAATTGAACTAAATGAACATAGTCTTGAAAGGAGGGTATAAGATGAGCTTTAGCAAGAGTAAAATAAGGGCAATGTAATGTAGTGTCAGAAAATCAGGCGATGCTGAAGGAATTAGATTAGGTAACGAGACAATAAAAGTAGTGGATGTGTTTTGTTATTTGGGTAGCAAAATAACTTCTGATGGCTGAAGTAAAGAAGATATAAAATGCAGAATGGCTACGGGAAGAAAAGCGTTCCTGAAGAATTTTTTGACATCGAATATTAATTTAATTGGTAGGAAGACCTTTCTAAAAGCATTTGACTGAAGTGTAGCACTGTATGGGAGTTAAACGTGGATGATAAGGAGTTCCGACCAAAAGATGATAGCAGCTTTTGTAATGTTGTGCTACAGACGAATGATGAAGATTAGATGGGTAGATCACGTAACTACTGAAGAGGTGCTCAACAGAATTGGGATGAAAAGGAGTCTCTGGCATATCCTAAGAGGAAGTGGGACACCTTCTGAGACATCAAGGAATCGTCAACTTGGCATTACAAGGAAGTGTGGGGGTAAAAATCGTAGAGGAAGACCTAGGAACGTATACAGTAAGCAGATCTAAAAGGATGTAGGATGCTGCTCTTATTCTCAGTTGAAGAGGCTTACACAGGGCAGGGTAGCGTGGAGAGCCGCATCAAACAAGTCTGCAGACTGAAGACCACAACAACAACAACAACAACGGTCATATGGTCTCGAAGTTCGAAATAAGGTACCCTTCGCCATGCACCGTATTCTTGTTTTGAAGGTCAAATGTGCAAAATTTCATGAGTATCGGAAGAAAACTGTAGGTATTTTCGACGTCCGTGACGTAAGTGAAGTACCCTCCGCCATACTCCATACGATAATTTATGGAAGCAGTGAGCTGCCTCATTTTGTCGCAGTCGGATGATCGGTATAGCAATGCAAAAAATCCAAAATGAAACTTTTCACTCTGCAGCGGAGTGTGCGCTGATATGAAACTTCCTGGAAGATTAAAATTGTGTGTCGGAACCGAGACTCGAACCTGGGACCCTTGCCTTTCGCGGGCAAGCGCTCTACCGACTGAGCTACCCCGACATGACTCACGATGCCGCCTCACAACTTTACTTCCGCCAGTATGTCGCCTCCTACTTTCCAAACTTCACAGAAGCTCTCCTGGGAAACATGCAAGACTAGCACTCCTGGAAGAATGGATATGGAGGAGACATGGCTTAGCCACACACAGCCTAAGGGATGAGTCCATTACATTAATTATAATGGAAATGCAACAATTGCATGCAACGAGCTATAGTAAACGATAGCATAAATAAAACTGAGTAAATTGTATTACAAATTTCTGTTAAATTAATAGTATTTAATATTTAAATATAAATAAATGGGGTTGGCAAAAATACTTTCATAATTAACAGTAATTATACGGAAACTAATGAGGGCAAAACTTTCATAACATTACCTTGTGAAACACAGTAATACCTACTTTAATATTATAAAAAAAGAAATGCTAATTAGCATACTATCTGAAAAATAACATTATACCAACTAATTAATATCTGCTAATTAAACAAACTTCTGCGACACCAAATAACAGAAAATAACTTCAGCTAGTCACGTTAGAGAAAAGAATAACAAAAGTTTTGGAAAAGAAAATGATAATAGATTAACTACGTTCATATCTATTATGCAACAGTGATATCGGGAGGTTCCGTAATGCAAGCAGATGGGAATAACTCCCAACATGCTTCGTTACGGGATGTCACAATTTCCTTTATGGAGTCAAATTACAAAAAATATCATTCTTATAAGAAGAGGCGACGCGCATATAAAATACCCAATTTCAATTTTTCGTTTTTATTAGCGTCACCTGCCGTGCTCAAATGTGAATGCAAAGCATCCAGAGTCCGAATTCAACACACACACAAAATTTCATCAAAATCGCTCCGGCGGTTGAGGATTTTAGTGACATAACACGTACAAGAGTATTAATGGAGAAAAGGAAGATAGTTTTTAGGCTTTTACATACAAGTTTTCTCTTCATAAGAAACCTCGTCGAACTTCAATGAATATTTGAAGAAAAAAGAATAAATATTTAATAAAAATTGCCGAATTGTTCCAGCCGTTCTCGAGATTTGGGCTTAGCAACATATTCAGCGATTTAATTATAAGATAGACTAGTTGAATTCCCCCTGCTTCACACGCGTAGACTGGATGGTCTGCATTGGTTGTTTCTACTTCTAAATGTAATTTACATTGATTTAGCTTTAAAAATGATATCCTAATCAAGTATTTTGATACAACTTGCTACCGCCTATTGCACCATTGATGGCAGAATTCAAAACATCCCGAAACACATTTTTTTTTTAAATTCTAACTATGGTTCCAAATCCGAACTTTCGAATTTATAGCATCAAAATAGTCTTAGTAGCCCCCTTAAAAGATTTTTCCCTTGTTTCACCCCCTTAATGATTGAATTTACAAAAATATCGAAACACATGTTTTTAAAATTCCAATCAAAAATCTAAATCCAAAGTTTTGTATTTCTTGCTTCGAAATTGAATAGCAACGTATTTTCAAAAAACCGTTCATCCCCTATTTCACCCCTTAGGGATGGAAATATCGAAAAATCGCGGATGCCTAGAGTGTAAGATAAATATCGTCTACAAATTTCAAGTTTCTATCGTCTGTAGATTCACTTTTCAGCGCCGTTTTCTGTCTTTTAGAAACGGATCGAGAATGCGAAATTTCTTTCTTACGCTTTGGCATATTTCTTGGTAGTTTTACCTTTCAAACTGCGATATGCACTTATTTTTCTTTATTCGTACTTTTGTTACAGAAAAACAACTGATGAATGTGCAGCACGTTTCGCTGTATATAACCTCTTTGCTATTACAGTGTCAAAAGTCATCGCTGGTATTCAGTCCGAATTTTATGTAAGATGACGACTTTCCACCACTATATCTTCCCCCTTTTATAACTGTCAACACGGAACTGCTATGGTGTACAACGGGAGACTTTGTACTACAACAACACAGAAAGATCGTCTCAATTGTGTAGTTTTTGATGAATAGCAAAATATTGACACCCAGACGTAGAATTATATATATGTCGGTAACTTTCAACTCCCATACCTTCCACTCTCTTATCGCTATCAACCCTCTACCATCATAGTCCACAATGGAAGACTTATACCTACTACCACATACAAACACTATTCGTTTGCGATGTGTAATTTTTGTTGCAGAGAGAAATATAGGCACAAACACTCCAATTTTATATACATTAAGATGTATGCACTGAACCTAGAACTTAAGAAAACAAATGCCATAGGCATAGAAAACTGTACTAGTATCTCTACCGATGTGGGATCACTTCACGAGGTAAAAATATTTTGGAGAAGGATTCAGATGACATTAAAAGTCCTGATAAAGACAGAAGTGGAGGTCAGTCCTTCTTCCACATTCACGGTAAGACGTTTACAGCATAGTATTTTCACATAGCTAGTATATCAAGAGTGTTCTTGGAAAATTACTTAGCGGTGTCTGTGAACTAGAACTCCTCTAAGGCTGTTATCGGAAGCTATTCGGCTAGGACAAGGCTCCGAGAGTTTCTGCCAGATTCCTCAGGAGAAATACAGCCGGCCTTGAGCACTTCCCTGAGAACAAATACGCGGGACATTTCGTGGTGGCCTCAGAAACAGGCCAGACCTGCGCGGAATGCCCGCCAGTAGGAGCCGAGAAGAGCTTCTGCTGAGCGTGTCGTCTGGACGCAGCGGCTAGCGGACTGCGTGGAGAACCGATGTAAAACACACTGCCACATCCCACGACGAAATATTACACATCTAAAAGCAGTATAACATGGAGCACTCTTGCAGTTGTAAATCTCTGGCCATTATTGCTAGTTTTATATTCTGTTGACCTCTTTTTTTTACTAGCAGCAAATCACAACAGGCAGCAATAGCACAGAGGAACAAATAGCAATGGCCACGAACCTTTACCGTTATCACAGTTGCCCGACCTGAGCCATCTACACCTATCTGAGATTTGCATGCAGTTGGTCATGTAAGAGACAACCGTCACAGCTATGATTCGAATGGAGAAGTAGCGTTACTGATCGAACAACTTGCGCCGGTTTTTTTTTTTCACTTTCATTTAGCTGTTCCTATATTTTTTCACCTTTTATCATTGTAAGATATTTGACCTGTCGATGTTATTTTACGCTTGCGTGATTTCACGTACCTCTTCCGTAAGTGTGACGACTTTATTCGTAATTTCAGTATAGGCTTCTGTCAAACTTACTATCTTGGATCTGATTATTTCAATTTTAGAAGATAGTTTGCTATTAAGGTTTTCAACTATCTCGCCGATTTTCCTGTGTAGCTTGGCGCTACATTCTTAAAATTGTCCTCTTGGTGCAGCCATCCCCTCTGCAAATTTCCTTTTTAGTCTTGTTCAGTTTCGTAAATTACATTAACAAAACGCTTATCACGTTCGGCATGCCGTTCCTTTAGTTTTGCTTCGCGTTCAGCATTCCGTTCCCTACGTTTTGCTTCACTTTCCTTAAATTTTTTGTCAAGTATTGATATCAGAACATTAATAGAAAATGTCGGTTGAATATTTTCATGTGCAGGACCGCTTACTGACTCTGACTGATTTCCATGAACAAGTTCGCTTACTGGCTCTGAACTGGTTGTTTCAACAAGCGTTCCCGAAGTATTTCCTCCCTTTGATTTTTCCACATTTAATTCCGTTTCACTCATTATGGTATTGGTACAATTACCCTCGTCAACAATATTTTCGCCTGTTAGACTCCAATTCTATTTGTTTCCCTGTCCTCATAGTCTTAACAATTATTATGCTTCACACGTCAATAAAAGTTTTCCCTACCATGGAATTCTACACGCGGAACACATCGATAAAATTCCATACAAAATATTTCCTCATAATACCCTAACACCTCGCAGTTAAATTAATGCTCGGAAAGATGGACGTCTACTATAGTTAACGCTTGCATGCGGATTTATTCCCGGTTGCCATCGCGCGTGCAAAAGGCGGTCATGCTTGACTACTTTCGTGAACAATGAGTTTTTCAATTATAACTGATAAATAATTTAAAATTAATGAACCATGAAATGTAGAACAGAAGTCTCGAAAGTTGTCAGGCATTTAATATCGCGAATTGCTGTGAGCACTCCTTACGTCTTTCTTTGTTCCATTAATTAAGTCAATTATCGTTCTACGTAAAATTTAGTTTTCTCCTATGTTCCTCTGTCGAATTTTTGATAGTAGTATTTCATGGAACAAAATGGCATTAGTTACATAACATATTGGTGATCTAAGTCAATCGACCCCACATTGCAGCGCCAGATTGAAATTTTACTTCTATTTTCTTTTTATTCTTTCGGAAAAAAATTAAATAAAGAGCAAGAGATGAGAAAAATATTCTTTCCTTTTTTAAAATTTTAAGATGCGGGTAATAAGGGCCGAGCAAGAATGTGTAATAACTGTTTTATTACAAACTCATTCCGCGTAATCAGAAGTAACACTTCAGCGTGGTAATACAGCGTGGAATTTCATTCGTCGGTCCTGAAATAAAGTCATTTTTGAGTGATGTAGTACATTTTTACCAAATTTTATGCATCACCGAAAGTCGATGTTTATCACACAAGCAATTATGCATAATCATTGGAGGCAAAACTTTATGTTAAACAAAAATATTCCAGCTAACTTGAATTCAGTTTTATTCCACAAACGGAGTAAATTAATATAACAAAATATCTCAGGGACGTTATTTCGCTCGGATAAAGATTTGAATTGAAATCAAACGAAAAAGTTTAATTATTCCATCCAACAATTAAGCATCGCTTGTACGATAATGGCATGTTTCTTTCCTGAAAAAACAATTCTGGTAATTCATATTAATGGAAAATTTCATTTTTTGGTGAAGGAATGATCAAGAAGTAATGTACGAAAATACAAGATTTTACCTTTAAATAAGGAACTTCATTAATGTGAAAATCAGAGCAACAGAAACATAGTCCGACCAATCTCATCGAGAGCAAGCGAGAGTAAGTACACCGCTGTCTGACAAAAAAAAAGATACATCTATATTTTCTTCTTTTTATCAGAGATATTGTTCTGCTATGTCTTAGGTAATTTGTATTTCATCTTTGAACAATCTTTCAGACAGAATTTATGCTTTTTAGTGAACTGTAATCAACAACAAAAAAACTTTCATTATACGTTCGTAGCATTATATCATCAATCATCTGTTGAATTAGTAATACTGTTAAACTCTAGAAATTGTTCTGATTCGAGTAAAACTCCTTCTGCTGACCTTACTTTAAAAAATTCATGTGGGGATAATCCAATAGATTTCAATTATAATATTTATGTGGATGAACACTAAATCGATCCAGGGTCATTTATCATTAGGTTAGGCGTTAATAGATGCCTTGGCATTGGTTAGAGTCGATGTACAGGGTGAGCAGTTCTTGTGTCGTGGCTCAGTTCAAATGTTGGCAAATCTTATGGGACTTAACAACGGGGTCATCAGTCCCGAAACTTACATATTACTTATGAACTGGCTTATACTAAAGACGGCACAAACATCAATGCCCGAGGGGGGATTCGAACCCCGACGAGGAACGGCATCGCGCATCACAGCATAGCGCCTCAATGCGCTCGGCCGCTGCGCCGCGGCCGTGGCTTAGTCAGGGACAGGAATTACACAATTAGCATTCCACTAATTTATAAACACGAGTACTTCCAACGTTCAACTTATTTCCTTCACGTCGACTACATTCTATGCAAGAGGCTCTTCCTGCAGGCCCTGGATTGCCGTCCTACACCCGGCTGCAGTTAGGAGGTTTAGTTCAGACCCTGGTGACGGCAGTGGAAAGTTACACGGTTCACCTCGCCGCGCCGGCCGCGGTGGCCGAGGGGACTGAGGCGCTCCAGTCACGGTCAGCACGGCCACTACGGTCGGGGGTTCGAATCCCCCCTCGGGCATGGATATTTGTGCCGTCCTAGTTCGTAAGTAGTTCATAAGTAGTTTGTAAGTTTAGGGACTGATGACCCCGTAGTTAAGTCCCATAAGCTTAACAAACATTTGAATTTTTGAAATCACCTCGCCGCTGTTCCGTCACGCCTGGCCTCAGATGCTGTTTTCTTGTGCGGCCAGCAACTCAGCCTGAAAGCTGCTTGTTGTCGCTTAGACGCCTGTTGTGGGGCTGCCGGCTGCGCCATCTCCCTATATGGCGTGCTAGCAGATAATTTTCGAGTCAGTCGAGGCAGGCTGCCGTCCTGATTTTCTCGCTGTGGACAGCTAGGCGAGCAGTCTCCCCAGCTCGATGTCGCAGGTTTGAACTCTGCCGCAATTCATCTCGCGCAGCTTCTGCTGCTGGTGTTGAAGTCTGAGTAGTGGTCATAGGAAGTCTGAGACTGCCTTCGGCTGCATTGTGGAAGTTCCAGCTGATTGTAACAGAGTACAGAGGCTGTCAAGCACTACTAGTCGGAGATCGAGTGTGCATCACGTGTGTATCGATACCTGTTGTTGCCACAGCCCGGGGCATTTATAGTGCAAGTGACAATCACAAACCTCTCAAGGAAAAAAACAAAAATTGTAAATGCTGAAATGCAGAAAAAATTAATAGAATTATAAACCACAACCTAAACAACTAGGAACCAACAATACACAAACTAACTGCAAACCATTGTAAAAATAATATGCAAATAATGCAAACCATGACAACCGTCAATGCTCAACCTAAGTGCACAATGTATTAATGTATATAATGTAAATATTGTATTGTATATGTGATGTAATTTTTTTAAGTCCATATGACATTCACTAGCAAGGAAAATAAATAAATGTAATAAAAATAAAATGTAAAACCCTAGGGCTGAAACGAGCGAATAGCATCCTCTAAAACAGCCAGTCCCTCCCCCTTAGGAAAGGGAATCTGTTTATTATTTCTCAATGTTTCGGTCAGTTTACCAATATCAAGCGTTAGCAGAGATTAGCTATGAGCTTAACATGCCGTAACACAAACATTCTAGCAGTCAGCCACTGTGGCAATATCAGTGAGTAGAGCAAAGACAACAAATACTTATTTTACAATTTTGAATTTTTGTATTACGACATGTTAAGCTATTAACTAATCTCTGCTGACGCTTGATAATGGTAAACTGACCGAAACCGGTAGCATTGAGAAAAAATAAAGAGCTATGGTAAATATTCGGTTTTGCAATTATGTCAAAGCTGTCACCTTTCTAAAACAAAAACCATTAAGTACTTGTTTCGCCTCGTCATCGGTCTCGGCTGATACCAGGCCTGGTCACTCGTTTTTAAATTGTGGCGACGTTAGCCTTCGGCCAGAGCTCTGCTGTCAACCGTACGTGTCGTCGGTTACATGACATCGCAGACCACCCATGATGTGGCCGGGCCTTGCTGCCTCCACTCTGTTCGCTAACAGCTGCTGACCAAAGGCACTGGTTGTTTACGGGTCTCTCAAATTGCGCCTTCCTTCCCCTGTGCCTCTACAATATTATACAGTAGTTCCATTTCGTTTCTCCCTGCCTCTGTTAGGTTCATCGCATTTTTCGGTCGCCCACTTCGGCAGTGCTCGATGCCATTTATTGCGGGTGGATTATGACAAGGCGATAATTAGGCGGGGTCTCGGCTTCTCGTTTCACAGGCGAGCGCGCCGGCGCTAATGATCCGCCATGTGGCCCGGGGCGGCTTTCATCGCGGCACGCGCCACCCGCCCCCCGCCGCCCCCGCCGCCCCCGCCCCCACGAGTTACGACTTCCGCGGCCGCCATCTGGCTGGCCGCCCAGCTGCCGGTCCCTCTGCCCGCCCCGCCGCCTTCACTCAGCCAGACAGCTCCGCCCTTACCGCTACCACTAAAGATAGCAGCGCTCTACCTCTCACCAGAAACAAACACTCTATTAGCCCAGATGGTGGCCTGTCGTCTTAGATTTACAGAAAGCCGCCTGACATCACGCCAGGATGTCTACTGTCAAATGCAACAGACCCCGCACGTAAGTGAGCGGTCTGTAGAAATGCACCATGGTAGTTACACTGGACAACAAACCGGTCAACACAGATGAAACAAATAACAGGTGTCCTCGAAAGCAGACAACACTGACGTGTAAAAGTCATCAAATACTTTCCAATATCCGCAACTAGCGTTAGTTTTCCCGCGTTAGTTCATCTCTTTCTTCCCTCTCTGTCCATCGTCTTCTACCTTACGGATTATGTACTTCAGTTTCGTTTTCATGTAGCTCAATCCTTACGATGTCGAATCTTCTACACTCTTTCCTACAATGATATATTTTTGGCCGGCCGCGGTGGCCGAGGGGAGCCGGGCGCCGTGGCTCAGCGCGCCCGGTCAGGGGGCTAAACTATTACGAACAATCACGATCAGCGTTCGCAAAGAAGAGAACAATCTACAGAGCCAAAAAAAAAAAAAAAAAAATTGCGGGGCTGAGGCGCTCCAGTCACGGTCTGCATGGCCACTACGGTCGGGGGTTCGAATCCCCCCGCGGGCATGGATATTTGTGCCATCCTTAGTCTTAGTTCATAAGTAGTTTGTAAGTTTAGGGACTGATGACCCCTTAGTTAAGTCCCATAGACTATACAAACATTTGAATTTGATATATTTTTGCAGATACGTAGTGTGGAATGTGAAACTGTGTCAACAAAGGTGTTACGAATGAAGTTGATGTCGGGTTGTGAATCCACAACCCCACATTTTAACGCAAACACCAACAGAAGAGATTCAAAACACAATGAATGTAGTTGATAATAAAGACCTAATAAATCAAAAGTTCATGCTTGATGGGGCCGTTCTTTAGGTTTATTACCTCTTAACTACAACCTATCTGTGGTTCTGGACGTAGATAATTGATCCTTTGCCGCGGCGGAGCGGCCGAGCGCATTGAGGCGCCATGCTCCGATGCTCGAGGCCGTTCTCCATCGGGGGCTCGAATCCCCCCTCGGGCATGGATGTTTGTGCTGTCTTTAGTATAAGCTACTTTATAAGTAGTTTGCAAGTTTAGGGACTCATGACCCCGCAGTTGGGTCCCATAAGCTTCACAAACATTTGAACATTTGAATTCATTCTTCCGAGGTGGACGTTTAGTGCTCTTCTGAGGGGCGCAGGGGTTCAGTTATCCAGTATAAGAAATTCATTCAGAGCATTATTCAAAATATCTGCAGCCGTTTCAACGTTTAAAACTGGAACACAGTTTGCATTGTGAGTGACTAAAAAAATTACAGAGATATGTTTAAATGTTTGTAAATCTGTGGGACTTTATTACTGTGGTTATCAGTCCCTAGGCGTACAAACTACCGGGCTATCAAAAAGTCAATATAAATTTGAAAACTTAATAAACCGCGGAATAATGCAGATAGAGAGGTAAAAATTAACACACATGCTTGGAATGACATGGGGCTTCACTAGAACAAAAATAAATAAATAAATAAATAAAAAAAAAGGTTCAAAAAAATGTCCGACAGGTGGCGCTGACAGCAAAACGTCAGTGACAGCGTATGAAAATCGTGTATAAAAGGAGCTGTAATGAGAGAATCAGATGCACCAGCAGTGGCAGCATGTTGACGTTACCTGAAAAGGCCTTTTAGTGAAGCTGTGTTATCAAAATGGAGAATATGCTACTTCAGCGTTACGATCCTATCTCGCCATAGGAAGGGGATTCGAACGGGTAAAGGTCCGTTGACAAATGAAGCTGTGGTGAGATTGATTTTGAAGTTCGAACCCACGGATTGTTTAAACGATAGACCCGTAGTGGCCGACCGAGCACAAGGCATAATGCTGCTGAGACAGTTCAGGAAGAAAAGGAGACTGTAGCGGATTCGTCTATGCACGGAAAAGTCAGCGCTCGTGCAGTCGCACGTCGCATCGGAATTCCATACACTACTGTTTGATTGGCACTTAGGCGTACCCTCCGATGCTATCCTTACAAAATCCAAAGGCATCATGAACTGTTACCTGGCGATTTAGTGAAGCGGAGGGCATTTGCGGTGTGTGCGTTTCAAAAGATGGCGGAAGATGACGATTGGTTGAGTAACGTGTTGTGGACCGACGAAGCTCATTTCACACTCCGGGGTTCTGTCAGCGCCCACAACTGCAGAATTTGGGCTACCGAAATTCCTAGAACTGTCGTGGAAACTCCATTGCACGACGAGAAAGTCACGGTATGGGTTGGATTTACCACATCTACCGTTATCGGGCCTTTTTTCTTCGAGGAACTGCGTGATTCTGGTTTTGTACCTGCTACCGTGACGGGTGAGAGGTACGCCGATATGTTACAGAATCGCATCATCCCTAGCCTGGCTGATAAACACCTGCTGGAAAGTACGATTTTTATGCAGGATGGCGCTCCACCCCATACTGCTAGACGCGTGAAAGATCTCTTGCGTGCGTCGTTTGGTGATGATCGTGTGCTCAGCCGCCACTTTCGTCATGCTTGGCCTCCCATCTACCATGAATTGCTAACCAAACTGAGACTTGCAATCGAAATTCGACGCAGCGGGAAACTGTAAACTGGCATAATCGTTCTTCACAATTCCATCCTCATTCCGCTGCCAAAATCAAGAAGATCCAAAATTTTCGCTGTAAATTTTCTGATGATCCCCCTTACAAGTGCGACCTTTTGAATCAGCGGCTGTGTGGACAGTGATTTCAAAAATACAATGAATTCAATACTGGTGTTACCAACTGATTCAATTCCCAGTTGGGAGACTCCAATTCATAGGGGACAAAGAACCTGGTGCAGCGCTACGGAAAGTGTATAGATGTGAACGGAGATGATGTAGAAAAGTAAAATGAATATTTAGTGAAGTATTACTGCCAGTAAAAACCTTTCCTAATGAATTAATTTTTCGTGACCAAACGAATATTAGTTTTGTAATATATCTCGTCTCGTAAACTGTAGATCACATTCCTGTCTAATGATAATCACGTCATATAATAGGGGCTGTCCTGTAAACTACAATGCCGGAAATAAAAATTGCTATGCCTTTTTAGAGTTTTCCAATTCATCCAAGATTTATTGTTGATACAATGCATATGGAAAACACTTAAATATTAATAGCTCAAACGGTACTGAGGTACCAGTTTTCAATCATGCTGAAACACACATATTACTATGACGTGTAGCCTCTACAGGCAGCAGTACACGCGCTAATTCTGGCACCCATTAGATGATCCAGATGCCAAATACTGTCTTAGGGACACAGTATTCCACGCCTCCGTGACTTATTCAAGGTGTTATGCAGCAGCTGTGGGTTAACGAGTCGCACAAGTCAGTTGTCATCCCATTACATCCTACACGAGCTCGATTGGAGACAGGTCCGCAGATGTGCTATCCACGGATGTTGCTGCAAGTATTGTGGAGAACTTGAGTGTCACGTGAATTATGTGGGCATTATCCCATTGGAGCAAAACATAACTTTCCTGTGGCAAAAAACGCAAAATAACGGGCTTTGGAAGATTTTGCACAAATCGATCAATGGTCATCTTCCCCTACACAAACACCAAAAATGGACGTGAGTTGTAGCTTATCTCACCACAGACCATAAGGCTTGGGGTGGGGCTAATTTGTCTTTCACGGGCGCTCCAGTCACGGTCTGCACGGCCACTACGGTCGGGGGTTCGGATCCCCCCTCGGGCATGGATATTTGTGCCGTCCTAGTTCGTAAGTAGTTCATAAGTAGTTTGTTAGTTTATGGGACTTAACTACGGGGTCATTAATCCCTAGACTATACAAACATTTGAACATTTTGAACGCGCAAACGATGACCACTTGCATGCAGGCAGAATCTACTTTCATCGCTGAAGAGCACAGCTTGCCATTCGACCTTACAAGTGACCTGACGGCAGCAGCCTAGCCGTGCACGCCGATACTGTCGCGTGAGTGGATACACGGGCTAGAGGTGTGCGTGCCACTGCTAGTAGCCGATTGACAACAGTTCGCCTTGAATCTTCTTGGGCTCACAAACCATCTTACGGGTGCTGTGGCAGCTGTTCAATATGCCACTGCTACCCCTACAATACGACTCTCGGCTGTCTGTGCTGCGTGGACGTCCGGAACCTCGTCTACAGGAGTGAGAATGTTCACGAGACCATTGCTACCAGCATCGTTGCACAACTGACGCAGCCGTCCAAAATGTGTGGCATTTCTCCGAGATGACCATTCCGCCACTCGTAAGGCCACAATCCGATCACTTTCAAACTCGCTCAGCTGGCTGTAGGAGGCACAAATGTGACTACATGGCATTGCATCTGTTTGATTCCAACGTTGATATCACACTCAGCCTAATAACGTGTTCAAACAGATGACGCTATGGCTGTTAAGTCATTACGCTATCTGTTGGTGGACGACGTTGAAACTGTTATTATGTATATTTATAAATGTGAATGTCTGTTCGGTGTACGTTTATCACGTCTGAAACACAAGACATAAAGAGCTAAAAATTTGTACACTTACTAATGTCTACCCGGGGAAGGCTTTAGGCGCAGTTTTATGGCGATCGGATAGCTATATGTTAATGTCTGTTCGGTGTACGCTTATCACGTCCGAACGACAAGACGCAGAGACTTAAATATTTGTACAGTTACTAATTTATACCTGAGGAAGGTTTTAGGCACGGTTTTATACCGATCGGATAGATATTTATTAATTTCAAGAATATAACGCGAAATGCGGAACAATAATTACTCTTTGAAAATTATGTTTGCTGTTTGAAAATGGTTTTATTGGTTGCATTGTTTCTTGAGGTTTGATAATAATAAAAGGGTGGAGTGTATTGGGATGGAAAGTTATCGGTGTATATAAAATTCTACATGTGTGTGTGTGTGTGTGTTAATATTTCGCTCTGCAGCGAAAACTAGAGATCGCCAACGAAAGGTCTATGTGTACTTGTCCGAAGTCTCCCGTTGTACACCATAGCAGTTCCATGCCGATAGCTATAAGAGGGTGGAAGATATTGTGCTTGAAAGTCGTCACATTATTTAAAAAAATTCGGACTGAAGGCCAGCGATGACGTTTTGCGACTCTATAGCAAGGAGGTTACATACAGCGAAACGTGATGCGACAGAGCATATTTTTGGTCTATGCGTGCTACAATGTCTTCAGCTCTTTCTCTGTAAGGATAAGCACACGAATAAGGAAATATAAGAATAAATAAATAAAGCAGTAAAAAAGAAATTTATTTCAATACATCTCTTTAAAAATATCGATTTGACGTTTCGCGCATTACATAAAGTGATCGATCTGTGATATTATTAGAATCATTATTGTTGAATTTCGAGATTGGATTCTTCGAAACGAGTGCATTTTACGTGTGATTTGAACTACACTACTTACTTTGATTAAAAATGTTTGTTTCTAAAGAAGGTGTTGTATTTCATTTCATCCTTCAGAAACAGTCTCATAGCACACTACTGAAAGATAGCTTATCTGTCAAAATCAACCAACACGCGAGCGGAGCCGCAGGGTTTCAGCTAGTTACATCTATTATCAAAATCGAGGCAGTCTTTCGAGTTGTTCTATTTTTTTCCAGCAATGTAGTTTCATTTCTTGAGATCTGTTGCGGCATTTCTGCATCTGTTCGCGAAGCTGCGGGTGTAGTGGAGCGCTGTGCCGTACCTGCGCCACGGTCGACTGGCGGGCCGCGCCGCGCCACACGCCCGGGCAGCCACAATAGCGCCAGTCAACCTCGACGACCCTGTCGCCGCCGTTATCCGTCAAGTTCCCGCACACTACCGCCTCTCCTTACCGTAATTAACTTCCCGTATTGGCTTCCAGAAGCTGTCCACGGCTCATCCGTCACGGAACAAACAATGGCACAGACAACGCAGCTGAAATTAATCACCAGAAAATTATGAAAGGCGTCGACATTAATTTAAGGCAACTTAACTGCTCCCCAGCCTCATTCCTCAGCAATATGTTTCCCTAACATCTGCTCCACATAAGGCACAACAGCCGAAAATTGTTTTCGCAATAAATTTGTCAATAACGGCTTTAGGAAAGCTGTTAAAGTCGAGAAACCGTTACAACATAAGGCGAGTAAACTATGGTTACCGTATTAAGTAAACAATTCAATACTGATTTTATCGTAAGACGAAAGACAGCAGTTTCTGGGGAAGGGCATCATAATATAAATATGTGAATTCGATAACTGAAGTAGCGATTGTCAGTATTAATCATAAAAGAAGGCCAATGAAACTTACGTAATTATAAAGGTCCTTGTTATACATGTGGAAAAAAAAGAGATGTATTTACGATGAAGCTGAGAACCACCTACGACACATAGTTCATGAGATTCAAGTCATAAACAATGAAATTCGAAATCACCGGGCTGACGAGATTTCTTAAAAAGAGAAAAAGCTGCAGCAAGGTCTGAGGAGGGGGGCTGCAGCCCGGCAACCCCCCCCCCCCCCCCTCCTGGATATGCCTCTACCCTGTCTTCCAAAGTGGCCAACTCGATAGTGCTCAATTTGTCGTTACAGACGCTTGGTGACTACCATGAAAAATAGCGTCACTTTGAAGTATAGTGCAGTATTCAGTAAAAGTTACTTGGTCTCTCATAACAATGCTTTATTTTATTTTATTTTATTTTTTCCTGAAGATTACTGATAGGTAAGGCGCAATGCTAAGAGGCAACAGAAGACGCCGACTGCAATGGGCAAGCCCTTTGGCATAAAGCGTCAAACTAAGTCTCCCACATTGCATGCATAATTACTCCGCTAATATGTAGCTGTTCGGAACGCGCGATATTGGCGCAATGTTGGAGACGAGGACTCGAACCAGTGTACTGAGCCGGCCGCGGTGGACGAGGGGACTAAGGCGCTCCAGTCACCGTCTGCACGGCCACTACGGTTGGGGGTTCGAATCCCCCCTCGGGCATGGATATTTGTGCCGTCCTAGTTCGTCAGTAGTTTGTAAGTTTAGGGACTGATGACCCCGTAGTTAAGTCCAAAAGACTATACAAACATTTGAATTTTGAACAGTGTCCTGAAACACGTTAGCATGGTCCACAGTTCTTCGAGTTACAACAACAGCAACACAAAGAAGTGATACTGCGAAAACAACAACCACTAATACTATTACTACAGCTAATACTACAACAGCAACAGCTCATGGAGTATTACGCGATCCAGTAACATCATTGCTACCTTATCCCTTGCTGCCCTCCTACCCAAGTTTCAACTAGTCGAAGGAGAGTAGGTAAGTTGAACTGCGTCTTTTTTCAATCATCGTAAAATCTATTAGAGCGGAAACTATGGTTGTTTGAGAGTGTGGGTGGGGGGTGGGGGTAGTTAATTAAGGGAATAAAGAGCAAGGTACAATAATGACGTATCCAAAACTTGAGACTTCAATTGCAATGATACAACGAAGTAGGCGACAACCATTCGTAACGGAAAGCAATCAACTGGCCTAATCAAAGCTTTGCTATCTGTGAGACTCCTTCTGGTAGCCTCTTACGACAAGCAAAGAAAACCGCCGGTCAGTTGTAAGCCCGAACCAGCAGGGGGATGGAGAATATGGACAGGAGTTTCAGCGGTTCTCACAGGTGTGTGAGCAGCAGGTTGACAGCTACTCCAGCGAGTAATTACAGACACAAATTTATGTAGGAAGAAGTTACATTTTAGAAAATGATACTTTTACTAAGAGAAGCCCCACTAACATTCATACACTTATCCCAAAAATTAAAGCAAAAAGTCTGTCTTGTTGTTTGAGCCACGTTCTCATAAATTCTTTAACCTCCTCGTTGTTGCTGAACTTTCTTTTTGTGTCTGGATACAAACAGTGAGCTCAAGTTTCATCACACATTAAAGTGTTAAGAATCACTTTTCCTTTCGCAGCATTGTTTCAGGTCTGCACATACTTTGTATTGTTCCCACGTGTTTCACTTTGGACTTCTTTTACTGTATCTTGGGATTGTTACTGACAACGTTATGAACTGTGTCAACATTTACTGCAATTGACTTTGCAATATCTTTCACTATCATACGTCGGACTTTACGAATAAATTGGTCAGTCTCGGGTTTCAAACGAAGGAGCTGACAATTCAAATCGCCAGCAAGACGTTGCTCTTCAGTCACTGCGGCTAGATCGTTTTTTAATTGATCTATCTACATACAACAATTTTTACGGTTCATACAAATGTCCCTCCTCTGCAAAATCCTTCTATAAGAGATTTTACATTGTTTGTAATCTTCATATCTGAGGTGCAGTTTTTAAAAAGCATTAAGTACTGTTAAAATTGAATTAGCGCGTACCTGTCTAGTGTGGCATAGACCAAGGGCGTTATTATTATTATTATTATTATTTGAATGTATATGAACGTAGGAAACTTTCGAAAGCAACGATCAAATTGATACAATTTTTTCGGGCTTCCAGCCCAGTCAGGTGGTTAGAAACACGCAAGCAGAAACCCCGAGGTAGACACAAAGAAGCTGATTTGTGACTCAGTGAAGTAAAAAATTAGCCAGCTCCTTAAGAGACACAAGATCGACTCTATCTCCAAGCCTCCTACAAAATTACAGTAGCTGATGATTCCTGTGAAATATCATGCAGACCTTAGAACGCGAGATGTACACAAAATACTATGTGGGTGTGGACAATTTTACATCAGGTTGACAGTGGGTACTATCGAACAGCGCTGTGTCGAAAACGGACTTTTTTACTTACGATGTCCAGAAAAATGAGCAATTGCGGAGCATACTGTGGAAAATAAATATCGTATTGCGTTCGATGAGACATCAATCATTAGAAGAACAAATAGCTTCTGGTATAGTTTAATCAAAGAGGAGATCGAGATAAAAATTTGTGCCACAACTCGTAATACGGACGGCGCCTTACAGCTAAGCTCGTCTTGGGACTCGGAGTTTGTAATATAGAAGCAGAGGCGGCAGGCATGCGGCCGTAACATTATCATATATGGTGACGTCGCAAGCTCCAGTAACATCACAGGAAACGGGATAAGCTATATAATGACGTCAGCAGTCATGATAAGACAGTCACCACTTGACAATGACCGAGAAGATCTCGGCAGAAAACTCAAGAAAGAAAGTGTTGGTTACACACTTATGTGTTTCTCTTCACTTTCGTTGACTCATCGATACGTACTAATTAGGTCCAGTGAACATAAGACACTTCATGGGTGGGCAAATCGAAACGTTACACTGAGTAGCAGAAAGAATTCTCTACACTGGTCAAAAAATTAGGGGATTAGTTAAGATATGAAGGTTAAGTATTGTCGTCGGAAGAATGTACTAAAGTGGTTAGACGTCTTTTTGTCGTTTCTACGGAGCAGGGACGACTTAATTACGGCAACATAGATAGTGGTAATAACAGGAAAATGCTGCAGAACGGGTTGGTGTTCACTTGTGTTTACTCTACCAATCGAATTACACAAGCAGTTGGGCTCAGATAGTGCTATGCAACAACAACGTGTCTTACCTGAAGCTATGGAACGGAAAGCCATAGGAAGGTTGGAAGCGGGACAGACGAAGAGGTTGGTGGCGGCAGCTATTGGATTGTCCCAAATTGTAATTTACAGGACCTAGACGCGATTTCAGACAACAGCAACCGTTAAAAGAAGGCATGGTCAAGTTCGTCCACGGGTAACATCACTAAGAGATAACCGTTATCTCTGGTTAACAACCCGTCGAGACAGGAGGCTGAATGCGACTCAGCTGCAACGCTCCCTCCAGGCAGCAACAGGACGCACAATATCGACACAAATAGTCTGAAATCGCATTCAGGAACGTGGCCTCTACACAGAAAGGCCCCTGGTGTGTGTGTGTGTGTGCCATAAAAACCACACACCCTCAAAAACTGGGCAGAGGAACATCAGGTCTAGAGTCGAAACGAATGGCGCCGGGTTCTGTTCACAGATGAATCAAGATTTTGTGTTCAGCCCGACAATCGTCGATCCTTCATCTGGAGAGAATGTGGAACCAGCGGCATCCTGCTTATGTGCAGGAAACACTACCACATCACGGTGGTGAACGAATGGTGTGGTCAGGAGTCAGTAATGGCGGACGTATGGACCGCTGCGTCGTTCAGAATGTCGCTTTGACTGCTTAGAGGTATAGAGGTGACATCCTTCGACCTTTTATTGTACCCCACGCTGGTTCCATAGGAGATGGGTTCCTTCCGGTGGACGATAACGCTCATCCACACGGAACTACACTGATGGACAAAATACTTGAAGCTGGGGGAACTGAACGAACTGAGTGGCCAGCTTGTGCACCGGACTTAAACCGGATTCAGACTATCTGGGATGCAAATGGAAGATGCTATGCAGCCAGACCAGCACCTCCCACAGCGGTTTCAGAGCTGAATGTTGTACCCTTGGAAGAATGGCCAAATTTATAACCTCATACTGTCCATGCCACGCAGGCATGCAACTGTACTGGCCTTCCGTGCTGATCACACACCATATTATAAGGCAAAAGGTATGACTTTTTCACTATTATGGTAGCCCCATGCTGCCTCGCTCTAAGTAAACCTCAAGTAAAGAGTTTAGACAGAAAAATATCGTTCTGTACTACACATAAATTACAATTGTAACCAATATCTGAATTAAATACGTTACTATATGTGTATTGTGTATGGTATCTCACCAGATCTAATTGTTTTGAACAGTCTGTAACAGCAACACAAAAAGATTGCTAACAATGCTTTATATACTGAGAATCTAAAGTTACTTAACTGAAGTATGTTGATCCAACTATAGTAATATTTCTCTACACCCTCGAATACTGTATAGGTAAAGTTTTTCAGTGGCACTATAATAAGCCCAGAAGATACAACTACAAGCACAACCGTGTAGATAGTAGACATGATGTATCTACAGTATGTGATGGATGGATGGATGGTTAGATTTTGAAAGGGACTAAATGACAAGGATTATCAGTCCCTACAGTTTGTGATCAAAAACTTTCGGACACCTGGCTGAAACTAACGTGTAAGTTCGCGGCGCCCTTCATCACTAATGCTGGAATTCAAAATGGTGGTGGCCCAAGCTTAGCTTTGATGACAGCCTTCACTCTCGTACGTTCAATAAGGTACCGGGAGGTTTCTTGGGGAATGGCAGCCGATTTTTCATGGAGTACTGCACTGAGGAAAGGTACTGATATATGTCGGTGAGACCTGGCCCGAAGTTGGCATTCCAAAACTTTCCAGAAGTTTTCTATACGATCCAAGTCAGGACTCTGCGCAAGCCAGTCCATTACTGGGATGTTATTGTTGTGTAACCACTCCGCCAGAAGCCGTGCATTATGAATAGGTGTTCCATCGTGTTGAAAGATGCAGTCGCCATCCTCTAATTGTTCTTCAACAGCAGGAAGCAACAAGGTGCTGTGATAGTGCGACGCAAAACAACAAGAGATGCAAGCCTCTTCCATGAAAAACACGACCACATCATAACACCACCGCCTCCGGATTTCATTGATGGCACTATACACGCTGGCAGATGACGTTCCTGGGCATTCGCCATATCCACAGCCTGCCATCGGATCGCCACATTGTGTTCCGTTATTCGCCGCTTCACACAACGTTTTTCCACTGTTCAACTGTCCAATGTTTACGCTCGTTACACCAAGCGAGACGTCGTTCCGCATTCACCTGCGTGATGTGCGGCTTATGGGCAGCCGCTCGACCACGAAATCCAATTTTTCTCACCTCCCAACTGTTATAGTACTTGGAGTGGATCTCAATACAGTTTGGATTTCTTGTGTGATGATCTGGATAGATGCCTGCCACTGTAAGACTCTCTTTAGATGTCGGCAGTCTCTGTCAGACGAGGTCGATCTGTACGCTTTCGTGCTATATGTGTTCCTTCACTTTTCCACTTCACTATCACATCAGAAACAGTGGATCTAGGAATGTTTAACAGTGTGGAAATCACGCGTACAGGCTTTTGACACAAGTGACACCCAATACCTGACCACGTTCGAAGTTCGTAAGTTTCGCGGAGTGCCTCATTCTACTCTCTCACTGAGGTCGCTGATATAGATTACCTGGCAGTGGGTGGCAGCACATGCGCCTTATATGAAGGCGGGGGTGTTCGGATACGTTTGAGCTCATAGAGTACATTCAATTGTCGTGCACAAATGGGTAGATGTTATTTCTTATAAACTCTTCAGAGCTGTGATAACTATGTAATTGTGCCCCCTCTTGACGTATTCCACCCCCACCCCCACAAAAAAAAAATACGGATGCCTGTAGACTGAACGTTATAAACTAATGAGAAAGGTTCAAGCGTAAGCACAGTAATATTACTTCGATAAAATTGCAAGTACACTTCTGAAAACAATTAGGGGATCAGGTGAAGTATCATACACATTATATATATGGTAACGTATTTTTTCCTGATATTCGTTACCATTGTAATCTGAATGTGATACAGTACGACATTTTGCTATCTCAGATCTTTAGTTGAGGTTTACATGGCGTCTGTTTAGAGCGAGGCACCATGGAGCTACCATTACGTGAAAAAGTAATTCTCGTTGTCCTCTAATATAGTGTCTGATCACCTCGGATGGCCAGTAAAGTGCATCCCAGACATGCACAATCGGGTTTAAGCCAGGTGAACAATCTGGTCATTGAATTCGTTCAATTTCCTCAGCTTCATGTTGTCCACTAGTGCAGTTCCGTGGGGACGAGTGTTATCTTCTACCAGCATACGGCACAACAAAAGGTCGAAGGATCTCATCTCTATACTTCTATGCAGTCAAAGCGCTATTCTGAACTGCACAGAGGATTAATACTTGTTCCATAGATCATAAATACAACATTTCACTATGATGTGGTATATGTCAGTTTAATAAATGGTGTCTATGCATGACACTCAATATATCAAGGATTTTTTATATTTTTTTTAGCGAAATTACTAAGTTTTATTTAAAAATTCATCTAAATTGTAGAAGGATTTGCCATTCAGAAATTCTTTTAATTGATTTTATATGCTACCTGGCTATCTGTCGAACTTTTGATGCTACATGGGAAGTGATCGAAGACTTTTGTGGCAGCACAATTCACCTCTTTCTGTGCCAAAGTTAGATTTAACCTTGACTAGATTTAACCTCCTAGTCCTAGTGGTGTAGCCTTCCACACTGTAATGGAATTGGGTCGGATTGTTAGTAACAAATTTCATAAATGAATATATATATATATATATATATATATATATATATATATATATATATATATATATATATATATATTCACTTCACTAGGCTTACTATGCCTATTTTCATTCACTCTTTTCAATATGGGATCATATTCTAGGACAATTCAACACTGAATAAGAAAAGTATTCATTTGCACAAATGGGTGTAATCAGAATAATTCCTGAAGCCCACCCAAGATCATCCTACTGACGTTTATTTAAGGTTCTAGGGAAAATATATATATTCCCTAGAACCTTAAATAAACGTCCGTAGACCCTTAAATAAACGTCAGTAGAATGATCTTGGGTGGGCTTCAGGAATTATTCTGATTACACTCTTTTGTGCAAATGAATACTATTTTATTCAGTGTTGAATTGTCCTAGAATATGATCCCATATTGAAAACAGTGAATGAAAATAGGCATAGTAAGCTAATTTACTGAGATTTATATCACCAAATTTTGCGATGACCATGATAGAATAAGTAGCTGAACTCAAACTTTTCAGCAGATCTTCATTGTGTTTCTTCCAGTTCAATCCCTCATCAATGCACACACCTAAAATTTTTGAATATTCTATCTTAATTATAGATTTCTGTTCAAAGTCTACATTTATTAATGTTTTCAAGCCGTTTACTGTATGAAACTTATCTCAAACTTTGCTGAGTGTCCATCTGTAGCGAACCACTTAATAATTTTCTTAAAGATATCATTTACATTTTCATCAGTTAATTCTTATTTGTCAGGTGTAATAGCTATGGTATACTTATAACGCCAGCAAAAAGAACTAGCTTAACATCTTCGTGAATATAGAATGGTAAGTGCACTGTCCCACTCATACCACAATACTTACGACCGTCATTACTAACTCGTGTCCACACTATTCGTCCACCACCTTACACGGTGGCATTTCCTGCACATATGCAGGATTGTTCCGAGTTCCACGTTCTCTCCAGATAGGGAAAGACAATTGTTTGGCTGAACACAAAATCTTGAGTCCGCCCAGTTTCTGCGGCTAAATGATGTCGCGGTTTTTACGGAACACATACCATAGATCTCCGTGCGTAGAGGCCTCATTCCCTAAGTTTATTTCGGACTGTTTGTGTTGATATTATGCATCCTGTTGCTGCGTGGATCGAGCGTTGCAGCTGAGTTGCATTCAGTCTCCTGTCTCGACGGGCTCTTGACTGGAGATAACTGTCATCTCCTGCTGATGTTACCCGAGGATGATCTTAGCCTTGCTTTCTTTTAACGGTTCCTGTTGTCTGAAATCGCGTCCAGGTCCTGTAAACTACACTTTGGGACACTCCAATAGCTGCAAGCACCTCTCCCTTTGTCTGACGGGACTGATAACCTAGCTGTTTAGTCCCCTCAAAACAACCAACAACAACTTTGTCTGACCCACTTCCAACCTTCCTATGGCTCTCCATGTCATAGCTTCGGGTAAGTAACATTGACGTTGCATTGCACTACTTTCTCATTACACTATCTGAACCCAACTGCTTGTGTAATTCGTCTGGTAGTGTAAACACAAATGAACACCCCCCGCCCTTCTGTTATTAACACTATCTCGGTTGCTGTACAGTTGTCTCCACCCCGAAGAACCGTTTTAGTTCATTCTGCCGATGACAGACTAACTCCTCAGAGATATAGAGACGAGATCCTTGGACCTTTGGTTGTGATCTGTGTTGGTGCAATAGGGGACGGATTCTTTGTGGTGGACGATAACACTTGTGCCACAGGGCTGCGTAAGCGGACAACACGCTTGAAACTGAGGGAACTGAACGGTTGGTTGGAGTGGCCAGCTTACTCGCCTGATTTAAACGCAATTGAGCGTGTCTGGGATGTGAAAAGATGTGAAAAAAGAAGTACCTTGGAGCACGATGTTTACCAATCAGTAAATCCACCCAGAAGGCACTTCAAGACAAGCTTTAACAGTGGAGAAACGCTCTAGAGGAAAGGGGAATGAGCATTAGCAGAGTGAAAACAGAGTATTTGTGTACAAAGGATGCCGAAGATCTATATACAGTATTAACGTCCAAGGAGTACATCTGACGCTGGTTAAGAAATTTAAATACCTGGGCTCTTACTTGCAAAGTGATAGAGGACTGGAGGCCGAAATAAAGCACAGGACAAATAGTGGCTGGATGAACTGGAGGAAACCGACGGAGTACTGTCTCAAAAATGTTTGTTAAGCTTAAGGGACTTACAAACTTACTAAACTTACAAACTACTTATGAACTACCTTACACTTAAAGACGACACAAACATCCATGCTCGAGGGGGATTCGAATCCCCGACAGCGGACGGCCGCGCGCACCGTAACACGGCGCTCCAGCACGCGCGGCTAATCCGCCGCGGTTTATATGTAGGTCGTCGCTACATCATCTAGCAGTTGAAAAGC
The DNA here is from genome assembly GCA_026315105.1 of Locusta migratoria. NCBI lineage: Eukaryota > Metazoa > Arthropoda > Insecta > Orthoptera > Acrididae > Locusta > Locusta migratoria. The sequence continues at coordinate 87,534,815 of CM048745.1, forward strand.
GCCGTTAAATATAAATTTAAATTAAAAAAAATAAAAAAGTTAAAATTTTTATAATGTTTTGCGAGGCCGCCATAGGCGCGAGGCCGTCGGCGGTGGCCGACGCCTAGCGCCGCCACTGATGACAGTACATCAGAGCCTAGATATTTCAACTAAGCCTCTAATTGTTTTGATGACCGGTTAAATGTCCTATAGATCCTGTATCACTCGTAAGGGAATGGAGCATTCTGTCACGCCGAAATATGCCTCAAAAGAAACAGCTAAAACGTACTGCTAGTATTTTTTAATGTTGAAAATCAACAACATCGCATGCCTCCAGACGGCTGGAGGTGTACAGAATAACTTACAGCGCTGGCAGCTCATGGCGTAACCACAAAAATTTTCTCAACATCGAACTAAACCATTTGTATCTCAGGAACCATGCGCCGAGCCCGGCCATAGATGGCCCTGCTTCGGGGAGGAACATGTTTTTTCTTGGATATCGAGGTGCAAAGAGACCATGAAACGATCTCCTATGAGAGGTTCTTGAATTGTTCTGGCTGTCGTTGGGTTCCCACCCTATGACAGGTTCTATATTCAATATGTAATGGCCACTAAAACCCCTAGGTACACTTTCTGAACCTTTATTACCATTTGGTTTAGTAACAAAAGAATTGTCACTCAGAGAAGTCATTCCGGCAAATGCTAGCAAAAGTAGAGGGTATGTATTCAGATATGCTAGTGCTCTAAAGCGCCTTGGTGCGGAGCGCGTTAAGTGCTCCCCGTGAGAGGTACAGTACGAGTGCTCCCTCAGATATGGGTGTGTGTGTGTGGTGTGTGTGTGGGGGGAGTCCTTAAATTAGTTTAAGTAGTTTGTAAGGCTAAGGACTGATAACCTCAGTAGTTAAGTCCCATAAATTTACAAACATTTGAAGTTAATTATTGGAAGCCAGTACGTTGTTTTTGACAGCGAATGTTCATTACGACAAGGATATCTTCAGAGTTCCACAGGGAAGTGTGACAGAACCACTATTATTATTTCCAGTCTATATAAATTATGTGGCAGGCATGGTGGGTATCAAACTGCGGCTGTTTGTTGGTGATTCTGTGTTGTTATCGTCAAGTGACAGTAGGGGGATACAAAATGATTTAGAAAAGATTTCTAGTTAGTTTGATGAATGGCACCTAGCTTTAAGACTAGACAAATGAAAATTAATGAAAACAAGTACAAAAAAATCTATAATGTTAGAATACGTCTTTGGCAATGTGCTGTTTGACACAAAAAATGTTCAAATGTGTGTGAAGTCTTATGTGACCAAACTTCGTTGTTATCAGTTGCTAGACTTAAACACTAATTACTTGACTAACTAACACTAAGGACAACACAAACACCCATCATGCAGTGAAGGCTTTCACGACCGGCTGAAATAATTGCTGTTGAATCTTCCGGGTTATGTGGTCGTAGTCGAAGAAACATATCTGCTCCTGACGTTTCGTCCAGAGCTGCGCTGGACATCCTCAGACTCACCGCTACCAGTAGCACCTCTGAGGATGTCCAGCGCAGCTCTGGACGAAACGTCAGGAGCAGATATGTTTCTTCGACCACGACCACATAACCCGGAAGATTCAACAGCAGTTACAAACACCCATGCCCAAGGGAGGATTTGAACGCCCGACCGTAGCGGGCGTGCAGAATGTGACTGGCGCGCCGCAGACCGCTCGGCCACTGCGGCCGGCCTGTTTGACACAGTCACGTCGATTAAATTCTAGGCTGAATGAAAAGTGCAACGGCATGTCGTCTCTTAACAAAAAAAGAGGAAAAAGTGGTTCTACATGTAAGCAGTACAAAATAGTGTGATTAAAGGGATCTTATGAGTAAAGTGCAACATTTGGCTTCATGAGAAATGCGCAAAAGTGAACCTGAAATTAATTAGTGATGAAATTCCCCGGACATGCACAGACTGTCTGCAGAGGGAAACATCAGCACTGGTAAGTACCACAAAATCTAAAGCAGAAATAATTAAATTGCTACAGAGTGATATTGAAACTCTCAAAAATGAAATTCATTCTCTGAGAGAAGAAAACGCTAAGCTAGAAAGTGAACCGGCAAGCTGTGTATGTGGAAATCCGATACGGAACAAAACAAACAAATGTGATGTCTCTCTTGTGCAAACTCGTAATGTAATTCGCTCAGCCAAAGGTTTGTTTAGTAACTCCAAAATCGTGATCAGCGGAATTCTGCAAAGAAGATCGGTGAGTAGTGCTTACGTAAACAAAATAAACATTGGAGTTAGGGAAAAGTGCGACGAACTTGGTTTCGTATTTGTTGATCCAAATAAATTTCTCAGTGACAAATGTCTGGTTAGGGATGGCCTGCACCTAAACAGACTAGGTGCAATGACTTTCAGCAAAATGCTCATGGACATATGTAAAGTAATTAAAAATAAGGGAAACTAAAACAGTCGGCAGGGGGTGACTATCAAAGAATATCCAAAAATAATATAAGGAATGATGGGGGTGTTATGCAGTATTTGGCCACAAAAACGACAATACAGACTAAAAATACAGTAAAACCAGCAAAAAAAGTCCAGTAATCATCCAAAAACTGAAAAAGAGAAAAATACAGATTTGAAAATTGGTTTCTTAAACGTCCAAGGATTGCATGATAAGGAATTAGTGCTGAATGACTTCTCATAAATTTGAACATCGGGCCACTGAAGGCCACCTTCCAGTCTGCAAGTCAGAAGTTCAGCTACTGCAGAAGAGTTCACAAGAGAGGTGGTGTTGCAATCTTATGTTGCAGATCAATCATTTACTCATTTGGTAAATTAAATTTAGATAACCTGTGTGATGAAATGCACTTTGAGGCAACCACTGGTATAATAATTAGCAATATGAATTTGATAGTACTGTAATTGTACAGCTCTCCAAGTGGAAGTACTGATATATTCTTAGAAAAACTGGACATCCTATTATATGTAGCCTAATCACAGAAAACAGATTTAATAACTATGATAATCTTAATGGCACCTGGACCAACTCAGAAATGATTATGAGTGGTAAGAAAATAAATGAGTTCAAGACATTGGCGGATCCGGAGGGGGGGGGGGGGGGGGGCAAGGGTCGTTCGGTGAAAAGGGACGGCCAGTGCAAGAGTCTTTCTACTGAGGCAGAGTTTAGCTGGCAATGAGAATTCTTTCACCGCCCCCAGGAGGCCCTCCTAGATCCGCCCCTGGTTCAAGAAAGCCCTTGCAGATAGAGATTGGTTTTGCCAGAGAAATGACGGTAATCATTGTCCATCAAATAATAAGAGAGCTAATATAAATTTTGAATTTTTCTTTCATTCATTTCTGTGAATATAAAAAGAAGGTATCAAAAAAGAAAAATCCTTGGTACACCAAAACACTGAGTTATATGAAAGGTAATGTAATGATGCTATTAGACATATACAGAAATAATAGGTCTGAAAATGCAAAATCCTTATATGTAATGTGGCAAAATAACTATAAAAAAGCAGTGATTGAGGCAAAAAAAGGCACACGATGCCCATTTCATTGAAAGTTCTAACAATAAATGCAAAGCTGCTTGGATTGTCATACACAGTATTGTCAAAGAATCACATGCTTTCAGAATCTATATTTCTCCACAAGACTTGAATAACTATTTCATTAATGCTGTAGAGGAAGTAAACAATAGCATAGGCCTAAGTAAACATGATAAAAGTCTGATAGAATTCCCAGACAAAAATTACAGTAGAACACCTTACAACAACACACTCGGTTTCTCTGAAGTTACACCTACTACTGCATTAAAAATAGTAGGGAACTTCAAGTCTTCTGATAGTGTTGATATTTATGACATTTCTTGCAATTTGCTGAAGAACATAATTGATCCATTGTTCATCCATTGACCCACTGCATAAATAAATGTATATTAGAGGGATATTTTCCTGGGGAATTGAAATTATGTAGGATGGTCCATCTGTACAAAAAGGGTGATAAAGAAATCCCTGCAAAATGAAACTATTCACTCTGCAACTGAGTGTGCACTGATATGAAACTTCCTGGCACATTAAAATTGTGTGCCGGAATCGGGACTCAAACCTGGGACCTTTGCCTTTCGCGAGAAAGTGATCTGCCACTGAGCTATCCCGACAGGACTCACGTCCTGTCCTCACAACTTTACTTCTGCAAGTACCTCGCTTCCTACTTTCCACACTTCACAGAAATTCTGCGAAACTTGCTGAACTAGCACTTTTGGAAGAAAGGATGCCGCGGTGGAGTAGCCGAGCGGTCTAAGGCGCCTCGCGGCGGAGCGTGCGGTTGCTTGCCGTCGGGGGTTCGAATCCTCCCTGGGCATGGGTGTTTCTGTTGTCCTTAGATTGGTTTACTTTAGTTTAAGTAGTTTGTAAGCTGCGGACTGATGACCACGCTGTTTGGTCCGATAGATTTACAAACATTTGAACATTTGAAGCCGGCCGCGGTGGCCGAGGTGACTGAGGCGCTCCAGTCACGGTCAGCACGGCCAATACGGTCGGGGGTTCGAATCCCCCCTCGGGCATGGATATTTGTGCCGTCCTAGTTCGTAAGTAGTTCATAAGTAGTTTGTAAGTTTAGGGACTGATGACCCCGTAGTTAAGTCCCATAAGCTTAACAAACATTTGAACATTTTGAACATTTGAAGAAAGGATACGGTGGAGACATGGCTTAGCTATAGCCTAAGGGACGTTTCCAAAATGAAATGGAGAGTGTGCTGACATGAAACTTCCTGGTATATTAAAATTGTGTGCTAGAACCGGGACTTGAACCTGGTACCTTTGCCTTTTGTGGGGAAGGACTCTACCACTGAGCCATACCGTCACGACTTACATAACTTCTGTGGAGTTTGGAAGGTAGGAGGCGAAGTACTGGCAGAAGTAAAGATGTGAGTACGGGATGTGAGTCGGGATAGCTCAGAGGTGGGGATTGAAGTTACAGACGTTAGATACTTAGAATCTGGAAGAGGTATTAGATGTAGAGTTTTTAACACCATTGTAATAAATATTTATGCTCCATCTGGTAATACTCTTAGGGAAGAAAGAGCCTCGTTTTTTAAAACTGAGATATTATACTTGCTTCAGGAAAACCCCGCACAAATTTTAATAGGTGGCGACTGGAATTGCGTGCTAAGCAAAAAGGATCAGTCACCAAATTTCAATTTTTCTAAAGAACTCGATAGTCTGGTTAAAAATATGGGTTGGAAGGACCTGTGGGAACAAGTATATCCCATTACTGTAAAATTTACGTATGTCACCGCAACTTCGAAGAGCCGTATTGATAGATTATATGTGAGTGAAAACGTAAGAGACAAAATTAACGCCATAGAAACGGTACCAGCAATTTTTTCAGACCACCAGGCAGTTAAATGTAGCGTTCGACTTCCTAGGCAGAAAACATATTGGGGACGTCCAATTTGGAAACTCAACATCAATATGCTGAACGAAAATGATTTAGCTGAGAGGATGTCTTACGCTTGGCAGCTTTCCCTAAGATTTCGCACCAAATTTAGGAGCTGTATAGAATGGTGGACGTTGTGCGCAACAAAAAAAAAAAAAAAAAAAAAAAAAAAAAAAAAAAAAAAAAAAAAAAAACATCGATCCACATTGATCGCTTATGGCAAAGAAAGAGCAATGTGGAGGAATACGACAATGGAATTTTATTATATTTGTCTGCGAGAACTTTATGAACAGCAAACGACACAGGATGTGATAGTAAGAATTAAACAAGTAAAAGCTCGCTTGTTAAGCCTGAAAAGACAGCAGTTGGATGGATTAAAAATTAAGTCGCACGTTAAGACAATTGTGGAAGAAGAAAATGCGTCACTGTTCCATTTAATACGGCATGAAAGAAATAGGAAGAAAACCTCCATCACAAGTTTGCGGTCAGGCCACAACGAAATTTTGACGGAACAAACTGATATTATGAGGGAGGCACATAGTTTCTATCATCATTTATACAGCGAAAGTTCGATTGAAATGCACTTAGTTAGGGAGCTGTTGCATAGTAGCGGTCTGCAGAATAATATAACGGAAGAGCAAAATAGGCTCCTCAGTGACGATATAACGTCTGATGACTTACTCGATATTATTAAAAATTCCCCTACCAGAAAGTCACCAGGTCCGGATGGACTGCCCATAGAATTTTATACAACTTTTTGGAGATAAAGTAACTGAGGCAATAAACGATATTTTGAAATGTGTGGCCGTACCTGCAGAATTTAAGGAAAGTGTAACTGTCCTTCTTCCTAAAGGTAAAAATGCCGAAATTAAAGACCTCTCCAAAATGAGACCCATATCCCTCATGTACTCTGATTATAAAATCGTTGCAAGGGTATTGAAAGAAAAATTCCGGCCAATACTTCAAAAGATAATCGGAAGTCATCAGACATGTCTCCCTGGTAGAAATATCTTCCAGACAGTAAGCGAATATCGAGATATTATCGCAATATTCTCCACGATCACGGCAAGAGCGGGTCTCATATTCATAGATTTTTCTAAGGCCTTTGATAGGGTAAATCACACGTATTTATTTACACTGATGAGAGGTATGGGTTTTAATGACAACAACATGAAAGTCTTAACAAATGTTGTGAAAGGAATTCAAACGAAAATAGAAATAAATGGACACCGTACTCGATCCATTATTATTGATAACGGTGTCCCACAAGGCAGCCCTTTATCGATGTTACTATTTACAATAGCATTGGAACCGCTTTTGAGAATTCTAAATACCGAATTGGAAGGAATTCATATATCAGGGCATAGTAGAGTGACCAATGCGTATGCAGATGATGTCGGAGTAGTCGTCAGAAGTGAGGCAGATATTCAACGGCTAACTGCGACTGTACAACTCTATTGCAGAGCAACTGGTGCGAAGATAAACGAGATGAAAAGATCCTTCTTACGTCTTAATGGTTTCAAAAATGTGCAGTTAGATTGGGCGAAAACGGTTGACCAACATACGGCCTTAGGCGTGACCTTTCACAGGAATCCGCTCAAAACCATCACATTCAATTGGAGGAAAATGTCAAACCAAATTAGAGGTAACTTAATACTTAATCAAACCAGAGACCTGAACATTATACAGAAGGTTAAAATCATCAACAGCGTCATTTTGTGCAAAGCAATATATGTAGGTCAAGTTCTTCCGATCCCAACGCCAATAGCAAAATCTATCATGAGTCACATATGTAGATACATCTGGCAGGGACAAATTTTTAGAGTGGCAGTGACTACAGCTACCCTGAAACCTGAAGAAGGAGGCCTTGGTCTGACCGATATCCGTCGCAAAAATATGGCATTATTTATAAAACGGACAAGTCAACTGATCAGTAGTTCCCAGAATAGTATCACATCAAAACTATTTAAAATACTTAAACCTGCAAGCACGATGCCACCCATAGATATTAACAGATTACATTATAAACTGAAACATATTAGACAATTCTATCTTGAGCTGAGTTACCTCGAATCCACTGTGCCAGAGAAAAACAGAAGTAATAGTAAACTCATATTGGAAGCACTCTCCCCAAAGGGCGCCCTTCATAAAATGGAATTAAAGTATCCTTTTAAAAACTGGAAAATGATATGGCGTAACATCACCAATAAAATTCTTTCAACGCATGTTAAAGTGGCATGGTACCGCGTTATAAATAACATAGTTAGCACCAATGAGAAATTATACTCTATTGGTATATGTGATATAAACACCTGTCAAAAATGCAAGGAAATTGATACGTTAAGGCATCGTTTCGTCTGTCAAGGTTATCGGGAAATATGGAATGCTGTGAAGAAACAAATAGCTTTTCTTAAACGCAGCGATGGCAGAGAAATTATATTGGAAAACATTTTTTACCCAGAAGATGTCTACTTTCCAGAACAAAAAACCAACGCGGTATATTGGTTATTAGGTAATTACATATATTACGTCATCCAAAAGAAAGGAAATGACGATGTACTTGAATACAAAGATTATATACTAGGCGAATTTTATAAACTATGCAAGTGGAAGGATCATCAAAAAAAGTTTGGGAACATGATAAAAATTTTGTTTTACGAAGATAGGATAATATAACCGCTTTCACTAAGCTGAAACGGCTGGAAATAGTTTGCAATGCTCAAGTAAGGGATCGCTGCTGAGGGTGAAGTACGGTGGGGACTTCGTGGGCCCCGTGGCCGCTACGGTAGCCGTGAAGGCCTCAGCAGAACTCTGAAGGAGCAACGCAACTTATAAATTGTGTCTGCATAACGAAGACAATTGAATGAGTTCAACACATTTTTAAATAGAATAGGTAATAAAGATAAAAATGAAAATTACATGATAATGGCCAACAAGAAGAATTGAAATATGAGTAGATCATTTCAAGAATTTTTAGTTAGATTATATGAAATATTAATAAATAAACTTCCTACAACAAACCACTTTTGTTACATAAGTTAAACAGCAGGGAAAAGGCCTTAGGAGAGGCATTTTCGGTTTTTCAATCTTAATACTTCTAAATTCTTATGAAGAAATAATTTATTTAATAATAGTACACAACTATAACAAAATAAGAAGATGAAAGTGTAGTGAACCAGTGACAGAGGCTCACAAAGTTATGAGCAGATGAAGAGGATATTTTAAAGATGACAAGGATGAATACAATCGAATAACACTGTGGTAACACTGCGGAAGCAGTGAAAAAAAATGAGAAGACGAACTTTGCAGCTGTTATCAGTCGCATGGAAATCACACACACAATACAAATTTATTTATATGGTTTTTTTCATATATTACTATTTTTTCCATTTTGGCGCATAGTTAAAAGGCTAAAATGTATGCAGAACATGTAGAAACAGGAACCTTTGTCTACAACGTTCAAGCAAAGAAAGAGAAATTATATTTGTTTTACAATTCCTAAGAAGAATATTTAATTTTAACAAAATTTTAAAATTTTCGTAAATGAGAAAGAGACAGGAAAATGAATAAAAAGAAGATATAAATAAATAAAAAAAACCTCCTGTAATCCAGCTACTTGGAGGTAGGGTGTGGATGATGGTTTGAGGGCTGGAGTACTTTTTCACAGCATCCTGTGAAAATAAAAAAATGAAAAAAAAAAAAAACTGGTAAAACCCTTGGCGACTCGTTCGCATCGTAAAAATTTTAGGTTCGAATCCTGCCAGGTCCAAAATATTTTTTCACTAGTCATTTTGTTTGGAACACTTTTCTGTTCGTTTGGGAGAGGTGTGACCTGCAATATTCTTTTGCGTGTGCATGTGGGAGCGAGCGCCAGCAGTGGTTTCTTGGTCATCGGGGTTCACTCTTATTATAAAGCGAAAGATGAAATTTCTGTGAGTGGGGCAGGCGTGGACTTATATTTCTATTCATTTGCATTTTTGGTCGTGTTGCAGGTAATTCATGTGTGACTGAAAAAAAAAGAATCCAAAGGTCGTGGGTTCGATCCCCACAAGGGACGGCAAAAAAAAAAAAAATATAAAATAAAATAAAATAAAATAAAAATAAATAAATAAATAAATAAATAAAAATAAAAAAAAAAATAAAAAAAATTGGTCGAACGTTTGCACACGAAAGGCAAAGGTCCCAGGTTTAAGTCCCGGTTCCGGCACACAATTTTAATCTGCCAGGAAGTATTAAAACCTGCAAGTTTCAGACCAATATCAATAGTTCCAGCCCTGTCCAAAATAAAATAATACATTATACCATCAGTTGTCTGCTCATTTTGAAAAACTTGGAATATTTATCGTTGCACAGTATGGCTTTAGGAAAAAATCAACAGTTGACGCAATAGACACAGTAGTGAAATATGTACTTAAAGTGTTTGAGGAGAAAGGCTTTGCTCAGGCCAATTAATGTAAATAACTCAACGTTAGCAACAGTCGGGCACGGTGGTCATGGGTTAAAGTGCTCGACTGTAAACCGAAAGGTCGCGGGCTTGAAACCCGGTCGGACCTCAGATTTTACAGTTTGCACTTTAACCCAGCCTTCACTTCTCAATGATGTGAGGAGTCGCCAGAAATGAAGAAATGACAGGTGGTTCAGATTCTGCTTTAAGCTGTAGGTCCCCTTTCCCCGGCTGGATAACTGGGTTAGGATAGGGACACACAAGTTGCTGAAGTGGTGTCCAATTGAAAGACTTGCACCAGGCAAATGAGCCACATGAAATTATTATTATTAACCCTAGCAATGCCATGCCATGTATCAAATTAACACTGCACGATACTGACACTCAGATGTTCCCCGCAGTGACTCTCACTGACTGACCTGGTAACTGACCTCCCATGAACCGCTTAAGCGCCAAGCTCAAATAGCACCACTAGCGGCAAGGATCACATAAGTAAGAAGACAAGTGACACGTGATAGATCTAACAGCACTACGAGCGGTGATACACAGAAAGATCAATTAGTACTTGCACCAGTAATTTAATGAAGGACATGGTGAATCGAAGAAACATGAGCCGGAACGCCTTAAGCTCCCCCCTTTATCCAAACAGCCATACCCTAATGAGATGAAGTGGAATGAGAAGGAAAAACCTTAACCTGGTGAAGTTGGACCGTAGAAACTTTTTTGGTGGCTAATTTCCGAACTACCAGTTAACGGATCCACTTAGTTTCATTATGACACATGACCCAAATAGCGAGGGAGAGTTTGGAAACAAAGAATGTCTGCCTACTTCTACCAGAATAATTATGTACATAAACAGTACCACTGGGTTTATCCTTAAAAGGCTTACGTCCCTTATTAGAGCTAGTGGCCTGATGGTGATGAGCAAGGTAGATATTGGTGCACGCTCACTTCCAATTCTTCTTAATGGTGCCTGGGGTGAGAGTGACCAAAAGAAGATCTTGAATACCCCACAAATTAGATAACGGAGAATTAACCTGATACAAAAACATCAAGGAAGAAGGAGTGGTTTTATGGGCTTCGTGATGGGCTGAATTAAAGGCTAGATTAAGCCAAGGCAAACTACTGTCCCACTTATTAGGAGAATTACTATGATAAATAATAAGAGCAGACTTGAGATTATGGTTGACCCTCACAGCAAAAGAGCCATGAGGATAACGTGGTGTAGTTTGTAGTTGTAATATGCTTAATAGCATTAGTAGCACAAAAGGCTCGAAATTGAGCTGAAACAAATGCAGGGGCTCCAAATAAACTGAAAATGTTAGTGAGATGAGGTATAGAAATACCAACATTAACGTTTCTACTGGGAACCAACCACAGGAAGTGACAAAATCCATCAATGACGATGAATATGTAGTGATTACCTTTCCCGGTACGAGGTAATGGCCCAAGTTAATCGATAAACAACTTATACATAGGTCGGGTCTCCCATGCAGAGTTGAGAAAACCAACTTGGGAGTTCTTGGGTTTAGCTTGATTACAGAGGCTACAATCACCAACTATGCTACTGACATCCTGTTTCATACCATCCCAGACCAGATTTTCTTTGATTCTTTGTAATGTTTTATGGACCCCAAGGTGTCTGCCCAATAACAAGTCATGAAAATAACGAAAAATGGGCTCAACCACATAACGAGGAATGCAGACCTTAAGATTGTTATTGCGAGACACTCATTTTCAAGAGGTAATTCTGGGGCCTTGCTTGTGGGCAATAGCACAACATATGGGCCGAAGAAAGGAATTCTTATCCTGCCTAGATCCAATATCAGTAAATAATTGAGCAATTTCACCTAGAACTGGGCACAAAAGATAATAATATACCGATTGGGTGGCACTACAAGGTTTCTTGTTCTGCTCAAACATACAACTCACAGTATCGGCCAAGGCATTATCAATCCCTCTGGTGTGTCAAATATTAAACTTGAAGGCCAAAAACCTAACGGCCCACCTAGCAATACGGCCAGTCTTAAGTGGCCGTGCTAACACCCAAATAAGGGGTTGATTATCAGTTTTGAGATCAAACTCACGAGGTTCCAAATAAAAGCAAAATTTCTCTAAGGCAAATAAGATAGCAATCACTTTGCATTCGTACACTGAATATTTCAGTTCAGCATCAGTAAGATGGCAGGAAGCATATGCCAAAGGTTGTCAGTGCCCTTCAACCTCCTGAGACAACACCGCAGAAATGCCACTGTTGGAAACATCCGTTTGGACAACAAATCGACGCTGAAAATCAGGAACTCCTAAAACTCGCAGATTAGCAATAGCGGATTTAATGGCATGGAAGGCAGTTGTCTGATCCTCACCCCAAGAAAAGGGAACCTTCTTTATGCAGAGTTGGTTCAATGGAGCTGCTAACTGGGTGAAATTAGGTACGAAGCACCTAAAATAATTGGCCATGCCAATAAATCGAGCAATTCCCTTCTTATCTCTGAGAAGTGGTGAATTCCTAAGAGCCATAGTGCATTCATGATTGATGGAAATACTATCTCCGGAAACCAGGTGATCAAGAAAGGAGACCTGATTGTGTGCCAGGGTTATTTTAGATGGTTTAACGGATAAGCCTGCTTTGAGTAATCAGTGCAGAACAATTGATAAGTGTTCTAATGCTCCTGAAAGGTTTTACTATAAATAACTAAGTCATCCAACTAGTTAAAAACACAAGAGAGTTTAAGGTCCCCCAATAGAGAATCGGGAAGATGGTACAAGACAGCTCCGCCAGTGGCAAACTCAAAAGGTACTCTGTTAAACTCAAAGAGATTCCAATCAGTACAAAATGCAGTGATGTGTTTACAGTCTTCAGTGAGCAGAATTTGATAGTAAGCTTGATGAGGTCAAGAACAGTGAACCACTTAGTGCCTGAAAACCAAGTGAAAGAATTATGTAAATTGGGCAAAGAAACAGATTCAAGAATGACCTTTTTATTTAGGCGTCTAGAGTCAACAACAGGGAAAAAATCTTTCCTCTGGTCATTAGGTACTAAAAATAAAAGGAGAGGTAGACAGTCATATTACGCCCTGATGTAACATAATATCGAGTTTAGTCAGCAATATTTTTTCCTAGGGAGGTGAAAAACAATACGGTGGTTGACTAACTGGAATATTAAGTGTCAGCCGAATGTGATAATGTATAACATTAGTCACACCCAGTCTATCAGAAAAAAGATCGTGTAATTCACTCAATTTGGTAGTGAGTTGCGAGGCTTGTTGAGGACAGCTCTCCTCCTTCTTTGGAAGTGAGGAAACTTGCCTGCCATCGGCAAGGTGACGAACTGGTGGTGGGATGTGATGCCAATGCCCACAATGTATCATGGGGCAGCAAGGACACCCACAGTAGAGGTGAGCACCTTCTTGAATTTCTCCTATCTAACAACTTGGAGATCCTGAATAGTGGTGATGAACCTATATTCAGGAATACTAGAAGGGAAGAAGTAATTGACTTAACTTTTGGATCCATGGTGATGGGAAGTTACGTCAAACAGTGGCGTGTGGTCCTGGAGCCATCCTCATCAGATCACATGTATATTAAATTCAAGGTTGAAATGGGAACCAGACAGACCATGGCCTATAGGAACCCCAGGAAAACGGACTGGGAGAGATATAGGAAAGACCTTGACTTCAGCCTATCGGAAATTAAAACTTAGATAAGGAATCCAGCAGAGTTTGAGGAAGTAGCAGAGGCTGTAACCTCTGCTATAGTCACCTCATACCAGGACAACTGCTCAATCACCAAGAAGTGCACAAATAGGAGTGTGCCTTGGTGGAATAATAACCTGGAAATGCAAAGGAAACAGGTAAGAAGACTGTTTAACCTTGCGAGGCGCAAAGGACAATGGGCAAAGTATCGTGAGGCCCTTGTTAATTACAACCTTGCCATCAGACGGGCAAAGGAGGCATCCTGGAAGGTATTCTGTGAGTAAGGGCACGGCTGCTCAAGCGAGACTTCATAAAATCCTCACTAGGGTACCAACTAATGCAGGAGGAACATTGAGGAAGGAGGATGGGGGTGTACAAAGATAGCACATGAAACGCTGGAACTGCTCCTCAAGACTCACTTTCCTCAATATACTCTGGGGGATAACTCACACCAGAATGCGATTCCTGAGAGACAACGGTTCTCAGGTATTCGCAAAGCGGATTAGGGTTAGCCTAGCAGCAGGAATCATTCCCAATGCCTGGAGGGCAGTGAAGGTTGTCTTCATTCCTACACCAGGGAGAATTGATCATACCAAGGCCAAGGATATGAGACCAATCAGCCTGTCCTCCTTCATTCTTAAGACGTTGGAAAAGCTGGATAATGTGTATGTTGGAGAAAGGAGGTTAAGTAGGGCTCCTCTACATTCAAACCAACATGCATATCAACCAGGTAAATCATGTGAGACAGCTCTCCACCAACTCGTTGGGAAGGTGGAGAAAGCACTACACTTTCAGGAAATAGCCCTCTATATCTTCCTGGACATCGAGGGGGCTTTTAGCAACACGACCTTCGATTTCATGGTTAGGACAGCAGAGGTGCATGACCTAGGGACCACTATATGTAGGTGGACTAGGGCCATGCTCAGTGGAAGAAAGGTAGAAGCTACCATGGTGAATGAAAAAATGGTAATCAACTCCACTAGGGGTTGCCTGCAAGAAGGAGTTCTTTCCCCTTTATTGCGGAATCTAGTGGTGAATGATCTCATTGGAGAATTAAACTCTAGGCAGTACTTTTTCCAAGGATACGCAGATGATCTTGTCATAGTAATACATGGCAAATTTCAAAAATGTTCAAATGTTTGTGTAGCTTATGGGACTTAACTACGGGGTCATCAGTCCCTAAACTTACAAACTACTTATGAACTACTTACGAACTAGGACGGCACAAATATCCAAGCCCGAGGGGGGATTCGGTCCCCCGACCGTAGTGGCCGTGCAGACCGTGACTGGAGCGCCTCAGTCTCCTCGGCCACCGCGGCCGGCCATGGCAAATTTGCTGACACAGTAAAGAATATGGCACAAGGTGCGTTGGACATTGTGCAAGACTGGTGCAGAAAACAGGATCTAGGGGTTAATCCTAAGAAGACTGTTGTTGTACCATTCAGAAAAAAGCACATACAACATTGAAGTTGGAAGCTAAAGCTTTTCAATGAAGCACTACCTGTGAAGGGGACAGTGAAATATCTAGGAGTTACCCTAGATGAGAAACTGACATGGACCCCTCACATGGACCCCTAACATAATATCGAGTTTAGTCAGCAATATTTTTTACCTTGGGAGGTGAAAAACAATACGTTGGTTGACTAACTGGAATATTAAGTGTCAGCTGAATGTGATACTGTATAACGTTAGTCACACCAAGTCTATCAGAAAAAAGATCATAGAATTCACTCAATTTGGTAGTGAGTTGCGAGGCTTGTTGAGGAGTAAGATGAGCAACATCAAATTGAGTGGCAAAACAAGTGTGGTATACCTGTTATCATGTCTACATTTACAAGGACCAATTGTTTCACCTGGAGTGAAACTAAACTGAAATGAATGCCTAGATAAATATAGTATTAAACCTGTTTTTTGAATAAAATCACAACCCAGTAAGATTGAAACTGGGAGACTGCGAACCAAAGCAAACTCACTTGGCTGGGAGAATCGAGTTATTGATAAACTGTCTCTAACACAGTCTTGCAGAGGTAACTATTGTCAATTGGTGACACAACATCATTTAGTATGACTCAGTTCTCTTTGGATCAGACATTTCCTAACTATATGTTCATCAGATCCACATCTAAAGCAGCATATAATTTTATAGTTGGGGGCTTGTCGTGCAGAAACAGAATGTGATTGTACTCTTTGTTCACCCTGTAAATGCTGTCTCTGCTCATCAACAAAGTCGGTCTTAATAAGTTCTTTTACACTTTTTAGTAACCGATCCCACTGTTCTGGACATCCTAAGACCAAAACCTGAGTTCTATACTGGGGACATATTCCCTGGATTATGTGGGATACAACAGTTGACTCTGAGACCTTACAATTTAAGGCTAAGAAGGTACACCTTACTCTATTAATATATTGGCACAAGGACTCATTAATGCCCTGTATTCTTCTAAGGCTCTATAAAGATGAAATGGGATTTTCTGCTTATCTAGATGTACACGAAAATCTTCAAGGCTTTATTCATGTCTAAGTGCCCACGAAATAAAGTCACGGAGATCCCTTAAGCTAAAGGAAGTAGTAAGGTGAAAATAATACAATGCAAAACTATGAGGGTCTGAGCATATTCCTCTAAGTCAACCAAAACCACAACAACGACTTAACAGAATCCCTCATGTTGCAACAGAGTGCACTAATGCCTTTTAATCGGTACAAAATTGGATAGGCAAATTGGGAAACTTCATTGGAGTTAAAGAAAGAACAGTTTGTAAGTATGTCATGTTTCCTACATCTTGCCCTGTCTCTTGTGACAAATTAGGTTACAGTAGAGGATTGGTCACTAGATTATAACATCCGGGATTTGGTTGTAAGTCCACAGATGAAATCTTGACTAACAATTTAGTAATAATATTTCCCAAACCCTCAACAATCTGTTTGGTATTAGATTCTAACAACAAGTTCCCAAGACCCTCCACACGTCTTAACAAATTGAACTTTAATAGGTGCAACTGTTTGGATGTGGGTTGGTCAGCGACGGAAAAGGTTTTAGATATGTCATCAACTAGGTATTGTAGGTAATTAAGGGTAGAAGTGAGCTCACCTGTTGTTTCTGAGAAGATACTGACCAACTTATTTAAGGCTTCTCGGAGATGTAGCACTAAATCAGCTACAATGCACTCAGTAGGTTCCTGCCAGATCACGAGCTCATAAACAAGCATCTCTTTTTGGAGATATTCCAATCTGGAACATGGCCTGTCCATAGGAGGTTGAGAATAAGTACCTGAAAACCACAATATATAACGAGTAACCAGTTCACTCAACAACAACACAAGATGAAAAACAAAAGGAAACTGAATTGAGCAACAAAGGCTGTATAAGGATAGGGAGTGCTTTGCTACCAATGATGGGGTTTGAGGGACTGGCAGGGAGTTGACTGGTAAAATTAGGCAAGAGTACTCAGTTCAGGATCCTTTGACACATTTTATTTTAACCAAAATATTTAAAAAAAAAAATCCTTTCTTTTACAACTAGAGAATGAAGGCCTGAACAAGACTTTTTTTTGCCCCCCCTTTTTTTATTTAATTTTAAGAAAAACTGTAAACAGTTCAGCTAGGGTGATGCAAGGCAGAAGGCCAAAATGAAAATTTGATATTAGTACGTAATGGACTGAGGGGCCAAAGCAACCCTTTATAAAAGTAAATAAAATATGATAAACAAGACAATCAAGAGGGGCTGCAAAATTCAGTAAAATTATCATGCTAAAATTTTTTTGAGATAATTTAATAACAGGCCAAGGGGCATAAGCAACCTTTTATAAATACAATGAAAACAACACAATAAAATTGAGTTCTAAAATTTAAGTAAAACCAGCACCTTCAAATTATCAGCCAAAAAGCCAGACCACAATTTTTTTAACATGGGCTAATAATGGGCTGAAGGCCCTAAACAATCCTTTATCTTACTTATACAATAGTAAGCAACACCCTGAAAGCAGGAAACTCAAACAAATCTGCCGAGTAAACAAATTATGTATCACAGTAAGAGAGACTGGACTTTCTGGTTACCTAAACCAAGACACAAACACAAGCACTCGGGCCAGACTTTTAACATAACAAGAGACACATGCTTACACAGCAATGAAATTAGGCCCCAAGACAATCAATAACACACTTTCAGTATAATATAGAATTAATTTAAGAACAGGACTTGCTACTCTTTTACTTAATACACACTCCAATATTTAAACCAGATGAGCTGACTCCAGACAGGAAGGAGAGAGGTAGTGTGCCCAACCGTCCATGAGAACTACAGCTCTGACACGAAGGGACTTATACTAAAATGGACTCATGCCAAATTTCAACTGTGGGGTGGCCTTGCCTCACAGAGGCAAATGGTCTGCAAGAAGAACATAAAAAGAAAAATAAAGCTATACAAGTACCACCTATGCAGATGAGAACTAGCAGAGGGGCAAAAACCAGATAAATTCCCCAGTGGCATTAACCAAGTTAGTGAAAATTGAATAATTGTTACACGGAGAAAAGAGAGAATAATTCAACTGAGCCGAACTAGTAGTGTGGCAAAAAACATAAGTAAATATCAGCAGATGTAGATATAGGCAACAACGGTCTCTGGGGAATGACCACAGATCCTAATAAATACACAAACATCAAGAGATGTAGACATAGGCAACAACAGTAGCTGGGGAACGACCACCGATCTTAATAAATACATACACACACACACACATTTCTGGGGCAGGAATGTACAGGTCACGTAACTTAATTTTCTCACTCCAAGAGAAGTGCAGTCACAATTGCGATGGTGTAGCAGTATGATATCAACAAATGCCCTGAAAGCATTTCATGGATCCCAGGTGAGAAGCAGCTGGAACAACACGAGGTGCAGCCAGAGACTGACTGTGAAGTACAAGTTTTGACTATTCCGGTGCTTGGTGAGGAATCAACGTGGGGTCTCACGGCCGCTCTCATCTGGGGAGATGAGGTAAACAGCCCCTGCCGAGCTGATGCTGGAATATGACACAATACTGAGCAGCACAGTGAAGCATGGCTGGACCGAATCAAGAATGTGGGATCATCTGTCCACAATGGTATTGACGGATTTTGCCCGACATTTTTTTATGAGGCTGGATCTCTTTGGGAACCTTACTTCTTTATAATCCTCATATATCTTTTGTATTTTCAGACTTATCTACACCCCTCGACCCTCTCCCGTGTCCTTCCTCCCATGCTGAGCTGAACAGATTACATTTTTGCAGAAAATTATCTTTTTATGTTATTTTGTTCAATGATAGATGATCACCACTTTTAGTTCTCATACTGTGTGACAAGTTTCAGACTTTTATTATACAAATGATCTGAGTGCTATTGAGCACAGTGAGTCTGTAAGAGGGGACAATGGGTGGCAAGTCAACTACCTGTTTTCACTCTTGCTGCTTTACACCATGATTCTGAACTGCCAATTTTTGACCTCAGTGATTTGCTGTGGATATCACACTTTCACCTCATGTCAATTCTGCTTATGTCATGAGAGAAAAAATGACAAGTGTAATTTGGCTAAATGAAAGGTAACAGAAGAATTAAAAAGAAAACTGTCCAATTAAAATCTAATAATGGAAATTTCAGGTCGGAATTAACAATATAGTAATAAGGACAGTTTACAACTCACCAGAAAGACTGTGAGAGGCACATAAAAATTACAACATATTCAACTCTTCAGCTAATGGCCATGACCTTCTTAAGAAAGTAGAACATTCATGCAATCGCATAGGCACACAACACATTCACACAACCATCAGCTCCAGCTGTCACACTTTGAATCACACTCTGTGGTGTGGAAATAGGGGATAAGAAGGTTGTGTCACAGTGGTGGGAATGACAGCACAGCCTTGCAAAGGATGTATGTATTACATGGAAGAAACAAGATGCAGCTTAGGAACAAAGTGAGGGAGTTGGTTAGGGGAGGAAAATAAAATAAAATAAAACAAAACAAAATAAAAAAAATCAAATGCAGTGCACTGCACACACACACACACACACACACACACACACACATAACACCACTCAAAATTGGAGAGGTTTAGGATAGAGAGGATGGAAGTGTTGAGCATGAAAAAAAAAAAAAAATAAAAATAAAAAAAGAGGAAAGTTATCGTAGGTTGAGGCCTGGATAATTTTGGGATCAGAGAATGTACTGTAGGGATAACTCTCTTCTGCTCTCTTCTGTGCAGTTCAGAAACGCTGGTGGTGAGTGGGAGGATCCAGATGGTCTGGGTTGAGAAGCACACATTGAAATCAAGCATGTGCTCCACTGCATGCTGTGCCGCAGGGTGGTCCACCTTGTTTTTGGCTACAGTTTCGCAGTGGCCATTCATTCTAATGAGCAACTGGTTAGTGGTCATGCCACTATAGAAAGCTGAGCAGTGATTCCAGTACAGTTGCTAAATTACATGGCTGCTTTTACAGTTGGCCTGACCTCTGATAGGGTAGAATAAGCCTGTGACAGGACTGGAATAAGAAGTGCTGGGTGGGTGCATTGGACAGGTCTTGCAACGGGATCTTCCACAGGGATGTGAGTGCTGTGGAAGTGCTGGGTTTTGTGGTGGCATAGGGATGGACTAGGATTTTATGGAGGTTGGGATGGTGACAGAACACCACTTTAGGAGGGGTGGGAAGGATCTCAGGCAAGATGTCTCTCATTTCTGGGCATGAGGACAGAAAATCAAAACCTTGGTGAAGGATGAAATTTAGTTGTTAGCACTCTTTTGTGGTTGGTCACTGGTGTTAGAGGGAGTATTTGGGGTGTGTGAGGATATGGTGTGGGAGATCTGTTTACACACTAGGTCTTTGGGGTATTTTCTGTCTGTAAAGGGCTTTGTGAGACAGTCCATGGGTGACCAGTCTGTAAGGGAGGGATTTTTTTTATGCGGAATGCATGGCAAATGTCAAAGTGTGGATGGAGCCATCAATGAGGTGGAGGCTGAATTCCAGGAATGTACCATGGAGGGTTAAGGAAGACCAAGTGAAGTGGATTGCGGAGAAGGAATTCAGGTTTTGAAGGAATGTGGATAGGGTGTCCTGGCCCTGAGTCAAGATCACGAAAATATCATAAATGAACCTGAACCAGGGCAGAGGTTTGGAGTTTTGGGATGCTAGGAAGGATTCCTCCAGATGGCCTATAAACAGGTAGGCGGGTGCCCACAACCAGGACACAAACTTCCTATCCCTCCTGCTCTAGTTCCACACCGCACTGCGTGATTCGAAGTGCGACAGCTGGAGCTGACTGTTGTTGACTATGTTGTGTGCCTGTGGGATTGCATGAATGTTCTATTTTCTGAAGAAGGCCATGGCCGTTATCTTAAGTGTTGTATGTGTGTGTCTTTTTTATGTGCCTATAGTAGCTCGTCGCATGTCTTTGCAGTGAGTTGTATAGTGTCCTCTTTACTATATTGTTAAACTGTTCAGTTTATAGTTCTTGAATTGGCTGTAATAGGAAATCAACAGTATATCGAGATATATAATATCTTTGAACAAAAATAAAGACAATGTTTGCAGTTCACGAGCAGTAGTTAGATTTTTAGGCTACTTTCAGCTGGTAGAAGAAGATAATCTTCACAGATAGAGTCTGACACCTAAAGATCCTGTTCAGTCCTATGTGCAGTTGTTTGTAGGAAAACACATACATACATTGATACCACCAATTAAAAAAACACTTCTTAATACCACAGTCAACATTCTTACAACACTGTAATATACCACTGCCTATGGCACATTGGGCCCTATATTACATGCATCTACCACATGTTCTACACTTAGTTTTTTGCTCTTGTGCCACAAGGTTTTTTTCTCCTTCAATTATCTTATTAAGATATTTCCACTTGAAGCTCTTAGATTACCAAATTTTCCATTCCATCCCAACACTCAGTCTTTCTTTCTCTTCCCATCCCATAAGTCTCTCCTCACTGGGGTTATGAACAATTACTTTTGTAATTCAACAAATTTCCTAAACTTCACCAATTGTTTTTCATCCCATTACCTTCAACATTAGTTGATGCAGTGGCTATGAAAGCTTGCAAAGTTGCATATCTTTTATATGTTTTCTTCCACTGACACTTGATTAGTAGATTTATTTATCGATTCAATTATATAACATTCGTATGAGTCGGGTCATGATTAGCAAGTAATTTTCTGAGGAGTCTACACAGCATATTTGATATACTCACATCTGCATGACTATTATTTCTATTAATATTGAGCGTATGTTCACAAGTAAGGAACAGTTGTTGCAGGATATATGTCAACAACATGACTGTGATGTCCTATGTATACAAGAGACCACTGAGATAGATACCAGAAGAGACCTAAAAATCTAGACATGTGGCTTGTTGCCAAAAGACCTCATTGACAGTATGGTAGTGCAGTTTTTGTTAAGCCTGATATCCTAGTCCAGTCCACTAATATAGCTAAGGAGAATAACATGGAGATATTAATAGCAGAACTGAACAATTGCATGTCAAGGCTGTGTATAAACAACAAGATACTGATATCCATGCTAATGAGTTCTCCACACTTGAGACTGAGAAGATACATTTCATAGTTGGGAACTTCAACAGCCACAGCATTGTATGGGGGTACCCCAACAATGCCTAGAATGGGGAAGCTGTGATCCATTGGGCAGATGCAAACAGTTTAGTTCTCCTACACGATAATAAATCACCAGCCTTTTTCAACACTGCCAGATGGCATAGAGGATATAACCCACATCTGATATTTGTGAATTACTGGATAAACTATCAATGTGTCAAAAACGTATGCCAACCAATTCCAAACACCCGGCACTGGCCAATCATATGTTAAGTTATATCTATAGCCCAAACCCATAGCATCCCCTTCAGACGCAGATAAAATTTTCAAGAAGCTAAATGGCCTCAGTTCCAGAAACTATTTGATAATGCTGTGGATACCCTTACACTGTGCCCAAGCTCATATGATAGATTTGTGGAAATAGTTTAAAAAACAGCAGAGAAGGCCCAATTGCAAAGATACATAACTCTGTTCAAGGCCAATCCTTTGGGAGAAGTCACAAGGTGCAGGTAAACAATTAATCAGTTCCATATCTGAGGCCAAGAGGGAGAACTGGATCAAACTAATGAAGGAGATTGAAATGATCAAGAGCAGTAACAAAGTGTGGAGACACTCTAAATAGTGACCCAACTCACTTAAGAGGCCACATCAACATAACAGCAGACCAAATAGCTGCTCAGATCATAAGGAACAGCAAGCTAGATCACAAAAGTAATATTAACTGAATAGAAAGTAAGGAAATGACCAAATTGTCCTTGCCTTTTAACACAGAAGAGTGAATAGTGCAATTAAGAAATGCAAACCATGGAAAGCAGTTGGACTAGATGATATATTGACTGAAAAGGTCGATCATTTTGGGCCAAGAGCAAAACAGTGATTACTGGACATGTTCAATGCCTGTCTTCAACAGCACAAACTCCCTAGTATCTGGCAAAAAGCTAAGATCATAACTATTCTGGAGCCGGGTAAAGAAGCCAGAAGTCAACAGAGCTACCATCCAATCTCTCTACTATGCCACACATATAAAATCTTTGAAAGATTAATAGATCTCTTTCTCACACTGGCTGTGGAACCTATCCTGAAACCAGAAAAGGTTGGATTTCATCCCAAAAAAAGCTGCACTGCTAAAGTGCTCAGCCTAATTCAGCATATTGAGGACGGTTTCCAAGAAAGCTATGTAACGGGTGCTGTCTTCATCAACCTCATGACTGCAAATCACACCATCAACCTCCAACTCCTAATTCAGAAATTATGTGCCTCAACAAAGATATTAACCTAATAAACATAATCAGAGACCTGCTCCATGATCAGAAAAAAAGCAGCTGGAGAAACCAGAGGAATGGCCTGCCACAGTGTAGTATGTTGGCACCACTACTCTTCAATATTTACACCAACGATCAGTCCCTACCCGCAGACACAAATAGCTATATGTATGCTGATGGCAGGGACACCACTGGGGAAAACATTTGGGGAGGTTGAAAAACGTCTGGATAGTGCCCTAGTAGAACTAGATATGTATTATCAAAGGAACCAGCAAAAGCCAAAAAAAAAAAACAAAAAAAAAAAAACAAAAAAAACACACAAGTGTGTGCTTTCCACCTTTGGAACAACCAGACCAACAGAAAATTACTGATTGAATGCAAATGAGTTTCCCTGAAGCACTGCCCCAACACAAAATATCTAGGTGTAACTCTAAATAGGGCCCCAATATACAAACAACACTGCTTGAATACTAAACTAAAAGTTAGTGGAAGAATTAATACCATTCTCAAGCTGACAAGTTCTAGCAGGGAAACCAAACCCATGGCCTTCAAAACCTCAGCACTTGCCCTTGTCACACTGCTGTAAGTATGCATACCTGATCTAGTTTAAATAAACACATGGAAAACAAGCAGATGTCACCCTCAACGAGAGAAGCAGAATCGTCACAGGATGCTTGAAGCCAGCCCCAGCTAAAGAATTTTAAATACTAATTATAATAATGGAAAGTCCAGGTTGGAATAAATAATATAGTGAGGACAGTTACAACTCACCGCAAAGACGTGGCGACGAGATGCGACAGGCACATACAAAAGACACACACATACAACACATTCAGCTATCGGCCATGGCCTTCCTCAGAAATAGAGCACTCACGCAATCACACAGGCACACAACACAGTCATACAACCATCACCTCCGACTGCCACACTTCGAATCACGCTCTGCAGCGAATCGGGGACGGGAGGGGAGGGGAGGGGGAGGGGATAGAAAGGTTACGTCACGGTGGTGGGGATGGGTTAGATGGGAATAACGAGATGCAGCTTAGGAATGGAGTGGGGAGGCGGGTGAGGGGAGAAAATAAAATAAAATAAAGTAAAATAAAATAAAATAATATATATATATATATATGAAAATTCATGCACACTGCAAGTTCACAAGACCACAGACACACACATACGCACGCACGCACGCACGCACACACACACACACACACACACACACACACACACACACACACACACATACATACATATACACACACATGATCACACATTCACACACCACTCAAATCAGGCGAGGTTTGGGATACAGAGGTAGGAACTGTAAGGTATGGAAAAATATATATATAGGGAAATTATCGTAGGTTGAGGCCTGGTTGATTTCGGGATCGGAGAATGTATTGTAGGGATAACTTCCATCTGTGCAGTTCAGAAAAGCTGGTGGTGGATGGGAGGATCCAGATGGCCCGGGTTGTGAAGCAGCCATTGAAATCAAGCATGTGCTCCGCTGCATGCTGTGCCACAGCTTAAAACTAATCCTGACATAATCATCCTCCCTGCTGATAAAGGTTCCACCACTGTAGTTATGGATCACAGTGACTACCTGGCAGAAGGGCTCCGCCAACTATCTGACTCCTCCACCTACAAGTTGTGCCAGATTGACCCCATCCCCAAAGTCCAACAAGATCTCCAATCCCTACTAAAATCCTATGGCCCCTCCCAGAAACTCTCCCCTGAATCCATCTCCCTCCTCACCCCAGCAGCACCCCGCACACCCACCTTTTACATGCTCCCCAAAATCCACAAACCTAATAATCCTGGACGCCCTATTGTGGCTGGTTACTGTGCGCCTACCGAACGAATTTCAGCCCTAGTTGACCAACACCTCCAACCTATTGTCCAAAATCTACCTTCCCACATCAAGGATACCAACCACTTCCTTCACCGACTCTCCACCATTCCCACCCCTTT
The DNA here is from genome assembly GCA_026315105.1 of Locusta migratoria. Taxonomy (NCBI): domain Eukaryota; kingdom Metazoa; phylum Arthropoda; class Insecta; order Orthoptera; family Acrididae; genus Locusta; species Locusta migratoria. The sequence goes on from CM048745.1 coordinate 87,560,186, forward strand.
GCCTCCTGGATCTTTACTTGTCACAGTGGATGCCACCTCCCTATACACCAACATCCCACATGCCCATGGCCTTGCCGCTCTGGAACACTACCTCTCCCAACGTCCCTCTGAACGCAAGCCTGATACCTCATTCCTCATAACCCTTACCAATTTCATCCTACTTAACAACTACTTTTCCTTTGAGGGGAAAGTTTACCATCAAATCCAAGGCACAGCCATGGGCACCCGCATGGCACCCTCCTATGCCAACCTGTTCATGGGCCGTCTGGAGGAATCCTTCCTAGCATCCCAAAACCTCAAGCCTCTGGCCTGGTTCCGGTTCATTGATGATATTTTCATGATCTGGACTCACGGCCAGGACACCCTATCCTCCTTTCTTCAGAACCTCAATTCCTTCTCTCCCATCCACTTCACCTGGTCTTCCTCAACCAACCATGCCACATTCCTGGATGTCAACCTCCACCTCACTGATGGCTCCATCCACACTTCCGTCCATATTAAACCTACCAACCACCAACAGTACCTACATTTTGACAGTTGCCATCCCTTCCACGTCAAAAAATCCCTCCCTTACAGCCTGGCCACCCGTGGACGGCATATCTGCAGTGACAAGAATTCCCTTTCTGAATATGCTGAAGGTCTCACAAAGGCCTTCACAAACAGAAACTACCCCACAGACCTAGTCCGCAAACAAATCTCCCGTGCCATATCCTCACACACCCCAAATCCTCTTCCTAACACTAGTAACCATCCACAAAAGAGCGCTCCCCTTGTCACCCAGTACTACCCTGGTCTCGAACAACTAAATTCCATCCTTCGCCAAGGTTTTGATTTTCTATCCTCATGCCCTGAAATGAGAGACATCCTGCCCAAGATCCTTCCCACCCCTCCTAAAGTGGTGTTCCGTCGCCCTCCCAACCTTCACAACATCCTAGTTCATCCTTATGCCACCCCGAAACACAGCTCACTGCCACAGGGATCATATCCTTGTGGAAGACCCCGCTGCAAGACCTGTCCAATCCACCCACCCAGCACTTCCTATTCCAGTCCTGTCACAGGCTTATCCTACCCCATCAGAGGCCGGGCCACTTGTGAAAGCAGCCACGTAATTTACCAACTGTGCTGCAAGCACTGTACAGCTTTCTATATTGGCATGACCACCAACCAGCTGTCCATTAGGATGAATGGCCACCGCCAAACTGTGGCCAAAAACAAGGTGGACCACCCTGTGGCACAGCATGCAGCGGAGCACATGCTTGATTTCAATGGCTGCTTCACAACCCGGGCCATCTGGATCCTCCCATCCACCACCAGCTTTTCTGAACTGCACAGATGGGAGTTATCCCTACAATACATTCTCCGATCCCGAAATCAACCAGGCCTCAACCTACGATAATTTCCCTATATATATATTTTTCCATACCTTACAGTTCCTACCTCTGTATCCCAAACCTCGCCTGATTTGAGTGGTGTGTGAATGTGTGATCATGTGTGTGTATATGTATGTATGTGTGTGTGTGTGTGTGTGTGTGTGTGTGTGTGTGTGTGTGTGTGTGTGTGTGCGTGCGTGCGTGCGTGCGTATGTGTGTGTCTGTGGTCTTGTGCACTTGCAGTGTGCATGAATTTTCATATATATATATATATATATATTATTTTATTTTATTTTACTTTATTTTATTTTATTTTCTCCCCTCACCCGCCTCCCCACTCCATTCCTAAGCTGCATCTCGTTATTCCCATCTAACCCATCCCCACCACCGTGACGTAACCTTTCTATCCCCTCCCCCTCCCCTCCCCTCCCGTCCCCGATTCGCTGCAGAGCGTGATTCGAACTGTGGCAGTCGGAGGTGATGGTTGTATGACTGTGTTGTGTGCCTGTGTGATTGCGTGAGTGCTCTATTTCTGAGGAAGGCCATGGCCGATAGCTGAATGTGTTGTATGTGTGTGTCTTTTGTATGTGCCTGTCGCATCTCGTCGCCACGTCTTTGCGGTGAGTTGTAACTGTCCTCACTATATTATTAAATACTAATTATGTACACATCACATACAAATACCAATCTAAGAATTAAAAGATAAACTTATCTTGCTGAGAAAAGGGTGATGTCAATTGCATTTGGCTTTGCTGCTATACGGTCCTCTGTGGTACATTGTATGGGACACAGTGGGCAGAAGAATATATTGCCATTCTGGAAGAACAATAATGTAACTGCAAAATTCAATAAACCGACATATGGCATCAGTCATTTTAGAAATAGGTAGTGCTTACAGTGGAACATCGTCATATTGTAGTTAGAGGTACTATGTATAGCTACAGTTCTGACAATGTTCCACTGTATGCACTACATATTTCTGAGATGACTGATGCCATAACATTGATTTACTGAATTTTGCAGTTGTCATTGTTCTTCTGGAATGGCAATATGTACAGTAGTTTGTTGTACTCCCCATTCACAGAGAATACACTCTACAGAGTATCCCCATTTATGAAGAGTGTCTCTTGATCTTGCAGTGCCATGGCCTGTTGAGTGCCTTCCAGGTTTCTCAGTTTATATCACATTCTGGTGCTGGCTCCTCTTTAGGCTCCATCCAGTAGTGTCGATTTGAAGTCTTGTTCCAAAGGTCCACTCTGGTTTCGGGTCCTTAGTATTCTTCCATTCAGAGGCAGATCCAAGGGGGGGGGGGGGGGGCAAAGGTCCGTTCACTCCCACCCTCAGAAGCTCCAGTTTGTTAACAATAAAAGGTAGTTGGCATGTCTATAATAAAAAATAATTAAAGCATTAGACAATAAAAAGAAGTTATCTGTCTAGAAAATATCTGCCATCTATTCGCAGTTGATAATAATAACTTTCAAATCAAGTCAAAGATAAATTACAGCGACGCAGATGGTTGCCATGGATACGGCGTCGTGGAGACGTCGATAAGTAGTCATGCCAGTGGTGCAGCAGACAACGAGCCATAGATGTAGCTGCCAGAGACACGGTTGGTCGCCATGGAAACAGGCCGCGGTAGCAGAGGCGACCAGTGTTAGCACGTACAACAGCAAAGCAGCACTTACATTTTAACACCTTGTTAATTTACTGTTTTGATTGGTAACCGTACAATTAAATTGAATACTATTAACACCTGCTACATATGGCATCAACGACCTTTGGGGTATTTCCCCGTTATACGTGCTAACACCGATCCTTGCCGCTATCGTGGCCTGTCACCACGGTGACGGACGGCGTCCCCGTCCCCTGGCCATTACATCTCTGACGCGCCGTCTGCTTTGCTGCTGTACGTGCTAACACCGGTCGCCTCTGCTACTGCGGCCTGTTTCCATGGCGACCGACCGTGTCCCTGGCAGCTACATCTATGGCTCGTCGTCTGCTGCACCACTGGCACAACAACTTATCGATGTCTCCATGACGCCGTATCCACGGCAACCATTTGTGTTGCTGTAATTTATCTTTGACCAACACTGTGTTCGATTTGAAAGTTATTATTATCAACTGCGAATAGATGGCAGATATTTCGTAGACAGATAACTTCTTTTTATTGTCTAATGCTTTAATTATTTTTATTACAGACATGCCAACTACCTTTTATTGTTAACAAAATCCATTTTGTACCCATTATGGATTATTTATGTATATATATACATCTCTCATCTTATTTCTTACTGTATGACGTTCCTCATTGGTTGAAGATGTGCTGTTGCTTCAGGCGGGTGTCGGGGCTTTGCCTTTATAACACACAGCAGTCTCTCGCTGGTTAGCAGTCGCCGCAGGCTCACCGCCTAAACATCTGTAGCGAGAATTCTGTTTTAAGTAATTTTTTAAACTTGTTTGAAATGTATTTTAGTGACAAATAGTGTACCTATTTCCCTCTATAGCATATCTCTTTTATTCTGAAGATGATCTAAACCTAGATCGAAACGGGTCACCTATATTAATGAATTGTAAAAATAATTTGCAAACTGTACAATTATTTTTATCAATAAATTTAGATAATTAATTTTCGTTCTACAACAGTGTACAATGATATGAAAGTTCCTGAACACAGTGCCCATAGAAAGTTGACATGTATACATATGTGTTTATTTTTCTATTTTTCTGCTGTTAAAATATGTCTATGAAGGTTCTTTCTAACACAGTTAATTACTGCCATTGGAACAGATATTTTTGCAGTAGATCTTCTCCAGGATAAAACATTAATCTAGATCTAATTTTTTAAACTAAACATTACTGTATGCACCACATAAACAACTGAGCATTCTTTTTATAATAAGGACAGTTTGCAACTCACCGCAAAGACGTGGCGACAAGCTGCTACAAGTACATACAAAAGACACACACATACAACACTTTCAGCTTTCGGCCATGGCCTTCTTCAGAAAATAGAACATTCATGCAACCACACAGGCACACAACACAGTCATGCAACCATCACCTCCGGCTGCTGCACTTCGAATCATGCTCTGCGGTGTGTAAATTAGGGAGGGCAGAGGGGATAGGAAAGTTGCGTCATGGTGATGAGGATGGGTACAGCACAGCCTAGATGGGAGTAACGAGATGTAGCTTAGGAATGAAGTGGGGAGGTGTGTGAGGGGAGAAAAAACAATAAAATAAAATAAATATAAAATTTCCTATGCCCTTGTCAGTACGCAGTGCTCACTTGACCCGTGTGTGGACGTGCTCCACATTTTTATGATGTGACATTGTTTTGAATTTTACTTTTTAGTCTATTGACATGGAGTCAGCCACATTTTATTTAACAACTTGTTTAATCTGAGCTTTATGTATACTTCTGAAGAAGGCAAAATTACTTTTGCCGAAACCTCGGTAAAGGTTTATGCATGTAAACCATTTTATGCAATTGGTTGGCTGAAACTGTGTTGACTTTTGAAAATAAATATAAACATAAAAATTAAAATTAAATGCACACACACCATCTACACACACACACACACACACACACACACACATACACACACACACACACACTCCTATGCATGCTAGCACGGACACATGCACACAGACGCACCACTCAAAATAGGAGAGTTTTAGGATAGATAGGCATGAAATGTAAGGTGCGTAAAAAAGGGAAGTTATCATAAGTTGAGGCCTGGATGATTTTGGGGTCAGAGAATGTACTCTAGGGATCACTCTCATCTATGCGGTTCAGAAAAGCTGGTGGTGGGTGGGAGGATCCAGATGGCCCGGGTTGTGAAGCAGCCATTGAAATCAAGCATGTGCTCCGCTGCATGCTGTGCCACAGGGTGGTCCACCTTGATTTTGGTCAGTTTGGTGGTGGCCATTCATCCTAAGGGACAGCTGGTTAGTGGTCATGACAATATAGAAAGCTGCACAGTGATTACAACACAGTTGTAATTACAACATATTCAACTCTTCAGCTAATGGCCATGGCCTTCTTAAGAAAATAGAACATTCATGCAATCACATAGGCACACAACACATTCACACAACTATCAGCTCCAGCTGTCACACTTTGAATCACACTCTGTGGTATGGAAATAGGGGATAAGAAGGTTGTGTCACAGTGGTGGGAATGACAGCACAGCCTTGCAAAGGATGTATGTATTACATGGAAGAAACAAGATGCAGCTTAGGAACAAAGTGAGGGAGTTGGTTAGGGGAGGAAAATAAAATAAAATAAAACAAAACAAAATAAAAAAAATCAAATGCAGTGCACTGCACACACACACACACACACATAACACTACTCAAAATTGGAGAGGTTTAGGATAGAGAGGTTGGAAGAGTTGAGCATGAAAAAAAAAAAAAAAAAAAAAAAAAAAAAAAAAAAAAAAAAAAAAAAAAAAACAAGGAAAGTTATCATAGGTTGAGGCCTGGATAATTTTGGGATCAGAGAATGTACTGTAGGGATAACTCTCTTCTGTGCAGTTCAGAAACGCTGGTGGTGAGTGGGAGGATCCAGATGGTCTGGGTTGAGAAGCACACATTGAAATCAAGCATGTGCTCCACTGCATGCTGTGCCACAGGGTGGTCCACCTTGTGTTTGGCTACAGTTTCGCAGTGGCCATTCATTCTAATGAGCAACTGGTTAGTGGTCATGCCACTATAGAAAGCTGAGCAGTGATTCCAGTACAGTTGCTAAATTACATGGCTGCTTTCACAGGTGGCCGAACCCTTGATAGGGTAGGAGAAGCCTGGAATAGGACTGGAATAGGAAGTGCTGGGTGGGTGCATTGGACAGGTCTTGCAGTGGTATCTTCCACAAGGATACGATCCCTGTGACACTGGGCTGGGTTTTGGGGTGGCAAAGGGATAGACTAGGATATTATGGAGGTTGGGAGGACGACGGAATACCACTATAGGAGGGGTGGGAAGGATTTTGGGCAGGATGTCTTTCATTTCTGGGCACGAGGACAGAAAATCAAAACCTTCTTGAAGGATGCAATTTAGTTGTTCCAATCCAGGATAGTACTGGGTGATAAGGGGAGTGCTCTTGTGTAGATGGTTACTGGTGTTAGAGGGAGTATTTGGGATGTGTGAGGATATGGTATGGGAGATCTGTTTGCGAACTAGTTCTGTGGGGTATTTTCTGTCTGTGAATGCCTTTGTGATACCCTCAGCATAATTAATCCCAACCTGGACTTTCCATTATTAGATTGAACATTCTTTTACATATTTTGAGCTATGGTTATTACTGTAGAGTGTAATATTCATAAAAAATATACATAAGACCAAAGTGAGCACAAATGTATATAGTAAATACATTATTAGTTGCATGGCAGGTGTTTACATTTTGAACACACTGTCCTTCCAGTCAACTCAGATACTTCCAGCGCATTTTTTTTTATTTGTTTATTTCTCTCTCTCTCTTCTTTCACTTCTGTGTGGCGAGTAAAATTATCAGTATGGTCAAAGCTTAGGGAATCCAATTTCCAGCTATCTCTAATAGTCTTATTGAATTGATGATCTTTCTGCTCCTTTGGAAGGGATTGAGGACTTAGGTGTATTTGCTGTTTCTGCCTGAATTGTAGCTGACAAATTTTTGGTCTGACTGATTTATTGTACAGAATGAAACTTTTTTATACATCATTACATCAACCATTTCTTTCAAGGACTTCCAATTCAGTAGCATCCCAGATTTTGGTCCATTTGCCCTGGTGGATTACTTGTTAGCAATTACGGGAATATAAAAAGCTGTGCCACGCTTGCAGCAGAGCGGGATATATATGTGATCAAAAAGGAAGATAATTTTTTACTTTAATTTTGCAGGCTTTAATGTCCAACTATCACTTTTTTCCTATCTTGTTGGTATATATGTAGGTACCTGTTGTATTTTTGTATCATCATAATTAGAGATGGACTATGCCTTTCACCATTCAGTCAGGAGCATAGACCCCTGTAATAAAATTTCTTCAAGTCCCCTTATTCATTGACAACTTTAATGCCTCATCTGATGTTAAGACTGTTATTTCAAAACCGTTCTTTACGAAATCCAAGTATTTTCTCCTTGGTCTACCTTGACTCCTCTTACCCTCTATAGCTGGACCCATGAGTCTCTTAAGTAACCTTGCTTCTCCCATGCATGTAACATGATGCCACCATCTCTGCTTCATCTATAGTGTTCACTCCCCGTTTTTCCATGAGTTCCTCATTACAGATACCCTCTTGTCATTATTTTCATCCATTAGTACCTGCAATCATCCTTGCTACTTTCATATCTTTAACCTTAACCTTATTAATAACAATGTCGCCACCAAAGCCTAATTTTTAAATTTCATGATATTTTCAGGTTCAAAGAATCATTTTCCAGGTTGTCGCATAACTTTTTTTTGCTTGACAGATTAGGAAACATACTACATTGAAATATCAAGTTAAATATTTTAAAAATATATGTTGACCAAGCTGAAACAAGTCATAATGTACAGTGTAATCAACTACTAAGTCGAGTTTGCACAGTTGAAGGGTACTGCGCATCATAATGGAACATGATTGTATTGCTGGCCAGCCGAAAGGCAACACCAAGGAGGACTACAGACATCACAAACTAATATGTTTGGTAGAAAACACATAGTACAAAGATCACATGACTGAAAATACACACCCATATGAAGTGAGGAAGATGAACCAAGTATTGAGTGTTGCTAGCATTCCTGGCTAGTACAAGGCTTAGCAATGAATCAAAGAGGCTCTGAATGTGTTTTTTGGGTGTAGAAGTCCTCATTGCTGCCACATATTGCACAAAGTTGATCTGGTGTAGCAGCGGATGGTGTATCCCAGACCAGTTGTCCCACAATCATCAACCAGATATTTTCGATAGCAAGAGATTGGGAGAACAGGAAGGCCAAGACAGCAGTGCAATCTGATGGGCAATGAAGTCTTGAACATTGTGTACCACTTTTGGTTGTACATTTCTCTATTACAATATGGCCATTGGAAACCTCCAAAGGTACGAAAGGATAACAATCTTCAAAACATCAAGAGTTGTAATGTGGGTGATTAGTGTACCGGCAATGTACACTAGGATGGTGCAAAGGTGGAAACCAGTGCCACTCCAAATATAACAGCAGGTGCAGGACAGGTATAGCAAAGATAATGTAACAGTTTGACAGATTTTCACCAACCGTCTTGGAGGTGCAGCAGATTTGGGATTTCTCTGGTGAGAGCCTCCTTGTTGCCTTGTGCCTTGCCATACTGCTCCTGCAGCTGGTACTTTGGTTTGGGGTAGTATTGCATAAATTGACAATATCTCTGAGGTGTTGGAGCTGTGACTCCATGATTTTGTTTAATAACTGAAATAATATTTTTCTCAATTGTTGTAATTATGTTGTAAGCTGGTGAGAAATGTAACATGTATCAGTAAATCAGAACATAATTTCTGTCAATAATTTTGTATAAATATTAATTGCTATGCTTTGTTCATATTAGGCATATAGATATGAAGGGGATGCGGGGTTCAACCCCTTCCCCTCCTCCCCCCACCCAGAACTTACTTACTTCCCTTTTTTGTCACTCATACTAAAATTAAAAAATGACAGTAATTTGTGTAATGAAGAAGAGAGATAGACTGAAAACTTTTCCAAGGTACCAGGGTGTCTGCAAGTTGTAACTGATGCTAAGTTGAGCTTTGGCTTTGTCTTGAATGTCTTATGGGTGGCTTTTGAGACACCTAGACAAGTGTTGTGCACAACATTCACCCCAGTAAATCTTGCCAATTAAAATAAATAACCACCACTATCCAGTCACTCGTTGATCATTCTGGGACAGTAACAGGAGAAAGCAAATGGAAAGCTGAAGTTATAAATTTAACCTTTTATCTTTCACACAGGACTGCACAAATGTACCATCATTTGATCAATGTACTAAATAGAGGACATAGTAATAGGTATTTCCAATGTAGAGAAGCAGCTGAGAAGGCTAAATACAAAAACATCTCCTGGTCTAGATGGAATACCAGTTTGGTTTTACAAAAAGTATTCTGCGACATTGATCCGTTACTTAGCTTGCTTTTATCATGAATCTTTAATTCAATGCAAAATTACCTAGTGATTGGAAAAAAAGCACAGGTGACTCCCGTTCATAAGAAAGGAAGAGAAATGACCCACAAAATTACAGGTCAATATCATTGACATCAATTTCCTGTAGAATTTTGGAGCATTTTCTCAGTTCAAATATAGTAAATTTCCTTGAGATGGAAAATCTTCTTTCTATAAATCAGCACGAGTTTAGGAGACATTATTCATGTGAAACTCAGCTTGCCTTTTTCTCGCATGATATCTTGTGAGCCATGCATGAAGGGCAACAGGCAGATTCTGTTTTTCTTGATTTCAAAAAGGTGTTTTGACACGGTGCAACACTGCAGACTGTAACGAATATATGAGCATATGGAATAGGTTCACAGATTTGTGACTTGTTGGAAGACTTCCTTGGTAATAGAATGCAGTACGTCGTTCACAACGGTGAGTGTTCATCAGAGATGAGGGTATCGTCAGGCATGCCCCAGAGGAGTATGATAGAACCGCTTATTATTTTCTATCTATGTAAATGATATAATGGACAGTGTAACTTATAATTTGTGGCTGTTTGCTGATGATCCTGTGGCGTACGGGAGGGTGTTGTGTTTAATTAATGACAATAGCATATAGGATTACTTAGACAAAATTTCTAGTTGGTAAGAAGAATGGCAGCTAGCTCTCAATGTAGAAAAATGCAAGGTGATGCACACGAGTAAGACAATCAATCCCATAATGTTCGAATACAGCATTAGTAGTGAGCAGGGGTGTAGACTATAATGTTCGAATACAGCATTAGTAGTGAGCAGGTGCGTAGATACAAGGGAGGAGGGGGATTTCAAACCCACCCCCAGAACATTTTTTTTTCACTTGTGCTAAAATTAAAAATTGACAATAATTTGTCTAATGAATATGAGAGTTTGACTGAAAACGTTTCCAAGAAAGAGAGGTACCAGGGTGTTTGTAAGTTGTAATAGATGCTTAGTTGAGTTTTATCGTCTTACTTGTTGTCGGGACACTTTGTCTCAAGTGTATTATTGGTGGCCCTCGTGAGGCCTAGGCAAGCATTGTGCACAACTTACATAAGTGTAAATCTTGCTAATTAAAATAATAATAATAATAATTGCTCAGGTAACCACCACTTAATCTTCAGTAACAATAAACAAGTATTGTTGAATTCCAGCCAGAAAAATGCTCCACAGGCTGTTTAAAGTACAGCGCGAGGCTTGCATAGCATGTAATGAAGGCCACTGTGTTTTATGTTTACTACAGCTACCAACATCAGTGATTTACTAACTTTATCACTACAGTAGGGCATCAAACCTGTAAGTGACACACACAAATATATTTTTTAACGAGCATGATTAAACGATAACAAATGTATGACATCACAACCTTATTACTTCCATGTATAATTCATACCACAGATGCTGATCATCTACACGCATGCATGCCTAAAGTGGCAGCATTGTATAGCAGACAGTTTAAATTCTCCCTCTTTTGACAGATATAAATTGTGTGAAAGGAATTGTTACTTTTGACATTCTGGATCTAATTTTCGAGTTTGTATTTTATTGAAATAAGTACCTCTATAGACTGTCGGTACTTTTTAATACATGTATTAAAGTAATCTGCAGATATTTAGCTCCGATTTTGTGTCTCTAACCTAATTGTTTAGCAAAATATTAGGCTTTAAATTGACTTTTTTAGCCATATTTTGCAACTGGGGCAATGCGCAATGGTGGGGAATTTAGGCACAATGAAGTGTAATACAGATGCATACATTTTGTGAAATGGGCACTTGCAGAATGTAAAGAATTTAGTAGTTTTTAAGTTCCAAAAACTGTATTTCTGACTTTTGCGGTGTCTTAATCAAGTCTAAATTATAAAATGTCATTTCATTCCAATTTTACAACGATAAGTACTTGAAGCCTTCTATATGTCTAATGCAGTACAGTGATAAGTATAAATTGGAACAGTTGTAATACTTATTTACTACTACTCATTCATCATGTAGGTTTATCCTTGATTTTCAAATGTATGGCATCATAACACCGGAACCCAGGGTACTGGCGCCACTGCGTATACTTTCACACATATTTTAACAATAAAAATTAACAAAATACATGGCTGAAAAAAATTATAATACAGTAGTATTAGCTGGCGAAGCTGTGGTATTATTCTGTACAAAAAGACACACTTTTAATAAGATAAAAAAAATTGGCACCATTCCCCTGGTCTCCCCTATATGTTATTTGTCTGAAGGCTTTCGATTTTTTTACAATTGCTGACAATTGATGACTTGAGCTAAATGTGCTGGTGTGGAAGGTATTTCTAATTTACTAATCACTACAGCAATTACTTTTGTTCTGAAAATCGGGCTTATTCTGTATGTTATGTTCAAATAATTTACGGGAATATTGTTGGGCAACGTCTTCAACAAAAGCCAGTATTTCGGAAGGTGAATGTCCATCATTTTCAAGGTATAACAGAAAAGACTGCTCTTCATGTCTACATTTTTTTCAATATTGCTTCATTCTTTTATCAACTACTCACAAAATTTTCCAAATTTATAGGAAAAAATGTAAGTATGTTTTATGGGGGGAGGGGGTGGCGGTGGCAGTGGCGTTTCGGCTTTGGCACCTGTCAACTGTATGAGGGCACCTCAATATAAATCTGGCTCTGAATCCCTCCCCCCCTCCCCCGAGGAAAGATTTATCTATGCCCCTGGTAGTGAGCTTCGAGATGCAGTTACATCATTCAAATATCTAGGTGTAACACTGCAGAGTGATATGAAATGGAATGAACATGTAAGGACAGTTGTGAGTAAGGCAGACAGCTGACTTCAGTTTACTGGGAGAATTTTGAGAAGATGTACTTCATCTGTAAAGGAGACCACACATAAAACGCTTGTGTGACCACGTCTTAAGTATTGTTCAAGTGTTTGGGACATGCAGCAGATCAGTTTAAAAGAAGACATAGAAGCAGTTCACAGGCTAGCAGCTAGATTCATTACTGGTAGGTTTGACCAATATGCGAGTGTCACGGAAATGCTCTGGTAAGTCAAATAGAGGTTGATGAAGGAAAGATGACTTTCTTTACAAGAAATTCTGTTGAGGAAATTTAGAGAGCCAGAATTTGAAGCTGAGTGCAGAACAATCTTCCTGCTACATACTTAAATTTTGTGTAATGATCACAAAGACAAGATAAGAGAAATTAGTGCTCATATGGAGGCATACAAGCATTCTTTTTTTCCTTGTTCTAATTGGGAGTGGAATAGGGAAGGAAATGCCTAGTAGTGGTACAGTGCACCCTCCACCACACACCTTACACTGGATTGCGGAGTATGTATGTAGACGTAACCATCAGTAACAATGAACAAGTATTGTTGACTTTCAGTGAGAAACGCACTCACAGACAGTCTAATGTACCATGTGAGGCTTGCCTAGCATGTAACAAAGGTCATCATGTCTTATGTTTACAACTGCCACCAACTTCAATGATCTCTTACTTTATTATTACAGTAGGGTGGTAAACTTGTACATGACATAGACAAATATATATTTTTTAAAGAGTGTGATTAAACAAGAACAAATGTATGAGATCACAACCTTATAACTTCTGTGTATAATTTATAACACAGATGCTGATCGGCTGCATGCACACATGTCTAAAGTGGCACCATCATACAGCAGACAGATTAAATTCCTCCTCTGCATGGCATATTCACTCTCCTTCCTGTCAAATATCATGCTCCACTGTGGTCAAAGCTTAATTTACCAACTACAGTGTTTATCGACTTCGATCAGTAATTCCAGAGATGATCCATGATTTAGCAAAATCTTACACTTTAAACTGACATTCTTAGCCATATTTTGCAACTGGGGCAAGAAAGCGATGGTGGAGAATTTAGGTAAAATAAAGCGTAGTACAGATGCATACATTTTGTGAAATGTTAACAATAATATGTAGATAGGGAACTACTTACTGTAAAGATGAATGTTGAGCCACCAACAGACATAAATAAAAAACACACAAACACACACACAATTCTAAATTTTCGTTTGTGGCCTTCCTCAGAAAGAGGACTCTGATCCACACAGTCGCTCAGGCACACTCATCCACACATGTCAGCCATTTCTGGCCACCCAACACGGACTTTGTTGACTGATGTGTGTGGATGAGTGTTCCTGAGTGATTGTATGGATGAGAGTTCTCTTTCTGAGGAAGGCTGTGGTCGAAAATTTAGAATTGTGTGTGTGTGTTTTGTGTGTCTTTTATTTGTATCTGTCAGTAGCTCAACGTTCGTCTTTACGGTGAGCTGTTCCCTATGTACATATTGTTATTAACATTCCTTACTGGACTTCCATTGTTGTCCTTTTTTTGTGAAATATTAACTTGCAGAATGCAGAGAATGTAGTATTTCTGAACTGCCAAAAACTATATTTCTGACTTTTGCATTATCTTAATCAAGCCTACATTATAAAATGAACTTTTATTCCATTTTTACATCAATAAGCACATGAAGCCTTTTAAGTATCTAATACTGAAGAGTGACAAGTATAAATTACCGCAGTTGTAACACTTATTTACTACCATTCATTCTGATACATTCATATCAAGCGACCAATCTTGTTCCCTTGTCCACACATGGAGAGCTCATTGGAGGTGATGGCAGGGTGTCACATGCGAGGAGCGCTGCTGTGAGGTGAAAAAGCTGGGAGTTCGGAGAGCCTCAGCAAGCGCGGGGTTCAGTTTTGGCTACGGGTTGTTGACCTACTGAGTGTGGGTGTGGAGACCTAGCTGGTGTGAAGTGGAGAGCATCCCTGTTTTGGAGTTCTCACCACTTTGCGCAGCGGAATCTGGGTAATGCAAAGATTTCAAGGTTGTTCCCCTGTCTGTTTAGTGCTTACGTTAGTTTAGTGCTTACAGTAGATCAAAACCTGTCTCCCTATCGCATTCAAATGTGGTTTTGATGGAATGAGACATTTCACCATGTGTACTATGAGCTTGGGTTGTCATTTAATTGTTAAACATGTCAGGCACTTTTGTACAAAACAGTTTAAGTGCTCTTTTTCTGTCATCTTCTGTGAAATATTTGAACGACAGGGATGCTAAAGTTCAGGACCCACTATTCTATTTCAGCCACGCCTTGCTGGTTGTGCTACTTTATTGAAAAACATTAGTTAATTCTCGCCTCATTTGTTGTAGAGACCCTTATGCTTTAATGAAATAAATCACAGTTTGCGATCACTTTGCTGCCACTTTAGGCATGCATGCGTGTAGATGATCAGCATCTGTAGTAAGAATTATACATGGAAGTAATAAGGTTGTGATGTCATACATTTGTTATCATTTAATCAAGCTCGTTAAAAAATATATTTGTGTGTGTCACTTACAGGTTTGATGCCCTACTGTAGTAATAAAGTTAGTAAATCACTGATGTTGGTAGCTGTAGTAAACATAAGACACAGTGGCCTTCATTACATGCTATGCAAGCCTTGCGCGGTACTTTAAACAGTCTGTGGAGCATTCTTCTGGCTGGAATTCAACAATACTTGTTTATTGTTACTGAAGATTAGGTGGTGGTTACCTGAGCAATTATTATTATTATTTTTTTAATTAGCAAGATTCACACTGATGTAAGTTGTGCGCAACGCTTGCCTAGGCCTCACTAGGGCCACCAATAATACACTCGAGACAAAGTGTCCCGACAACAAGTAAGACGACAAATCTCAACTAAGCATCTATTACAACTTACAAACACCCTGGTACCTCTCTTTCTTGGAAACGTTTTCAGTCAAACTCTCATATTCATTAGACAAATTATTGTCAATTTTTAATTTTAGCACAAGTGAAAAAAAATGTTCTGGGGGTGGGTTTGAAATCCCCCTCCTCCCTTGTATCTACGCCCCTGCTCACTACTAATGCTGTATTCGAACATTATAGTCTACACCCATGCTCACTACTAATGCTGTATTCGAACATTATGGGATTGTTTGTCTTACTCGTGTGCATCACCTTGCATTTTTCTACATTGAGAGCTAGCTGCCATTCTTCTCACCAACTAGAAATTTTGTCTAAGTAATCCTATATGCTATTGTCATTAATTAAACACAACACCCTCCCGTACGCCACAGGATCATCAGCAAACAGCCACAAATTATAAGTTACACTGTCCATTATATCATTTACATAGATAGAAAATAATAAGCGGTCCTATCATACTCCTCTGGGGCATGCCTGACGATACCCTCATCTCTGATGAACACTCACCGTTGTGAACGACGTACTGCATTCTATTACCAAGGAAGTCTTCCAACAAGTCACAAATCTGTGAACCTATTCCATATGCTCATATATTTGTTACAGTCTGCAGTGTTGCACCATGTCAAAACACCTTTTTGAAATCAAGAAAAACAGAATCTGCCTGTTGCCCTTCATGCTTGGCTCACAAGATATCATGCGAGAAAAAGGCAAGCTGAGTTTCACATGAATAATGTCTCCTAAACTCGTGCTGATTTATAGAAAGAAGATTTTCCATCTCAAGGAAATTTACTGTATTTGAACTGAGAATATGCTCCAAAATTCTACAGGAAATTGATGTCAATGATATTGACCTGTAATTTTGTGGGTCATTTCTCTTCCTTTCTTATGAACGGGAGTCACCTGTGCTTTTTTTCCAATCACTAGGTAATTTTGCATTGAATTAAAGGTTCATGATAAAAGCAAGCTAAGTAACGGGCCAATGTCGCAGAATACTTTTTGTAAAACCAAACTGGTATTCCATCTAGACCAGGAGATGTTTTTGTATTTAGCCTTCTCAGCTGCTTCTCTACATTGGAAATACCTATTACTATGTCTTCTATTTAGTACATTGATCAAATGATGGTACATTTGTGCAGTCCTGTGTGAAAGATAAAAGGTTAAATTTATAACTTCAGCTTTCCATTTGCTTTCTCCTGTTACTGTCCCAGAATGATCAACGAGTGACTGGATAGTGGTGGTTATTTATTTTAATTGGCAAGATTTACTGGGGTGAATGTTGTGCACAACAATTGTCTAGGTGTCTCAAAAGCCACCCATAAGACATTCAAGACAAAGCCAAAGCTCAACTTAGCATCAGTTACAACTTGCAGACACCCTGGTACCTTGGAAAAGTTTTCAGTCTATCTCTCTTCTTCATTACACAAATTACTGTCATTTTTTAATTTTAGTATGAGTGACAAAAAAGGGAAGTAAGTAAGTTCTGGGTGGGGGGAGGAGGGGAAGGGGTTGAACCCCGCATCCCCTTCATATCTATATGCCTAATATGAACAAAGCATAGCAATTAATATTTATACAAAATTATTGACAGAAATTATGTTCTGATTTACTGATACATGTTACATTTCTCACCAGCTTACAACATAATTACAACAATTGAGAAAAATATTATTTCAGTTATTAAACAAAATCATGGAGTCACAGCTCCAACACCTCAGAGATATTGTCAATTTATGCAATACTACCCCAAACCAAAGTACCAGCTGCAGGAGCAGTATGGCAAGGCACAAGGCAACAAGGAGGCTCTCACCAGAGAAATCCCAAATCTGCTGCACCTCCAAGACGGTTGGTGAAAATCTGTCAAACTGTTACATTATCTTTGCTATACCTGTCCTGCACCTGCTGTTATATTTGGAGTGGCACTGGTTTCCACCTTTGCACCATCCTAGTGTACATTGCCGGTACACTAATCACCCACATTACAACTCTTGATGTTTTGAAGATTGTTATCCTTTCGTACCTTTGGAGGTTTCCAATGGCCATATTGTAATAGAGAAATGTACAACCAAAAGTGGTACACAATGTTCAAGACTTCATTGCCCATCAGATTGCACTGCTGTCTTGGCCTTCCTGTTCTCCCAATCTCTTGCTATCGAAAATATCTGGTTGATGATTGTGGGACAACTGGTCTGGGATACACCATCCGCTGCTACACCAGATCAACTTTGTGCAATATGTGGCAGCAATGAGGACTTCTACACCCAAAAAACACATTCAGAGCCTCTTTGATTCATTGCTAAGCCTTGTACTAGCCAGGAATGCTAGCAACACTCAATACTTGGTTCATCTTCCTCACTTCATATGGGTGTGTATTTTCAGTCATGTGATCTTTGTACTATGTGTTTTCTACCAAACATATTAGTTTGTGATGTCTGTAGTCCTCCTTGGTGTTGCCTTTCGGCTGGCCAGCAATACAATCATGTTCCATTATGATGCGCAGTACCCTTCAACTGTGCAAACTCGACTTAGTAGTTGATTACACTGTACATTATGACTTGTTTCAGCTTGGTCAACATATATTTTTAAAATATTTAACTTGATATTTCAATGTAGTATGTTTCCTAATCTGTCAAGCAAAAAAAAGTTATGCGACAACCTGGAAAATGATTCTTTGAACCTGAAAATATCATGAAATTTAAAAATTAGGCTTTGGTGGCAACATTGTTATTAATAAGGTTAAGGTTAAAGATATGAAAGTAGCAAGGATGATTGCAGGTACTAATGGATGAAAATAATGACAAGAGGGTATCTGTAATGAGGAACTCATGGAAAAACGGGGAGTGAACACTATAGATGAAGCAGAGATGGTGGCATCATGTTACATGCATGGGAGAAGCAAGGTTACTTAAGAGACTCATGGGTCCAGCTATAGAGGGTAAGAGGAGTCAAGGTAGACCAAGGAGAAAATACTTGGATTTCGTAAAGAACGGTTTTGAAATAACAGTCTTAACATCAGATGAGGCATTAAAGTTGTCAATGAATAAGGGGACTTGAAGAAATTTTATTACAGGGGTCTATGCTCCTGACTGAATGGTGAAAGGCATAGTCCATCTCTAATTATGATGATACAAAAATACAACAGGTACCTACATATATACCAACAAGATAGGAAAAAAGTGATAGTTGGACATTAAAGCCTGCAAAATTAAAGTAAAAAATTATCTTCCTTTTTGATCACATATATATCCCGCTCTGCTGCAAGCGTGGCACAGCTTTTTATATTCCCGTAATTGCTAACAAGTAATCCACCAGGGCAAATGGACCAAAATCTGGGATGCTACTGAATTGGAAGTCCTTGAAAGAAATGGTTGATGTAATGATGTATAAAAAAGTTTCATTCTGTACAATAAATCAGTCAGACCAAAAATTTGTCAGCTACAATTCAGGCAGAAACAGCAAATACACCTAAGTCCTCAATCCCTTCCAAAGGAGCAGAAAGATCATCAATTCAATAAGACTATTAGAGATAGCTGGAAATTGGATTCCCTAAGCTTTGACCATACTGATAATTTTACTCACCACACAGAAGTGAAAGAAGAGAGAGAGAGAAATAAACAAATAAAAAAAAAAATGCGCTGGAAGTATCTGAGTTGACTGGAAGGACAGTGTGTTCAAAATGTAAACACCTGCCATGCAACTAATAATGTATTTACTATATACATTTGTGCTCACTTTGGTCTTATGTATATTTTTTATGAATGTTACACTCTACATAAATAACCATCGCTCAAAATATGTAAAAGAATGTTCAATCTCATAATGGAAAGTCCAGGTTGGGATTAATTATGCTAAGGGTATCACAAAGGCATTCACAGACAGAAAATACCCCACAGACCTAGTCCGCAAACAGATCCCCCTTGCCATATCCTCACACATCCCAAATACTCCCTCTAACACCAGTAACCATCTACACAAGAGCACTCCCCTTATCACCCAGTACTACCCTGGATTGGAACAACTAAATTGCATCCTACGACAAGGTTATGATTTTCTGTCCTCGTGCCCAGAAATGAAAGACATCCTGCCCCAGATCCTTCCCACCCCTCCTATAGTGGTGTTCTGTCGTACTCCCAACCTCCTTAATATCCCAGTCTATCCCTATGCCACCCCAAAACCCAGCCCAGTGCCACAGGGATCATATCCTTGTGGAAGATACCACTGCAAGACCTGTCCAATGCACCCACCCAGCACTTCCTATTCCAGTCCTATTCCAGGCTTATCCTACCCTATCAAGGGTTCGGCCACCTGTGAAAGCAGCCATGTACATTATCAACTGTGTTGTAATCACTGTGCAGCTTTCTATATTGTCATGACCACTAACCAGCTGTCCCTTAGGATGAATGGCCACCACCAAACTGACCAAAATCAAGGTGGACCACTCTGTGGCACAGCATGCAGCGGAGCACATGCTTGATTTCAATGGCTGCTTCACAACCCGGGCCATCTGGATCCTCCCACCCACCACCAGCTTTTCTGAACCGCATAGATGAGAGTGATCCCTAGAGTACATTCTCTGACCCCAAAATCATCCAGGCCTCAACTTATGATAACTTCCCTTTTTTACGCACCTTACATTTCATGCCTATCTATCCTAAAACTCTCCTATTTTGAGTGGTGCGTGTGTGTGCATGTGTCCGTGCTTGCATGCATACGAGTGTGTGTGTGTGTGTGTGTGTGTGTGTGTGTGTGTATAGATGGTGTGTGAGCATTTAATTTTAATTTTTATGTTTATATTTATTTTCAAAAGTCAACACAGTTTCAGCCAACCAGTTGCATAAAATGGTTTACATGCATAAACCTTTACCGAGGTTTCGGCAAAAGTAATTTTGCCTTCTTCAGAAGTATACATAAAGCTCAGATTAAACAAGTTGTTAAATAAAATGTGGCTGACTCCATGTCAATAGACAAAAAAGTAAAATTTAAAACAATGTCACATCATAAAATTGTGGAGCACGTCCACACACAGGTCATGTGAGCACTGCGTACTGACAGAGGCATAGGAAATTTTATATTTATTTTATTTTATTGTTTTTTCTCCCCTCACACACCTCCCCACTTCTTTCCTAAGCTACATCTCGTTACTTCCATCTAGGCTGTGCTGTACCCATCCCCATCACCGTGACGCAACTTTCCTATCCCCTCTGCCCTCCCCGATTTACACGCCGCAGAGCATGATTCGAAGTGCGGCAGCTGGAGGTGATGGTTGCATGACTGTGTTGTGTGCCTGTGTGGTTGCATGAATGTTCTATTTTCTGAAGAAGGCCATGGCCGATAGCTGAAAGTGTTGTATGTGTGTGTCTTTTGTATGTACTTGTAGCAGCTTGTCGCCACGTCTTTGTGGTGAGTTGCAAACTGTCCTTATTATAAAAAGAATGCTCAGTTGTTTATGTGGTGCATACAGTAATGTTTAGTTTAAAAAATTAGATCTAGATTAATGTTTTATCCTGGAGAAGATCTACTGCAAAAATATCTGTTCCAATGGCAGTAATTAACTGTGTTAGAAAGAACCTTCATAGACATATTTTAACAGCAGAAAAATAGAAAAATAAACACATATGTATACATGTCAACTTTCTATGGGCACTGTGTTCAGGAACTTTCATATCATTGTACACTGTTGTAGAACGAAAATTAATTATCTAAATTTATTGATAAAAATAATTGTCCAGTTTGCAAATTATTTTTACAATTTATTAATATAGGTGACCAGTTTCGATCTAGGTTTAGATCATCTTCAGACCTATGAAAATAAAATAAATTTACAAACAAGTTAAAAAAATTACTTAAAACAGAATACCTCGCTACAGATGTTCAGGCGGTGAGCGTGCCGCGTCTGCTAACCAGCGAGAGACTGCTGTATGTTATAAAGGCAAAGCCCCGCCCACCGCCTGAAGCAACAGCACATCTTAAACCAATGAGAAACGTCAAACAGTAAGAAATAAGATGAGAGATGTACATTGGCTCTTGTGCTACCTTTCCTTTTACAGTTTTTATTTGTTATTTTATGGTTGACTTGTTGCTATTGTAACAAATCCTGACTGATTCTACATATAGCTGCTCTTTTGCTACACTTTGTCTTACACCTGTTAATAGTTATTTTATGTTTGACATGTCCTTCGTCACAGTTCAATATATTAAAATTTGTTGTACAGCACTTATATTTTAACACCTTGTTAATGTACTGTTTTGATTGGTAACCATTCAATTAAATTGAATACTATTAACACCTGCTACATATGGCTTCGACGACCTTTGGGGTATTTCCCCGTTATACGTGCTAACACCGATCCTCGCCGCTATCATGGCCTGTCTCCACGGTGACGGACAGCGTCCCCTGGCCGTTACATCTCTGACGCGCTGCCTGCTTTGCTGCTGTACGTGCTAACACCGGTCGCCTCTGCTACTGCGGCCTGTTTCTATGGCGACCGACCGTGTCCCTGGCAGCTACATCTATGGCTCGTCATCTGCTGCACCACTGGCACGACAACTTATTGATGTCTCCACGACGGCGTATCCACGGCAGCCATTTGTGTTGCTGTAATTTATCTTTGACCCACACTGTGTTCGATTTGAAAGTTATTATTATCAACTGCGAATAGATGGCAGATATTTCCTAGACAGATAACTTCTTTTTATTGTCTAATGCTTTAATTATTTTTTATTATAGACATGCCAACTACCTTTGTACCCATTATGGATTATTTATGTATATATGTACATCTCTCATCTTATTTCTTACTGTATGACGTTCCTCATTGGTTTAAGATGTGCTGGTGCTTCAGGCGGTGGGCGGGGCTTTGCCTTTATAACACACAGCAGTCTCTCGCTGGTTAGCAGTCGCCGCACGCTCACCACCTGAACATCTGTAGCGAGGTATTCTGTTTTAAGTAATTTTTTAAACTCGTTTGTAAATTTATTTTAGTGACTAATAGTGTACCTGTTTCCCTCATAATACTTTGCCCATTGTCCTTTGTGACTTGCAAGGTTAAACAGTTTTCGTACCTGTTTCCTTTGCATTTCCTGGTTATTATTCCACCAAGGCACACTCCTATTTGTGCACTTCTTGGTGATTGAGCAGTTGTCCTGGTATGAGGTCACTATAGCAGAGGTTATGGCCTCTGCTACTTCCTCAAACTCTGCTGGATTCTTTATCGAAGTTTTAATTTCCGATAGGCTGAAGTCAAGGTCTCTCCTACATGTCTCCCAGTCCATTTTCCTGGGATTCCTATAGGCCATGGTCTGTCTGGTTCCCATTTCAACCTTGAATTTAATATACATGTGATCTGATGAGGATGGCTCCAGGACCACACGCCACTGTTTGACGTAACTTCCCATCGTCATGTAACCAAAAGTTATGTCAATTACTTCTTCCCTTCTACTATTCCTGAATGTAGGTTCATCACCCCTATTCAGGATCTCCAAGTTGTTAGATAGGAGAAATTCAAGAAGGTGCTCACCTCTACCGTTGGTGTCCTTGCTGCCCCACGATAGATTGTGGGCATTGGCATCACATCCCACCAACAGTTCGTCACCTTGCCGATGGCAGGCTTCCGTCAGTCTCCTCACTTCCAAAGAAGGAGGAGAGCTGTCTTCATAAGGAAGGTATGCTGAGGCCAAAACAATATCCCTCGTGATACCTTCCTCACGATACTGCATCCTGATGGTCACCAGGTCCCTGGAACAAAAATCCATCTTTGGTATGAAAGGTATTCCATTTCTAACATAAATGCATGTTCTGGAGTTTTTTAGATTTCTGGCATAAATCAGCTTACCTCCAGTACCACCGAGGCCCGATACACCCCCCTTTGTATAAATAGGGTTCTTGTATCAGGGCCACGTTCACCTCCTGTCTCCCCAGGCGATGGCTCAGGGCAGCAGTGGCCCCTTTACTGTGCTGCAGGTTTATCTGCAGCACTTCCAGTCCCCATCTTGCTGCCATTATTGCCTTTAAGGTCTTTGATTTCCCTGACGGTGACCTGCGAGAACCCTAAAAACAGTTTCAGGCCTTGCTCTCGCATTGCCTTCAGGGACTTCTTTCTGACCTCCACCATTAGGGTTCGTCCTTCCAGAACGACCTTTTGGTTAATTACCCTCCAATCCTCTGTCAAGACTTTTGGGTTCTTGACCCTTATTTTCTCGAACAGAGTCTTTGGAGGGACATCCTTAAGGATCTTTGGTACCCATATTGATACCTTTGCGGTCTTCAGGAGTTCGGTTGCTGTCTTGACCAGCAGCTTTGCATCCTCCCATGGGGATATCATGGGCACCTTGTCCTTAAGTCATTCTGCTGAGTGCTCCCCCTTGCAGACAGAAATGGAGGGCACCATGATCTAGATACACCCTCCTGCATTTGGGTCCGGGACAAGCGTCCCCCCCAATCTCTTCAAAGAGGGCCATCTGCATGAGCTCCTCCTGCTGCGAGGTGATGCTCACCAGTGGGTATCCTTCTTGGACTTCTGTTTCCCTATTTCCTGCCTCAGCCTTTTAAGATCACGCTTGTCCAGAGAGGAGGGAGTCTTAGATTCCTCCCTAACCCTCTTTCCACCTGTCTTTGATGTCGAGGGGGTCTGTGTATCCCCTTCAACCTGAGACAGTTTCTTTTTGGGGGTCTTGGGCTCAAGCCCTTTTGATTCCCTCCACTTATGCTTAGCAAGCCATTCTTTTCCTTCCTTTTGCTTCTGTTCCTTGAGAAGTTTCCTCCTCTGAGCCCCAGACAAGGCCTTAATCCTTATCTGGTCCAATTTCTCTGTTACAGTTCCCACTTCTTGCTCAGGTCTAGTCCCTGATTCAGAAGTAGGAGTGCACTCCATCGGTCCTGCTCCCAATGTCTGAGTATCTGAGGTGTCAGATTGCCCCTGAGATTCTTTTAAAATACTTTCATTCTCTGTGTTCATCTTAGTCCCACAAGATTTGGGGATTTATATGGTCCACACCACAATAACCCTGCACGGTGCAAGGCTACTTTTACTCAGGGAGGTCGCCCGGTATCCCTGAGGCTCCGTTCAAGACACATCCACCCATGTGCCATGCACCGCTCGGCATGGATCGCATCACACCTTGGGTTGGGAAAGGAATTGGGAAAGGATTAGGAGATGATAAGGAAGATGGGACATTGTGGGACACTCTTAGTCAGATCCATCAGCTGAGGCCTTTCCGGCAGAAGGTTCTCTACCTTTGGTATAGCCCTCAGCTTCACACAAGCCTCTCCACCCGCACGGACAGTGCTTCATCAAGGTGGTGTCCCCCGGAGAGGTATCCTCTTGATTAGTTCCCAAATTTTCTTCTATTCTATAGAGTTTCTCTCCTCCAACTGAAATAACATCTGCCTGGATTCCACATCTATATATACTGAAATACTTCACAAGCCACCATACAGTGCACAGCAGAGTGTACCTCATACCACTACTAATCATTTCCATTTCTGTTCTGCTCCCAATTAGAGTGAGGGAGTTTCTTGTAAAGAAGCTCATCTTTCCATTTGAAATCCTGAAGCACCTCTGTAAGACTCGCATATTGATTGAACCTATCAGTAACAAATCTAGCAACCTACCTCTGAATTTGTTCTATATCTTCCTTGAAACTGATCTGAGGGTGAACCCAACACTTGAACAGTACTCTAGAATGGGTCAGACAAGTGGTCTGTTTTACAGGAAACCACATCTTCCCAAATTGCTTCCAACAAACCAAAGTTGAGCCTCTGAATTCCCTATAATTATTACTTGTTCTTTCCATTTCATATTGCTTTGCAATGTTGTGCCTAGATATTTGAATGATCTGACTGTGTCAAACAGTATTCAAATATTTATAAAAAATAGAAAACGGATGACTTACCCAAAGAACAAGCTCGTTGACAGACACAAATAAAATCACACACAAACACACATACAAGCTTTCACAACCGTTGGTCACTTCTTCAGGAAAAGAAGAAGAAAGGAGATGAGAAAGGGAAGGATATGGGTTTTAAGGAAGTGGAAAAGGAGTCATTCCAATCCCAGCAGTGGAAGGACTTACCTTTTCCACTTCCTTAAAACCCATATCCTTCCCTTTCTCCTCTCCTTTCTTCCTCTTTTCCTGAAGAAGCGACCAGCGGTTGTGAAAGCTTGTGTGTGTGTTTGTGTGTGATTTTATTTGTGTCTGTCAATGAGCTTGTCCTTTGGGTAAGTCATCCATTTTCTATTTTTTATATTTGTTTATCCCACCAGGAAAGTATTCAAATATTGTTAGATTGTTTTTCTTATTTATCTGCCTTGTCTTACATTTTTCTACATGTAGAGCTAGCTCTTGTTAATTGTGCAAACTAGAAATTGTGTCTAAGTCAACTTGTATCCTACTACCCTCACTGAATGAGAACAATTACCTGTACAACACAGCATCATAATCAAACAGCTTCAGATTGCTACTCATCTTGTCACTCAGCTCATTTATCCAGATTGAAAATAGTAGCTGTCCAATCACACTTCTCTGAGACTCTCTTGCCAGTACCGTTGTCTGTGATGAGCACTAGCTGTTGAGGACGATATACTGGAATCTGTCATTTAAGAAATCGTCAAGCTATTTACATATCTGGGAATATTTTCCATATGCTCTTATCTTCGTTAGCATTCAGCAGTGTGGTCCCATATCAAACACATATATGAATATGCAGTCTGCCTTTTATCCTTCATTGTGGCTAGCAAGAAGATATCATATAAGAGAATAGCAAGTTGAGATTCACATAAAACAGTGTTTTCTAAAGCTGTGCTGATGCAGGGACAGAATATTTTTTGCCTCAAGAACATTTATTACTTTCTGACTGAGAATATATTCAAGATATCTTCAGCAAACTGATGTTAATGAAACTGGCCTGTAATTATGTGAATCCTTTCTTTTACCATTCTATAAAGAGGAGTCAGTGGTGCTTTTTTCCAGTGGCTAGGGTCTTTGGAATAGCTCTGTGGTATCACAAGCCTAATGCTCACAACCAGACGGCAGCAACTGCTGACAGACAATCTTCGCACAGCAGGACTGCAGTGGTGGTGCCGACATAGAATAGATAAGCAGATGTGCCATGATGAGATGTCAGTTCCTTGCTGTTCTTCAGATGGAGACAACTATTAGGAAGACAGACTAATGTGGGACTAGTCATGAATGATGTATCATCTGTACCTGCTGGTAGATCGCCAATGTATAAGTTTAGTAATGTAATAAACACCCGGTGTGTGGTCTCACTGACTTACACTTCTTAGAGTTTCAGTTGTCCTTCCCAGCTACAGTGTGTCCCAATGCCCTAACCAAGTTGTGGATGGTGGCAAGATATTGTGTTCTGGTTGAGGCAGGACATCTGTGGGTGAGATTTTGTTTTGTGGTCGAGACAACATCTAGGGATGAAAAGGAATCCGATTCACATATTTTCAGAAAAACTTTTGCTTTTGTTTTACCTCCCAACCATCCCTTATTCTTATTTCTGCATGTGTTACATTTTAATTTTTGTGGACTTTGACGGGTCTGATGCACACTGAGACTCTTGTTTCATGTTTGCTGTAAGTAATCAAATTATTTTCAGCCATGGCTTCTTCAGTACAGGATGCATCATTAATGCAAATTGTTCAGTTAAAGGGCCAGCAAATACAAGCATGCTGACTGCCATGACTCATCTCAGCCAGCAACAGCAGCAGCACTTACAACAACACAACAGCTGGATAAGCAGCACATCAGCCACCATGTCCAGCAGCCATTCTACCATTTAGAAGTTTTGACACTCAGGAGGAGGAATGGCCTGAGTATTTGGCTCAATTACAAAACCACATAGAGGCTCACCAGTTATCAGGTACCAAACATCAAGTTTTATTCTTATCTGTAGTTGGCATGGATGAGTATTGGTTGATTTTGAAGCTCTTCCTTGATGCTAAACTGGAAGCAATCCAGTTTGATGTTATGGTATGAGTTGCAATTACAGAAATATTAGTGATGATAGAATTTCTGCTGCAGTCTTGAAACAGCTTGATCCTTAGTTAGGTACATAATGAATTTATCTCTGTGTGAAATGCAAATGTCCAATATTAATCAATTGCACAGTGACAGTAGTTCTAATATGGTAGACAGTTAAAATTCCCAGCATTGTCCACCATGCAGGACACAACAGGTGACATCACATAGCTCTGTGAATAGCTCTTGGCTGCACAGGCAGAAAGCCTGTAAACATAAAAACAATGTTAAATCTAGTTCCAAGTGTTTTTGTAGCTATCAGTGATTACAATGCCCACATTGTCACATGGCATGCTATTTTTGCTATAAGGATGCTCAAGTGCAGTCTGTGTGTTTGAGAAAGCAGTGTGGACAGTAACTGTAGCAGAACAGTTCCAGTAAACAGTTCACAATATGGAAAACCAGAAAGCAGTGTGCCTCTGAAGATGTAGTTAATGTTGTGGACAGTAATTCTCCTTCACAACTTTACGACAAATGGTCAGATGACTTCTGTACTTTATGCACAAAGCCATGTTGTTGTAGGCCTCTGTCAATACTGCACTTCTCATGAAGTGCAACCTGAAGGTCCACAAGCACCCACAGGCAGTTCTGTCTTGGACATAGAACATAGTTGAAACAAGGTGTTTGTTGCATTATCAGTAGCTGGTCGATGTGTGAAATTTCAACATGATACTGGTGCAACACGTACACTATTGAACGAATGTCTTATGAACAACTATGTCCACCAGTCCCTCAGGTGTTATCAGCTTACAATGGTCAAGACATTTGAGTGTTATGTACTTATAGTTTGCCAGTCACATTTCAAGGTGTTACAAAAATGCCTGCCTTTACTGTGTTGTCTGCTTGACTGTCACAGAACATGTTTTGTCTTGGTTCATTTAATCTTTGTGGGTTATCAGTCCATAAGTCGGTATAGCGGATTTCTACGTGTGCACCAACACACAAACTGGCTGATTTGTTTGACTTATACAGTGAACATTTTAGGGCAGAACTGGGTTTCACAAAGAGTTTTCTAGCTCATGGCTCACTCAAGGACAATATGCAACTGAAATTTTGTTTTGCTAGGCAAATGACTCTATCCTTCAGGAGCAAGTTGCAGATCAATTATGTTAGTGACAATTGGCTGGAGTGATCAAGTGGTCATCACCCTCAGTCAATCTTAATAAACATCTAGTCTTCTCCCGTCTCCAAATTTGTACTGATTTCAAGTCAATGATGACATAGTTGTCGGGACGATCTGTGGAAGAATATTTAGCCAAAGTTGAGTGCCTTTTTCAAATTCTCTTATCTGCTGGACTCAAGTATTGAAAGGAAAAATGTTCATTTCTTTAACCTGAAATTGAGTATGTGGAGCATGTGATTAATTTACATGGTATCCACCCCACTCAGGACGATTTAAGTGTCATTAAAGATTTGCATGCCCCCAGGAATGTTAAAGAATTGTTAGCAGTGTTCAGCAAATTAAACTATTCAAAATGTTCAAATGTTTGTATAGCTTATGGGACTTAACTACGGGGTCATCAGTCCCTAAACTTACAAACTACTTATGAACTAGCTAATCCTAAGGACGGCACAAATATCCATGCCTGAGGGGAGATTCGAGCCCCTGACCATAGTGAATTAAACTATTACTTCTGGTTCACTTCACATGCATCTCAGATTGCAGCTCTACTACACATAGTTGTGATGTAATGGTGTTCAGTTTGTGTGTTCCAAGGAATGTCAAGTTGCTCTGGATCATCTGAAGCAGACTCTTCTTGGCAGCACATGTCACAAGCATTTTGACCCAAATAAACGAGTGCTTATAGCAGTTGACGCATCCCTGATTGGTCTCGACACAGCCTTCTCATATGTTGTTGGACAACAATTTTCCATTTGGATTTACCTGCGAACTCTTGACAATGATGCAGGACCATTATAGTCAAATGGAAAAGGAAGTATTGCCGATCATTTATGGAATCAGTATGTTGCATCATTATCTGTGTGGTAGAAAGTTTTATTTGCTCATGGCCCACAAGCAACTCACTTGAAAGTGAAAGAGGAAATCCTCTTCCACCTGGCCAAGCCAGTGCCACTACACATGGTGCCCAAGTTGCAGTGATGGGCACTACTGTTGTTAAACTATTGTTATTAAATTTTGTACTGGTCCACAGCACAACATTCTAATGCCGATCTCTCGTCCGGTTGCCAGTGTGGGGTGATCATCAGTTTGACTATTCCAAAGCATCCTGTTGTCACATCGATGCAATTGATGCTTTCTCAGTGCAAACTTTTCCCATGGACTTTTGTCAAGTAGCTCAGAAAACTGTTGCAGATGCTGACTTATGTGAGTTGCTTTGATTCATTGTGTCCATGGAAAGTTACAGACATTGTCTGAAGACAATCCCAGCGCTACTTTGCCAGACGTGATGCATTATATGTGCAGCCAGATGGCTTATTGTGGTGGAGTCTTTTTTTTGTGGTACCAATGTCCTCTACTACATCTATCAGTACTATTCATGCACTGACATCCATCTTTTGTAATGAGGGATTGCTAGAGGTGATAAGTGTTGGACAATTGACCACTGTTCACATTACATGAATTCGATTAGTCTTGCAGAGCCAATAGCATTGTACAATTAACAACACATATTTCCTTCTGCAGTCCAATGGGGAGGCAGGAAGGTTGGTGCAGACATTCAAGTCACAGATGAACAAGTATTGAGGAACCCGGCCAGGGAGCAGTCTTTGCAGCTGTTCCTCTCCTGCTCAAGATGGTCCTGCCCCAGATGAATTACTGCACACTTCTTCATCTGCTGCACTGACCTACTCGGAATGTGTCACACTTCTACTTTTCAGGCCCAGGATATGGTCCTCTACAGGACTTTTCAGGATGGCCAGCCCTTGCAGCAGGGGATAGTTTCGCATGTCTTGAGACACAGCATCTTTCTTGTTTCTTCCCCTACAAGGTAACTACTGGAACTCTACAGGAATCAGCTCCATCCTCATAAGTTTCGTGATCCTGCTGCTGGGTTTCTCATTCCAGATCTGGTATGCAACCAGGAGAGGTGGATGGGGTTTTCCACCACAGGTTCCATGGCATCCATTCAGGCAGTACAACCCATGGAGGTCGATGCACCCTCATCTGAGAGGCCATCAACAGTGCAACCTGTAGCACTGTGGATGACCATGATGCAACCCGCTACCTGGCTTGTTGAGGGAAGTACTTTATTGTCAGTGCCTCTGATGCTGAGTGTAGGCATTCAACCTCCCTGTGGATTGCCAGTCTTGGTCCCCGTCCCATCAATTACATATGCATCCAGACCTTCCTCTCATCATAGGTTCACACCACGATCATTGTGACCACAGCCAGATGTTTTGTGTGTGGGGGGGGGGGGGGGGCAGATGAGTGAAGTGTTGCCAGCCTAATGTGCACCACCAGGCAGCAGCACCACTGTTGACAGATTGCTATGACAGCTGCTGGGTGATCTTTACACAGAGGGACCTCAGTGGTGGTGTCACCAAAGGATATAAAAGTGCCAGCACCATGGTGAGACTTCAGTTCCTTGCTAGTTTTCAGATGAAGATGTCCACTAGGAAGACAGACTATTGTGAGACAAGTCATGAATGAAATTTCCTGGCAGATTAAAACTGTGTGCCGGAACCGGGACTCGAACCTGTGACCTTTGCCTTTCAGGGGCAAGTGCTCTACCAACTGAGCTATTCCGACATGACTCACGATGCTGCCCTACAACTTTACTTCCGCCAGTACCTCGCCTCCTACTTTCCAAACTTGAATGATATATCAACTGTACCTGCTACCTGACATTGATGTATATGTTTAGTATGTAATAAACACTGGTGTATGGATTTGTTGACTTATACTACTCAGAATTTCACTTCTCCTTTTCAGCTACAGTGTGTTCTGCAATGCCCTAACCAACTTGTGGGTGGCAGCAAGATTTTGTGTTGTGGTTGAGACACAACAAGGTCGAAGAATCACAATAAATTCAAGCTAAGTAAGGGTTGAATTCCACAAAGTACTCATTGTAAAACTGAGTTGGGATTCCTTCCTGACCTAGAAACGTATTTAAATCTCAGCTGCTTCTATATAACAGGGGTGCTTATTACTATGTCCTCTATTTGGGAGTTTATGCAATAGTCAATGGAATGTTTGTATCATCCACCTATGTGAACAACTCTTAAATGGGAAATTAAAAATAGCTTTCCTTTTGCTGTCTTCTATCACCACACCAGACTGCTCAACAAATGACTGGATAGAGGCTTTCAACCCAATTATAGATTCTACATAGGGCTAACATTTTCTCAGATCCTTGAAAAGGTCTTGTGCTAAGCTGTAACAGAAGCTATTAATTTTTGCCTGCCTTTCCTTTCACAGAATTTTTCAAATATCATTATTAAATCATGGCGGATCTTTTTCAAGTGTAATCCAACAATGAGGTGAGGATCGCTTAGAACTCTCTACAAAGATGTACGACTAACTGCGACAGGCACATAAAAGGACACTCATATTTATAACACTTAAGCTGTTGGCTATTATCCTTCATCAGGAAACAGAGCATTCACACAGGCACAATTCAGACACACAACCATTATTACTGACTGCCTCACTCCAAATCATGCTAACCTGTGAGGGGATAGGAGGAGAAGGAAAGGGAGGGGGGAACAGGAAGGTTGCAAGGTGATGGTGGGGATATATTCAGAACACCCTTACAGAGTACGTAAGTACAAAATGTGTGGAACAAGATGCAACTTATGAATGGAGTGTGGAAGTTGTAAGAGTAGAGGGAAGCAGAACACACACGCACACACTTATGCACACACACGCACACACACACACACACACACACACACACACACACACCGATACATACATAAAGCTCATGGAGAAGAAGTGGTTAGCAAACATTAAAGTTTGGGATTTGAGAATGTACTTTAAGGATAACTCCCATCTATATAGCTCGGAAAATCTGGTGGTGGCTCAGGTTGTGAAACAGGTGTTGAAATACTGGTCATGACAATATGAAAAGCTGTGCAGTAGTTGCAGCACAGTTGGTAAATTACATGGCTGCTTTCACAGGCGCTTCAGCCTCAGATTGGGTAGGATAAGCCTGTGACGAGACTGGGGTAGCAAGTGTTGGGTGGGTGAATTGGACAGGTCTTTCTGCAATGTCTTCCACAGGAATATGATCCCTGTGACAGGGGGTTGGGATTCAGGGTGGTATAGAGATGTACTAGAATGTTATGGGGTCTGGGAGGGTGACAGAACAACATTTTAGGAGAGGGGAGGATCTTGGGCAGGATGTCTCTCAACCATTTGTTAGCATGTACTTCTGCTGCACTTGATACACAATGCATTTCAACTTTGCCAATAATTCCTCTACATCCATCATGCTGGAAATAAATTATGTCCATCAATGTGTCATTATGTCTCTATCAAAAATATTCTCCTAGTTTTCTTGACTCAGGCCTGCACATAGCTATAATATCTAAAATATTTATATTGTATGAGGGTTTAGCTGCTCAAGACAATTTTCACAAAGTGTGTTCAATAATAGTTCACTCGACTGCATGTCTGTAGTACCTGAAATGAAACCATAGTTAGGCCATTCTACACTTGGAAGGTTAAAGTCGAGGGTGTTCCATAACCTTCCTGACTTTGTTCTTCTTGAGCTCAATTACCTGAATCTTCATTTTGCCCAGAGTGTATAGCAGATAATGTTACGAAATTAAAATTCAAACAGATTTTTAAGCTCATCAGAGTTCACAAGCTCCACAAAGTATGGTTTCATTTATTAAGAATCTTGAACTCATAGATGAATATGCTTCCATTAATGTCCTTAATGGATTTTTGATGGTTCTGAAATCATTTTTTAAAGATGTTAAATTTGCGCTATAATGTGCCTCTTTTCCCAAGAAATCTTTTTGGGCCTCCTCCTATATTTCTGTGACCTATATTCTCTGTACCAGTACTCTCCCAAGGTTAGTTCTCCATATTTCTTCAAACATTATTTGCCTTTTCCAAAATCAATTCCTCTTTCCTAAACCCTTAATATGTTTGCAGCTAAACCTTTAATCTGGATTCTTTTAAATCATCTTCCTTCTAGGTGTCAAAGCTGAAATGGTACTGTAATTCATCTTACTTTGTAGTACCTCTCAAACCACCTATGCAGTAGTGTAAGAGCTTCTGAAGCTTCATACAGATGCTGCTGTTCAAATTAATACACAGAGAAATTTGATGTAATTTATTTGTTAATAAATGGTATAACTGGCTTCTTCTTGCTAGTAGGTTCTCCAAATGCTTTTTAATGTTGAGTGCTTCAGCACCAATGTGACAGATCTGTGTTGACGTATGTACTAATTGCTCATTTGCTACATTGATTCATTTCGGCAGTTGATTTCTTTCATTATCAACATAACTTAAAAATACTGCAAAGTTAATTTGGAATGGGAAATGCACTTATTTTATCATATTCAATACCCTAAGACATATATTGTCTCATTATATCAAAGACATTGAATATAATGAGAGGTAATTAAAGTTTGTGCTGTGGCCTCAATTTGAAACCAGGACCTCCTGCTTACTAGGGAGACATTTTAACCATTAAGCTACCACAACTTCGTGGATAATGCAGCTTCACAGACTGTCATAAGACACATCTCCCCCCACAACACATACTTTAATTCTGCCTCAGTGGCAAAAGAATTAACAATGCCTTTTGAATATTGGAATTGCCTCATATATGATATTTTGTCCATTGTAGTTTTGTATACAAATCAGATTTATACTGAAAGTGCCAAAGCTTCTTTTATGATGAAATGGATATCAAACTACAGCAGTAGACATTATTGAATTTGTTTCCTGTGTCCAACCGGTGTTATAAAAAGTAACAGGCAGAGCTTAGCAGATTTGTTGGGAATAGCTGGGGATGACAATGAAAAGTTTTGCCTCATGATGAACATAAAATGTTTCAGTTCCATTATATAGTGCCTTTAACTTGTGTTAAAAGGCAAGAATTAGATAAGATAAAGCTGTTTTGGTTGTGTGACCATCTTTCACAGCAGCTTTTAATATTAACTATAATAGGTTTTCCATCTTATGCTGTCTTCAATAACGACAATTCTTCATACCAGACATGTTTCACTTTTTACTTATAAATCATCTTCTATGATGCAAACAAAAACATACATCACAAACCAGTAGGCCATGAGGTGATCATTACCTCCTGACATTGATTGTGTGTAACCTTTCCCTTATGTTCCCTTTTACTTCCCTCCTCTCCCTTGGAAGGAGGTCATACAGGCACAACTTGCAGGTGGAAGAGTCAGTAAGTTTTGCTAGTTAGTCTCTGTGGTAGATAACAACAGTGGTGATACCCTTGCCTGCAGTGAGGATGATCTTGTCAGGATTTGTTTTGAGGTTGTGGATGGTTCTCCTTACTTCTGCTGAAAGTTTTATGTTCTTAGGAAGCGACTTGGGAACAGATGGTGAAGCCAAATTGGACTTGAGAAATTCTCGTAGGATGGCCAGGAGTTGGTTAGGTGAGAGTGCAGGGGGAGCTCAGTTTGATAATTGTATGAACTGGTAAAGGCATGGTTCAATGTTGGGATTAGGTTGGCTTTGGTCATAAGGATTGATGGCAAAGTAGTGTTTCCATAGTAGATTGGGAAAAGGAGTGTAGGTCTTTGACAAGTCCAACATGATTGAATTGAGGTGTAGGGCTTAAGGTGAGATCTTTGGATGTAATAGAAACTTCTGTGCGGTTGAGGTTTCTGGTGGACAGATTAACCAGAGTGTTCTGGAATTTTTTTGAATCTAGATGTTGTGGATTGCTGGTCAGACATTTGAAGGGATGTGTGAAATTCAGGTCAGCTAGGCAAGGTCTGAGTACTTTGAGGGGTTCACAAGTAGGAACACTGTGGGTAGGGTAGTGATTGGATAGTGATGTTACAAGGTGGCAGTGTAACATCATCAGACTGAATAACTTGTGGAGTGGTGTTAGCTTTCCTCCAGGTGTTGGAAGTCAAGGGATTTGGTCTGAGAGATGGTATATATGTAGATTTGTATAAAAAATTGAGATCATTTAACTTACCCAAAGTACAGGTTCGTTGATAGACACAAAAACACAAGTAAAAACACACACATTCAAGCTTTTGCAACCGTTGGCCACTTCATTAGGAAAACAGGAAGGAGGGGAAAAAGGAAAGGATGCAGTTTTTAAGGGAATGGATGAGGAGTCATTCCAATTCCGGGAGTGGAAGGACGTACCTTAGGGAAAAAAGGAAAGGTGTCTGCCTTGGTGTGTTTGCATGTGTATTTGTGTGGGTGTGTGTGTGCTTGTTTACCTTTCCTTTTTTCCCCTATGGTATGTCCTTCCACTCCCAGGATTGGAATGACTCCTCACCCACTCCCTTAAACACCGCATCCTTTCCTTTTTCCCCTCCTTCCTTCCTCTTTTCCTAATGAAGCGGCCAATGTTGCAAAAGCTTCATTGTTTGTGTCTATTTTTATTTGTGTTTTTGTGTCTATCAACGAGCCTGTACTTTGGGTAAGTTAAACAATTGCTATTTTTGATACATATTTATCCCAACAGGAAAGTTTCCTTCTATAATATTTACGTACAGTAAAACCTCGTTTTTACATTCTCGGTTTTTATGTTTACAATGTTAATTCGCCCTCGTTTTTGCATTAACATATTTACACTTTTCCCGTGTTTTACACTTTTTGAAAACATGTTTGTGAAGAAAAATGATGTAATATACATAAATTGACACTAGCATGGCTTTCCCCTTAAAGTATAGCGCTTAAAAATTATTTGCATTCGACTTTCTTGACACTTTGTGTTTATTCAAAGTATATTTCGCGTTTAGTTATTGACTTAAAGACGCGCCGATTTGTGGCAATGTAGTTCTCCTTTTCACCAGCTTCTTTGGCAGAGCGCCTGACATGTACTCAGACAAACAGAACGGTTTGTTAACGAGAGAATAACATTTATTTGTGGCGGTGTAGTTCGTCTTTCCGCTAGCTTCTTTGCCAGAGCGACTGGCGAGTACTCAAACAATCAGAACGAGTTGCTTTGTTGAGGTGAGAATAAATAGTTGTGTTGTTTTTGTGATACATATTTTTGGTTAATAAAGAACTTTATCTGTCACAGTTTGGTATCATAATACCTACAACCTCAAAAAATCGATAATAGTGAGAGATGACAATCCTATGCAAACGTCACAAAAATACTTATGCAGGGCCGGCGCAAGCTCAAGCGCTGCCCCGTGCAAGCTACTAAACTGCCCCCCCCCCATTTTTTTTCTTTCTTTTACAAAATTTTTGTGGAATTTTATTTAAACAAATCTGTAGGAAATGTTAGCAATCAATCGCAATTTTTGTTTTTACTTTTCAGATCTACCCAGTCTCAAAGGTTTTAATATGCTTACACCTAAACCGTCATGTTGACAGTTACGTTCAGTATGACGGTACAGATGTCAGCATAAGTCAAAGCATTGAGAATAGCTACACTGTGCCTGAAATGTATGTAACCTAGATCTGGAAAATAAAAACAAAAAACTATGCTTGATTTGTGACAGTCTCTACAGATTTGTACAAAACAGTCGCTGGGCAGCAGCTCAAAAATGGAATCAAACCTGATTGAGAAAATTGACCAAATTTTAATAAGCCTTGTGAAATTTACAAATGTTCGAATGTGTGTGAAATCTTATATTACTGTAGGGAACACTGTCCAGGAGATGAAACCATAAGAATTGAGCCCCGTGAAATTGAATTTCAGGACGAATTTCACTACAGACGCAGGTGAAATGGTCAAAGTGTGTGGCGGACGACAATGGAGAAAGGAAGAATAAGGAGATGGAGTAACATAATGCAGTAAATACACGCCAGGGCTACAACGGGTACTAATGCTAGTCGAAATATATTAACTCACTGCACTGCGGTTGTTCATTTCAAACAACTGACAGTGGACACCTGTCGTAATTTCCATGGGTCAGTTCTTTCGTGTCTGATTATGAAATAAGGGTAACAAATTAGTCATCGACATATCAGTTCACTTTTCTTCACTTGATTTTTATTCTAGCTATTGGGACGACGTGTGCTCATTTGCCGACTTGCCAATTTTTGAAGTAATAGATCATAAGAAAAATAAATATTCCTATTCTGAAATCTTGAAGGAAAAAAATGCTAACTTATGAGTAACGTGCATGCGCAATACTAATTGTACATTATATGAAAAGCACTTACCTATTACATCCCAAGTTGCAAGAAATTCGGACGCACCAATTCTTCTGTTCTTACGAAATACAATGCAAGTGCTTCTGACCAATCTTGACTCCCTCGGTCAACTACCGAAACGAATTCTGTAGTTTTCGTTGTAGAGAACGCAACAATACATATTGTCTGGAAAGGCGAAGTGGTGGCGCGGCAGTGCCAGGAACTAGGTCACGTGACGAGGTACAGCGAGGCTACGGTTAAATTAGCCCCAAAGAAGATGAAGCAAGAAGCTCACAATAAGTATGTTACCAATGATATGGATAAATGTATTATCAGGCAGAAATTTCTATGGCATCATGAACAATAGAAAGAATAACGAACTTTGTGAACTGCACAGAAATGAGATTCAAAGCTAGCAAGGAAGTGCTTAGAAGCAATGTTCGGTTTATGGATTTTCGTTTTAGAAGGTGTCAAAATTAACGTTTTGTATTTTACGGACGAGAGGGTATTGTTGCTAAAAGACTATACTTTCTCAGGTTTCCAACAGAATCAAAGCGACCAGTAGTTTACTTAGATGAAACATGGGATTCACACGCATTATACCGAACAGTAAAGAAATGTTGGCAAAGTGATAGTGTGCAAGTAGTATTGTCAAACAAAAGTTTCCCCTCAGAGTTTAATTGTTGTTCATACAGGCGGAGACAGGTGTTTCATGGCTCAAAAACGAAAACGTCCGACAATCACTCAGAAACGTCGTAACACAACTTATGCCAGGCTTACTACTTATGTCTTTATCCCTTGTAATTACTCGCAGTGTATTCACCCATTTGGAATACTTCCACTCATTGTAGGTGTAGGACATGTTTGACAGTAGTAATGTTCAACAATTTTTTCCATAATGCGGGAAGAGTAAATCACTCAGAAACTGCAGTTGAAGGGCTTAGCAAAATTGCTTC
Organism: Locusta migratoria; assembly: GCA_026315105.1. Classification (NCBI taxonomy): domain Eukaryota; kingdom Metazoa; phylum Arthropoda; class Insecta; order Orthoptera; family Acrididae; genus Locusta; species Locusta migratoria. The sequence continues at coordinate 87,598,638 of CM048745.1, forward strand.
AGGCTTAACATGTAACCGCGGTATCGGACATTGTATTCGAATTTCCAAATTAGATTTTGTTTTCTCCAGAATTAGTCGTGAGTAAATGCACGGTGCATAACAGAAAAGGCGTGGCAGCAGATCTGCTGCCCCTCGGAAAATGCCGCCCTGTGCGGCCGCATGTTTCACACGTGCCTTGCGCCAGCCCTGTACTTATGCATATGTTTGTACTCGAGAATGTGAATAAATTCTCGAATATTGTCATGTGAAACATCGGAAAATACAAAACGAACGGAACTGTAGGAGTTTTACTATGTAAATAATTAATTCCGGTAAAAGGCAGTAATTTTGAAGATGTGTTATGTAGCCTGGCAGCAGAGTCCAAACGATATCTATCGAAGTGGTTCAGGTAATTTTGAAGATGTGTTGTAGCCCAGCAGTGGCGTCCTCGATTATAATGACTGAAATTACGTCAAAAATTTCCACTTCCCATAAAATTGCCAGTTTTTCCTGGTGCTTAAAATAGTAAAAAATTGGATAACCTTTATTGTATAATCAACTCCCTTACGAGTATTTAGATGTCTATTATGTACATATATCACAAATAAACTATGAAAATGCAAGGCTGATCCAGTAAGCATATTTTACCATTTAAAACATTATTTCCTGCATGTTACATTTTCCTGCATATTACGCCATTTCACTGAAGTCCCCTGAAAAGCGTAAAAACGAGGTTCTACTGTATGTAGATTGGATTACACATTAATGGAATCTCAAATCTCTGGTCTGTTTCGGGTTGATTGACGATATCTTCATGATACATTATCCTTCATCCTACACAACCTCAACTCCTTCTCCGTCATCCACTTCACCAGGTCTTCTTCAACCAGTTGTGCCACATTCCTGTATGACAACCTCCACTTCACTGATAGCTACATCTCCACTTCTATCCACATTATATCTACCAACAGTTTGACAGTTGCCATCTTTTCCACGTCAAAAAATCCCTACCTTACAGCCTAGTCACATGTGGGTGGCATATCTGTAGTGACAAGAAATGTCTTTCTCAATATGCTGAAGGTCTCATAAAGGCTTTCACAGACAGAAACTACCCTCGAGACATTGTCAACATAAATATTTCCTGTGCCATATCCGAACACAGGCCAAATCCTTCCTTCACCACCAGTAACAAGTGACAAAAGAGCTCTCCCCTTGTCACCCAATAGATACCCTGGACTGGAACAAGTAAACCACATCCTTTGCCAAAGTTTTGATTTTCTGTCATTATGCCCAGAAATGAGAAACATCATTTCCAAGATTCTCTTTACCCCATTCCTGAAGTTCGATTCCATCACCCACCAAACCACCATAACATCCTACTCCATCCCGATGCCACCCACAACCCCAATCCCCTTACCACAGGGATCATATCCCAATGGAAGATCCCACTGCAAAACATGCCTAATCCAACCACCTTGCACTTCCTACTCCTGTCCTGCCACAGGATTATCCTACCAAATCAGATGCCAGGCCATCTGTGAAATCAGCCATGTAATATACCAACTGTGCTGCAATTAGTGAATGGCTTTCTACATTGGTATATCCACTAATCATCTGTCTGTTAGGATAAACGGCCACCACAAACTGGTCAAAAACAAGGCAGACCAGTCTGTGACACAACATGCAGTTGAGCATATGCTTGATTTCAACATGTTTCATAATCTAGGTCATCTGGATCCTTCCTTCCATTCTCCCCCACACCCACCCCACCCCACCACCCTGCCATCAGATTTTCTAAACTACACAGATGGGAGTTATCCTTACAGTACGTTCAACGATCCCAAAACTATAATGATAACCTTCTTTTCTCCACACCCCAACAGTTACTGCCCCCTCTATCCTGCACCTCTCCCATTCTGTGTGCCGTATGCTTGTGTGTATTCTGCTTCCCTCTCCACCCCACCTTTCCATTACATTCCTAAGGTGCATCATGTTCCACCCATTTAGTACTTACATACTCTGTAAGGCCATCCTGTACACACCTCCACCATCGGAGTACAGCAGTTGGTAATGACAGTTGTGTCTATGATGTGTCCTTGTGTTGTTCTGTGTGTGGTCTTTTTTTTTTTTTTTTTCTTTTTTGACAAAGACTAATATCAGATGGCTTAAGTGTTTTATGTGTTAGTGTCTTTCTTGTGTGCCTGTCACAGCTTGTCATATATCTTTTCAAGAGTTGTTAACTATCCTCATCAAATTGTTGTATGATTTATAATGAAAAGTTAACATGTAGTCAATAATTACTACAGCAGTTGTAGACGCCCTTAGCCTAAATTATACATGTTGGTCAGCCTTGTAGATAGTGGTGTGAGAATAAACAGGACAAGAAACACAGGTACTAGTATAACATAATAATAATAATTATTATTATTATTAGGACAGTTTACAACTCAACACAAAGACAAAACAAGCTGTGACAGGCACATAATAAAGACACATATGAACCATTTGCCTTCTTCAGACAAGAGAGCATTCACACAATCACACAGGCACACTTCAGTCACAGAACCATCATCTTAAGCTGCCATAATCCAAATCTGAATCTGGGATTTGAAGCATGGCAGTTGGAGATGATTGTTGTGTGACTGTGAAGTGTGGCTGTGTGAATGCTCTTTATTCTGAAGAAGGCAAATGGCTGATAGCATAATTGTTGTGTATATATTTTAGTTTTGCTGTGAGTTGTAAACTGCCCTTACTGTATTGTTGAATTCCAACCTGGAGTTTCCATTATTAATTATTATTTTTGTGGTTCATGGTGTGGGTTCCTGTAGTCATGTCCTAGTTCACGAACCACGGGCAATGTATGAGTGGCCAAGTAAGTGGTCCTGACAGTTGGGATACCAGTTACTTTGGAATAAGGTTGGGCATCTCGGACATATTCTGTGTCGTGGCCACCTTTGTGCTCAGACGGCAAAGTCTAAAAAATCCACCGGTTATTCCCTCAACCATTAGGGGTTTTCCATTGGGGCCCTGGGCAAGTAAGGCTAGAAACCTGCTTCCCAGGTACTTCAATATCATGCTGGCAACAATCAGAGCAAATTGTGATGGAGTCTCACCTCTAATTGACAGACCAGAGCTCCTTCGATATGACTTGGCAAACGATCTGGAATGAGATGGGGAGCTATTAATATCAATGGGGATTACACTAGGAAGAAGGTAGAGCTGGTGGAAGCTTCAAGTAAGATAGGGTTAGATGTCTTAGCTGTTAGTGATGTTAGAGTAAGGGGAGAGAAAGAGGACGGAGTCGGAGAATACAAGGTCTACTTGTCAGGAGTCAAAGTAGGAAGAGCACAGTGGGGTGTAGGGTTTTATATCAGGAAAGCAATCGAACCCAGCATAATTGCAATAAGGTATGTAAATAAATGACTGATGTGGATAGATTTGGCCATCTCCAGCAAGAAAATTAGGATTGTGGCAGTATATTCACCCTGTGAATGGACTGATCAAGATGAGATGGACAGATTTTACAATGCACTTAGTGATGTAGTTGTTAGAGTGAAGGATAATGATAGTGTTCTACTCACGGGTGATTCAACGCCAAGATAGGAAATCGAACAGAAGGTTATGAAAAGGTTATGGGTAAGTTTGGAGAGGATATGGAGGCCAACAGGAACGGAAAACAGCTCTTGGATTTCTGTTCCAGTATGGGCTTAGTTATCAGAAACTCCTTCTTTAAGCATAAGGACATTCACCACTATACTTGGGAAGGAAGGGGAACCAGATCTGTCATTGACTATATAATAACAGACCAGGAATTCAGGAAGACAGTCAAGGACACACGTGTTTTCAGGGGGTTCTTTGATGATACTGATCATTATTTAATCTGCAGTGAAATTTGTTTTGTGAGGCCAAAACAGCAGAAAGTCAAGTCCATGTGTAGAAGGATAAGAGTGGAGAAACTTCAAGACAAGGAAATTAGGCAGAAATACATAGCAATGATCTCGCAAAGGTACCAGTTAGTTGATTGTAATGATTTACAGTCACTGGAAGAGGAATGGTCAAGGTACAGGGACACATTACTGGAAGCAGCCACAGAATGTCTTGGAACAGTAGTGTGTAAAGGTAGAAAGAAGCAGACAGCCTGGTGGAATGACACAGTCAAGGCAGCCTCTAAAAAGAAAAAGAAGTCATTTCAAAAATGGCTCCATACTAGAAATCAGGCAGACAGAGAAAGTTATGTTGAAGAAAGAAACAAAGCCAAACGGATAATTGCAAACTACAAGCAGAAATCATGGGAAGATTTTGGAAATAAGCTAGAAAATCTGGGTCAAGCCGCGGGTAAACCATTTTGGAGCGTAATTAGCAATCTTTGAAAGGGAAGGAAGAAGGAATTAACAAGTGTTTTGGACAGGTCAGAAAAGCTGCTAGTCAATCCTGTAGATGCCTTGAGCAGATGGAGGGAATATTTTGAAGAAATGCTCAATGTAGGTGAAACGTTCAATGATGTGTCAGATTTTCAGGTGGAATGGGATAGGAACGACGATGGAAACAGGATCTCATTTGAGGAAGTGGAGAAAATGGTCAGTAAATTACAGTGCAATAAAGCAGCTGGGGTGGATGAAATTAAGCAGAACTTGTCAAATACAATGGAATATCAGGTCTCAAATGGTTACACAGGATAATTGAGAAGGCATGGGAATCGGGACAGGTTCCGTCTGACTGGACACAAGTGGTAATCACACCAATTTTCAAACATGGAAACAGAAAAGATTGTAACAACTATCAAGGTATCTCCTTAATTAGCGTTGTAGGCAAAATATTCTCAGGTATTGTTGAAAGTAGAGTGCGAGTATTAATTGAGGACAAATTAGATGAAATTCAGTGTGGGTTTAGGCCTATTAGAGGCTGTCAGGACCAGATCTTTAGCTTACGGCAGGTAATGGAAAAGTGCTATTAGTGGAACAGGAAATTGTATCTATGTTTCATAGATCTATAAATGGCTTATGACCGTGTCCCTAGGAGGAAGCTGCTGTCAGTTCTACAAGGCAAACTTCTGCAGGAAATTAAAGGACTCTACATAGACTGTCAGGCAGCAATTAGAGTAGATGACAAATTAAGCTCATGGTTTAGGGTAGTTTCAGGGGTAAGACAAGGCTGTAACATGTCACCACTGTTGTTCATAGTATTCATGGATTATATGTTGAAAACAGTAGAGTGGCAGGGCGAGATTGAAATAGGTGAAAACAAAATAATCAGTTTCGCATATGCAGATGACTTTGTTGTAATGGCCGATTCAATTGAAAGGTTGCAAACTAATATTTCAGAACTCGATCAGAGGTGCAAGGATTATGATATGAAGATCAGCATCTCCAAAACGAAAGTAATGTCAGTGGGAAAGAGATTTAAACAAATTGAGTGCCAAATAGGAGGAACAAAGTTAGAACAGGTAGACAGTTTCAAGTACCTGGGATGTATTTTCTCACAGTATGGCAACATAGTGAAAGAACTGGAATCGAAGTGCAGCAAAGCTAATGCAGTGAGTGCTCAGCTAAGATCTACTCTCTTCTGCAAGAAGGAAGTACCAAGCCTAAGCTAGCAGTGCACCGCTCTATCTTTCGACCAACTTTGTTGTATGTGAGTGAATGTTGGGTGGATACAGGTTACCTTATTCACATGGTAGAGGTTACAGATATGAAAGTAGCAAGAATGATTGCAGGCACTAATAGATGGGAACAATGACATGAGGGTGTCCATAATGAGGAAATCAAGGAAAAACTGGGTATGAACAACATAGATGAAGGAGTTAGAGCAAACAGACTGAGATGGTGGGGGTCATGTTACACGCATGGGAGATGCAAGGTTACCTAAGAGACTCATGAGCTTGGCAGCAGAGGGTAAGAGGAGTCAAGGTAGACCAAAACTAAAGTACTTAGATTTGGTGCTGAATGATTTTGAAGTAAAAGGCATAACATCAGTCGAGGCACCAATGTTAGCATTGAATAGGGGATCATGGAGGAATTTTATTAGCGGTACTATGCTCCAGGCTGAACACTGAAAGGCATAATCAGTCTCTAATGATGATGATGATTATGGTGATTTATTTATTTATATATTCCAGTTAGCAGTATGTATGTATTACAAAACATCTTCATGGGTCTTGGTACAGAAATCTGTTAAACACAAACTGCAACCAACAATAAACTCACTGGATAAATATTCCGTTCTATAGTCCATTGTTGAGTAATTCATATCTTCCTTATTCCAAATATCAATGTTAAGAGTATTGAAAGAATCAGATACAACTGCAAATGTAGCTTTCTTCCAGCCATGGTTGATCATGTTATTGAATATGACTGCATTGAACTGATTATGGATGAGTGCATGAAAGTTGATGATAGTATTGTGACTATGGAATTAAGTTTGGTATTATTGTTGTCGAGTAAGGCTTGCTTATTGAAATGTTTGATGAATTATGGGATTTATGTACGTAGTGGGTCAAAAATTGTCTGAGACAGAAACTTTAAATTCAGAAAACAGAGATGAACTGAGAGATTCTCTATAGGAATATAATGATATTTTCAGTGTTAAAATGTTTTACTATATTTTTGAGTAATTACAGTTTATTCTACCGATACTCAGCTTTTCAACATTGTGATGTATGGGGGTTCTGCTCGCTGCAACATTATTCTTCTGGGGTGTCGTGGTAGAAATAAATACTCGTAGATACAATTTTTCACTTCTTGTTTAATTTGAAATTAAACTGTTTCTCCACCAAACATTTTAACAACAAAACATTTACAAAGCATCGGAACAGTAGTATTTCCATTTCAAAACAAAGACTGACATAGCTTTCAGAGCACTTGACAAACGACTGAAACTCGAACTCCCTCACGCATGGCAGTGAGGCAAATATATAACATCGGCAATAATGGCATTACATTACGCATTGTTCATAACAATTGAATATACTGATTTACAATTAACAAACATAACAGAAAAACATTTTACGTACACAAAATTAATCACAATAAAAATGAAAACTATACATACAATAATTTAACAAGCCACATATCGTTTTAAGACTTAATCACGCTACTTTTTGTTTGACAACAAAGAATAATGATAAATGTCAATTAATTTGTTAATGAGTACATCATACATGTTCCTAACATATATTGAACTATCAAATCTCATGGCCATTTGCAAAATATATTCAAAATCTCACATCAGTCAATATATACAAAGAATTCAATATTGATAATTAATGTAATAGTCAAAATAACACAATTAGCTGGTCAACACAACTTGTTTATGAGCCTAACATATATACAATGCTATTTATTTTCATTTCTTTATGTTTTACAAAAGTTTTTACCCTTCGTCTGTCTATTTATTGAAATAATGTACAATGACAAAATCATTGTTTATAGAATTATCTGGAAACGTCTTATACAAATCTCTTAATTAATGAAATCTATCACTTGTTTTAATCACAGTATCACCGAGACACTGTCCTACACTGATTCCTAGGCTGGCTATTTCGTTTTTAAACTAACTTCACACGCAACATGTATCACTATTGAACCACTAGATTCCGGATCTGACACAGACGGTATCGTACGGTGACATTGAGATGAGAGGACCAGGCGGACGGTATCGTACGATAACATTGAGATGAGAGGGCCAGCAGTATCGTCACAAGTTTACCGATGTAGATTGAAATTGAAAAGTTATTAGCCAACTTTTGTTAAGCCTTATATCATAGCAATTGGTAAAGGAAGGAAGTAGATAATGAGCTGGAAAAATTGAAAAGGTGGAAAATAATAGAAAGTAGCAGCAGTCAGTACAGCAACCCAAGAGTGCTAGTGTCTTAGATTTGTACTTCAATGTTTAATTTAAAATTTTGTGTATGTATTGATCGCAGTGGCAATGAGATGAATAAACTGTGAGATTTGTGTTTATGCTGACCAAGATATTATTCATAACCAAGTTTATAAACAGTGTCTTTAAAGTTTCCTTTTTGTCCATGATAAGACAAGTTGGTTTAAAAGGGAGATACAAGTTAAGCAAACACATCACGTGAGACAGTGACATGTTAAGTGAAGAGGACCTAGCAAATAAGACTGTATATATGTAATTTAAGTGAAAGTAATTATTATTTATTTGCTGTTATTCATGAATTGGAGTATATGATGAAAGCCACAGCAGTTAGATGTATTAGTTAATTTGTTCATCTTTATTACCCACAGACTGATTTATTTTCAACGTTAAGCTTAAATTTATCTGACAGTATGAGACTGTACATTATAGTACTGAAATATTTAATCAAACAGAGTTGCAAAATGTAAATTATGGGATTTATGTACCGATGTACATAATAACCAGAAACTATTCACAGAAGAAACTATTGCACACTATGATATTAACATATGAAAGAAAGCAGAGCTCAAAAATGTAAAAATAATGGAGCATAATTTGTAAGAGTGAATAGAGACAGAAAGTTTTTTTCCTCCCACCTACCTCCTCAGACATTTGATTATCTCCACATCATCTTAATAGTATGCAAACAGCATGATTTTGAAATATGTTTTATATTTGTCTTTTCTATGTAATATCAAGTGTTTTTATATAATATGTAACCAATTTTAAACTGCATTAATATGTATCATATATTGTACACTTGTCATTTGTATTTCTAAATGTATGTTTTAAGTGTTCTGTCACCTGAACTACAGTAACTGATACAACCAACAGTTGAAAGAGTGAATACATTGATGATCTAGGTCATGACTGTGTCCTTTCTTATGTTTTTTCATATCTTGTAGAGTTTCAGAGATATTTGCAAAAATATCGGTGATTTTGGGATGTCTGTCTGTCTGTAAAGTGTTCCCACTTTTTAAGCCGAACCATTCAACCGATCGGCACCAAATTTTACATACATAATTGTAGGCCAACAGAGACCAGAACCTCTCCTTTTTAATGTTTTTAAACAAAAAAACAACGCTAGTTATGCCCAAAAAAGCCGTTTGTAATGTAATTTTAATTGTAAAATAACCGTTCATCTATCTCAAATATTGAATAATCGAATTTGTAGAGGAGAAAATTTTCTATGTATTTGCTCTCTTTTGTTTTTTTCATATCTCTTATCATTTGTGAGAGATTTCCAAAAATAACGGAGATTTGACACCCTCTATTGAATTAACGAAAACCAGCCATTCGGAGATGTCACGTGACATTCCTCATCCAGAACTCTCTCTGGCATACACCATCTTGCATTGCATATTTGATGATTTTCTTATTGTAACTTGTACGTTGTCAATTCTAAAGAATGGCGCACTGAAGAAATAACAAAAACATGTTGTTCTTCGTACAATAAATGATAATCTAGTGTCTGAAACTGCCATATAAGTATCAGTTAACTGTCATTAATAGTACAAGAATGAAAAACCGCATATTCCAGTTGTTACCTGTGGTGTAATGGGTAGCGTGTTGACCTATAATGCTCATGGTCAATGGTTCGGTCCTGCCACTACCCAAAAAATTTTTTTTCTCCTTGTTTCCTAAAAGGGTTTTGGGCATCCTTATTAATTAAATAGAGCTATTTTCCTCAATGTTTAAAGGCTCCCTCTAAATTGTGTGTTTCTGCTATTTCGTGAACGTTCCGTGAAATATGCAACAACAAATTGAACAATCATCTTCTGAAGCATATGCACGTAAACTGTGAGGATACTGTAATAATGACCATTCTGAACAACGTACTGATACAGGTAGTTTTGTATATATAAAGGAAGTCCTAGATTACTGTGGCAAGAGCAATTCCTTAATTAAACGAATGGGAAGTGTATACTTTGCAACAAATTACCTTCTTTTTTTTTTCTAAGCGTTTATTCACTATTTATGCAATATATTGAAAGTCATATGTGAGAATCATTTCATCAACTAAAATGTTTGACATGGTTGCTATGGACGGTTTTAACGTAGATGTTATTACTTTTCCTGTAGTTCATATATGACTTTGTTCATGTTACTCTGTAAAATAAATAGCAAATATTCTATTTCAAACCGTGATTACTTTTTCGCCACCACTGGCCACTTCTTCAGGAAAAAGAGGAAAAAAGGGGAGGAGAAAGGGAAGGATATGGGTTTCCCTTTCTCCTCCCCTTTTTTTCTCTTTTTCCTGAAGAAGCTGCCAGTGGTGGCGAAAGCTTGTATGTGTGTTTGAGTGTGATTTTTATTTGTGTCTATCGACGAGCCGGTCCTTTTGGGTAAGTCATCCGCTTTCTATTTTTTATGTTTGTTTATCCCACCAGGAAAGTTTCCTTCTATAATTTTCGTGATTACGTTTTCTTTTACAGCTAAAATCACAAATGGAATAAGTGTGGTAATACTGAATTCCACATAACTCTAGTACTTAACATATATATCAAGTTATTTACAAAAATTATTGTAACAGTTTCTCCCCAGTTTATGAACATGTGATAATGAAGTCCATGTCTACAATTTGATGCTATGTATTTCATGGCATGTTCTCAAAACAGAAAAATTCACTTTTCAGAGAAAGCGCTGTTACCTTTAAACAACTCTGAATGTTGCAGAATATAGTTGTGTTCAGTTAACAAGAGTGCATGAAAAAGGCAAAGAAAATAAACTTTGAGCTTCCATGGCAAGACAGGTGATAATATTTTAATGGAAAAATATAATGAAAATGTGGGAGAGATATTCGAATGTTCAAATGTTTGTAGAGCTTATGCGACTTCACTACGGGGTCATCAGTCCCATCAAGTTAAAATTTTATAACAAATTAATTATTAAATGTGGCGATCACCTTATTCAAAGAGGGATCGTCATAATGCGCACGCAAACACGCGTATTTCGGAATTGGAGAATGTACTGTACAGATAACTCGCATCAGTGTACTTCAGAAAAGCTGGTATGTGGGTGGGAAGATCCAGATAGCCCAGATTGTGAAGCAGCCATTGAAATCAATCATGTGCTCCACTGCATGCTGTGCCTCAGGGTGCTTCACCTTGTATCTGGCCACAGTTTGGTAGTGGCCATCATCCTAGTGGACAACTAGTTAGTGGTCATGCCAATATAGAAAGCTGAAAAGTGATTGCAATACAGTTGGTAAATTGCATGGCTGCTTTCAAAGGTGGACCAGCTTCTGATAAGGAAGGATAAGCCTGTGACAAGACTGGAATAGGAAGTGCTGGTCTTGCAGCGGGGTCTTCCACAGGGATATGAGCCCAGTGGTAGTGGGTTGGCTTTTGGGGTGGCATAGGGATGGACTGTGATGGAGGTTGGGAGGGCGTCAGAACACCACTTTAGGAAGGATCGTGGGACAGAAAATCAAAACCTTGTCGAAGGAAGCAATTTAGTTCTTCAAGTCCAGGGTAGTACTTGGTGACAAGGGGAGTGCTCTTTCGTGGATGGTTACTGGTGGTAGAAGGGAGGATGGCACAGGAAATCTGTTTACTGACTGGGTCTGTGGGGTAGTTTCTGTTTGTGCAGGCCTTTATGAGACCCTCAGCATATGAGGAAAGGGAATTCCTGTCACTGCAGATATGCCGTCCTTTCAAAGTGTAGGTACTGTTGGTGGTTGGTAGGTTTAATATAGACGAAAGTGTGGATGGAGCCATCACTAAGGCGGAGGTTGACTTCCAGGATTCTCCAATTCCGAAATTATCCAGGCCTCCAACTACGATAACTTCCCTTCTTTCCACACCCAACAGTTTCCACCTCTCTATCCTAAACCTCTCCTATTCCGAGTGGTGTGTGTGTGTGTGTGTGTGTGTGTGTGTGTGTGTGTGTGTGCATGCATGCCTGTGGTGCTCCTGTGTTTGATTGATCGATTTTCCTCCTGTCTAATATGAACATGCTCTGCAAGGCTAAGCTGCATCCATCCCCAGCATCCTGATATAATCTTCCATCCTCCTTCCCTTCTCCTATTTCCACACCACAGAGTGTGATTTGAAGTGCGGCAGCCAGAGCTGATGGTTTGTGTGACTGTGTTATGTGTCTGTGTGATTGTCTGAGTGTTTTATTTTCTGAAGAAGGTCATGGTTAATTTTTGTACCATCATGTTTAATATGTCCTCCATAACATTTACACACAAATTCATGGAAACAATAATAAAGGAGGCAGTGTAACATTATTAATTTGTTTAAACAATTATTAACATTTATCTGATTAGCAACAACTACTGAAACAAATTCTCATTTATGAATATTTCCAGGATTGTTATCCAACTCATCATTATTCACATAATCCTTAGGATTTTTGCACAGAATACTAGAGGTTGGGGGGGGGGGGGGGCGAAATGATTTTTTTTCCAATTTGAGCAGATGGATTTTTCACAAAAGCAAACTGTTACACAACGCGTCCATGTGGGAGCTTGAAAATATGCAAGCAGTGTGCATTACATTGTAAACATGCATTGACACAGAAACCAGTGCGCAATTCTGGAGAATCAGGAATCAGCTTGCTGGACGGAATATAGCACAATCAAAAATGATGCCCAACAACATATATACATGGAGTAACTACACTGAGTACTTCCACAAGAACACTGTTTGGGGAGCAGTTGTTGCATGAAGGAGCTTATATAAATGTTAAGCTGGACATTATGCCAACCAGGAGTGCTGACATACACATGATGTAGAGATGCAGATGAGGTAGTGGCACCAAGCACTTTATAAAATCACCGTCCACCCATTTTCTGAGTCTGGCAGTTCCATCTGCATCTAAGATACCAATTGAAGGCCAACTCTCCTAAGTTGAAGGGTACCTTACTGAATGTCAGAAGCACTGTCAGTTACTGTAGCAACGACTGCCATCCCAGAACCATAGCCTTCCGACTGTGCAGCAGTCGCCCCACACCTAATGTGTCTACTAGGAAGCTATACAACATCAAGGGTTGTGTTCCTGTGTCACTGATGTCTTTATGGCCTTTACTGAATGAATTTTGACACCCCTGGGGTGGGGCATGGTTGATTTTGTCCTCCTTACCTGACCACACCTATCCAGATGTGTGCTCTGTCTTTAATGATTACGGTGTTGTTGAGACCTTAAAATGTAATCTTCCTTTCTTCTTATTGTTTGCATCTGAGTACTTTATTTATAAAACTGTCAAAAAACTTAATTTACTTTTGTATGGCTGTCAGTAAAAAACAATAGTATACATCTATTGGATTTTCACTCGCTGTACTTTTGCAACAGTAGATATACAGTAAAACTTCATTAACACTAATCCGAAGTAGTTTGTGTTGAAAAACTTTCTTGTTAAGTGAAAAACACAGATTTTAATAAGTATACATGTACAGCAGTACACTAATGTGTAATACACTACACAATCTCCTTATTGTAGACTAATAACACTATCAAGTGATTGTAATATTACAAGTACTCACAAATTATGCACATTACTTTCTTGGAAAAAATTCAGTCTTGGTTTGCTGACATTCATGGGAACGATTATATTTTGTAATTTCACAACCAATTGTACTGATAGCATCTGTAAACTCAGCAGTGATGATGGATGTTGAAGTGAACCCTTCTAAACAGTCAAAGGCTGTAAACATATCCTGACAGGTAGGTGGAATGGTATCTGTATTCTCCTCCTCTTCACTTTCTTCTGATGGCCCTTCTTGTACCTTGTTCACAGCTTTTGGCACATACTATTCCACAGAAGCACATATGGCAACATCATCGTCTACACTATTGAATTCTTCAAAACTAATCCCAGGGTTCACAATGTCCTGCAGAAGTGTCCATTCATCAGGTGAAATGGTATCTTCTAACTCGTGGACATCTTCAGTGTTGCTATGACTCCAACCTCTGTTAAAGCACTTCCCTATATGATGTGGCAATACTGAGTTCCAGGCTGTTGTGGTGGCTTTTATTGTGTCAAGCAGATTCCAATTTGGGGTTACACGAATTGCAGCTCTTACAAGTCACTTACGATAAGCTGCCTTTATGAGAGAGATTATGCCTTGGTCCAAAGGCTGAAGGCGGCTTGTGGCGTTGGGTGGAAAAAACTGAACCTTTATGTTGGATAGGTTCAGATCCCTATTGTTATGGGAAGTACATCTGTCCAATTTAAGAAGAACATGTATTTTGAGCAACCATTCAACTGTTGAAATGAAGAAGCCACTTTCTCACTGCCATCAGCATTACAGAACAGTACAACTGTCAAACATTGTTTGCTTCATGCTCCACTGTGACACTTATCACCTTTTATCCACAGGGTGTGATTTGGGAAAAGATTGTAGAACAGGTCAGTTTCATCAATGTTAAACACAACACACAAGGCATACTTTTCCCTGACTCAGTTGAGTTCATGCAACCAGCTGTTTGCACTTTCTTTTTCAACTTTATTTGCTTAACCACAAATTTGTACAGATGAAATTGAATATTTCTTTTGGAAACGATACAACCAAGCAGCAGAGCAATGCAAGTCTTCAATGCCCACATATTTAGCAATATCATTTGCTTTTGACTCAATCATAGGGCCAGTTACAGGTACGTTAGATGCACGCATATGATTGAACTATTCTAGCAGTAATATCTCGATGTTTCATACTTGGCAGTATGAAGTCAGTTAGATTTGTTTCCAGAACCTGATGCCACAGCTTTATAATTTTTTCGCAGTTCTTAATTATCACAGATAAAGATCAGGTATTCCAAACTGCTCTGCAATCACTGTTTCTTGATACCACAGTCCTCTTCATTTAGAATCTTAAGCTTTAACTGTTCATTTAGTGCTGTCTGTTTCATATCTGCCATCTTCACTTGCTACAGTACCGGTTGCAACTAGTTGTTATTCAGTATTCCAATTCAATACAGCTATGACTAACAGAACACCTGTCAAATCTGGCACTGAGTACATTTTTAAATTCTGCTGCCCACATTAATGTATGTCTTACAATGTACAGCATATTCTGAGTGTTGATGTGATATTTGTGGCTACCAACCTACAATATGTTAAAATCGAGCCAACAATAAGTATAATTAGCTTTGTAGCTACATTTCCTACATTCATTTTGGAAAAAAAAAAAAAAAAAAACGCTTTAGAATTGTCTTAGGTCAGACGTTTGTGTTACAGTGAAATTTAATTACACTAGGAGGTGAAACAGAGTTCATAATTCTCCTTAACTAAAATTCGTGTTAACCAATAAAACATACCATAAGAACTAATGTATTCCTGGTGGAACAAATATTTTTTTTTCATGTTAACCATGAATTCGTCTTATACAAGTTCACGCTAAAGAGGTTATACTGTATTATTAAACTGCAGTTCAGTTGTTTCTGGTTCAAAGTTTTCTCACTCTTCTATATTTTTAGTTTCCTTAACTACTGCTGACTTTCCTGTGTTTATGAATATTTTTCATACTTATTTCTTCCACCTCTGATGAATACTTGTTTTCATGGACAGAATTATTGATACTCATTATTCTCACCTGCTTGTTAGCTACATATGATAATGTTTCTGCTTCCAGGATGAGGATGTGTGCTGGACGTAGATCGAATCCACACACTGGATTAATGATGTTGGCTCAGTATGCTGGCCAGCCTGGATGTGATTTTTAGATAGTGTTCCATGACCAACATGTTCAATAATGAGCTGTTTCCATGTGTGTCTGTAGTGGGAGAATAGGTGAGACATTAACTTGAAGTAGAATTTAGAATTCAGACAGAAAGTAGTCAATGAAACTAAAGCAGAAGAAACACTCAGTTTAATAGATATAAAACTCAAATCAACATACTTAATCAGTAATCAGAATAAGTGAGGGTATAAAATGAAATAAATGAGTTCTTAATGTGTTGCAAGATGTTCAAAATAATATTACCCTTATAGATAATGTATTGTCAGTTAGTGATGAACATCTGTCCAACTCTAAGTTCAACATACTTGCCATCAACATAGATCTCATATAAGAAAACATTATTTCTGTTGAAGAGCACAGGGGCATACTAAAAGAGTACTCATTCACTGCAGATGTTTCCAATAATTAGGTTTTTTAATAGATATGAAAATCACTGCAAATCATTCAAAAGAAAAACTGTAGAAGCAATACAGAAGACATTTTTTGAGATAAATCCCCATTTTAAACCAGGAATGTCAGCTCTAAAAAATAAAAGTTAATGTGGGGTGGATATTTCCAATAAAACACTAAAAATCTGTGCCCTTACAATATGCAATCTAAGTATTTGCTTATGTGTCCATAAATAATTCAGATTATGTTCCCAGCAGCCTGAAATATGTTATTGTCAAATCTCACTATATCTTAGGCTGTAAGTGTAATATAAAGAAGGATGTAATATCATCAGATATGGAAAAATTTCTATTGAAATCGCACAGGGTCCACTCATTATAACACTAATGGTCACTCTTTATGTTAACAGTATGCCATTGTCTTTGCATCAAGAGGCCATGTTAGTGCCATTGATGTGAAACTGAAGGAGAAAATAATAAACAGTGATTTTCTCAAAGCTACTGAATGTTTTACACAAATGAAGTAGCTTTCAATTTTGGAAGAATGAAGGTCATTCCATTTTGTACTGCAAAAAACATCCCACTGCCTGCTAACCTTTTATACCAAGAAAAACTTATAAACAATGAATGCATATTGATGATAACTTGAACCAGAAAATTGTATAATAGACATGCTAAAATGTTTAGGTCTGGCAACTTTTGTCTTACGAGTAACTGCAAACAATGGGTATTCAGAAGTCAGTAATTTAATATATTATGCATATTTTCTTTTACTGATATATTATGGGATAACATTCTGGATAATGCTTCAATTACACAAAAACTATTCATTGGATAAAAGAGAGTAATTAGATAACAACTCACCATAAAATTCACTGGGCCTATATAGGTATGTAAAATAGACAATCACAGTCACACAACTTAAATTTTTGGCCATGGTCTTCATCAGAAAAAGAAACACACAGATTCACACAATCACTTAGACATAACTTGCACACACTATCATCATCTCTGACTGCTCCAGTGCTACAAGCATCTTGTAGAGAGTGAGTAGGGTAGTGAAGGGAAAGGATGCCAGTTAAGTGTAGAGATGGAAAGTTCCACCATGTATGATGGACTGTAAAGGCTCTGACAGACAGTAATGTGTGATGCAGCACTGAATGCAGCGAAGGAAAGGGATGGGAGAGTATAAAAGGGAGCTGAGAGGTGTGTTTGTAGCGGAAGGGGGGATTTGAAAGAATCAAAATAATAAGGAAAACATTATGAGACAAAAAAGTAATTCATTAGGAGATATTGTAAGGACTACACATAGTTGAAAGGAAGATGTGAAGTGGAGGGATACACTATAATACATGTGGAAGGGGAGACAATGTTAGGCATAAGGTGTGAGAATGGCAAGTTATCTTAGGTTGAGGGCAGAGTGGTTGTGGGACTGTAGAATGTGTTGAAGGGACAGCTTCCATCTGCACAGTTCAGAAGAGATGGTGGTGGAGGCATGGATCCAAGTGGCCCAAGTAGTAATACAGCCATTGTTCTCTAGTGTGTTGTATTCAACCACATGCTGTGCCACAGGGTGGTCTATCTCGCTTTTTGCCACAGTTTGATATTGGCTATGCATTTTGATGGGCAGCTGGCTTGTCATGCCAATGTAAATGTTGTGCAATGATTACAACAGAGTTTGTAAAATACGTGGCAGCTTTCACAGGTGGCCTGACCTCTGATGGTGTAGGACTGGAATAAGAAGTACCCGAGGGGGAGGGGGATTGTATTGAGCAGGTTTTGGATCGGGGACTTCCACAGGGATATGATCCCTGTGTAAGTGGTTTGCATTGTGAGTGGCATAGGGATGGACAAGGATCTTGTGGAGGTTGGGTGGGCAATACTTTAGGAGGGGTCAGAAGGACCTTGGGTAGGATGTCTCTTATTTCAGGGCATGATGATTGATAGTCTTGATGGAGGATGTGATGTAATTGTTCCAGTCCAAGGTGATGGCAAGATGTCAGCGAGCTGGATAAATACTATTATTTAGCATGCTGAAATTTTAGTGCCACCTTGGTACATCAAAAGCCAACTCTGATCCCACCCAAAGTGGCAGGCGCACCAGTTTATAAAGTGCGCCAACTGTAAATAAAATTGCTGTGCATCTTCCCATGGTTGGTTGACAGTAGCAAGCCCCTGCCTATTCCTGCATTATTGTTTCAGCTAACACAGTGAGAAATTGTGTTGTCATAGGTTCATTTGAGCTATAGTAATTTAGAATAAACTGCGAGTTCGTAATCTTGGTGTACAAAGTACGCCACATGCCCAGTCATGTAAGTAATTTTTTCTCCACTTATATTTCATTCCTTTTTATCTAGATCAAATGATAACATGTAACAAGTGGGTATATCACTGTGTAGGGTAAGATCCAAGCCGAAAGACAACAAGCTTGATTGGCTGCTCAACGAGGATCCGGATTTAAACACTTCCCTAGACAACGAAAACGATGACACTGAGGAAGAAGAGGTACTTATCACATGAAGTGACCAGATCAGGCCAAGTCCGTGATTCAAATGATGACTATGAAGAGCTACTCTCCAGTGGTATTTTTATTGGAAGGGACAAAACGTGTAAATGGAATAAAATATGTCCTAATGTGAGTTCGAAAACATAAAGGAAGAATATTTTGAAAATATTTTTCCTGGGCCTAGATGTGTTGCCAGATGGGTTACAAGTTAAACAGAGGCTTTATGTACAATACTTACCCTGGAAATCATTGATGAAATTGTGAAATGCATGAACATATACATTCAATCTAAGAAAGAATATATACAATATTCCAGAGAAAGGGACACTAAGGAAAAAACAAGGTGTGAAATAATTGCACTGATGGGACTGCTGCATCTCATTGGCACTCAGAAAGCAAACCACACAAATGTCATTGAACTGTGAACAGTAGGTGGTAGTGGTATGGAGATGATTTTTATACATTTTATGATAATCTGTTTTGATGAGAAGAGTACAAGAAAAAAGAGTAACAGATAAGCTTGCTGCAGTAAGGCAAATATTGAATGACTTTGTGGTGAACTGCAAGAATGCTTACGGTGTGGCACAATTTGTGACAGTAGATGAAAAGTTGCAAGCTTTCTGGGTTCGCTGTTCTTTTGTTCAGTATATTCCAAACAAACCAGTGAAGTACGGCATAGAGATTTTTGTTTTAGCACATCTACTACCATAAGGTTTAACTTGTGCCATAGATTTGTTTGCAAAGGACATGTAAAAACAATGCATACATGTGAGAAATGTAATGCCTTTTCCAAAAATACACAAGATAATTAACTGTATAGATGTAGGGAACTTTGTGATAACTGATACTTATTCAATATACAAAGCTTTTGTCCTTTTATGTTACTATGAAATATTTTTTGTTTATCATGTGCTTAAAGAGGTGTTAGATTAGATACCTATGTCAGCTGATATGAGAGTTTTCTTATTTGTTATATCAGACAGGAAATTAGTGATGTTATATAAGTTTATTTATTGTTGTTTGAATAAACTAAAATTAAACTATGACTTAGCTCATACATGTTTCCCTTGGTAGCATGCTGACAGCTTTTGACTACACGTGTACAAAGTGTGCCGTGCGCCCACTCATGTTACGAAATTCAGCACGCCTGCTCGAGGGTTTAGCCCACGTAAGTTTCAGTCCTGTCCAAAGGTCTCATCTTCAGCTCCATACAAAATTTTAACAATGTTGGACTTGTCAAAGTCTGCCTCTCTTTTGTTGGTCCCGACAGTGGAAAATGTACTTTGCCAACAATCCCTCTAATCAGTGATAATCTAATTCCAAAATTTAACCCTGCTTCTCCTAATTCATACTACCATCCTACCATGACCTTCCCTCACTCCCAACTAACCATTCTTGAGTCACATTCCAGGAATTCCTTACTTCCAACTTGGAAAAACGATTCTTACCCAAGTCCCTTCCTAAGAATACCAAACTTTCAGCAGAAGAAAGGACAGCCTTACACAACCTCAAAACAAATCTCAACCTTATCATCCTCCTTCCAGACAAAGGTTCCATCAATCTTATAATGAATCACGTGATAGTGTGGCAGACATCCTACCTCAATTGTCTAATTTCTCCATGTACATGTTGTGACAGGATGACCCCATCCTAAAAGTCCAACATGATCTACAATACTAGCTAAAATATTATGGCTCTTCCCAGAACCTCTCCTCCAATTCATGTCCCTCCTCACTCCACAACTCTCTGCACACCTATCTTTTACATCCTCGCACAAATCCATAAACCTAACAAACCCGGACACCCAATTGTGATTGGTTAATGTTCTCCCACTGAAAGAATTCTGATCAACAACTCCAATGAATGGTTCAAAACCTACCCTCCCACATCCAAGACACAAACCAATTCCTTCAGCGACTCTCCACTGTACCACCTTTGTACCTCCTGGATCCTTACTTGTCACCATTAATGCCATTTCCCTTACACCAATATATCACATGTCCATGGTCTTGCTACTCTCGAACACTAACTTTCTCAGTTACCTTTAGAATCTAATCTCAATACCTCATTACTTATAACAATTACCAATTTCATCTTAAACAATTACTTCTTCTTTGAAGAAAAAGGATACAATCACATCCACAGCACAGCCACAGGCACCTGTATGGTGACCTCCAATGCCAACCTATTTATGGGCTGACTAGAGGGAATCATTGTAACCTCCCCAAACCCATGGTCTGGTTCAGGTTCATTGATGATATTTTCATGATTTGGACTCAGGGCCAGAACTCCCTATCCTCATTCCTTCACAACCTCAACTCCTCCTCTCTCATCAGTTTCACTTGATCCTTCTAAACCTGGCTTGCCACCTTCCTAAATGTTAGACTCCACCTAACTGACAGCTTTATCCACACAATAAGTACCAACAGTACCTGCACTTTGACAGCTGCCATCAATTCCGCATAAAAAAAAAAAAAACCCTCCCATACAGCCTTTCAACCTGTAGACGGTAAATTTTCAATGATGAGAAGGCCCTTACCCAACATGCTGAAGGTCTTACAAAAGCCTTCACAGATGGACATTACCCCCTGATGTAGTCCACAAATAAATTTCCCATGCCATATCCCCACACACCACCAATCCTCCCTCCACCCTCAATAACCAAGTACAAAGGAATATCCTTGCCATGCAATACCGCCATGGACTGGAGCAATTAACACTGGAGATACTGATATCTGGGTCAGTGTCCGAGTGGTTCGGCCGAATCTAGCACACTGGCTACGGATTCAAGATTCGTTGCATATTGACCGAATAATACTGAATCCCAAATCGAAAGTGTTATATGGAAACCTTCAGTTACAAATGTTGTAGTTTACTTTGCATAACAGTGCACTTTCATTTGCATTATTTATTTTCCATAGATCCACTGAAAGACATGCTGTCATAAAATGACACTACCTCATTTTGAATAGATCTGATAAATGGCGCTAGGAGCCGCCACAAATAAGTTTTCCCATCTATAATATAAACAGTGGTACACAGACTTGCTTAGTAGGTGCAAATATAAATTCTGGTGCTAAAACTTTTGTTTTCTTAAAAATAAAATATAAAAAAGGAAGAAGAGTCTAATTGAATTTTAATACACCATCCAATGAAGTAAATAGAACTTTAGTATTGCTCTACTTCAAATCTAGCAGCCTTTCAAATATAAGTAGCAACAAAAATAAATTTCTTCATATAAATACCCACAATACATACGGCTTTAGGAGTTTTGCACGAGTTGCCGCATTCTGATTTCACGTATTGTTGTGTCGAATTTTGTGTAGTTCTGGGGTATGTGAACTGTAATGAAGCACTAGGATTTCAAGAAGCACGTTATTTATTATGTGGGAAAAAAGTTCTAAGCATGCGCCATCCAGGCGGGATGACGTCAGTACAGTAACCACTTGACATCTGTTTCAATAAATCATATAAGGTAAAGCTTAAACATATGTACACCAACTGCCTTTCGAAAAGTGACAGACAACTGACAACAACGGGTCATGTAAAATGCGCAAGTGTGCCAATGGAATGATGATCAGACTGCGTAACAGCCATTTAAAAATGTTCGATGTTGAATGCACTTGATTGCATGAGGGATGGTGCTCTGTAGTGCGAAGGAACTGTTACTCAGAAGCACTGTTCTGGTATCTAATTGCTATTATAAACATTTCGTAAAATTTGTATTATAAGTCTAAAAAAATTGTTTTATTTTTCTGCATTTAGTTTCATACAATAGCTGTACATTTGAAGTCTTATCTAGAAGCTACTACATAAAGCCGACTGGCAAGCAAGTGTTGAGTCAGTATGCCTGATGCTAAAACCACTGCCTCCATGCTACATGTTTTTGTATTAGGGGCAAGGGATTGTCCCTACGAATCATGTTTCGTAAACTCCACACTCTCTTCACCACAACAATAATACAAATTTAAACATTACACCATGTAGTCTTCCGTGTTAGCTGTTACCACATTAAATTCCGTCCGCCTAACAAGCTTGAAAGACAACAGCGAACACGGGAGAATAGAGACCTACATATCACGTTAATGTTTACATTTGTATTATTCTTGTCCTGAAAGGAAATAGTTAGAAATGAAGCATGGCAACTAACTTCTTGTACTGATTTTAAATCTTCTATGCATATAAATTCTGTGCAGACAAGTTATGTGATCTTAAATGTTACGAAGAATAAATAAATCTACAAAATACCCTTGCTTAACCCTCCAAATGCGCAATCTGCACGTTAAGTACTTTTTACAGTTCTGGAATGTCTTCGTGGCAATAACAAGTACACACACGTCAAATAAACACGGATTTCTCTGTTTCTGAATGTCCTGTCCATCACTCATGGAATGCCTGTTAAGTCACTGTAAAATTATTAAAAATTTACACATCCTACTTTTTAAGAATCTTTTTTTTTTTTTTTTTTTTTTTTTTTTTTTTTTTTTTTTTTTTTTTTTTAACTTCCACAATATCTACTCATCTTTTCAGGTTTTAATTTTGACTCTTCCCCTTAAAAAAATTGTTAAACAGTTTGTAATAGAGTTAAGAAAGTTTCTTATTATCTTTTAGAGCATCTAAACAACATATATCTCAAAATGTTTCATAGAAATTTCTTTTAAGGGTAGGGGTATTAAAAAAATCCTTAAGATTTAAAATAAAAATCTGCATGAAATTTTAGTGTTAATATTATCATTTGGGATCCACCCCAGAAGGCTTTATCTTCATCTCTGGCAGTGATAGAGTAGTAATTATTTTTAAATACATGTACTTGAGTTGAGAGGTTATTTGGGTTCGATATTCAGAAGATTCAATTCGGGTTCGGTGTTTGGGACATGTTTTATTTAAGATTCGGTATTTGGATTCGATTCAGTAAAATTGTGGTTCGACCCATCCCCACTTATGACCGAGGTATCTTCTCCTTTTATTCTCCAAGGTCAGTTGGTCATTGTTGCTATTAATGAATCTTTTGTTTGAAGTATTTTATTATTAAGAAGCTTACATATACTTGCTGAATGTGTACTAATAATAATCATTTGAAGTGCATTTGTGCAGACAGTATTCTTACACATATAACACTTTCCAAATGATTTGTTTCCAGTGCAGTCTGACTTCACAAGGCAAGATGTTCACTTTTCTTGTCTCTCACGAATTTCTTCAGGACTACTGCAGACACTAGTCTTCTAGGCTGCTATGTACTCAGCAAGCCCCTTACCTAGCTGCAGTATGATGTCCCTGTGTTTCAATTTTTTTTCTCATCTAGAACATTGTACAATATCCAGGCATTTATAGCAGCCAATTCTAACAACTTGTGAAACATGTGAACAGACCAACATCTGGATAGTGCTTTGATTGAGCATTTGCAAGCCCTCATTATTTTTGCACCATCATTATTCAGGAAATTGTCATACGGTGTAACGTCATCTGCCAATGAAGAATCTGAAACTACAGTTTGTTGCAGTTCTTCTTCAGATCAAAAATCCAGCAGGTCACCTTCAGATTCAGGATCCAAAATCTCATTTATGGCATTTACAATGTCCTGTCCTGTTCTTTGACATTTGACCATAGTAAATGTGTAAATTTTTTTTCTGGCCAGTACTTAGTTTTGTGCTGTACTGCTGATAGTTACATAAATACAAAGGATGAAAGAGAATAAGCTTTCAGAATGGCATTCCTTCTTCAGGTTGGAGAGAAGGGAAGAAAAAAGTGATGGGAACCAAAGGGGAAGGTAATTCACAGCCTATTTGTGTAGCAATTCACAACCTATCCATGTAGCAAAACTGCACTACTCACACTATCTTTTGTGGAACAAAACACTGGTTGCATGATATTTGTGTACATGTTCACACATTATTTCCCTCCCCCACTACTGAAGTATGGCCTAAAAGAGTGTCTCATGATCGGTGAACAAATTCATTCTAAAAATAAATATGAACCTGTATGAGTTACAAGATTACTATTAAGGCTGCAGCAGTGGGTCAGAACTGAACCATTCATGGGTTAGGGAAATCTAGATTTTTCTATTTTATTGTTGTGTCAATGAAACTAAAATTAAATGTATTCTGTTATTTCCTTGTTTGATAAAAAAATAAATAAATTTCAGCTCTCTAAGTAATAATACAAAACTGTGACAAACAACAGAATTAGGGAATGGTTCGTGAGTGTCCTAGCCGCAGTTCTAGCTTTAAATCATATCCTTCATCAATACTTTGATTATCAGTCATCAAGTCTGGAAATTAGAGACATTCTATCCAAG
The DNA here is from genome assembly GCA_026315105.1 of Locusta migratoria. Classification (NCBI taxonomy): domain Eukaryota; kingdom Metazoa; phylum Arthropoda; class Insecta; order Orthoptera; family Acrididae; genus Locusta; species Locusta migratoria. The sequence continues at coordinate 87,623,409 of CM048745.1, forward strand.
GTCCTTCTGACCCCTCCTAAAGTGGTGTTCTGTCAGCCAACCAACCTCCACAAGGTCCTAGTCCATCCCTATGCCACTCCCAATCCCAACCCCTTACCACAGGCATCATATCCCTGTGGAATATGCAAACTCTGCCCAATCACCCCCTTCCCAGCACTTCCTATTCCAGTCCTGTCACAGGTGTATCCTACTCTGTCTGAGGTCAGGCTACTTGTGAAAGCAGCCATGTGACTTGCCATTGTCATTGGACAGCATTTTACATTGGCATGAATCAAACCAGCTGTCCATCAGAATGAATGGCCACCATCAAACTGTGGCAAAAAGCAAGATGGACCCACCTTGTGGCACAGAATGAGGCTGAGCACCACACACTAAACTACAATGGCTGCTCTACTACTTGGGTCATATGGATCCTTGCCTCCACCAGTAGCTCTTCTGTACTGTGCGACCCATTTTATAGTCCCACAACCACACTAGCCACAACCTGAGATAACATGCCATCCCTATACCTTATGTCTAACATTGCCCCCCCCTTCCCCACTTTTTATACTGTATCCCTCCAATTCACGTCTTCCTTCCAACTGTGTGTAGCCCTTACAATGTCTCACAATTAATTACTTTTTATCTTATATATTTTATTGCTTTTCTTCTCATTTTTATTGTTTGAAATCTCCCCCTCCCTCTCCACACACACCTCTGCAACTCCTTTTTAATGTCTTCCACCCCTTCATTTCTCTGCATTTAGTACTGTCAGAGCCTTTAGAATCCATCATGCAAGGCAGAACTTTCCATCGCCACCCTTACCTGGTATCCTTCTGTTTCAATCCCCTTCCTTCTGTTATTGTAAGGGCAGTGCATGTATTAATTTTTCAGTTTTTCAGTTACGTGCATAAACTTAAAAATCAAATGACTCTGCAGTATGCAATGTGTAATTCCATTAATAGAATCAATTGTTTTTCTACCCTCTGATCATGGGCTCCTCATCCTTTCTCACTCCATCCAAACCCTGTCTCTGCCCACCACCTCCTTTCCTTTCTTCTGATCCTCCATGTCCCTGTCCATTTTCTCCTGATCCCCCTCCAAGCCCATTTCCTCCTACCCTCAACACAGCTGTTCCAAACAAAGAATTTAAAAATTGGGAAGTTGCTTCAAATTTTGTCTTAATCAGGGTTGTATATTCAATGTGTGCACTGCAACTTGTGTCAAATGTTAACCTTTTTATGAGCACTTTTGTATTTTCTTTAATCTTTGGAAAATAATTAGTGGAGGAACCGCAATGTTTTCTGGTCTTTTACTGGACCCGAGTAAGATGGACAGCAGTCAGTGGCAAAGAAATGAGATCCACCACGTACTGTATGTACTGCAGCACAATAGGTCAGCAGCCCTCTCATAGCCGACAAGCAACTGAGTTTGTGGAGGGTGAAGTGTTCTGTAAAGTGGCCACGCACAACACTGAGGAAATGTGTAACGAAGAGTAGGGCAGAGGGTGTACTAGTCACCAACTCAAAAGATGGGCTTTCACACATGGGTGTTGTGCACTCTACACATCTGCACTAAGCTGTTTGATTAATCTTATGAAAATTCTCCAATGAGATGTGAAAATGTTCTCCAAAAGAGATAGAGTGGCTGGTCAGTTCTTACCTTAGCTTGGTTATAGTCACATGCACAAAAAGAAACAAATGTAGATGAACATAAATGATGACATTAGCTCACTATCTTTCAAAAATACAGTATTTTCTGTCATCGGGTGAAAGAAGAGGCAGGAGAAAGGGTCATAAAGGAAAGGTTACTCACATCCTAGATCCTAGGCTATGAGGCAGGGGTGGAGATGTGGAACATGTGGAAGTCATACCTAGTGCATGATAAGTGCTGAGCTATGCCAATAGCAAATCAGAGAGGCTGGATCAAGAAGTGAACCAAATAATGCTGATTGTTGGAAGGAGGGGGGGGGGCAGAGATTAAAATTAATTAAGGGAAGATTAGAAACACATACACACACAAGGAAGGGTGAGAAATGACCAATAAATAAATGAGTTGAGGATTATGTACGGGTAGAGGTTAATGTAGGTTTAGTCCAGGGGGTGGCAGGAGGAGAGGATGTGCCAGAGGGCAAGTTTCCATCTCTATAGTTCTGAGGGACTGGTGCTAGGTGAGAGTGTCCAGATGGCATGTGTGATGTAACACGTGCCAAGGTCCCTGGAGCCATTTTGGAGGGCATGCTCTGGCACAGAATATTGATTGTTCCCCAGACAAACCGTCCATCTGTGACCATTAATGCATTAAGCCAATTTGTTGCTGGTTATAGCAACATAAAAGGGTGTGCAGGGAACATTTGTCAGTTGGTAGATGATGTGTTGTTTTGCATGTGACCCTGTCTTGAATGGTGTTGGTTTTTCCTGCACTGGGGCTGGAATAGGCAGTTGTGGGATGTAGTTGAAGGGGGTTTGGTTACAGGTTTAGGAACCGTTAGGTATGTAGGGTGGTTTTGGGATGTTCTAGGATTTGATGAGGTTGTTGTAGAGGTTGGTAGGATGGCAAAATTCTACTCTAGGTGGTGTGGGAAGGATATTCTGGAGGGATGATCTCATTTCAGGGCATGATTTGAAAAAGTCATAGCTTTGACAGAGCAATTTGTCACGGAATTCTAGGCCAGGATGGTACTGTATGATTAAGGGGATGCTTATGGGTTGTCAGGGATCAGGAATGTGATTATTGGAAGGTGAGGAATGGACTGCTCAGGAGATATGCTTGTGAAAAAGGTCTGTAGGATAGTTGGGAGAGAGGAAAGCGTTGAACAGGTTGTTGGTGTAGGTGGTCAGCGATTCATTATTGGAGTAGACATATTTGCCAAGGCTGAAGAGAACAGATTATTTGATATGGAAGGGATGACACCTATCAAAGTTGAGGTACTGTTGTTTCATTGTGGGTTTAATATAGAATAAAGAGTGAATGTGGGACTCAAGGAAGTGCATATACATAATATGATTACCAAAGGCAACATCATGTTGTAGGTATGAAACCTTCAGCATTTCTTCACCACTCCTTAGCGGCTGTGTATGCACATGACTTTTATTTTGTGCACACCTGGTATAATTTATGTTAAAATTCTAATAATAATAATAATTCTAATAATGGAAACTGCAGGATGGAATTAACAATATAGTAATGAGGACAGTTTACAACCCACCGCAAAAACATGACAATGAGCTGCAACAGGTACATTTAAAAAAGAAAAAAACAGGTTTAATTTTTCAAAAATAACTGACCCACAATGATGTGAATGTCCGAAGGCCAGGATAGGTGTTGTTTTACTTTTTAATAGTCTTAAATACCCAAATCATTTCCACTCACAGTCTTGTGGAAGTAATGAAACACTGTAGGAATCAATTCCTTTCAAATATACAACTTATCTTTTCCATCATGCCAAGCCCACAAACAAAGTACCCTCTCCTTAATGGAGTGATTCAAAACTTCTTTACCTTCACCAAGCTGCTGTTTTATCAGACATAACTGCACATCTCCATCTTACAGGTCTTCCATGTTCCCAATCAATCCCAGAATCTCCCACACAAATATATGCATCAACATTTTCATTGGCTTCTTCGGATCCACTGTCCTCCGAAAACATTCAACTTAGTACATATGTCACTTGATTGTATGTCCCCTAATGTGATAATGATGATAGTGTACAAGTCACTGCAAAGACATATGCAAAGTTCTGACAGGAACAGTCTGTTAAGTATGCCTGTTTGACTGTGTGAGTGGGATCTTTCCTGACAAAGGGTAATGGCTTATAGTTTGAATTCTATGTGTATGAGTGTCTTCCTAATATGCTTGTTAGCAGCTCGACATATGTGTTTGCAGTGAGCTTTAAACATACCATTATTAAAGGTTCCCCTTAATGTCAGGCACCTGAAAACGGAATGCTAAAATTCCTACCACCCACCTAACTACACACTTAGTTTTATGAGCTTCAGCCAGTAACCCTTGATGAGCCTTCATTGACAGTTTCCAAATAGAACATCCGAATTTGAAATTGCTGTGCTACAATCGAAAATCCCACCAGTTGTGAGGTGCAATCTGTGATATGGTTTTTGTTGGCAAAAAACCTAAAACCTATAGAAATTTATCATGAACTGTGCAAACTGTGAGGAAGTGAGTAAATGTTCAATCTGGAAATAGTGCATTCAGTTTAAAAAAGACCAAACTGATTTTCATGATGAAGAGAAGAGTGGATGCTTGTACATTGTGATTGATTATCTTCTTGCTGAAATTGTTGAAATGATTTGTGAAATCCGTCACTTCACAATAACAGAGCTTTTGCTTTATTTTCAACATGTTTGACAGGAGTGTGACTCACTGCCTGGAGCCTCAGGTGACAGAATTTTATGATGAAGGAATTTCAAAGCTTGTCCACCGCTATAATATGTGTTTCAATTTGTTTGGTGACTTTGTAAAAAAGTAGTATTGCATTTGCTCTTTCAGATGTATATAATAAAATGTTTTTCTTGTAATTAGTTTTTTTATGCTAAAACATTCCCCACTTACTGAATAGCCTTCATATAAATGTCCTAGTAGATAACAACAGAAGTTCCGTGACACTTTTCACAGATAATGATTTACATGAACTATATTTGCTAGTTTAGTTTTCACTCAAAATTCCCTTATTATCCTGTCCACTGAATCAAATGTCTTTTTAAAACCTATTGAAGACACCACAATATTCTTGTTGCTTAGCATTCTGTGATGAATTATTTTTTTCAAGTTGATAATCTGTTCCACACCAGAGTGGTCCTCTCTAAACCCTGCTTGGTATTCACTTAGTTGATGATCCAGAATTTCTTCTATTTTACTAAAAACAGTCATAGCCTTCTTCAAAAAATAAACATTCACACAATCACACAGGCAAAAAATACAGTCACACAGCCATCATCTCCAGCTGCTGCACTCTGACTTGGATTGCATCAGCCTGTGATGACAGTTGTGTGACTGTGTTGTATACCTGTGTGAATGTTCTAATTTCTGAAGAAGGCCATGTCCGATAGCTGAAGTGTTCAATTTGTTTGTCTTTTTGATGTGCCTGTTGCAACTCATCATGACATCTTTGAGTTGAGCTGTAAACTTTCTTTATTACTATGTTGTTGTTGTGGTGGTCCTCAGTAAACAGACTGGTTTTATGCAGCTGTCCATGCTACCCTGTTCTGTACAAGCCTGATCATCTGAGAATACATATGGCAACCTACATCTTTTTGAATCTGCTTATTGTATTCATCCCTTAGTGTCCCTCTATGATTTTCAAGACACTGTCCATTCCGTTTAATTGCTCCACCAGTTTCTTTTGTGGTTTCTGAGAGAATTATATGTCATCAGCAAACTGCAAGGTTTTTATTCCCTCCCTGTGGACTTTAATTCCCTCTCCAAATTTCTCCTTACATTCCTTCACAGCTTGCTCAAAGTACAGATTGAATAACATTGGAAAAAGGCTACAACCCTGCCTTACTCCCTACCCAACCACTGCGACCCTTTTATGCCCTTCAACACCAATAATTGCTGTCTGGTTTTTGTACAAATTGAATATAACTCTTCGCTCCCTATAGATTACCCCTGCTACCTTCAGAATTTGAAGAGTGTATTCCAGTAAACATTTTCAAAACCTTTTTCCAAATCCACAAATGCAAAGACATATGTTTCCCTTTCCTTAATCTATCTTCTAAGATAATTCTTAATGTATTTCCTTACTTGTTCCCACAGTTCTCCTATATCCAAATTGATCTCCCCCAAGTTTGGATTCCACCAGTTCTTCCATTCTTCTGTTAATAATTCATGTTAGTATTTTGCACCCATGACGAATTAAACTGATAGATCTGAAATTTTCACATTTTTCTGCACTTGATTTCTTAGGACCTGGAATCACTATATTCTTCTTGAAGTCTGAGGGTATTTTACCGGTCTCATACATTTTCATACCAGGTGGAACAATTTCTTCATGACTGGTCCTCCTAATGATAATAGCAGTTCAGACAGAACATCATCTACTACAGAGGCCTTGTTCTACTCAAATCTTTTAGTGCTCTGTCAAATTGTTCTTGAAATATATTATCTTCTACCTCATTTTCCTCTACTTCATCTTCCATTTCTAAAATGCTGCCTTCAAGTTTATTTCCTTTGTATAGGCCTTCTATATATTCCTTTCCCCTTTTGGCTTTCCCTTCTTTGCTTAGTACTGGTTTTCCATTGGAGTTCTTGATATTCATACCACTGCTTTCCTTTTCTTCAAATGTCTCTCTTATTTTCCTGTAGGTGGCATCTATCTTTCCCCTAGTTATACAATTTTTTATGATCTTGCTTTTCTCCTCAAGCCACTCCTGCTTAGCCAGTCTACACTTCCTATCAACCTCATTTATCAGACATCTGCACTCCCTTTTGCTTGCTTCACTTGATGCAGTTTTATATTTTTTCCTGTCATCAGTTGAGTAATGTATCTCCTATGTTATCCAGGGATTTCTATAAGGCCTTGGCCTTCTGCCTATACGATCCTCTGTGGCCTTTGCTTGTGTAATGCTCCCTCTAAAACTCTCAACCACCTCTGGCTCCTTCAATTTGTCCAGATTCCATCTCCTTAATTTTCTACCTTTTTACAGTCTCTTAAGTTTTAATTTACAGTTCACAACCAATAAGTTATGGTCAGAGTCTGTATCTGCCCCTGGATATGTCTCACAGTTAAAATCCTAGTTTCTAAACCTTTGCCTTACCATTATAAAGCCAATCTGATACCTTCCAGTGTCTCTTCCAATTGTACAATCTTCTTTCATGATGATAAAACCAAGTATTTGTGATGATGATTTTGTGCTCTGCACAATATTCTACCAGACTATCTCCTCTTTCAGTCCTTTTCCTCAGTCCATATTCACCTTTTACATTTCCTTCTCATCCCATTCGCAGAGTTTCAGTCCCCCATCACATTTAAGTTTCCTTCTCCATTAACAATCTGAATAACTTCCTTTATCATGTCATACATTTCTTCAATTTCGTCATTGCCGGCAGAGCTAATTGGCATATAAAATTGTACTACTGTGGTTGGTGTTGGCTTTGTGTATATTTTTGCTATGATAATGTATTCACTTTCATAGTAACTTACTTGCATTCCTGTTTTCTTATTCATTATGAGACCTACTCCTGCATTACCACCAACTGATTTTGAAGTTATAACCCTATACTAACCTGACCAAAATTCCTGTTCATCCTCCCACTGAACTGCACTAATCCCCAACATATCTTACTTTAATCTTTCCATTTCTGTTTTCAAATTTTCTAAATTACCTACCCAATTGTGGGACAGTACATTCCATACTCCAATACGTAGAATGCCTGTTTTGTTTTTCTTGATGACATCCTCATGAGTAGTCCCCACCTGAAGATCTGATTGGGGGACTATTTTACCTCTGGAATATTTGATCCAAGAGGATGCCATCATCATATACTCATACAGTAGAGCTGCATGTTCCCGGGAGAAGTAACGACTGTAGTTTCCCCTTGCTTTCAGCCATTCGCAGTAACTGCAAGGCAAAGCCATGTTAGCTGATGTTACAAGGCCAACTCAGTCAATCATCCAGACTGTTGCCCCTGTAACTACTGAAAAGGCTGCTGCCCCTCTTCAGGACCCACACGTTTGTCTGGCCTCTCCACAGATACTCCTCTGCTGTGGTTGCACCTATGGTACAGCTATCTGTATTGTTGAGGCATGCAAGCCACCCCACCCTGACAATGTCTGTGGTTCATTTGGGTGGTCTTATTACTATATTGTAAGTGTATGTCGTTTTTACGTGCCTGTCACAGCTTCTTGTTATGTCTTTGTGGTGACTTGTAAACTGTCCTGCAGATAAATTTACTGATTGTTCTTTGTGGCAGCATGATTCTACATTTGAATTATTCTGTTTCTGAATATTGCAAAATTACTAAAAAATATTTGTCAAGTGATTTCGATGTAATGCAGTAGTGTTTTATCCTGAACTTAATAAGCTGTTAACACTTTTGTTCTACTGTCTGTCACTATGCAATCCTGCTGTAAGTTAAAGTTCCAAAGTAGCATTGAAAAGTTTGATCATCAAATTATAAATTTACTATATAGTTTACTTTTAGATATTCTCAGTATCCTATCGACTGTAACTTTGTTTTTTGTTATGGTTTTACGCAGATGAAAAATAGTGACCCTATAACTGAATTTCACATGTTTGATTAAATCTCAACAAAACCTTGAAGTTATCTATTTTGATTATAAAAGCCTGACAATTTCTACATTAGCTACCAAATACATTTCTAAAACCACTGGAATATAAACCACTAGTAAAATAATCACAAAGTTGTGCAATCCCGAAAATTACGCCTAAATTTTCTGTAGCACAGCTAATAAGTTATATTCTTCAGTGCAATAATAACAAGTAAAGAACATCAATGCACATTAAATTAACAAATCTGAGCACTATTTTCACATAAATGAACTTTGAGGACATTCGGATACATACTGTATATACTGGAGTAATCCGCGCCCTCGAGTAATCTGCGCACCCCAAATTTTGAAGAGGGGGGGGAGAAATAAAAAAAAGGGACCACACGAATTTGTGTAGATCAGGATACCATCCGTCGAATTTGAACAAGTACGTGAGGGCAGCCATTTGGGATGTTACGTCTATTAAATATCAAAACGACATGTAAATATCAAAACAATTTATGCCACACTGATTGAGAGAGAGAGAGAGGGGGGGGGGGGGGCATGCAATGTTGTCATATCCAGAACGTGCAAATCTTGCACCAAACCCATAAAATTGTCGTATTTTACCTACTAAACATTCTCATACAAACTGAAAAATATTTTATTTGAAACATATTACTAGGTTAAATTATACGATTCTTCTTGCTGGGCTGCAGTGGTTATGTTGGCACCAATGGTAATGACGGCATCATTTACTTTGTACCTCCTGAAAAATATTAATGCAATTCTACACTTGATTGTTCATCTGTTGTCAACATAATCACTGGAGCCCGGCAAGAAGCGTCATTAAATTTTACCTATTACTGTAAAAATGTACTCACAGTAACACACTAAAGTGAACATTTATAGAATCTGAACGGTTAAATGAATGGAGTTAAGACTGGTATTACATGGTCATATATCTTTGTAAAAGTCTATATGTCATGTATTTACATCAAAGATATTTGATAGTGTAATAAGGAGCTTCGACATACATGTATTTTTCATCAAAGAAATATCATCAGATGTAGCGCCTCACCGTATATTTGATTATAAAAGTAGCTAGTTTTCTTTCCACTGCAAATGTATCCACTCTGAGCGCTAGCATCGCTGATGCTAATCGACATGTGCATGTGTTTGAACCAAGGGGGTAAGATTTGAACATAACTGCAACGCTGTGCTGTAATTAGTGTTTAAACACAGTAGCAAGAAATCGCTGTAACCCTGTCTTCTACAGATATAGTCGTTGTCACATCCCGATACCGATGTGGGTAATAATACCTAACTTAGGTAGATAATATACTTTATTACTCAGAAAGATGGTATCATAAACTACTCATTCTTACATCAACAATGCAACTGTTTGTACGCACCAGCCGTGCTGGCAAAGAAGCTGCCGGAAAGATACACTACTCTGCTACGTTTGTGACTGGCTAAGGCAGCGCGCAATAAAAAGTTATTATCATCTGCTCTATTGAAATATGATGACAATAATACCCCTTTTTAACACCACGAAGAAGATTTATGTCTAAGAAATATTATTAATATTTGATGATATTTGTTTGTCAAAGATTTCATCGAAAATACCTTTCTTACTATGTGGTGGAGGAAACTTATAAATGGCGTTAGTCTTAGAGTGATCAATTCTAACCCCTTGAGCTGATGCAATATGTTTCATATCAGTGCACACTCCGCTGCAGAGTGAAGTTTCATTCTGGAAAAATCCCTTAGGCTGTGGCTAAGCCATGTCTCCACCATATCCTTTCTTCCAGGAGTGCTAGTTTTGCGTGTTTGCAGGAGAGCTTCTGTGAATTTTGGAAAGTAGGAGGTGAGGTACTGGCAGAAGTAAAGTTGTGAGGCGGCATCGTGAGTCGTGTCGGGATAGCACAGTCGGTAGTGCGCTTGCCCGCGAAAGGCAATGGTCCCAGGTTCGAGTCCCGGTTCCGGCACACAATTTTAATCTGCCAGGAAGTTTCATATCAGCGCACACTCCACTGCAGAGGGAAGTTTCATTCTGGCGTTCAAACAGCTGACGTCAACAGCCAACAAGGAGCAGAGGCATTCACAAGCCACCCCGTGGCTGCTGCAATGTTTGCACTGTTAATGCTATGAACTTGCCTTTATTTTTGAGGCCTCTATAGGCACGGAACCCGTCAGCACTCTTATTGATTCAGGTAGCAGCACATCCCTAATTGATTATGATTGGTATTGCCGATATTGCTGAGTTGCCCGTTTGCCTAAGATATGTCCAGTCGGTGAGAAATGTCAATCCTTTTTTGGTAAGAAACTTTAAGTCAGGGGACAAGTCCCCTTGGAATTGGAAGTTTTTCGTGGCTGCTGAAATTTTTAGTACTTTAGCATCTTACCATCGAAGTAGTGTTGAGAACTGACATTTTACCTCCACTCATTGTCTTGGACTATTCTGGTCGTGAGCTTTACTTCAAGCTTCATTCTGACACTAGGTTTATGTTCGCAATTTTCCTGTTTGGAATCAAGTGTGTAATGTCCATGAGGTTCAGTCCAAATTTGAAGTTGGCCATTTATAAGGCAAAGTCCTGGCAGTTAGTGGTGTTGTAGAGGAATTTTCCAGAAGTTTTAACTGATAGGTTAGGAGTCATCAGTAAAATTGAATATCAGATTTGTTTAACTGACCAAATTCCAGTCAGGCAGGTCCTTATAGGCTGTCCCCCCCCCCATCCCCCCTAAGATGAGGGAATTGGTAGAATCATGGACCAACTTTTGAAGGACAGAGTTATTAGACCCTCGGCTTCTCCATATGCTTAGCTTATCTTTTTAGTGACTAAGGCCAATGGAGCAGGGTACAGACCAGTGGTTGACTATTGGATGCTGAACCAGAAGTTTGTATTGGAATCGATCCCGCTCCCAGACTTAGATAACTGCTTTGTGTGGTTTGGTTTTGGATTTAAATCACTAATATTGTCAGATACTGTTGGTGGAAGATTCTAAGCCATTTACTGCTTTATGCACCGATTATAATCTTTTTGAGTTTAATGCAATCCCATTTAGTTTATCCACTGCAGCAGTGGTCCTCTCCCATCTTTTGGATTTGGTGTTGGGTGATTTAAAGTTTAATTGTGGTTACAATTATCTGGATGAGATGATCATGTACAATTCTGATTTTAATGAACATGTAAAGCATTTTGGGGAAGTTTTAGTGCATCTGAGGGAGGTGGGTTTAACTGTTAAGCTGAACATGATAACACTGGCTCAGGAAAAAATCTCCTTCTTGGGACATATTGCATCAGCTCAAGGGGTCAGGATTGATCACTCTAAGACTAACGCCATTTATAAGTTTCCTCCACCACATAGTAAGAAAGGTATAGCCTGTTTCATTGGGATGGTAAATTTCTTTAGAAAGTACATTGCCAACTTTGCTCAGTTAGCAGCTTCACTTAATCTACATCTACATCTACATAGATACTCTGCAAGTCACATTCAAGTGTCTGGCAGAGGGTTCATTAACCACTTTTATATTTTTTCTCTACCGTTCCATTCTCTAATAGCATGCGGGAAGAAAGAACACTTAAATCGTTCCGTTTTCAATCTGATTTCTCTTATTTTATTGGGATGGTCATGTCTCCCTAAGTAGGTGGGTGCTAGCAAAATATTTTCACATTCAGAACTAAAAGTCGGTGATTGAAACTTCGCAAACAGATCACGCCGCAATGAATAACGTCTTTCTTTTAATGATTTCCACCCCAATTCGTGCAACATTTCTGTGATTCTTTCCCCCCCCTAACTTGATAGAACAAAACGAGCTGCCCTTCTCTGAACCTTCTCAATGTCTTCCGTCAGTCCCACCTGGTTAGGGTCCCACAAGGGGCAACAGTACTCCAGGAGAGGACGCACAAGTGTGATGTAGCCAGTCTCTTTGGTGGAGCTGGTGCATCTTCTAAGCGTTCTGTCGATGAAACGTAACCTTTGGTTTGCATTCCCCACAATATTTTCTGTGTGTTCTCTCCAGTCAAAGTTGTTCATAATTGTAACTCCTAGGTATTTGGTAGAATCTACGACCTTAACCCTTTGAGCGCTGCAGACGGGATATCCCGCAACGCTCCACCGGGCCGTGGGGCCGATGGACGTGGTTTGCCGCGGCACTGGTATTTCCAGCGGGCCCTGCAGGTGGCATTCACCGCGCAGCCTGGCAGGTACCTGGGCGCTAATGCCGGCTTACACCGCGGCCGGTCCCTTTGCCTACGGGTCTGCGGACGTGAACAGCCGCAGGGCTGCATGCCGGCACAGACAAATATCCAATCTGTGCTGACAAACACAGTCTGGTTGCTTTAAATGTTCGGATGAAAAAATAAATACTTAGTGCAAATTTGTGAATTCTTCAGTAACTTCTTGATAGATATTAAACCTTAGATATTCTTATTTAAAAAAAATCTGGCATTATTATTTCTAGAATATTCAGACCTGGGTTGCGGTAAAAAATATTTATTTAAATGATGACTAGTGTTGAGTTTAACATGGTTGTTTGAAACTGGGCTTCGGACGAAACTAGTCGCTGTTTAAATAAATATCTTTTACCGCAACTGAGGCTACAGTTTTCTAGTGATATTTAGTAACAGGTTGCTGTTCTATTTTTCCACAACGTTGGATTTGTGAAAAAAATTACAGGCCTAGACATTCATCTCCTTATGATAAGCGGAAATTATTCAGACGTAAATATAAGTACTAAGAAACCTCGATTTGATTGATCGTTGCTTGCAGACAATTAACTGGGTTTACGTAATCGAAATGTATTCGCAAACTTGGAAAGGGCGTCTTGCCACAGATTGGTTAGTTGCACAAACTCGCCCATTTCTGAAGCACAAAAGGTCATTAGGAATTAAATGTGGCGTTTAATTAGGTTGTTTAGAAACTTGAGTATTTCCTTATCTAATTCTTAAGCAAAAGTTGTACATCATCGATTATTTCTACTGTACAATAACAATTGCGTCCCATCTAAAAGGAATTCAGTAATGTTGAATATTATGTTTTTAAGTTTCCCTGCGGATAATTTGTTGGATTAATGCTCTCAAAATATAGTGGTTAGATTCAAAAGCGTGACTCGGCTTCCAGATGCTTTCGTCGAAAGTAGTTTGCGCGAGAATTACTGCGCTAGTACAGAAGAACGTCAACGTTTAGTCGTTACTGATTCTAGAGAATTTGAATCGCAAGTTGCGTACAAAAATCAGATAATTAAGTACCAGTATGCCAAATAAAATTCAGATGTATATAAAGACCTTATGATGATTCTTAAGAACTAAACGCAAATAAAAGAAAGCCTTTGATGAAGAGTGTCATTCCATGTCAGCTCACCTATCATTCCCTGTTCGACCATTGCAGATTTTGTTGAAATTTTTATATGAACATTCGCTGAAATTTCTCTTACCAACCTATTGAGTTTTAAGTTTCATGAGCAGCATGCATTTACAGACGGAGATAGAACCCAAAATTTACCCTTTTCTCACGCCATGATTTACGCGTTCACATTTGATTCAAATCATCTAGCATTGTTGGCCTGCGTTGGTTGACCATTTACATTTTGTTTGCAGTTAAAATAATGTTCTATCTAATGAGCCCAGTTTGGAAAGCTTTATAAAACAAAAGTAAGGTTGAAAATACCGCATTTTTAACCTTTCTAATATCTTCAACTTTTACACTTAATTTATTTAGTATTGCAAAGCGGCACATAAATGAAGCTTCATGTTTCAGAACCTTGTAGTTAGTTAGTCCCTAAGATACAAAGCGCCAAATGTTGAAGTTTTTTGGGTCGCCAATTTTTAGAGCAGCTTTGTATGATTGTATGATTATGATTGTATATAGCATGTAAAATTCTTTTTAATATTATTCCTATGAAAACGCATACATTTGTACACGATGGCCAAATTTCATATTTGTCATCGAAATATTTCCCGAGTTATAATAGCTCAAAGTCACCAGGAATTCACACTTGCCCTTCGCAAAATTGCGCATGGCGTCAAACAAATGATTATAAATTGTTCAGTATTGCTTCAACAAATCTTAAAATCTATCATTATCGATTGATTGGCGACATGTTTGAATGTTCACATAAATTTTTCCGTCATGGTAGAGCAGGAAAATATTCCGAAATTATGCGATTCGACACGGAATGACCCTACATGTTAGTAGCGTAAGCAGTTTCAGTGTACATTTTCTGTCAGGCAATTATTTCAAGATTCAAAGTTAAGGAATAAGTATTCAGATATTCTGTTTATTTGTAACGTCAGCAAGCACACAGCGAGACTGCCGCGGCCGTCCTGGTTCCGGAAATACTCCGGCCAGGGCGAGGACGGCCAGGCAGAGAGCTCAGGCACACACAACAGGCCACGGAGACGGCGGCCAGCGCAGGTAGGCGGATTAGGTGGCCGCCGGGGCAGGCTTGACTTGGCAAGCCGGACGCGCAGGTGCAGCACTCAAAGGGTTAAGGTTTGACTGATTTATCGCATAATTGAAGTTCAGTGGCTTTCTTTTAGTGGTCATGAGTATTACTTCATACTTTTCTTTATTTAGTGTCAATTGCCAATTTTCGCACCATGCAGAAATTTTGTCTAAATCGCTTTGCAGTTGTTTTGATCCTCTGTTGAATTCACTAACCGATAAACGACAGTATCATCCGCGAACAATATAAGGGAGCTATTCAGATTGTCTCCTAAATCGTTTATAAACACGAGGAACAGTAGGGGACCTATAACGCTTCCCTGTGGGACGCCAGATATCACTTCTGTTTTACTCAATGACTTACCATCAATTACAACGAACTGTGTTAATCAGCAGAAGTGGAAAGGGGAAAAGTTTAGGTGGAGAGATTCACAACAGGCCGCCTTGGAATCACTGAAGCGGGCAATCAGCAATGCCCCGGTATTGGGAATTCCTGATTTTAATCTCCCTTTTACTGTAGAGACTGATGTGTCTGACTCTGGAATTGTGGCTGTTCTGCTCTAGGAGCAAGAAGGCTAATGTAGGCCATTGGCCTATGCTTCCAGAGCTCCATCGGGAGCTGAGGTTAATTACTTTTTTTGTGAACTGGAAGCACAGGCAGTGTTATTTGCCTTAGAATGCTTTAAGTAATATCTTGAGCATAAAAGTTCAGATTGGAGATGGATAACTAAGCTTTTAGTTGGGTTTTGGCCCATCTGCAGAAGCAGGGCAAATAGCATGTTGGGTGGTGCGTATCTTGGCTTTCCGATTTGATGTAGTTCAGGTTAGAGAGTCACAAAACCAGATAGCAGACACCCTCAGTCGCATGTTTGAGCTGTAAGAAACGGAGGACACTGCATGCAAGAAAGAGGTACTCTCTGTTAAGTAAGTAGTTCTCATTCTATGGCCACTGTCTTAACTGAGATACCTTCATTGTTTAGTGACCTCAAGGGAGAACAAGAGAAGGATGCAGAATTAGGTCCTGTTGACTGGGAATTAAAAAAGGGAAAATTGGTGAACCAGTATTCCATGGAAAATGGTGTATTGTGCTATAGAACCAGGTCTGATGTTAAATTGAAGATCTGACTTTCCAGGAATTTAGTACCTGCGGTTATCAGGTACTTCCACCATTCCTTTTGTGTGTGTATGTGGGGGGGGGGGGGGGGTGGCATTGGGGCTACACAAGACTAAGAGGAAAATTAGTGAACATTTTGACATGGAAAGGCGTGGAAACCAATATCAAGGAGCTGCTTAACGGGATAAGCCTGATAATGCAAGGAAAGGTCTCTTGCATTCTTCAAGGGAATTTCAGGCACTGGACAAAATATTTATTCACTATCAGGGTCCCCTACCGCGTACTAAGTGGGGAAATCACTTTGTGTTTGTGGTTGTAGATGCCTTCATCAGGTTTGTAAGGTTAATTCCCAGCAATGGAACCACGGCAGCAGCTAGCATACATCATTTGTCTAATATTTTCACTAGTTTTGGCCTGCCTCGAACATTGGTCAGTGATAATGCACCGGCATTTGTCTCACGGGAATTCCGGCAGTTTTGTTTTAATCACATGGTTAGGCATATAACAACTACGCCCTGCTACCCCCAGCCTTCCTTTGCAGAATGTGTAAGTAGAAACCTTAAGGCTTCTCTCCTGATTTGCAAAGGAAGTGGAACAGTAGTTTGAATTGGTTGAGCTTGGCATTTAATATCACCTACCATGAAGCCCATAAAACTGCACTAGCCAAGTTAATGTTGTCCTTTTGTATAAATTCCCTATTAAGCAATCTTTGGTCCTTCAATTATCTTCTGCCAGAGCACTTTGACCCTGAGGATTTTAAATCTGGAGGCCGGCTAAGAACAACATAAATCATGACCATCAACAGCAGGCTAAGAGATGTAATCAGAGAAGACATACATGATTCGTGGCAGTAGATGACATCATTTATATTAGAAATGTATGGGGTCAGAGCAAACAGGGCCAGGGGGTTAAAGAGAAAATGATGCCGTGGTTCCCGGAATCATGTAAGGTTGTGAAGGCCTTGACTCCGGTAAGTTTCCTAAAGGAGGATTTGCAGACACACAAGAGGCTTCGAGCCCATCTAAGCCAACTCAAGCTCGAGCATGTGATGGATGGGAGCAAGCATTGAGCCTGCCTTTATCCCCCCCCACCTCCCACCCCCATGGTTTCCTCCTTTGGGGGTCGATCTTGACAAGGTTGATATCGAGTGGGCAATTTTGTTCCTTTGTTTTCTGAATCGGTCTGCGCATCAAGAAGTCATTGTTGGCACTGGCACAGGGTCATGTGCACAGAGTGCTGCCCATGAGGTTTCTGTGTCCAGATCAAGTTTTGTTTTTTCAATAGTTAGCCACCACCACGGCTTTGTCATTGGTTTGCAGCAGGTCACTGAAACTGCAGGGCTCCGGCAATAGTCAGCACATAAGCAGATGTGCCTCGTCCTGAACCTCTCCGCATTCACAAAGAGCATCGTCATTGTTAGTCAGCAGGCCCCACCTGCGCAGATTAGTTTTACATCTGGGTACACCAGCCCTCATCCTGTTTAGTGTTCTCCAAACTGTATAGGGAAGCTTGTTTCCAGGTGCCTCTTTTGGCGTTATTGGTAGACCGGTTTGTTCATTCTTCCATCTACAGACTCTGTTATCTTCCTGCGAACCGTCAAGGATCTTAGTTCTTGCGATGAAGCTGTTTCTAGATTTGAGCCTCCGAGCCTGACTGACATGCCCATTCAATGGGTGTCGGTAATCATTCACTTTCTTTGTTCTCTCAGCATCTGCTGCCACCTGCCTTCTTATCCTGGGTGGGGCAATTCCAGCAAGGAGGTACATATTACCTGTTGGTGTGGGTCTGAGACAGCCTGTAACAATGCGCATAGTCTCGTTGACACTTACATCAACCTGTTTAGTGTGGGCGGATGCGTCCCATAGTGGTGCTGCATATTCTGCTGCTGAGACACATACAGCAAGTGCTGATGTTCTCAGTACTGATGGTTGAGCTCCCCATTCATAGTTTGTCAGCCTGTGGATGATGTTATTTCTGGAGCAAACTTTGGCCTTCGTATTTCGGCAATGTTGACTGAAGGAGAGCGTTCTGTCAAATGTAACCCCAAGGTATTTAGGTGTTGGACAGTGCTCTGGCTTCTTACCCTGCCACATAACGTCAAGATCAACATCACTAGCATCTCTAGATGGAAAGCACATACTTGTGTTTTACAAGGGTTTGGCTTTAGGTGATTGGCATCGTAGTATTGAGCAAGTTCTTCAAGACCACTGGATAGTTTTTGGGATACTTCATCAAAACTGGATCCCTGGACAGCCACAGCTGTGTCATCAGCATATATGAACAATCGTGTATCTTGAGGGATAGGTTGGTCATTAGTGTACACATTATACAAGATCGGAGAAAGTACACTTCCTTGTGGTAAGCCATTCTTCTGCAGCCACCATCTGCTGTTCTTGCCATTTAGAGATACATAAAATCTTTGATTCTGAAGAAGGCTACCAATAACAATTGTCAGCCTACAGTCCCCTGTGAGATGATACAATTTGCACAATAACTTTCGGTGGTTTACCGTGTCATACGCAGCAGTAAGATCTATGAAAGCTGCTCCAGTTATTAATTTTCTTTCAAAGCCATCTTCTTTGTGCTGCGTTAGATTGAGTATTTGCCCACAACAAGATCTTCCTGGTCTAAAACCGGCTTGTTCCTTTATGATCTTTCCATGAAATATTTGAGCCACACGATTAAGAATCATCTGCTCCAGCATCTTGTAGAGATGGCACAGAAGTGACACTGGTCTGTAACTTTTAGGATCCGATATCTCCTTGCCAGGTTTTAGTAAGGCCACCACCTTTGCCTGCCGCCATAGTTTTGCGATCTTAAGCTCCTTAATACAGGAATTAATCATTTGCAATAACCAATTTCGAACTTTGGGCCCAAAATGTTTTATCTGCTCCATTCTAAGCTCATCAGTTCCAGCGGCCTTATTCAGTTTCATACTCTGAGTGGCGTCTTCCAGTTCGGTTGCTGTGAATAATGTATTGAGGAGGCCATCATCTTTTTGTTCTTGGAGTATAGCTCTTTTCCTTTCTTTTTTCCCTCCTGTTTTCCCATTCTTCAGAAGTTGGCTAGCGATCTGATTTG
The DNA here is from genome assembly GCA_026315105.1 of Locusta migratoria. Classification (NCBI taxonomy): domain Eukaryota; kingdom Metazoa; phylum Arthropoda; class Insecta; order Orthoptera; family Acrididae; genus Locusta; species Locusta migratoria. The sequence goes on from CM048745.1 coordinate 87,642,260, forward strand.
CTGTTACTCCATTGTTCTTCTGTTTATGGTCAGTTGCGTCCCCACTCAAGTTTTTTAATAATTTCCATGCATGTCTGCTGTTTTGCTTTATGTCTAAGTTCTTGACAAGATTGCACCACCGTGATCTCTTATCCTCAGCAATAGCCTGCATTAGGTTTGATCAGTTTGGTGTTTGCAGGTGATCAAAAACTGTCTCCCTATTGTGTGTAAGTGTCGTTTTGATGGAATTAGACCTTTCACCATGTGTGCTAGGAGCATGGGTTGCCATTTAATTACTAATTTTATCAGACACTTGTGTAGAAGACAATCTAAGTGCTCTTTGTCTGTCAACTTGTGTGAAATGCTCATACAACAGAAATGAAAAGTACAGCACTCACTATTCTGTTTGATACTCAAATTGTTGGTTTTTTGGTCAAGCATCTTATTAGCTTATAGGGTACTGTTGAATGACCTTGGAGTTTAATGCTTATTTGTATGCCTCCTTGCGGAGCTCAGTACAATTCGTTTAACGTTGTTAGCGGCTCAGAACCTCTTGTGAACATTCATATTGTGCTACATATTGTAAAACATTAGCTAATTCTTGTTGTAGATACACTTATGCTTCTTCTGTTGTGCTCTGTGGTGGGAGTTTCGGCGGCGCAGTGAGCAGTGTTTGCTCCAGCTGTAAGATGTTTTAAAACAATGGTATTTATTGTGGTTTTTTGGTTATGGTATATATGTTAAGGTAAGACCTAACTTCCTTAAGAGAGTTCACTAATTTCATTGAAATTCTGATATATTTGTTTTCGTGCCTAAACCTAGTTGCATTTAGGCTTGTTTAAGGCAAAGTTTGTCTTGACATATGTTTAGCGATGTATTCAAGAAATGGTTTGTTAATTTGTAATGGTGTTAACTACACCAAGGTTTTTTTTTTTTTTTTTTTTTTTTTTTTTTTTTTTTTTTTTTTTTTTTTTTTAAATTCTATTTCAAAGGAAGTTGTTGGTTTGGTTAGTCAACCACCAGGCCTTTTAAATTTTTTTAAGATTCTCCTCTCAAACTGTAAATTTCCTTCGATGGTAAGCCTTGCTAATTTTAGAATCTCTCAAAGAACGGAAAAGCCTTAATGAGTTTTCCCACACTTACCATTTGTTAAAGCAAGGATATTTTGATAAACTGGTTTTTTGTTGCACATCAAAGGCAAAACTGAATATTTGTGGGTGGTGCCCATTTGTACAATCTTGTGTAAGGTTAAGTCATTTATTGATTGTTTTTTCCTAAATTTATCAGTTGTTTACGTAACAGACATTATCATAAATTTGTTTAGGATTGTTCTGTGACTTCTAAAAGTAAATCTGAACAATGTTAACTCACAGACTGTTTATGTACCAATGTATGTGGGTTTGACATTAACCATTATATAAGTAAATAAAAAAAAAGGTGTTGTCCAAGGAGCTCAGGTGCTTAGCACTCTAGGGGGACTCTCTTCCTACATTTCTGGTAATCTACTCTTCACTTTCATCATGTAGGTTTATCCTTGGTTTTCAAATGTATAGTGTCATTACCCTGCATATACTTTCGCAGTATACTGTATATGTTTAACAATATAACATAATAAGATACATGGCTGAAAAAATTATAATTAAATAGTATTAGCTGGTGAAGCAGCAGTATAATTTTGTATGAAAAAGATACATTTTTAATATAGTAAAAAACTGGTTTCCTTTAAGGTGGCACCATACCCCTGGTCTCCCCTACATGTTATTTGTCTGAAGGCTTTTGATTTTTTACAATTGCTGACATCTGATGACTTGATTCACATTTGGTAGTGTGGAAGGTACTTCTAATTTACTAATCCGTACAGCGATTACTTTTGCTCTGAATATTGGACTTATTCTGTATGTAATGCAGGTGAATGCCTGTCATTTTCAAGGTGTACTACTATACCAGAAAAGACTGCTGTTCATGTCTACAATCGTTTTCAATAATTCTTCATTTCTTTTATCAACTATTCATAAAATTTTATAAATTCATAGTAAAATTCGCAAGCTTCCGTTATTGGGGCGAGGGGGGAACAGAGGGGGCTGGCAGGGTGGCAGTGACTGCACAAATTTGGCACCTGTCACCTGTGCAAGGGCACTCAATATAGCTCTGTCTCTGAACACCCATCCCCCTTACCCCCAAAGGACAAATTTATCTATGTCCCTGGTTCATATTGTGAATATTGTAATATTTACAGAGGTTTATGCTTGCGTTTTTATAATATTAAGTTGATATGTAAAAGCCTGTGTGGTGGTGCATAAAAGGATAATTGTCAACATGGTAGGAAATGGCAGTAAAATGTGCCTAATCGTGCCTACACATCACCAATCATTAGAGGCTGAGGAGGAGTTGTGTGCTTGCATCTGTTGTGCCTGGAAACACAGTGAGCAGCAGTGACTATATGGTTTTATGACACTTAAATTGGAGAGGCAATTATTTCAAGAGTTGCTATAAAGTTTCCTCAGATGACGTGCTGAGTTCATTGGAAATTTGGTGGCTATTGGTTTATTTGTTTCAATGCTAAGAGAAAGTTTGTTGGCCGATATGTTGTACTGTCAACATAACCTGCCACATCCATCACTTGTCACTGCCAAAGTAGTTTTATTTAGAATTGTATGCAAGCCTGGACATTTGTGTTTATTTTGCATAATAATAACCGCCACTAAGAAAATAATTCTACCTAAACAGTGGTTATCCTAAGTAACTTACCAAGAAGGGTCCTGTCGTGTAAACATACCCTATATACTCGAGTAATCCACGCACATTTTTTCCCAAATTTATGAATAAAAAACTGGGGAGCACGGATTACTTAAATTTAGGTTGGTATCACTCCATCTGCAACAACAAAACACACCAGGTGGGAATTACTCCTCTTTAAGAAACATCCCTTTAGGCCGGTGTTACACAATAATATTTTCGATGAAATCTTTGACAAACAAATACTGCCACGAGAGACCACAAACACCAACTGCTGGCGTGGCGCAGAGGATAGCGCCACGGGCTGTGGAGCAGAAGGTCGCCGGTTCAATCCTGCCCACCGAAAAAATTTATTTCTTTGTAATTTACAATTCCAGAAGGTTCTACATCTTTCTTATGTTCACTTGTAAATTCTACTTGTTTCTTATGTTAACTGTTCTTCTAATTTCTGATAAATTCTGTCTGTATATACATAGCAGAGCACTCTGCCGGAGAGGCAGTCAGTGCTGCGTGTATGTTGAGTTCGTAATAAACGTGCTTTCAGTAAAAGTGCTGTGTTTAGTTGCCTTCGAAGTCAAGCCTACTTCCATTGCAACACGATATTGTTTGGTGGAGGTGCCGGGTACACTGTGCAACAGCTGCATCACCGTGGCTCCGATTAGGCAACGTAACAGCTGTCGCTTACACGGACTGGAACCGGAATACAAGGGATACACCGAGTATGTCCTTCCAAGAGTCCGTATCATCAGACAAACTATGGAAACGAAACCAGCAGTAAGCCAGCTACACATCAGGCACCCGTCGGTGTTCTCTCGAGACGCTGGACAGGACCCAAACAAATGGCTAAAAGGGTTCGACCGAGTCACCAAGTACAACAGATGGGATCATACGATGTGCTTGGCCAATCTGGACTTCTATCTGGACGGAACAGCCCAGCAACGGTTCGAGAACAACGAAGACAAATTGAATGACTAGGAGACATTCCAGGAGGAACTTAAGAGGACGTTTGGAGACCGCCAGCGACAAATCTGCTCGGCGGAAGAACTGAAGAACCGGGCCCAACGACATGGTGAGCCGACACAATCGTACATACAGAGTGTTTTGGCCCTGTGTAACGTAATCAATCCAAACATGACTGAAGCGGACAAAATCACGCACCTGATGAAGGGAATTGCAGAAGATATGTACCAAGCTCTTCTGATAAAAGACGTCGCTACAACAGAAGAGTTCATCAAGTGGTGCCAGCGCATTGAAGAGATACAACAAAGGAGGGTTGGACGCAAGAAGTATGACAGACTCCCAAATGTAGTCCCTATGGCCGTTGTGGAAGACCAGCAACACTTGGCTTCTCTCATACGACAAATCGTGAGAGAAGAATTACAACAGTGCATGGCAGCCGGGACTATTAGACCGAGCGACAATCAAATTATGGCCATGGATGTGAGCCCTGTAAGGCACGAGGTAGCCGACGCCACTGAGGACGAGGTATTTCAAACATTAGCTCCTGTCTGCCCCGTCAGTTGCACCCGATGTGAAGAATGGCGTCGCCCTGCTATGACTTACGCTGCGGCCGCCAAACGGCAGCCCATGAACCAACCGACACGACCACAGCCAACTCCCCCGGTAACTATGACGCCCCACAGAAGAACAGACGTCTGGAGGACAGAAGACAACACACCACTGTGTTTCCACTGTGGACACCCTGGACACATCGTACGCTACTGCAGAGAGAGGAGGCGAGTATTCGATGATTATTTTGCCGCAAGACGTCAGCCGTCAGAGCAGTTCTATCCAAGGCAGTCACCTGCTGATGAGTTCATTCGACCTATGAGAAGAAGCCCATCGCCGTACCCTAGACAAGGTCGCTCCCCGACGTGCCACAGCCATTCACCGTTGCCGTACAGAGGTACCAGCCGCTCCCCTAACCGCCGCGCCCAGGAAAACTAAGCGAGGTGACCATCTACGGAGGTGAGGCCACCGCACATGAAAATCCTCCATGGACGACAGTCACCAAGATGTCGGGAAATCTCATCGATGTCATAATCGATGGCCAACCTGTCCGGACACTTGTTGATTCAGGAGCGTCTTTTTCTGTGTTGTCGGGTAATTACCGCCGCACACTAAAGAAGACAATGTTCTGTGATACGGGGGCAACTGTGTTGAAGGTCGCGAATGGAAAGTACATCCATCCAGCAGGAACTTGTGTCGCAAGAATAACCATCAACAACAGGACGCAGCTGTTTGAATTTGTCGTGTTAACAGAATGTAGTCACGATGTCATCCTCGGATGGGACTTCCTTCAGGCATCCCAAGCTATCATTGACTGTGGAAGATCTGAGCTGCAGATTGAAGAAGTTGCTCCGCCGGATACACGTAATACAGAATTTTCTGGGAAGCTATTCGTCGTTGACAATGTGACGATACCGCCGTTGACAATGAGAAGAGTTGCAGTCACAAACACAGATGACTGGTTAAACTGTGAAGTTCTTGTTGATAGTAAAAAGTTTATGAGGCTCACAAAAGAAATTTACATACCAGCGGCTATCATAAGCATTACCAGTGGTCAAGGAGAGATTTGGATCACAAATTGTCGCAAGCAGTCACAACTTATCCCCAAGGGAATGTGTATCGGGACAGCTGAACCAATCCAGGACGGTGAGCTGCTGTTAGTACAGACAACACACTGGAGGAAACAAACATGGAGCTACCAATAGGGCCTGGACTGACCAAGGAACAACGCCAGTGGGTGTTAGGTATACTACACCAATTTTCGGGTGCATTCACACCTCAGCAGGGGAAAAGTCAGATGCAACGGCCCACGATAAAGCACCGTATCAATACTGGGGATCATCCGCCAATTAGCCAGCGTTCGTATAGAGTGTCGCCAGCTGAAAGACGGATAATTCGGGAGGAAGTGGAGAAGATGTTGCGAGTCCTTGGTCATCTCCGGTGGATGGAACGTGGCGATTCTGTGTCGACTATTGGCAGCTGAACAGAATCACAAAGAAAGATGTCCACCCACTGCTGCGTATTGACGACACCTTAGACTGCTTGAAAGGAGCTACATACTTCTCAACTATGGACATGCAGACAGGTTACTGGCAAATCGAGGTTGACGAAGCTGACAGGGAGAAGACGGCTTTTATTACACCTGACGGCCTCTATGAATTTAAAGTAATGCCATTTGGATTATGTAATGCTCCAGCCACATTCGAACGCATAATGGACAACTTGCTTCGACACCTTAAGTGGACGACGTGTCTCTGCTATTCAGATGACAGTGTCGTTTTCTCGAAAACATTTGAAGAACATCTGAGTCGCCTGTCAACTGTGTTGAAGTGTGTTCAGGCTGCAGGTCTCCGCCTCAATCCAAAGAAGTGCCTCTTCGTCGCCAAGGAGATAAAAATCCTGGGGCACTTAGTCAATGGAGATGGTGTCCGTCCTGATCCAGATAAACTAAGGGCAGTCACAGAATTTCCAATTCCTCAGCACATTCGTGATGTGATAAGTTTTCTCGGGCCGTGCTCATACTACCAACATTTCATAAAAGGATTTTGTAACAAGGCACATCCATTACAAGAACTTCTGCAGGGAGACGCCAAATTTTACTGGGATGAGACAAAAGAAAGGGCTTTCTGAGCAATTAAGGAGGCTCTAACATCCGCACCAGTACTAGCCTTGTACGACAAGAATGCAGAAACGGAACTTCACACAGACAGTGGCTATGGGATTGGTGCAGTGCTTGTACAAGTTCAGGAAGGTGCCGAAAAAGTGATAGCCTATGCGTCAAGAGTACTCTCAAAGTCCGAGATAAACTACTCCACAACTGAAAAAGAATGTATCGCGGTTATCTGGGCTATCAACAAGTTCCGGCCGTATTTATTCGGCAAACCATTCACCGTTGTGACAGACCACCATTCTTTGTGTTGGCTGACTAGCTTGAAGGATTCATCAGGTCGACTAGCAAGATGGGCACTAAGACCCCAAGAGTACGATGTCACAGTGGTATTCAAGAACGGGCGCAAACACAAGGATGGCGACTGCCTTTCGAGGAATCCATTAGTGGAACACAACAGCATTAATGAAATTTCAGCTCTCACTGAATTAGATGACGTTACAGCTGAACAGAGGGAAGATCCAATGCTATTAAAAATGATAGAGGCCTTGGAGAAAGGAGAACCGACCAATGGAGAGTTCCAACTTATAAACGGAACATTGTACAAGAGCAACTACGATCCACTGGGCCCCAAATGGCTACTTGTTGTTCCAGCTCATCTTCAGCCAGCTATTCTCAAATATTTCCATGATGCTCCAATATCAGGTCATCTGGGATTCGTGAAGACCCTAGACAGAATCAGATGCAGGTATTACTGGAAAGGTCTCTACCGATCTGTCGAGCACTATTTGAGTCACTGTAAAGAGTGCCAGTGACGGAAGCATGTGCCGCAATTACCTCCAGGACATCTCGTACTGATTCCGCCAGCAGCAGCTCCATTCCACCGAGTTGGGATTGATCTTTTAGGGAGGTTCCTGAAGTCGACAACCGGTAACCATTGGATAATAGTCTGCACTGACTACCTCACACGCTACGCTGTTAGCAAACCAGTGCCGACTGCAGAAGCTCCAGAGATCACAAAATTCCTTGTAGAAGACATTATTTTTAAGCATGGGGCACCACGTGTCATGATATCTGATCGTGGAAAAGTATTCCAGTCAAAACTAGTATCAGAGGGGTAATGTCACGGTGCAACATTGTCCACCGAATGACAACTGCATACCATCCTCAGACAAATGGTCTTACGGAATGTTTTAACAAAACCTTAGCCGACATGCTTTCGATGTACGTCGATGTTGAGCAGAAGGATTGGGATACAATTCTGCCAGTTGTGACATTTGCTTACAATACCGCAAGACAAGACACCACAGGCTTCACTCCGTTTTTCCTGCTCCATGGCCGTGAAGCTGAGACGACAATGGATACACTGTTCCCGTTCCAACCGCACGACACTCAGGATGACTATGTTAAACAGCTCATCACCAGGGTCGAAGAAGCAAGACAGCTGGCTCACATACGGACACTGGACGCCCAGGAGAAGGACCGTCAGCGGTATAACGACAAGCACCGCCCTGTTGTGTACAGCCCAGGAGATCTAGTATGGATTTTTACTCCTGTATGGAAGGTTGGACTGTCAGAAAAGTTATTGAAGTGATACTTTGGTCCATATCATGTCATACGCCGCCTGTCAGACGTCACATACGAAGTTGAGGATTATGAGCCGTCTTCAGAACCGGCATTGTTCACGTCCTGCGCATGAAGCCTTACTATGATCCTGAAGAGCAGGTAGACGACAATGGCTTCTTGTTCAAGGACTTTAAGGACGGTAATGTTCCTGATGAAGCCACGACAGGAACGTCTGTCGTCGATAATCGCGGAGAAGGGAAGGATTCTTTTGAACTGTCATACAGAGGACCCATGACACGGTCAAGATCCAGGACATTGCAGCTGGTTCCACAGGGATCATAACAGCGGGTCGCTGTTTCTCCAGGAGGGGGAGCAATGCCGCGAGAGACCACGAACACCAACTGCCGGTGTGGCGCAGGGGATAGCATCACGGGCTGTGGAGCAGAAGGTCGCCGGTTCAATCCTGCCAACCGGCAAAAATTTATTTCTTTGTAATTTACAATTCCAGAATGTTCTACATCTTTCTTATGTTCACTTGTAAATTCTACTTGTTTCTTATGTTAACTGTTCTTCTAATTTCTGGTAAATTCTGTCTGTGTATAAATAGTCAGTGCTGCGTGTATGTTGAGTTCGTAATAAACGTGCTTTCAGTATAAGTGCTGTGTTTAGTTGCCTTCGAAGTCAAGCCTACTTCCATTGCAACGTGACAATATTATCAAATATTCATAATATTTCTTAGACATAAATCTTCTTCATGGTGTTAAAAAGGGGTATTATTGTCATCATATTTCAATAGAGCAGATGATAACTTTTTATTGTGCGCTGCCTTAGCCAGTCACAAACGTAGCAGAGTAGCGTATCTTTCCGGCAGCTTCTTTGCCAGCGCGGCTGGTGCGTATGAACAGTTGCATGTTTAAACACTAATTACAGCACAGCGTTGCAGTTATGTTCAAATCTTACACCCTTGGTTCAAACACATGCACATGTCGATTAGCATCAGCGATGCTAGGAGCTCAGAGCGGATACATTTGCAGTGGAAAGAAAACAAGCAACTTTTATAATCAAATATACGGTGAGGCGCTACATCTGATGATATTTTTTGATGAAAAATACATGTATGTAGAAGCTCCTTATTACACTATCAAATATCTTTGATGTAAATACATGACATATAGACTTTTACAAAGATATATGACCATGTAATACCAGTCTCAGCTCCATTCATTTAACCATTCAGATTCTATAAATGTTCATTTTAGTGTGTTACTGTGAGTACGTTTTTACAGTAATAGGTAAAATTAAATGACGCTTCTTGCCGGGCTCCAGTGATTATGTTGACAACAGATGAACAACCAATTGTAGTATTGCATTAATATTTTTCAGGAGGTACAAAGTAAATGAAGCCGTCATTACCATTGGTGCCAACATAACCACTGCAGCCCGGCAAGAAGAATCATATAATTTAACCTAGTAATATGTTTCAAATAAAATATTTTTCAGTTTGTATGAGAATGTTTAGTAGGTAAAATACGACAATTTTATGGGGTTGGTGCAAGATTTGCACGTTCTGGATATGACAACATTGCATGCCCCCCCCCCCCTCTCTCTCAATCAGTGTGGCGTAAATTGTTTTGATATTTACATGTCATTTTGATATTTAATAGACGTAACATCCCAAATGGCTGCCCTCACGTACTTGTTCAAATTCGACGGATCGTATCCTGATCTACACAAATACGCGTGGTCCCTTTTTTTTATTTTTTCCCCCTCTTAAAAATTTGGGGTGCGCAGATTACTCTAGGGCGCGGATTACTCCAGTATATACGGTATGTATCCGAATGTCCTCAAAGTTCATGCCTCAACAATACAGATAGCTGTACCATAGGTGCAACCACAGCAGAGGAGTATCTGTGGAGAGGCCAGACAAACATGTGGGTCCTGAAGAGGGGCAGCAGCCTTTTCAGTAGTTACAGGGGCAACAGTCTGGATGATTGACTGAGCTGGCCTTGTAACATCAGCTAACATGGCTTTGCCATGCAGTTACTGTGAACGGCTGAAAGCAAGGGGAAACTACAGTCGTTACTTCTCCCGGGAACATGCAGCTCTACTGTATGAGTATATGATGATGGCATCCTCTTGGATCAAATATTCCAGAGATAAAATAGTCCCCCAATCAGATCTTTAGGTGGGGACTACTCATGAGGATGTCATCAAGAAAAACAAAACAGGCATTCTACGTATTGGAGTATGGAATGTACTGTCCCACAATTGGGTAGGTAATTTAGAAAATTTGAAAACAGAAATGGAAAGATTAAAGTAAGATATGTTGGGGATTAGTGCAATTCAGTGGGAGGATGAACAGGAATTTTGGTCAGGTTAGTATAGGGTTATAACTTCAAAATCAGTTGGTGGTAATGCAGGAGTAGGTCTCATAATGAATAAGAAAACAGGAATGCAGGTAAGTTACTATGAAAGTGAATACATTATCATAGCAAAAATATACACAAAGCCAACACCAACCACAGTAGTACAATTTTATATGCCAATTAGCTCTGCCGGCAATGACGAAATTGAAGAAATGTATGACATGATAAAGGAAGTTATTCAGATTGTTAATGGAGAAGGAAACTTAAATGTGATGGGGGACTGAAACTCTGCGAATGGGATGAGAAGGAAATGTAAAAGGTGAATATGGACTGAGGAAAAGGACTGAAAGAGGAGATAGTCTGGTAGAATATTGTGCAGAGCACAAAATCATCATCACAAATACTTGGTTTTATCATCATGAAAGAAGATTGTACAATTGGAAGAGACACTGGAAGGTATCAGATTGGCTTTATAATGGTAAGGCAAAGGTTTAGAAACTAGGATTTTAACTGTGAGACATATCCAGGGGCAGATACAGACTCTGACCATAACTTATTGGTTGTGAACTGTAAATTAAAACTTAAGAGACTGTAAAAAGGTAGAAAATTAAGGAGATGGAATCTGGACAAATTGAAGGAGCCAGAGGTGGTTGAGAGTTTTAGAGGGAGCATTACACAAGCAAAGGCCACAGAGGATCGTATAGGCAGAAGGACAAGGCCTTATAGAAATCCCTGGATAACATAGGAGATACATTACTCAACTGATGACAGGAAAAAATATAAAACTGCATCAAGTGAAGCAAGCAAAAGGGAGTGCAGATGTCTGAAAAATGAGGTTGATAGGAAGTGTAGACTGGCTAAGCAGGAGTGGCTTGAGGAGAAAAGCAAGATCACAAAAAATTGTATAACTAGGGGAAAGATAGATGCCACCTACAGGAAAATAAGAGAGACATTTGAAGAAAAGGAAAGCAGTGGTATGAATATCAAGAACTCCAATGGAAAACCAGTACTAAGCAAAGAAGGGAAAGCCAAAAGGGGAAAGGAATATATAGAAGGCCTATACAAAGGAAATAAACTTGAAGGCAGCATTTTAGAAATGGAAGATGAAGTAGAGGAAAATGAGGTAGAAGATAATATATTTCAAGAACAATTTGACAGAGCACTAAAAGATTTGAGTAGAACAAGGCCTCTGTAGTAGATGATGTTCTGTCTGAACTGCTATTATCATTAGGAGGACCAGTCATGAAGAAATTGTTCCACCTGGTATGAAAATGTATGAGACCGGTAAAATACCCTCAGACTTCAAGAAGAATATAGTGATTCCAGGTCCTAAGAAATCAAGTGCAGAAAAATGTGAAAATTTCAGATCTATCAGTTTAATTCGTCATGGGTGCAAAATACTAACATGAATTATTAACAGAAGAATGGAAGAACTGGTGGAATCCAAACTTGGGGGAGATCAATTTGGATATAGGAGAACTGTGGGAACAAGTAAGGAAATACATTAAGAATTATCTTAGAAGATAGATTAAGGAAAGGGAAACATATGTCTTTGCATTTGTGGATTTGGAAAAAGGTTTTGAAAATGTTTACTGGAATACACTCTTCAAATTCTGAAGGTAGCAGGGGTAATCTATAGGGAGCGAAGAGTTATATTCAATTTGTACAAAAACCAGACAGCAATTATTGGTGTTGAAGGGCATAAAAGGGTCGCAGTGGTTGGGTAGGGAGTAAGGCAGGGTTGTAGCCTTTTTCCAATGTTATTCAATCTGTACTTTGAGCAAGCTGTGAAGGAATGTAAGGAGAAATTTGGAGAGGGAATTAAAGTCCACAGGGAGGGAATAAAAATCTTGCAGTTTGCTTATGACATATAATTCTCTCAGAAACCACAAAAGAAACTGGGGGAGCAATTAAACAGAATGGACAGTGTCTTGATAGGAAGGTATAAGATGAACATTAACAAGAGTAAAACGAGGGTAAGGGAATATAGCGTCAGGAAATCAGGCAATGCTGATGGAATTAGCTTAGGTAATGAGACAACGAAGTTAGTAGATGAGTTTTATTATTTAGGTAGCAAGATAACTTCTGATGGCTGCAGTAAACAAGATATAAAATGCAGAATGGCTATGGGAAGAAAAGCATTTCATAAGAAGCAAAATTTGTTGACATCCAATATTTGTTTAAATGTTAGGAAGTCCTTTCTGAAAGCATTTGTCTGGAGTGTAGTATTGTATGGGAGTGAAACATGGATAATAAGGAGTTGTGACATAAAGATGATAGAAGCTTTCTAAATGTGGTATTACAGACAAATTATGAAGATCAGATGGGTCAATTACGTAACTAATGAGGAGGAGCTGCTTAACAAAATTTGGGAGAAAAGGAGTTTCTGGCATATCCTGACTAAGAGAAGGGATAGGTTGGTGGAACACATTCTGAGACATCAAGGAAACATCAGTTTAGCATTAAAAGGAAGTGTGTGGGGTAAAAATCATAGAGGGACACTAAGGGATGAATACAATAAGCAGATTCAAAAAGATGTAGGTTGCATATGTATTCGCAGATGATCAGGCTTGTACAGGACAGGGTAGCATGAACAGCTGCATAAAACCAGTCTGATTACTGAGGACCACTACAACAACAACATAGTAATAAAGAAAGTTTACAGCTCAACTCAAAGATGTCATGATGAGTTGCAACAGGCACATCAAAAAGACAAACAGATTCAACACTTCAGCTATCGGACATGACCTTCTTCAGAAATTAGAACATTCACACAGGTATACAACACAGTCACACAACTGTCATCACCGGCTGATGCAATCCAAGTCAGAGTGCAGCAGCTGGAGATGATGGCTGTGTGACTGTATTTTTTGCCTGTGTGATTGTGTGAATGTTCTATTTTTTGAAGAGGGCTATGGCTTTTTTTAAGTAAAATAGAAGAAATTATGGATAAACAACTAAGTGAATACCAAGCAGGGTTTAGAGAGGGCCACTCTGGTGTGGAACAGATTATCAACTTGAAAAAAATAATTCATCACAGAATGCTAAGCAACAAGAATATTGTGGTGTCTTCAATAGGTTTCAAAAAGACATTTGATTCAGTGGACAGAGAGACCTTGGACAGGATAATAAGGGAGTTTGAGTGAAAACTAAACTAGCAAATATAGTCCATGTAAATCATTATCTGTGAAAAGTGTCATGGAACTTCTGTTGTTATCTACTAGGTCATTTATATGAAGGCTATTCAGAAAGTGGGGAATCTTTTAGCATAAAAAAACTAATTACAAGAAAAACATTTTATTATATACAACTGAAAGAGCAAATGCAATACTACTTTTTTACAAAGTCACCAAACAAATTGAAACACATATTATAGCGGTGGACAAGCTTTGAAATTCCATCATCATAAAATTCTGTCACCTGAGGCTTCAGGCAGTGAGTCACACTCCTGTCAAACATGTTGAAAAGAAAGCAAAAGCTCTGTTATTGTGAAGTGACGGATTTCACAAATCATTTCAACAATTTCAGCAAGAAGATAATCAATCACAATGTACAGGCATCCACTCTTCTCTTCATCATGAAAATCAGTTTGGCCTTTTTTAAACCGAATGCACTATTTCCAGATTGAACATTTACTCACTTCCTCACAGTTTGCACAGTTCATGATAAATTTCTATAGGTTTTAGATTTTTTGCCAACAAAAACCATATCACAGACTGCACCTCACAACTGGTGGGATTTTCGATTGTAGCACAGCAAATTTCAAATTCGGATGTTCTATTTGGAAACTGTCAATGAAGGTTCATCAAGGGTTACTGGCTGAAGCTCATAAAACTAAGTGTGTAGTTAGGTGGGTGGGTGTACTAAGTTGAATGTTTTCGGAGGACAGTGGATCCAAAGAAGCCAATGAAAATGTTGATGCATATATTTGTGTGGGAGATTCTGGGATTGATTGGGAACATGGAAGACCTGTAGGATGGAGATGTGCAGTTATGTCTGATAAAACAGCAGCTCGGTGAAGGTAAAGAAGTTTTGAAGCACTCCATTAAGGAGAGGGTACTTTGTTTGTGGGCTTGGCATGATGGAAAAGATAAGTTGTATATTTGAAAGGAATTGATTCCTACAGTGTTTCATTACTTCCACAAGACTATGAGTGGAAATGATTTGGGTATTTAAGACTATTAAAAAGTAAAACAACACCTATCCTGGCCTTCAGATGTTCGGATCATTGTGGGTCAGTTATTTTTGAAAAATTAAACCTGTTTTTTTTCTTTTTTAAATGTACCTGTTGCAGCTCATTGTCATGTTTTTGCGGTGGGTTGTAAACTGTCCTCATTACTATATTGTTAATTCCATCCTGCAGTTTCCATTATTAGAATTATTATTATTATTAGAATTTTAACATAAATTATACCAGGTGTGCACAAAATAAAAGTCATGTGCATACACAGCCGCTAAGGAGTGGTGAAGAAATGCTGAAGGTTTCATACCTACAACATGATGTTGCCTTTGGTAATCATATTATGTATGTGCACTTTCTTGAGTCCCACATTCACTCTTTATTCTATATTAAACCCACAATGAAACAACAGTACCTCAACTTTGATAGGTGTCATGCCTTCCATATCAGATAATCTGTTCTCTTCAGCCTTGGCAAATGTGTCTACTCCAATAATGAATCGCTGACCACCTACACCAACAACCTGTTCAACGCTTTCCTCTCTCCCAACTATCCTACAGACCTTTTTCACAAGCATATCTCCTGAGCAGTCCATTCCTCACCTTCCAATAATCACATTCCTGATCCCTGACAACCCATAAGCATCCCCTTAATCACCCAGTATCATCCTGGCCTAGAATTCCGTGACAAATTGCTCAGTCAAAGTTATGACTTTTTCAAATCATGCCCTGAAATGAGATCATCCCTCCAGAATATCTTTCCCACACCACCCAGAGTAGAATTTTGCCATCCTACCAACATCTACAACAACCTCATCAAATCCTAGAACATCCCAAAACCACCCTACATACCTAATGGTTCCTAAATCTGTAACCAAACCCCCTTCAACTACATCTCACAACTACCTATTCCAGCCCCAGTGCAGGAAAAACCAACACCATTCAAGACAGTATCACATGCAAAACAACACATCATCTACCAACTGACAAATGTTCCCTTGCACACCCTTTTATGTTGCTATAACCAGCAACAAATTGGCTTAATGCATTAATGGTCACAGATGGACGGTTTGTCTGGGGAACAATCAATATTCTGTGCCAGAGCATGCCCTCCAAAATGGCTCCAGGGACCTTGGCACGTGTTACATCACACATGCCATCTGGACACTCTCACCTAGCACCAGTCCCTCCGAACTATAGAGATGGAAACTTGCCCTCTGGCACATCCTCTCCTCCTGCCACCCCCTGGACTAAACCTACATTAACCTCTACCCGTACATAATCCTCAACTCATTTATTTATTGGTCATTTCTCAGCCTTCCTTGTATGTGTATGTGTTTCTAATCTTCCCTTAATTAATTTTAATCTCTGCCCCCCCTCCCCTCCTTCCGACAATCAGCATTATTTGGTTCACTTCTTGATCCAGCCTCTCTGATTTGCTATTGGCATAGCTCAGCACTTATCATGCACTAGGTGTGACTTCCACATGTTCCACATCTCCACCCCTGCCTCATAGCCTAGAATCTAGGATGTGAGTAACCTTTCCTTTATGACCCTTTCTCCTGCCTCCTCTTTCACCCGATGACAGAAAATACTGTATTTTTGAAAGATAGTGAACTAATGTCATCATTTATGTTCATCTACATTTGTTTCTTTTTGTGCATGTGACTATAACCAAGCTAAGGCAAGAACTGACCAGCCACTCTATCTCTTATGGAGAACATTTTCACATCTCATTGGAGAATTTTCATAAGATTAATCAAACAGCTTAGTACAGATGTGTAGAGTGCACAACACCCATGTGTGAAAGCCCATCTTTTGAGTTGGTGACTAGTACACCCTCTGCCCTACTCTTCGTTACACATTTCCTCAGTGTTGTGCGTGGCCACTTTACAGAACACTTCACCCTCCACAAACTCAGTTGCTAGTCGGCTATGAGAGGGCTGCTGACCTATTGTGCTGCAGTACATACAGTACGTGGTGGATCTCATTTCTTTGCCACTGACTGCTGTTCATCTTACTCGGGTCCAGTAAAAGACCAGAAAACATTGCGGTTCCTCCACTAATTATTTTCCAAAGATTAAAGAAAAAACAAAAGTGCTCATAAAAAGGTTAACATTTGACACAACTTGCAGTGCACACATTGAATATACAACCCTGATTAAGACAAAATTTGAAGCAATTTCCCAATTTTTAATTCTTTGTTTTGAACAGCTGTGTTGAGGGTAGGAGGAAATGGGCTTGGAGAGGGATCAGGAGGAAATGGACAGGGACATGGAGGATCAGAAGAAAGAAAAGGAGGCGGTGGGCGGAGACAGGGTTTGGATGGAGTGAGTACCATGTTAGGAAACAAGTGGGAGGTGATAGATAGAGGGGGAGGGGGAGGTTAGGAGATGGACAGAGAGAAAGGATGAGGAGCCCATGATCAGAGGGTAGAAAAACAATTGATTTTATTAATGGTAATTACACATTGCATACTGCAGAGTCATCTGATTTTTAAGTTTATGCACATAACTGAAAAACTGAAAAATTAATACATGCACTGCCCTTACAATAACAGAAGGAAGGGGATTGAAACAGAAGGATACCAGGTAAGGGTGGGGATGGAAAGTTCTACCTTGCATGATGGATTCTAAAGTACTAAATGCAGAGAAATGAAGGGGTGGAAGATGTTAAAAAGGAGGTGCAGAGATGTGTGTGGAGAGGGAGGGGGATATTTCAAACAATAAAAATGAGAAGAAAAGCAATAAAATATATAAGATAAAAAGTAATTAATTGCGAGACATTGTAAGGGCTACACACAGTTGGAAGGAAGACGTGAATTGGAGGGATACAGTATAAAAAGTGGGGAAGGGAGGGCAATGTTAGACATAAGGTATAGGGATGGCATGTTATCTCAGGTTGTGGCTAGTGTGGTTGTGGGACTATAAAATGGGTCGCACAGTACAGAAGAGCTACTGGTTGAGGCAAAGATCCATATGACCCAAGTAGTAGAGCAGCCATTGTAGTTTAGAGTGTGGTGCTCAGCCTCATTCTGTGCCACAAGGTGGTCCATTTGCTTTTTGCCACAGTTTGATGGTGACCATTCATTCTGATGGACAGCTGGTTTGATTCATGCCAATGTAAAATGCTGTCCAGTGACAATGGCAAGTCACATGGCTGCTTTCACAAGTAGCCTGACCTCAGACAGAGTAAGATACACCTGTGACAGGACTGGAATAGGAAGTGCTGGGAAGGGGGTGATTGGGCAGAGTTTGCATATTCCACAGGGACATGACACCTGTGGTAAGGGGTTGGGATTGGGAGTGGCATAGGGATGGACTAGGACCTTGTGGAGGTTGGTTGGGTGACAGAACACCACTTTAGGAGGGGTCAGAAGGATCTTGGATAGAATGTCTCTAATTTCCAGACTTGATGACTGATAATCAAAGTATTGATGAAGGATATGATTTAAAGCTAGAACTGCGGCTAGGACACTCACGAACCATTCCCTAATTCTGTTGTTTGTCACAGTTTTGAATTATTACTTAGAGTGCTGAAATTTATTTATTTTTTTATTAAACAAGGTAATAACAGAACACATTTAATTTTAGTTTCATTGACACAACAATAAAATAGAAAAATCTAGATCCACATGTTGGCCTGTTCACATGTTTCACAAGTTGTTAGATTTGGCTGCAATAAATGCCTGTATATTGTACAATGTTCTAGATGAGATAAAAAATTGAAACACAGGGACATCATACTGCAGCTAGGGAAGGGGCTTGCTGAGAACATAGCAGCCTAGAAGACTAGTGTCTGCAATAGTCCTGAAGAAATTCGTGAGAGACAAGAAAAGTGAACATCTTGCCTTGTGAAGTCAGACTGCACTGGAAACAAATCATTTGGAAAGTGTTATATGTGTTATACTGTCTGCACAAATGCACGTCAAATGATTATTATTAGTACACATTATGTAATGTTGGTGAATATAAACACTCAACAAGTATATGTAAGCTTCTTAATAATAAAATACTTCAAACAAAGGATTCATTAACAGCCACAATGACCAACTGACCTTGGAGAATAAAAGGAGAAGATACCTGGGTCATAAGTAGGGATGGGTTGAACCACAATTTTACTGAATCGAATCCAAATACCGAATCTTAAATAAAAAATGTGCCAAATACCGAACCCGAATTGAATCTTCTGAATATTGAACCCAAAAAACCTCTCAACTCAAGTACATGTATTTAAAAATAATTACTACTCTATCACTGCCAGAGATGAAGATAAAGCCTTCTGGGGTGGATCCCAAATGATAATATTAACACTAAAATTTAAGAAATTAAAATTTCATTTAGATTTTTATTTTAAATCTTAAGGATTTTTTTACACTTAAAAGAAATTTCTATGAAACATTTTGAGATATATGTTGTTTAGATGAGCTAAAAGATAATAAGAAACTTTCTTAACTCTATTACAAACTGTTTAACAATTTCTTTTTTTAAAGGGGAAGAGTCAAAATTAAAACCTGAAAAGATGAGTAGGTATTGTGGAAGTTAAAAAAAATAGATTCTTAAAAAGTAGGATGTCTAAATTAAAGACACTTAAAAGAAATTTCTATGAAACATTTTGAGATATATGTTGTTTAGATGAGCTAAAAGATAATAAGAAACTTTCTTAACTCTATTACAAACTGTTTAACAATTTCTTTTTTTAAAGGGGAAGAGTCAAAATTAAAACCTGAAAAGATGAGTAGGTATTGTGGAAGTTAAAAAAAATAGATTCTTAAAAAGTAGGATGTCTAAATTTTAAATAATTTTATAGTGACATAACAGGCATTCCATGAGTGATGGACAGGACATTCAGAAACAGAGAAATCCGTGTTTATTTGATGTGTATGTAC
The DNA here is from genome assembly GCA_026315105.1 of Locusta migratoria. Classification (NCBI taxonomy): domain Eukaryota; kingdom Metazoa; phylum Arthropoda; class Insecta; order Orthoptera; family Acrididae; genus Locusta; species Locusta migratoria. Next base: position 87,661,590 of record CM048745.1, read on the forward strand.
TTGTTATTGCCACGAAGACATTCCAGAACTGTGAAAAGTACTTAACGCACAGATTGCGAATTTGGAGGGTTAAGCAAGGGTATTTTGTAGATTTATTTATTCTTCGTAACATTTAAGATCACATAACTTGTCTGCATAGAATTTATATGCATAGAAGATTTAAAATCAGTACAAGAAGTTAGTTGCCATGCTTCATTTCTAACTATTTCCTTTCAGGACAAGAATAATACAAATGTAAACATTAACGTGATATGTAGGCCTCTATTCTCCCGTGTTCGCCGTTGTCTTTCGAGTTTGTTAGGCGGACGAAATTTAAATGTAGTAACAGCTGACACGGAAGACTACATGGTGTAATGTTTAAATTTGTATTATTGTTGTGGTGAAGAGAGTGTGGAATTTACGAAACATGATTCATAGGGACAATCCCTTGCCCCTAATACAAAAACATGTAAGTTGTAGCACGGAGGCAGTGGTTTTAGCATCAGGCATACTGACTCAACACTTGCTTGCCAGTCGGCTTTATGTAGTAGCTTCTAGATAAGACTTCAAATGTACAGCTATTGTCTGAAACTAAATGCAGAAAAATAAAACAATTTTTTTAGACTTATAATACAAATTTTACGAAATGTTTATAATAGCAATTAGATACCAATACAGTGATTCTCAGTAACAGTTACTTCGTACTACAGAGCATCATCCCTCATGCAATCAAGTGCATTCAACATCGAACATTTTTAAATGACTGTTACGCAGGCTGATCATCATTCCATTGGCACACTTGCGCATTTTACATGACCCGTTGTTGTCAGTTGTCTGTCACTTTTCGAAAGGCAGTTGGTGTACATATGTTTAAGCTTTACCTTATATGATTTATTGAAACAGATGTCAAGTGGTTACTGTACTGACGTCATCCCGCCATGGATGGCGCATGCTTAGAACTTTTTTCCCACATAATAAATAACGTGCTTCTTGAAATCCTAGTGCTTCATTACAGTTCACATACCCCAGAACTACACAAAATTTGACAAAACAATACGTGAAATCAGAATGAGGCAACTCGTGCAAAAATCCTAAAGCCGTATGTATTGTGGGTATTTATATGAAGAAATTTATTTTTGTTGCTACTTATATTTGAAAGGCTGCTAGATTTGAAGTAGAGCAATACTAAAGTTCTATTTACTTCATTGGATGGTGTATTAAAATTCAATTAGACTCTTCTTCCTTTTTTATATTTTATTTTTAAGAAAACAAAAGTTTTAGCACCAGGATTTATATTTGCACCTACTAAGCAAGTCTGTGTACCACTGTTTATATTATATATGGGAAAAGTTATTTGTGACGGATCCTAGCGCCATTTATCAGATCTATTCAAAATGAGGTAGTGTCATTTTATGACAGCATGTCCTGCAGTGGATCTATGGAAAATAAATAATGCAAATGAAAGTGCAGTTATGCAAAGTAAACTACAACATTTGTAACTGAAGGTTTCCATATAACACTTTCGATTTGGGATTCAGTATTATTCGGCCACTATGCAACGAATCTTGAATCCATAGCCAGTGTGCTAGATTCGGCCGAACCACTCGGACACTGACCCAGATATCAGTATCTCCAGTGTTAATTGCTCCAGTCCATGGCGGTATTGCATGACAAGGATATTCCTTTGTGCTTGGTTATTGAGGGTGGAGGGAGGATTGTTGGTGTGTGGGGATATGGCATGGGAAATTTATTTGTGGACTACATCAGGGGGTAATATCCATCTGTGAAGGCTTTTGTAAGACCTTCAGCATGTTGGGTAAGGGTCTTCTCATCATTGAAAATTTACCGTCTACAGGTGGAAAGGCTGTATGGGAGGGTTTTTTTTTTTTTTTTTTAATGCGGAATTGATGGCAGCTGTCAAAGTGCAGGTACTGTTGGTACTTATGGTGTGGATAAAGCTGTCAGTTAGGTGGAGTCTAACATTTAGGAAGGTGGCAAGCCAGGTTGAGAAGGATCAAGTGAAACTGATGAGAGAGGAGGAGTTGAGGTTGTGAAGGAATGAGTATAGGGAGTTCTGGCCCTGAGTCCAAATCATGAAAATATCATCAATGAACCTGAACCAGACCAGGGGTTTGGGGAGGTTACAAAGATTCCCTCTAGTCAGCCCATAAATAGGTTGGCATTGGAGGTCACCATACAGGTGCCTGTGGCTGTGCTGTGGATGTGATTGTATCCTTTTTCTTCAAAGAAGAAGTAATTGTTTAAGATGAAATTGGTAATTGTTATAAGGAATGAGGTATTGAGCTTAGATTCTAAAGGTAACTGAGAAAGTTAGTGTTTGAGAGTAGCAAGACCATGGACATGTGATATATTGGTGTAAGGGAAATGGCATTAATGGTGACAAGTAAGGATCCAGGAGGTACAAAGGTGGTACAGTGGAGAGTCGCTGAAGGAATTGGTTTGTGTCTTGGATGTGGGAGGGTAGGTTTTGAACCATTCGTTGGAGTTGTTGATCAGAATTCTTTCAGTGGGAGAACATTAGCCAATCACAATTGGGTGTCCGGGTTTGTTAGGTTTATGGATTTGTGCGAGGATGTAAAAGGTAGGTGTGCAGAGAGTTGTTGGAGTGAGGAGGGACATGAATTGGAGGAGAGGTTCTGGGAAGAGCCATAATATTTTAGCTAGTATTGTAGATCATGTTGGACTTTTAGGATGGGGTCATCCTGTCACAAAATGTACATGAGAAATTAGACAATTGAGGTAGGATGTCTGCCACACTATCACTGTGATTCATTATAAGAGTGATGGAACCTTTGTCTGGAAGGAGGATGATAAGGTTGGGATTTGTTTTGAGGTTGTGTAAGGCTGTCCTTTCTTCTGCTGAAAGGTTGGTATTCGTAGGAAGGGTGTAACGTTTCTGCTATGTTGCAAACTCCTAAAAATCAGTTGCCAACATAGAAACACGAAGTGTCCGACACCTAAAAATAAAACTTCATTACCGGACATGTAAAATATCATATTTTCTCCTTCTGTTTGAAATTCTGTTAACACTATTAGTAAAATGCTTTTAAGAAATAGTACGTTGATTTAAATATAACTTTGGCTGACCTTTTACGTAATTTTCAGTTTTTAATACTTTCGTAAATAATAGCTGCAAACACTAAAAATGCATTACACTTAGTTTCGGAAATTGCTGAACCTATATAGATACTAATTTGTATAAAAACAACAATACTACATGTTATAACTATTGCACAACTTGATTTCATATATACCTTTTGTTTAAATAAATTAGGGCAGACCATGTTTTATATATCACTGGATTCTAAATTAAATACTGATAATTTTTCATGCACTAAAATTAATAATCCGTTTGGTACTAAGAAACTCTCTTTGAAATTAACAAAACTACGACAACCATATACAAATCCGTATTAATAAATAATTTGACCACAAACTGAAACTCATTAAAATTCCATGTCACAATAATAATACACCTACACAATATAGGCAAAACAAATATGTGTGCACTTCGAAAACACACATAATGTAAATAATTTGAGCACTGTAAACACTAGTCAAAAGGATGACTTTAAATTTGTGTACTACAATAAATACAAATTTCATGAAACAAGTACATACATTGAGATAAATAGTCAAAGCTTAAATGTAATGTTTTAATTTCTGTATTTTGGCATATTTAATGTAAAAGAATATTGTTTAATTGTGAATTACAAATATTTGTCATCAATCTTATTACGCGGTTACGTAGAAAGATGTTGGAGAGAAACCATGTTTTATTTAGTCTTTTGGGAGTCTTCTAGCAGCCACAAGCCTGTAAGCAGTTCTGTTGGCTTGCCGCTGCATTTTTTTTTTATTATTGTGCAACAATGTAATTGATTTGAACTTTGTTTAAGTGGGAATAAAATTGTTTCCATATCAACTGACATGTTTCTAATTTACGAAAAGATCCTGTAAAATCAAATGTTTTAGTGAATGCCGAAGACAGCTCACAACGCAATGGACCTCAGCCAGCATATAAATTCAACTTCACCTACAGTGGAATGACTTTGTTATAGACTGTGAACTAACAAAACTTTCCGTAATTCAGGAAAATATTAGGGCTCAGTTTGAGTCATTCCGAAAAGGGGTGACGGGCGTTAGAAGGGACTTGGGGAAGAATGGTTTTTCCAAGTTGGAAGTAAGGAATTCTTGGAATGTGACTCAAGAATGGTTAGTTGGGAGTGAGGGAAGGTCATGGTAGGATGGTAGTATGAATTAGGAGAGGCAGGGTTAAATTTTGGAATTAGATTATCACTGCTTAGAGGGATTGTTGGCAAAGTACTTTTTCCACTGTAGGGACCAGCAGAAAGAGAGGCAGACTTTGGCAAGTCCAACATTGTTAAAATTTTGTATGGAGCTGAAGATGAGACCTTTGGACAGGACTGAAACTTACGTGGGCTTAACCCTCGAGCAGGCGTGCTGAATTTCGTAACATGAGTGGGCGCACAGCACACTTTGTACACGTGTAGTCAAAAGCTGTCAGCTTGCTACCAAGGGAAACATGTATGAGCTAAGTCATAGTTTAATTTTAGTTTATTCAAACAACAATAAATAAACTTATATAACATCACTAATTTCCTGTCTGATATAACAAATAAGAAAACTCTCATGTCATTTTATTGCCGCAGCTGACATAGGTATCTAATCTAACACCTCTTTAAGCACATGATAAACAAAAAATATTTCATAGTAACATAAAAGGACAAAAGCTTTGTATATTGAATAAGTATCAGTTATCACAAAGTTCCTTACATCTATACAGTTAATTATCTTGTGTATTTTTGGAAAAGGCATTACATTTCTCACATGTATGCATTGTTTTTACATGTCCTTTGCAAACAAATCTGTGGCACAAGTTAAACCTTATGGTAGTAGATGTGCTAAAACAAAAATCTCTATGCCGTACTTCACTGGTTTGTTTGGAATATACTGAACAAAAGAACAGCGAACCCAGAAAGCTTGCAACTTTTCATCTACTGTCGCAAATTGTGCCACACTGTACGCGTTTTTGCAGTTCACCACAAAGTCATCCAATATTTGCCTTACTGCAGCAAGCTTATCTGTTACTCTTTTTTCTTGTACTCTTCTCATCAAAACAGATTCTCATAAAATGTATAAAAATCATCTGTAGCTCATCACAGCGCTCGTAATCTCCATACCACTACCACCTGCTGTCCACAGTTCAATGACATTTGTGTGGTTTGTTTTCTGAGTGCCAATGAGATACAGCAGTCCCAACAGTGCAATTATTTCACACCTTGTTTTTTCCTTAGTGTCCCTTTCTCTGGAATATTGTATATATTCTTTCTTAGATTGAATGTATATGTTCATGCATTTCACAATTTCATCAATGATTTCCAGGGTAAGTATTGTACATAAAGCCTCTGTTTAACTTGTAACCCATCTGGCAACACATCTAGGCACAGGAAAAAATTTTCAAAATATTCTTTCTTTTTGTTTTCGAAGTCACATTAGGACATATTTTATTCCATTTACACGTTTTGTCCCTTCCAATAAAAATACCACTGGAGAGTAGCTCTTCATAGTCATCATTTGAATCACAGACTTGGCCTGATCTGGTCACTTCATGTGATAAGTACCTCTTCTTCCTCAGTGTCATCGTTTTCGTTGTCTAGGGAAGTGTTTAAATCCGGATCCTCGTTGAGCAGCCAATCAAGCTTGTTGTCTTTCGGCTTGGATCTTACCCTACACAGTGATATACCCACTTGTTACATGTTATCATTTGATCTAGATAAAAAGGAATGAAAAATAAGTGGAGAAAAAATTACTTACATGACTGGGCATGTGGCGTACTTTGTACACCAAGATTACGAACTCGCAGTTTATTCTAAATTACTATAGCTCAAATGAACCTATGACAACACAACTTCTCACTGTGCTAGCTGAAACGATAATGCAGGAATAGGCAGGGGCTTGCTACTGTCAACCAACCATGGGAAGATGCACAGCAATGTTATTTACGGTTGGCACACTTTTTAAACAGGTGCGCCTGCCACTTTGGGTGGGATCAGAGTTGGCTTTTGATGTACCAAGGTGGCACTAAAATTTCAGCATGCTGGATAGTAGTATTTATCCAGCTCGCAGACATCTTGCCATCACCTTGGACTGGAACAATTACATCATATCTACTGTTGCAAAAGTACAGCGAGTGAAAATCCAATAGATGTATACTATTGGTTTGTACTGACAGCCATACAAAAGTAAATTAAGTTTTGTTACAGTTTTATAAATAAAGTAGTCAGATGTAAACAATAAGAAGAAAGGAAGATTACATTTTAATGTCTCAACAACACCGTAATCATTAAAGACAGAGCACACATCTGGATAGGTGTGGTCAGGTAAGGAGGACTAAATCAACCATGCCCTTTGAAAAGAACCATCCTAGCATTTGTCTGGAGTGCTTTACACAAATTATGGACAACCTAAATGAGGATGGCCAGAGGTGGGGTTACACCATCGTCTTCCCAAATGCAAGTCCAGTGCCACCTCAGTTGGTTGCAAACTATAGGGGGTAAATGATGAAAAACACTGATATTGGAAGTAAAATGTGTTTGCGGTACATTTTATTTATAAAATGAGAAATGACAGCTCTGCCTCTCACATTCTCACTAATGGAAACTTGGTCAGGATCTTTGAAAACAAACAAAGTAAGAGACAAGCATATGGATGCCAGTAGTAGTATGTGTACAATATTCATGCCGAAAAAGTTTTTTTAGACATGTTTTGTACAAATCTGTAGGGTGGATTGGCCCAGTCCTCTATGAAATGTAAGGATAAGCGAACTGCTGCAGTGGAGGTGGTATTGTGTCCCATGCTGAGGCATGAAATGAAACAGTATTTAATTAACAACCATTTATTAAGTACATATACAGAAGTACTCTCTTGTTCTCCTGAGGTTAATTGTGCCTGGCATTCAATTTTCCTGTGCGACAAGTCACATTGGCTGCTGTTGTGACATTTAGTGAGAATCCGTTGCACTAACTTCCTCTGAAGTGGCATTGCTGGTGTCTGTTAGGCAGCCATGTTTCACCATCTGTGTGTGTGCCAAACTGCTGTCACAGTGTCCAACGACATCAGTGCTCGTGAAGATAGTGTGGCACTCAAGTCCTCATTCAGAGGTGAGCATGGCCTCAGTTGTCAGATGAAGGCAAGAGGCTGTGCAGAGTCTAATCTCCTAGATGACAGCTTGGCAGGGGTGTCAAAATTCATTCAGTAAAGGCTATAAAGACATCAGTGACACAGGAACACAGCCCTTGATGTTGTATAGCTTCCTAGTAGACACATTGGGTGTGGGGTGACTGCTGCACAGTCAGAAGGCTATGGTTCTGGGATGGCAGTCGTTGCTACAGTAACTGACAGTGCTTCTGACATTCAGTAAGGTACCCTTCAACTTAGGAGAGTTGGCCTTCAATTGGTATCTTAGATGCAGATGGAACTGCCAGACTCAGAAAATGGGTGGACGGTGATTTTATAAAGTGCTTGGTGCCACTACCTCATCTGCATCTCTACTTCATGTGTACGTCAGCACTCCTGGTTGGCATAATGTTCAGCTTAACATTTGTATAAGCTCCTTCATGCAACAACTGCTCCCCAAACAGTGTTCTTGTGGAAGTACTCAGTGTAGGTACTCCATGTATATATGTTGTTGGGCATCATTCTTGATTGTGCTATATTCCGTCCAGCAAGCTGACTTCCTGATTCTCCAGAATTGCGCACTGGTTTCTGTGTCAATGCATGTTTACAATGTAATGCACACTGCTTGCATATTTTCAAGCTCCCACATGGACGCGTTGTGTAACAGTTCGCCTTTGTGAAAAATCCATCTGCTCAAATTGGGAAAAAAATCATTTCGCCCCCCCCCCCCCAACCTCTAGTATTCTGTGCAACAAATCTAAGGATTATGTGAATAATGATGAGTTGGATAACAATCCTGGAAATATTCATAAATGAGAATTTGTTTCAGTAGTTGTTGCTAATCAGATAAATGTTAATAAATGTTTAAACAAATTAATAATGTTACACTGTCTCCTTTATTATTGTTTCCATGAATTTGTGTGTAAATGTTATGGAGGACATATTAAACATGATGGTACAAAAATTAACCATGACCTTCTTCAAAAAATAAAACACTCAGACAATCACACAGACACATAACACAGTCACACAAACCATCAGCTCTGGCTGCCACACTTCAAATCACACTCTGTGGTGTGGAAATAGGAGAAGGGAAGGAAGATGGAAGATTATATCAGGATGGTGGGGATGGATGCAGCTTAGCCTTGCAGAGCATGTTCATATTAGACAGGAGGAAAATCGATCAATCAAACACAGGAGCACCACAGGCATGCATGCACACACACACACACACACACACACACACACACACACACACACCACTCGAAATAGGAGAGGTTTAGGATAGAGAGGTGGAAACTGTTGGGTGTGGAAAGAAGGGAAGTTATCGTAGGTGGAGGTCTGGATAATTTCGGAATCGGAGACTGTACTATACAGATAACTCGCATCAGTGTACTTCAGAAAAGCTGGTGGTGGGTGGGAAGATCCAGATAGCCCGGATTGTGAAGCAGACATTGAAATCAATCATGTGCTCCACTGCATGCTGTGCCACAGGTTGTTCCACTTTGTTTTTGGGCACAGTTTGGTGGTGGCCATTCATCCTAGTGGACAGCTGGTTAGTGGTCATACCAATATAGAAAGCTGCACATTGATTGCATCACAATTGGTAAATTACATAGCTGCATTCACAGTCTGTGACAAGACTGGAATAGGAAGTGCTGTGTGGATGGATTGGACAAGTCTTGAAGTGGGATCTTCAACAGGGATATGATCCCTGTGGTAGTGAGTTAGGTTTTGTGGTGGCATATGGTGGTTGGGAGAGCAACAAAACACCACTTTAGGAGGGTTAATTAGGATCATGGGCTGGATGTCTCTTATTTCTGGGCGTGAGGACAGAAAATCAAAACCTTGGCAAAGGATGCAATTTAGTTGTTTGAGTCCAGGGTATTACTTAGTGACAAGGGGAGCACTCTTTCATGAATGGTTACTGGTGGTAGAGGCAGAATTTGGTATGTGTGGGGATATGGCATGGGAGATCTGTTTACGGACTAGGGCTGTTGGGTAGTTTCTGTCTGTGAAAGCCTTTGTGAGACCCTCAACATATTCAGAAAGGAAGTTCTTGTTGCTGCAGATATGTTGTCCATAGTTGACCAGGCTGTAAGGGAGAGATTTTTTGATATGGAAGAGATAGCAACTGTCAAAATGTAGGCAATATTAGTGGTTGGTAGGTTTAAGATGGACAGAAGTGTGGATGGTGCCATCATTGAGCTGGAGGTTAACATCCAGGAATGTGACACGGTAGATTGAGGAAGAACAGGTGATGTGGATTTGGGTTATGAGGAATGAGGTACTGGGCTTTAATTCAGAGGGACATTGGGAGAGGTAGTATTAGAGAGTGGAATATTGATATAAAGGGAGGTGGCATCTACTGTGACAAGTAGGGATCCAGTAGGTAAAGGGATGTGGATGGTGGAGAGTCACTGAAGGAAGTGGTGGGTATCTTTGATATGGAAGGATAGGTTTTGGACAATTAGTTGAAGGTGTTGGTCAAGGAGAGCTGAAATTCCACCATCCCCACCCCTTTACCTCCTGGATCCCTACTTGTTGCAGTGGATGTCGCCTCCTTATACACAAACATCCCACATACCCATGGCCTTGCTGCTCTCAAACACTACCTCCCCCAATGTCCCTCTGAATTCAAGCCCGATAATTCTTCATAACCCTCATCAACTTTATCCAACCAAGAACTACTTTTCCTTTGAGGGAAAAATTTACATTAAATCGATGGCACACTCATGGGCACCCACATGGCACCCTCCTATGGGCCGTCTCGAGGAATCCTTCCTAGCATTCCAAAAACCTAAACCTCATAAAAGCCTGCACAAACAGAAACTACACCACAGACCTAGTCTGTAAATAGATTTCCCGTGCCATCCTCCCTTCTACCACCAGTAACCATCCACGAAAGAGCACTCCCCTTGTCACAAAGTACTACCCTGGACTTGAAGAACTAAATTGCATCCTTCGACAAGGTTTTGATTTTCTGTCCCATGATCCTTCCTAAAGTGGTGTTCCGACGCCTTCCCAACCTCCATAACATCATAGTCCATCCCTATGCCACACCGAAACCCATATCCCTGGGCTCATATCCCTGTGGAAGACCCCGCTGCAAGACCTGCCCAATCCACCCACCCAGCACTTCCTATTCCAGTCTTGTCACAGGCTTATCCTACCTTATCAGAGGCTGGTCCGCCTTTGAAAGCAGCCATGTAATTTACCAACTGTATTGCAATCACTTTTCAGCTTTCTATATTGGCATGACCACTAACCAGTTGTCAACTAGGATGATGGCCACCACCAAACTGTGGCCAAATAGAAGGTGAACCACCCTGAGGCACAGCCTGCAGTGGAGCACATGATTGATTTCAATGGCTGCTTCACAATCTGGGCTATCTGGATCTTCCCACCCACCACCAGCTTTTCTGAAGTACACTGATGCGAGTTATCTGTACAGTACATTCTCCGATCCCGAAATTATCCAGGTCTCCACCTACGATAACTTCCCTTCTTTCCATACCCAACAGTTCCTACTTCTCTATCCTGAACCTCTACTATTTTAAGTGGTGTGTGTGTGTGTGTGTGTGTGTGTGTGTGTGTGTGTGTATGTACACGCGTGTTTGCGTGCGCGTTATGACGATCTCTCTTTGAATAAGGTGATCGCCACATTTAATAATTAATTTGTTATAAAATTTTAACTTGATGATAAATATTAATTGTGAAGGGGTGTTTATCAAAAAGAACAAATACTTCTTCAAAATCCACTTCGATTTATTGCTACAGGCAAAATACAACTGGCTTGGACTGAACTCTAATTCTGAAGTACAACAACTGACTGACTACTAATTCCTGTGCAATACATGTATTTATTACATTATTAACAATGAATCTTTTTTTTTTATAAACAACAAGTTCATGTAATTTGTATTCGATATACAATGTCAATGTATTAGTACAACAAATAACTGATTAAATAGTTTTAATATTTTATAAATAAAGTGAATTCTACTGTTTGGTTGAAGTTAAATAATCTGCTTTACAATGAACTACAATGTCTGACAACCATAATGACAATTAGATGTAACAACAACTTTAAATTACAATTTGTACTGGAATTTGGTCAAGCCAAAAATATTATGAAAATTAATCTAATCTTAATAAAGGAAATGAAAGGAAATAAATGCTGCAAAATAAATACTATGAAATTACTGGGGTTTTATAATGGGAACAATGGTAATAGAGCATTACGAAATTAATGAGGTTTGAGAACGGGAAAATAGGTAATAGTAATTACGAAGTTACAGAAATTTAGTAATGGGCATAAAATCTGTAATTACTATGAAATTAATGGATTTCATTAATGGGAATAAAATGAGATAAATACTTAGTGACATAAACAATGCAGTTGTTATAATGGAGAAATGAATACGGGTGGTATCATAAACTTTACTACAGGAAAGAAAGGCATCCGGAGCTTCAGTATATAGGAAATGGTATGCTAAACTACACTATAAGGAAAGAAGGGTATACTGAATTTCAGTAAAGAGAGGTATCATATATTACTTTAGATGGAGGCTCATGTTGTTACATTACAGTGTGCACTAAAGTTTATGTGTGCATTTCTCACTTGTGTGTTTAATTAATTTATTTATTTTATTTTTGTTTTATTTTATTTTCTTTATTCTCCTCCCCTCACCTGCCTCCTTGCTCCACTCCTAAGCTGCATCTCGTTCCTCCCATCTAATACCTACATGCTCTTCAAGGCTGTGCTGTATCTATCCCCACCACTGTAACGCAACTGTCTTATCCCCCCTCTCCTCCCCTATTTCCACACCACAGAGTGTGGTTCGAAGAGGAGCAGCTGGAGCTGACGGTTGTATGACTTTGTTGTGTCGCTGTGTGATTGAGTGAATGTTCTTTTTCTTAAGAATGCCATGGCCAATAGCGGAAGAGTTGTGTGTGTGTGTGTGTGTGTGTGTGTGTGTGTGTGTGTTTTTCATGTGCCTGTTGCGGCTCGTTGTCACGTCTTTGTGGTGAGTTGTAAACTCCCCTTATTACTACATTGTTAATTCCAACATGGAATTTCCATTGTTAAGTTAATTTTTGGCAATTTTATACTTATCTATAGGGTAAATTATCATCAACAATTTCAGTATCATAAACTGGATCAATATAGACCTTTTAAATATGCATTTTTGAGAGTTTTCACAGTAATGTTTTTTTAAGGTACACTGAACGAAAACAGTGGTAAGTCAGTGTAGAGTGGTGTTGAAATGTTCCATTGCATGTTTAATAACTGGGAATTCAGTTACTACTTGAGCAAATAAACTATCTACCAATAAATTGTGCTCACATGTTTTTATCAAAATAGTCTTTACTCCATCATCTTGTTCTTACAAAACTCTATACTCCATACATGGCCACACTCTCTTTTTTTTTTTTTTTTTTTTTATTACCTCCTCTTCTGACCATCTCAAAAATCTCCCACCAAAGACTGTTCACTTCGACCACACTCACCTCACCACAGTCAAAGTAAGTGACAACTTGGGTAACAAATATCAAATCACGTCCTACCTGTTATGTTTCACATACCTCAAAAAGACTTGTATAGCCACAGATTGAACAAAATTTTTGAGATCTCTTCAAGTAACAGCAGGGTATTTCTACAATATTGTTGTGAATGGGATAAAATAAATTTTCCTGTTGTGTGTATTACTTCTCATAACCAGAGTACCAACAGCATAAAATTTATGCTATTGCTTGTAAAACAGTACCACTGGCATAAATATTACCTGTAAAACATGTCTCTAGAACAAACATAGTTTCTAAGTTTCTTAACAAGACACAAGATACCAAAATCATCAAATATTTGAATACCGGTATCAATAAATATTTCATTATTATACTTTCTTAACAAAGTTTGATAGATTAAAATCTTAGTATTTTAAGATAAAGTTATGTGAAATATGTGGTCTTCTAGTGAACCAGCCTGAAGCAAACAAAGTTATTTCTCAAAAAGATGACAATATCCAAAAGAGAAAACTAATTGCATCTGGTTATATGTACTGGTTGAGCAAAAATATTTTCAAAATCGCACTGATGTGTTTTATGGCCCACTTTAGATATGTAGTTTTAGAAGTTTTTGTAAACATTTCAGATCAAAATAATAATATAAATAATAAAAAAATACGGTGATATGCTTACGACTCTAGTATTGTGGTAACATCTATGCACCCAACACGTAATATTCTTTCTGACTGTATGTTAACAAACAGCCAAAATTATATGATATTTGAGTTTAGCTTTGACAAAAATACTATTTTTAGAACTTTTACCTCTTCAAACTATCATTTTAATATCTCTCCCACTGGCCACAGTGGCCAAGTGGTCTGCGGCGTACCAGTCACAGTATACTCGACACTGTGGTCGGGGTTTTGAATCCCCCCTCGAGCATGGATGTTTGTGTTGTCTTTAGTATAAGCTAGTTATAAGTAGTTTATAAGTTTAGGGACTGATGACCCCGTAGTGAAGTTGCATAAGCTCTACAAACATTTGAACATTCGAATATCTCTCCCACATTTTCATTATATTTTTCCATTAAAATATTATCACCTGTCTTCCCATGGAAGCTCAAAGTTTATTTTCTTTGCCTTTTTCACGCACTCTTGTTAACTGAACACAACTATATACTGCAAGATTCAGAGTTGTTTAAAGGTAACAGCGCTTTCTCTGAAAAGTGAATTTTTCTGTTTTGAGAACATGCCATGAAATACATAGCATCAAATTGTAAACATGGACTTCTTTATCACATGTTCATAAACTGGGGAGAAACTGTTACAATAATTGTTGTAAATAACTTCATATATATGTTAAGTACTAGAGTTATGTGGAATTCAGTATTACCACACTTATTCCATTTGTGATTTCAGCTGTAAAAGAAAACGTAATCACGAAAATTATAGAAGGAAACTTTCCTGGTGGGATAAACAAATATAAAAAATAGAAAGCTGATGACTTACCCAAAAGGACCGGCTCGTCGATAGACAGAAATAAAAATCACACTCAAACACACATACAAGCTTTCGCCACCACTGGCAGCTTCTTCAGGAAAAAGAGAAAAAAAGGGGAGGAGAAAGGGAAACCCATATCCTTCCCTTTCTCCTCCCCTTTTTTCCTCTTTTTCCTGAAGAAGTGGCCAGTGGTGGCGAAAACGTAATCACGGTTTGAAATAGAATATTTGCTATTTACTTTACAGAGTAACATGAACAAAGTCATATATGAACTACAGGAAAAGTAATAACATCTATGTTAAAACCGTCCATAGCAACCATGGCAAACATTTTAGTAGACGCAATGATTCTCACATATGACTTTCAATATATTGCATAAATAGTAAATAAACGCTTAGAAAAAAGAAGGTAATTTGTTGCAAAGTACAATCTACACTTACCATTCGTTTCATTAAGGAATTACTCCTGCCACAGAAATCTCGAACTTCCTTTATATATACGGTTTTTCATTCTTGTACTATTAATGACAGTTAACTGATACTTATATGGCAGTTTCAGACACTAGATTATCATTTATCATACGAAGAACGACATGTTTTTGTTATTTCTTCAGTGCGCCATTCTTTAGAATTGACAACGTACAAGTTACAGTAAGAAAATCATCAAATACGCAATGCAAGATGGCGTATGCCAGAGAGAGTTCTGGATGAGGAATGTCACGTGACTTCTCCGAATGGCTGGTTTTCGTTAATTCAATAGAGGGTGTCAAATCTCCGTTATTTTTGGAAATATCTCACAAATGATAAGAGATATGAAAAAAACATAAGAGAGCAAATATATTGAAAATTTTCTCCTCTAAAAATTCGATTATTCAATATTTGAGATAGATGAATGGTTATTTTGCAATTAAAATTACATTACAAACGGCTTTTTTGGGCGTAACTAGCGTATTTTTTGTCCAAAAAAATTGAAAAGGGGGAGGTTCTGGTCTCTGTTGGCCTACAATTATGTATGTAAAATTTGGTGCCGATCGGTTGAATGGTTCGGCTTAAAAAGTGGGAACACTTTACGGACAGACAGACAGACATCCAAAATCGCCGATATTTTTGCAAATATCTCTGAAACTCTACAAGATATGAAAAAACATAAGAAAGGACACAGTCATGACCTAGATCATTAATGTATTCACTCTTTCAACTGTCGGTTATATCAGTTACTGTAGTTCAGGTGACAGAACACTTAAAACATACATTTAGAAATACAAATGACAAGTGTACAATATATGATACATATTAATGCAGTTTAAAATTGGTTACATATTATATAAAAACACTTGATATTACATAGAAAAGACAAATATAAAACATATTTCAAAATCATGATGTTTGCATACTATTAAGATGATGTGGAGATAATCAAATGTCTGAGGAGGTAGGTGGGAGGAAAAAAACTTTCTGTCTCTATTCACTCTTACAAATTATGCTCCATTATTTTTACATTTTTAAGCTCTGCTTTCTTTCATATGTTAATATCATAGTGTGCAATAGTTTCTTCTGTGAATAGTCTCTGGTTATTATGTACATCGGTACATAAATCCCATAATTTACATTTTGCAACTCTGTTTGATTAAATATTTCAGTACTATAATGTACAGTCTCATACTGTCAGATAAATTTAAGCTTAACGTTGAAAATAAATCAGTCTGTGGGTAATAAAGGTGAACAAATTAACTAATACATCTAACTGCTGTGGCTTTCATCATATACTCCAATTCATGAATAACAGCAAATAAATAATAATTACTTTCACTTAAATAAAAATAGAAAAGAGATGACTTACCAAAAGGACCGGCTCGTTGAGAGAAACAAATAAAATCACACACAAACACACATACAAGCTTTCGCCACCACTGGCAGCTTCTTCAGGAAAAAGAGGAAAAAAGGGGAGGAAAAGGGAAGGATATGGGTTTTAAGGAAGTGGAAAAGGAGTCATTCCAATCCCAGGAGTGGAAGGACTTACCTTAGGGGAAAAAAAGGAAGGTAAACAAATACACACACACTCAGACATATCGAAACGAAAACACACCTAGACAGACATTTGGCTTTTCACAAATGTCTGTCTAGGTGTGTTTGCGTTTCGATATGTCTGAGTGTGTGTGTATTTGTTTACCTTCCTTTTTTCCCCTAAGATAAGTCCTTCCACTCCTGGGATTGGAATGACTCCTTTTCCACTTCCTTAAAACCCATATCCTTCCTTTTTCCTCCCCTTTTTTCCTCTTTTTCCTGAAGAAGCTGCCAGTGGTGGCGAAAGCTTGTATGTGTGTTTGTGTGTGATTTTATTTGTTTCTCTCGACGAGCCGGTCCTTTTGGTAAGTCATCTCTTTTCTATTTTTATTTTTGTTTATCCCACCGGGAAAGTTTCCCTCTATAATTTACTTTCACTTAAATTACATATATAAAGTCTTATTTGCTAGGTCCTCTTCACTTAACATGTCAGTGTCTCATTTAATGTGTTTGCTTAACTTGTATCTCCCTTTTAAACCAACTTGTCTTATCATGGACAAAAAGGAAACTTTAAAGACCCTGTTAAAGTGTCATTAGGAAGTTAAAGTGTCATTAGGAAATAAAATTAGTGAAAGTGTGTCAACTTCTGAAAGTGTTATCAAGAAATATGTGTATAACCTCAGTCAAAGGGTCAGTGTATTGCAAGAAAGTGTAATAAATAGCAAAATGTCGATCTGTGGTGGTTTTAATTGGGCAAATGTAGTAATTAAGTGGGGAATGGAAAATCCATCCTAAAGACTTTTTACATAATTGCTCTGACAACTTCACTGTAGAAATGACCGATGCAAAGAAAATTAAATTTGTAAAGAGATTTTTGGACAATGAAGCTTATACTTGAGTCAATCAATTAGATACAGAGGATATATCATATAGTGAGTTTGAGAGGTGTTTTTTGAATAAATTCTGGTCCAAAAGCAAGCAGGCTAGAGTAAGGAGTGATTTCTTGCATGGGGGAATGTACAGGGAAAGTTACAGCAGTATGAGGGACTTTTGTGAGGCTGAAATCAGAAAATTAGTGCATCTTGACTCACCTTTAGATGAAATAACATTGGTGGACACCCTACGTAGAAGATTACCAGGAAGAATACGGCAAGCGTTAGATTGTGGACTTGATGATTCAGTTGAGGACTTCTTCAGATTTGTTGGAAGATTAGACAGAAGTTATGAGAGAGAAAGGGAGAGAAACCGATACCAAGAAGACCATCATGGAAGAGACAATCACCAAGAAGATAGTCGTGAGAACCGAAGTAGACAGCAAGGTGGAAGTACGGATTATAGGAACAGACAAGAAAGAAATGATAGGAACCAAGGTTACTACAAATCTAATGGCAACGGGCAGGAAAACTAAATGTCGCCCCTATGGAAGCCTGTCAGGTTGGGGTGAGAAATAGGACAATAAATCAGGCTACCACAAATAGGATCAGATTTGGACACAATTGGGAAAATAAGCAATATAGACAGGGACAGAAGGTAACACACAGGGTAAATCAGCTCAAGTTTGACAAAGAACTATGGGAAGTCATTAAGAACCAGGCTTGGAAAGAAGAGGACAAGTGTACAGAACCAGAAGAGGTGGAACTAGATGATGATACTGTAGCCAATATGTACAATGCAAGTGAAGATATTTCCATAGAAGAACCCAAAATAAGTGAAGAACAAGATGTGTTTGGACTGTGTAATTTGGTAAATGATAAGGTTGAAGATGCTGAAGACAGACTGAATGTTACTGCTCATGAAACTGTGAAGACTGAGGATCATGAAGATTTTGATGTTTTGTCTAGTGTGAGTTCAGAGAAGTCAGAGGATGGCAGTGTTAAAGATAGTGAAGAAGATGTGGAAGTCATGGAGTTTGCAGATTTGGAGAAGGAACTTGATGGGGTGATTTATGTTGAAGTCAAGGAAGGTTGCATCGTGTCTGATGGTCAGTGTGAGACAGAGTGTGTTGTAGAAGATGTCAAGTCTTGTGAGAATCATTTCGTACCAGTGAAATTGAGCAGTACTGAAAGTTGTCGAAGCAGAAACAGACAAGAAGAGGTAGGGAAAGAAATCTTGCATTGTGTCATACAGAGCTACATTGATAAGGAAGAGAAAGCCAATGTTCTAGATAAGTTAATGTGTAAATATCATGAACTAGAAGATCATGTGCCTAAGTTAGAGCAGTGTGTTACCAATGATAATTGTATTGCTAATGGATATATGGCTCGTCAACCTGTTGAAAGTAATGTGTCCCTGAATCATGTACAAGCTAATGATGATTCCTGTACTATGAAACATGAAGATATTATTGAAGATCTTACTCATGAAGAAGAGAAATATATACATTATGATGTCACTGGATGCCCATATATTACTGTGTTTATTGATGGAAAAGGCAAGGAAGTGTTAATTGATACAGTTAGTCCAATCAGTGGAATTTCTGAACAATTTTGAGATTGTGTGAAACATGTACCGGAGTACACGGAGATGCCTGTAGTAGGAATCAAGATCAAGGGTGCTACCAGCAAACACAGTAAGGCAGTTAACTGGCAAGCCTTGTTGAACTTCAGTGTGAATGATGTGAATCTATGTCAAGGATGTCTTGTAATGCCTAATCTTTCTGAGGATATCTTGCTAGGAACTGACTGGATCATGAAAGTGAATGCTGTATTTGACTGGGGAGGAAGAAAAGTTATGTTTGTGGACCCGAATACTGGTGTTTTCTATTGTACTGCTATGATATTGAAAAATGGGAATAGTCTGAGTAAGCAGAGTGTGGAATTAGATTTATTATATCATAATAGAGATGTAGAAGACATGCATGAAGAGCCTGAAGAAGCCATGGAGGATATAAATTATCATGAACTCATAAATACCAAGGTGCAGGAAGCCAACAAATTAGATGAAGAACAAAATGAAGAGCTGAGAAGAATCTTGTGGAACTATCATGATGTGTTCGATGACAGACCGGGGGAAAGTGAAAAACTACCAGTGTACCTTGCGGGTCAAACCAGATGAACCATTTTACATCAAACCGTATGGTGCCCCCATTGCAAAAAGGAAAGCTGTAGAGAAAAAACTTGAAAAGATGGAAAATTGGAACATAACTGAGAGGAGTACTAGTGAATACAACAACCCGATCGTCGTGGTATCCAAGAAGAATGGAGATGTGAGAAATGTACTTGACTCCAGACATCTGAACAAGTTTTTAGAAAGGGAAAGTGACCATCCAGAGAGCATTGACGAACTATTGTATAAATCTGAAAATATGAAATATATGACTAGCCTGGACTTGACTTCTGGTTTTCATCAGGTACCACTTGCCAGAGACTTGAGGAAGTACACTGCTTTCTTGTATAACAGAAGAAACTATCAGTACTGTGTGGTCCCATTCGGATTAAATGTTTCTGTAGCTGAATTTATCAGAGCTTTGGATTTGGTATTAGGCAAAGATCTTGTTGAGAAGTTAACTGTGTATGTGGACGATATCCTTGTCACTGGTCAAACCTGGGAAGAACATGTAAGCTTATGGGAAGAAGTGTCCAGAAGATTAAGAGCAGGAGGGATGTTTCTTAAGCTAGAAACATGTAAATTCGCTGTGGAACACATTAAGGGCAAGGATAATCTTGTTGCTGATTCACTCTCTTGTTTGCCAGTGGGGGGTGAATTTGAAGATAACAGAACTCAAGCCATACAGACAGTAGTGGGTAATTATAAGATTTTGTACATGTGCTATTTTTGTAAAATTTATTGCAGCTATGAGTTTTGTATATATGTATTCTTTTATGAAATATCTTGGAACTTGTATTTTCAATATGTTGGATATTAACGTTTGTAACCTCAGGAAAGTACACATTCTGTGTGTGCTAAGTGTGTTGGCAAGCACTGGGTTTCTAGCTATGTGGTAGCATACTTCTGATTTCTGTTTCTGGTGCCAAATCTCCTACTCATTCTGTAACCTGTTCAAATTACCTCATACCTATCATTCTATCTTTCTTCTTTAGTGTTAAGGTATGAAATGTGTGTATGTAATTTTTTGATATTAATAAGAATATCGATTTCAATATAGGTTGTTCAGTTAGACTTTTCAATGTATCAATCTATGTCACAGTAAAATTTGAATTCAAATTGTTGCCATAGTATTAAAGAGCTAAAGTATTTGAGATATTGATAGAAGTCATGTTCGAATCAGTTAATTAATTTTGTAAGATACCAAGTTTCATGTCCTCAAAGATAAAAAATCTTTTCAGAATATGATACCAGTAAATTTTACAGTATAGTAGTGGATATTTTTTGTAATTTGTTTCTTGTGTATTATGCTTTGATGCTTAAAAAGATCAGACAAGTTCAGTGTGGCACATTCTTGAGTGTCAGCTGTTCCCAATTCTGCCCTCTGCTCTTGGGAGGCCATATCCTTGTCACCTACTTACTGCACTTGGAACTTTCAGGATCTGGTGATGCTGTGCGTGTGAACTGTGCTGTGCCAACCCCAGACAGGACTAAGTGAGGTACTGATGCAGCCAAGGCAGTCACCGGGTCCAAGCCATCCAAAGTAGGTGTTTTACACTTACATCACCTCGACTTATGAGGGCATCGTCAAGCTGATGGGGGGAGGGGGTGTATTGTGACGATACTGCTGGCCCTCTCATCTCAATGTTATCGTACGATACCGTCTGCCTGGTCCTCTCATCTCAATGTCACCGTACGATACCGTTTGCGTCGGATATGGAATCGTGTGGTTCAATAGTGATACATGTTGCGTGTGAAGTTAGTTTAAAAACGAAATAGCCAGCCTAGGAATCAGCGTAGGACAGTGTCTCGGTGATACTGTGATTAAAACAAGTGATAGATTTCATTAATTAAGAGATTTGTATAAGACATTTCCAGATAATTCTATAAACAATACTTTTGTCATTGTACATTATTTCAATAAATAGACAGACAAAGGGTAAAAACTTTTGTAAAATATAAAGAAATGAAAATAAATAGCATTGTATATATGTTAGGCTCATAAACAAGTTGTGTTGACCAGCTAATTGTGTTATTTCGACTATTACATTAATTATCAATATTGAATTCTTTGTATATATTGACTGACGTGAGATTTTGAATATATTTTGCAAATGGCCATGGGGTTTGATAGTTCAATATATGTTAGGAACATGTATGATGTACTCATTAACAAATTAATTGACATTTATCATTATTCTTTGTTGTCAAACAAAAAGTAGCGTGATTAAGTCTTAAAACGATATGTGGCTTGTAAAATTATTGCATGTATAGTTTCAGTTGTTTGTCAAGTGCGCTGGAAGCTATGTCAGTCTTTGTTTTGAAATGGAAGTACTACCGTTCTGCTGCTTTGTAAATGTTTTGTTGTTAAAATGTTTGGTGGAGAAACAGTTTGATTTCAAATTAAAAATTGTATCTATGAGTATTTATTTCTACCACGACCCCCAGGAGAATAATGTTGCAGCGAGCAGAACCCCCATACATCACAATGTTGAAAAGCTGAGTATCGGTAGAATAAACTGTAATTACTCAAAAATATAGTAAAACATTTTAACACTGAAAATATCATTATATTCCTATAGAGAATCTCTCAGTTCATCTCTGTTTTCTGAATTTAAAGTTTCTGTCTCAGACAATTTTTGACCCACAAGGTACATAAATCCCATAATTCATCAAATATTTCTATAAGCAAGCCTTACTCGACAACAATAATACCAAACTTAATTCCATAGTCACAATACTATCATCAACCTTCATGCACTCATCCATAATCAGTTCAATGCAGTCATATTAAATAACATGATCAACCATGGCTGGAAGAAAGTTACATTTGCAGTTGTATCTGATGCTTTCAATACTCTTAACAGTGTTATTTGGAATAAGAAAGATATGAGTTACTCAACAATGGACTATAGAACGGAATATTTATCCAGTGAGTTTATTGTTGGTTGCAGTTTGTGTTTAACAGATTTCTATACCAAGACCCATGAATATGTTTTGTAGCACATACATACTGCTAACTGGAATATATAAATAAATAAATCATCATAATCATCATCATCATTAGAGACTGATTATGCCTTTCAGCATTCAGCCTGGAGCATAGTATCTCTAATAAAATTCCTCCATGATCCCCTATTCAATGCTAACATTGACGCCTCGACTGATGTTATGCCTTTTACTTCAAAATCATTCAGCACCAAATCTAAGTACTTTCCTTTTGGTCTACCTTGACTCCTCTTACCCTCCGCTGCTGAGCTCATGAGTCTCTTAGGTTAACCTTGCTTCTCCCATGCGTGTAACATGACCCCCACCATCTCAGTCTGTTTGCTCTAACTGCTTCATCTATGTTGTTCATACCCAGTTTTTTCCTTGATTTCCTCATTATGGACATCCTCATGTCATTGTTCCCATCTATTAGTGCCTGCAATCATTCTTGCTACTTTCATATCTGTAACCTCTACCTTGTGAATAAGGTAACCTGTATCCACCCAACTTCCACTCCCATACAACAAAGTTGGTCGAAAGATAGAGCGGTGCACTGCTAGCTTAGGCTTGGTACTTACTTCCTACTTGCAGAAGAGAGTAGATCTTAGCTGAGCACTCACTACATTAGCTTTGCTGCACTTCGATTCCAGTTCTTTCACTATGTTGCCATCCTGTGAGAAAATATATCCCAGGTACTTGAAACCATCTAGCTGCTCCAAGTTTGTTCCTCCTATTTGACACTCAATCTGTTTAAATCTCTTTCCCACTGACATTACTTTCGTTTTGGAGATGCTGATCTTCATATCATAATCCTTGCACCTCTGATTGAGCTCTGAAATATTAGTTTGCAACCTTTCAATTGAATCGGCCATTACAACTAAGTCATCCGCATATGCGAGACTGCTTATTTTGTTTTCACCTATTTTAATCTCGCCCTGCCCCTCTACTGTTTTCAACATATGATCCATGAATACTATGAACAACAGCGGTGACATGTTACAGCCTTGTCTTACCCCTGAAACTACGCTATACCATGAGCTTAATTTCCCATCTACTCTAACTGCTGCCTGATAGTCTATGTAGAGCCCTTTAATTTCCTGCAGAAGTTTCCCTTCTAGAACTGACAGTAGCTTCCTCCTAGGGACACAGTCATAAGCCTTTTCTAGATCTATGAAACATGGATACAATTCCCTGTTCCACTCATAGCACTTTTCCATTACCTGCCGTAAGCTAAAGATCTGGTCCTGACAGCCTCTAAGAGGCCTAAATCCACACTGATTTTCATCTAACTTGTCCTCAATTAATACTCGCACTCTCCTTTCAACAATACCTGAGAATATTTTGCCTACAACGCTAATTAAAGAGATACCTTGATAGTTGTTACAATCTTTTGTGTTTCCATATTTGAAAATTGGTGTGATTACCGCTTGTGTCCAGTCAGACAGAACCTGTCCCGATTCCCACGCATTCTCAATTATCCTGTGTAACCATTTGAGACCTGATATTCCATTGTATTTGACAAGTTCCGGCTTAATTTCATCCACCCCAGCTGCTTTATTGCACTGTAATTTACTGACCATTTTCTCCACTTCCTCAAATGAGATTCTGTTTCCATCATCGTTCCTATCCCATTCCACCTGAAAATCTGACACATCATTGAACGTTTCACCTACATTGAGCATTTCTTCAAAATATTCCCTCCATCTGCTCAAGGCATCCACAGGATTGACTAGCAGCTTTTCTGACCTGTCCAAAACACTTGTTAATTTTCCCTCCCTTTCGAAGATTGCTAATTACTCTCCAAAATGGTTTTCCCGTGGCTTGACCCAGATTTTCTAGCTTATTTCCAAAATCTTCCCATTATTTCTGCTTGGAGTTTGCAATTATCTGTTTGGCTTTGTTTCTTTCTTCAACATAACTTTCTCTGTCTGCCTGATTTCTAGTATGGAGCCATTTTTGAAATGACTTCTTTTTCTTTTTAGAGGCTGCCTTGACTGTGTCATTCCACCAGGCTGTCTGCTTCTTTCTACCTTTACAAACTACTGTTCCATGACATTCTGTGGCTGCTTCCAGTAATGTGTCCCTGTACCTTGACCATTCCTCTTCCAGTGACTGTAAATCATTACAATCAAGTAACTGGTACCTTTCCGAGATCATTGCTATGTATTTCTGCCTAATTTTCTTGTCTTGAAGCTTCTCCACTCTTATCCTTCTACACATGGACTTGACTTTCTGCTGTTTTGGCCTCACAAAACAAATTTCACTGCAGATTAAATAATGATCAGTATCATCAAAGAACCCCCTGAAAACACGTGTGTCCTTGACTGTCTTCCTGAATTCCTGGTCTGTTATTATATAGTCAATGACAGATCTGGTTCCCCTTCCTTCCCAAGTATAGTGGTGAATGTCCTTATGCTTAAAGAAGGAGTTTGTGATAGCTAATCCCATACTGTAACAGAAATCCAAGAGCTGTTTTCCGTTCCTGTTGGCCTTCATATCCTCTCCAAACTTACCCATAACCTTTCCATAACCTTCTGTTCGATTTCCTATCCTGGCATTGGAATCACCCATGAGTAGAACACTATCCTTATCCTTCACTCTAACAACTACATCAATAAGTGCATTGTAAAATCTGTCCATCTCATCTTGACCAGTCCCTTCACAGGGTGAATATACTGCCACAATCCTAATTTTCTTGCTGGAGATTGCCAAATCTATCCACATCAGTCATTCATTTACATTCCTTATTGCAATTATGCTGGGTTCGATTGCTTTCCTGATATAAAACCCTACACCCCACTGTGCTCTTCCTACTTTGACTCCTGACAAGTAGACCTTGTATTCTCCGACTTCGTCCTCTTTCTCTCCCCCTTACTCTAACGTCACTAACAGCTAAGACATCTAACCCTATCTTACTTGAAGCCTCCACCAGCTCTACCTTCTTCCCAGTGTAATCCCCATTGATATTAATAGCTCCCCATCTCATTCCAGATCGTTTGCCAAGTCATATCGAAGGAGCTCTGGTCTGTCAATTAGAGGTGAGACTCCATCACAATTTGCTCTGATTGTTGCCAGCATGATATTGAAGTACCTGGGAAGCAGGTTGCTAGCCTTACTTGCCCAGGGCCCCAATGGAAAACCCCTAATGGTTGAGGGACTAACCGGTGGATTTGGTAGACTTTGCCGTCTGAGCACAAAGGTGGCCACGACACAGAATATACCCGAGATGCCCAACCTTATTCCAAAGTAACTGGTATCCCAACTGTCAGGACCACTTACTTGGCCACTCATACATTGCCTGTGGTTCATGAACTAGGACATGACTACAGGAACCCACACCATGAACCACAAAAATAATAATTAATAATGGAAACTCCAGGTTGGAATTCAACAATACAGTAAGGGCAGTTTACAACTCACAGCAAAACTAAAATATATACACAACAATTATGCTATCAGCCATTTGCCTTCTTCAGAATAAAGAGCATTCACACAGCCACACTTCACAGTCACACAACAATCATCTCCAACTGCCATGCTTCAAATCCCAGATTCAGATTTGGATTATGGCAGCTTAAGATGATGGTTCTGTGACTGAAATGTGCCTGTGTGATTGTGTGAATGCTCTCTTGTCTGAAGAAGGCAAATGGTTCATATGTGTCTTTATTATGTGCCTGTCACAGCTTGTTTTGTCTTTGTGTTGAGTTGTAAACTGTCCTAATAATAATAATTATTATTATTATTATGTTATACTAGTACCTGTGTTTCTTGTCCTGTTTATTCTCACACCACTATCTACAAGGCTGACCAACATGTATAATTTAGGCTAAGGGCGTCTACAACTGCTGTAGTAATTATTGACTACATGTTAACTTTTCATTATAAATCATACAACAATTTGATGAGGATAGTTAACAACTCTTGAAAAGATATATGACACGCTGTGACAGGCACACAAGAAAGACACTAACACATAAAACACTTAAGCCATCTGATGTTAGTCTTTGTCAAAAAAGAAAAAAAAAAAAAAAAAGACCACACACAGAACAACACAAGGACACATCATAGACACAACTGTCATTACCAACTGCTGTACTCCAATGGTGGAGGTGTGTACAGGATGGCCTTACAGAGTATGTAAGTACTAAATGGGTGGAACATGATGCACCTTAGGAATGTAATGGAAAGGTGGGGTGGAGAGGGAAGCAGAATACACACAAGCATACGGCACACAGAATGGGAGAGGTGCAGGATAGAGGGGGCAGTAACTGTTGGGGTGTGGAGAAAAGAAGGTTATCATTATAATTTTGGGATTGTTGAACGTACTGTAAGGATAACTCCCATCTGTGTAGTTTAGAAAATCTGATTGCAGGGTGGTGGGGCGGGGTGGGTGTGAGGGAGAATGGAAGGAAGGATCCAGATGACCTAGATTATGAAACATGTTGAAATCAAGCATATGCTCAACTGCATGTTGTGTCACAGACTGGTCTGCCTTGTTTTTGACCAGTTTGTGGTGGCCGTTTATCCTAACAGACAGATGATTAGTGGATATGCCAATGTAGAAAGCCATTCACTAATTGCAGCACAGTTGGTATATTACATGGCTGATTTCACAGATGGCCTGGCATCTGATTTGGTAGGATAATCCTGTGGCAGGACAGGAGTAGGAAGTGCAAGGTGGTTGGATTAGGCATGTTTTGCAGTGGGATCTTCCATTGGGATATGATCCCTGTGGTAAGGGGATTGGGGTTGTGGGTGGCATCGGGATGGAGTAGGATGTTATGGTGGTTTGGTGGGTGATGGAATCGAACTTCAGGAATGGGGTAAAGAGAATCTTGGAATTGATGTTTCTCATTTCTGGGCATAATGACAGAAAATCAAAACTTTGGCAAAGGATGTGGTTTACTTGTTCCAGTCCAAGGTATCTATTGGGTGACAAGGGGAGAGCTCTTTTGTCACTTGTTACTGGTGGTGAAGGAAGGATTTGGCCTGTGTTCAGATATGGCACAGGAAATATTTATGTTGACTATGTCTTGAGGGTAGTTTCTGTCTGTGAAGGCCTTTATGAGACCTTCAGCATATTGAGAAAGGCATTTCTTGTCACTACAGATATGCCACCCACATGTGACTAGTCTGTAAGGTAGGGATTTTTTGACGTGGAAAAGATGGCAACTGTCAAACTGTTGGTAGATATAATGTGGATAGAAGTGGAGATGTAGCTATCAGTGAAGTGGAGGTTGTCATACATGAATGTGGCACAACTGGTTGAGGAAGACCTGGTGAAGTGGATGAGGGAGAAGGAGTTGAGGTTGTATAGGATGAAAGATAATGTGTCCTGGCTCTAAGTCCAGTTCATGAAGATATCGTCAGTAAACCTGAAACATACCAGAGATTTGAGATTCCATTAATGTGTAATCCAATCTACATACGTACATAAATATTATAGAAGGAAACTTTCCTGTTGGGATAAATATGTATCCAAAATAGCAATCGTTTAACTTACCCAAAGTACAGGCTCATTGATAGACACAAAAACACAAATAAAAATAAACACAAACAATCAAGCTTTTGCAACATTGGCCGCTTCATTAGGAAAAGAGGAAGGAAGGAGGGGAAAAAGGGAAGGATGCGGTGTTTAAGGGAGTGGGTGAGGAGTCATTCCAATCCTGGGAGTGGAAGGACATGCCATAGGGGAAAAAAGGAAAGGTAAACAAGCACACACACACACATATACACATGCAAACACACCAAGGCAGACACCTTTCCTTTTTTCCCTAAGGTACGTCCTTCCTCTCCCAGGATTGGAATGACTCCTCATACATTCCCTTAAAACCTGCATCCTTTCCTTTTTCCCCTCCTTCCTTCCTCTTTTCCTAATTAAGTGGCCAAAGCGAAAGCTTGAATGTGTGTGTTTTTACTTGTGTTTTTGTGTCTATCAACGAACCTGTACTTTGAGTAAGTTAAATGATCTCTATTTTTTATACAAATCTACATATATACCATCTCTCAGACCAAATCCCTTGACTTCCAACACCTGGAGGAAAGCTAACACCACTCCACAAGTTATTCAGTCTGATGATGTTACACTGCCACCTTGGAACATCACTATCCAATCAATGCCCTACCCACAATGTTCCTACTTGTGAACCCCTCAAAGTACTCAGACCTTGCCTAGCTGACCTGAATTTCACACATCCCTTCAAACGTCTGACCAGCAATCCACAACATCTAGATTCAAAAAATTCCAGAACACTCTGGTTAATCTGTCCACCAGAAACCTCAACCCCACAGAAGTTTCCATTACATTCAAAGGTCTTACCTTAAGCCCTACACCTCAATTCAATCATGTTGGACTTGTCAAAGACCTACACTCCTTTTCCCAATCTACTATGGAAACACTACTTTGCCATCAATCCTTATGACCAAAGCCAACCTAATCCCAACATTGAACCATGCCTTTACCAGCTCATACAATTATCAAACTGAGCTCTCCCTGCACTCTCACCTAACCAACTCCTGGCCATCCTACAAGAATTTGTCACGTCCAATTTGGCTTCACCATCTGTTCCCAAGTCACTTCCTAAGAACATAAAACTTTCAGTAGAAGTAAGGAGAACCATCCACAACCTCAAAACAAATCCTGACATGATCATCCTCACTGCAGACATAGGTATCACCACTGTTGTTATCTACCACAGAGACTAACTGGCAAAACTTACTGACTCTTCCACCTGCAAGTTGTGCCTGTATGACCTCCTTCCAAGGGAGAGGAGGGAAGTAAAAGGGAACATAAGGGAAAGGTTACACACAATCAATGTCAGGAGGTAATGATCACCTCATGGCCTACTGGTTTGTGATGTATGTTTTTGTTTGCATCATAGAAGATGATTTATAAGTAAAAAGCGAAACATGTCTGGTATGAAGAATTGTCCTTATTGAAGACAGCATAAGATGGAAAACTTATTATAGTTAATATTAAAAGCTGCTGTGAAAGATGGCCACACAACCAAAACAGCTTTATCTTATCTAATTCTTGCCTTTTAACACAAGTTAAAGGCACTATATAATGGAACTGAAACATTTTATGTTCATCGTGAGGCAAAACTTTTCATTGTCATCCCCAGCTATTCCCAACAAATCTGCTAAGCTCTGCCTGTTACTTTTTATAACACCGGTTGAACACAAGAAACAAATTCAATAATGTCTACTACCGTAGTTTGGTATCGATTTCAACATAAAAGAAGCTTTGGCACTTTCAGTATATATCTGATTTGTATACAAAACTACAATGGACAAAATGTCATATATGAGGTAATTCCAATATTCAAAAGGCATTGTTAATTCTTTTGCCACACTTATAGGTAATACTCCACCTACATCATAAAATTCATATAAAGTATCAAAATCATATACAGAGGTTCAATCTGCTTCTTGGTATTCAGACAGGCATAACAGATGACTAAACAGACCAAAAATAAACTCCGGCTACAGCACAAATTTTAATTCAATGCCTCTCCTTATATTAATATCTTTGATATAATGAGACAATATATGTATCAGGGAATTGAATTATTGTTGATATTTACATCACCTCTGCCTGAGGTACAAGGTGGGATTGTTTTCCCCCCATGTTCTTTGCTGGGATGCTATTCCACTATACGAGAGCCTTGGCAATTTGATATGTATTTCACAGGGAAACACTGAGGCAGAATTAAAGTATGTGTTGTGGGGGGAGATGTGTCTTATGACTGTCTCTGAAGCTGCATTATCCACAAAGTTGTGGTAGCTCAATGGTTAAAATGTCTCCCTAGTAAGCAGGAGTTCCTGGTTTCAAATTGAGGCCACAGCACAAACTTTAATTACCTCTCACTATATTCAATGTCTTTGATATAATGAGACAATATATGTCTTAGGGAATTGAATATGATAAAATAAGTGCATTTCCCATTCCAAATTAACTTTGCAGTATTTTTAAGTTATGTTGATAATGAAAGAAATCAACTGCTGAAATGAATCAATGTAGCAAATGAGCAATTAGTACATACGTCAACATAGATCTGTCACATTGGTGCTGAAGTACTCAACATTAAAAAGCATTTGGAGAACCTACTAGCAAGAAGAAGCCAGTTATACCATTTATTAATAAATAAATTACATCAAATTTCTCTGTGTATTAATTTGAACAGCAGCATCTGTATGAAGCTTCAGAAGCTATTACACTACTGCATAGGTGGTTTGAGAGGTACTACAAAGTAAGATGAATTACAGTACCATTTCAGCTTTGACACCTAGAAGGAAGATGATTCAAAAGAATCCAGATGAAAGGTTTAGATGCAAACATATTAAGGGTTTAAGAAAGAGGAATTGATTTTGGAAAAGGCAAATAATGTTTGAAGAAATATGGAGAACTACCCTTGGGAGAGTACTGGTACAGAGAATATAGGTCACATAAATATAGAAGGAGGCCCAAAAAGATTTCTTGGGAAAAGAGGCACATTATAGCGCAAATTTAACATCTTTAAAAAATGATTTCAGAACCATCAAAAATCCATTAAGGACATTAATGGAAGCATATTCATCTATGAGTTCAAGATTCTTAATAAATGAAACCATACTTTGTGGAGCTTGTGAACTCTGATGAGCTTAAAAATCTGTTTGAATTGTAATTTCCTAACATTATCTGCTATACACTCTGGGCAAAATGAAGATTCAGGTAATTGTGCTCAAGAAGAACAAAGTCAGGAAGGTTATGGAACACCCTGGACTTTAACCTTCCAAGTGTAGAATGGCCTAACTATGGTTTCATTTCAGGTACTACAGACATGCAGTCGAGTGAACTGTTATTGAACACACTTTGTGAAATTTGTCTTGAGCAGATAGGCCCTCATACAATATAAATATTTTAGATATTATAGCTATGTGCAGGCCTGAGTCAAGAAAACTAGGATAATATTTTTGATAGAGACTATGGATGGACATAATTTATTTCCAACATGATGGATGTAGAGGAATTATTGGCAAAGTTGAAATGCATTGTGTATCAAGTGCAGCAGAAGTACATGCTAACAAATGGTTGAGAGACATCCTGCCCAAGATCCTCCCCTCTCATAAAATGTTGTTCTGTCACCCTCCCAGACCCCATAACATTCTAGTACATCTCTATACCACCCTGAATCCCAACCCCCTGCCACAGGGATCATATTCCTGTGGAAGACATTGCAGAAAGACCTGTCCAATTCACCCACCCAACACTTGCTACCCCAGTCTCGTAACAGGTTTATCCTACCCAATCTGAGGCTGAAGCACCTGTGAAAGCAGCCATGTAATTTACCAACTGTGCTGCAACTACTGCACAGCTTTTCATATTGTCATGACCAATATTTCAACACCTGTTTCACAACCTGAGCCACCACCAGATTTTCCAAGCTATATAGATGGGAGTTATCCTTAAAGTACATTCTCAAATCCCAAACTTTAATGTTTGCTAACCACTTTTTCTCCATGAGCTGTATGTATGTATGTGTGTGTGTGTGTGTGTGTGTGTGTGTGTGTGTGCATAAGTGCATGCGTGTGTGTTCTGCTTCCCTCTACTCTTACAACTTCCACACTCTATTCATAAGTTGCATCTTGTTCCACCCATTTTGTACTTACGGACTCTGTAAGGGAGTGTTGAATATATCCCCACCATCACCTTGCAACCTTCCTCTTCCCCCCTCCCTTTCCTTCTCCTCCTATCCCCTCACAGGTTAGCATGATTTGGAGTGAGGCAGTCAGTAATAATGGTTGTGTGTCTGAATTGTGCCTTTGTGAATGCTCTGTTTCCTGATGAAGGATAATAGCCAACAGCTTAAGTGTTATAAATATGAGTGTCCTTTTATGTGCCTGTCGCAGTTAGTCGTACATCTTTGTAGAGAGTTCTAAGCGATCCTCACCTCATTGTTGGATTACACTTGAAAAAGATCCACCATGATTTAATAATGATATTTGAAAAATTCTGTGAAAGGAAAGGCAGGCAAAAATTAGTAGCTGCTGTTACAGCTTAGCAAAAGACCTTTTCAAGGATCTGAGAAAATGTTAGCCCTATGTACAATCTATAACTGGATTGAAAGCCTCTATCCAGTCATTTGTTCAGCAGTCTGGTGTGGTGATAGAAGACAGCAAAATGAAAGCTATTTTTAATTTCAAATTTAAGAGTTGTTCACATAGGTGGATGATACAAACATACCATTGTCTATTTCACAAACTCCAAAATAGAGGACATAGTAATAAGCACCCCTGTTGTATAGAAGCAGCTGAGAGTTGAATAAGTTTCTAGGTCAGGAAGGAATCCCAACTCAGTTTTACAATGAGTACTTTGTGGAATTCAACCCTTACTTAACTTGAATTTATTGTGATTCTTCGACCTTGTTGTGTCTCAACCACAACACAAAATCTTGCTGTCACCCACAAGTTGGTTAGGGCATTGCAGAACACACTGTAGCTGAAAAGGACAAGTGAAATTCTGAATAGTATAAGTCAACAAATCCATACACCAGTGTTTATTACATACTAAACATATACATCAATGTCAGGTAGCAGGTACAATTGATATATCATTCAAGTTTGGAAAGTAGGAGGCGAGGTACTGGCGGAAGTAAAGTTGTAGGGCAGCATCGTGAGTCATGTCGGAATAGCTCAGTTGGTAGAGGGCTTGCCCATGAAAGGCAAAGGTCACAGGTTCGAGTCCCGGTTCCGGCACACAATTTTAATCTGCCAGGAAGCTTCATTTATGACTAGTCTCACAATAGTCTGTCTTCCTAGTGGACATCTTCATCTGAAAACTAGCAAGGAACTGATGACTCACCACGGTGCTGGCACTTTTATATCCTTTGGTGACACCACTACTGAGGTCCCTCTGTGTAAAGATCACCCAGCAGCTGTCATAGCAATCTGTCAACGGTGGTGCTGCTGCCTGGTGGTGCACATTAGGCTGGCAACACTTCACTCATCCCACTTCACTCCCCCCCCCCCCACACACACACAAAACATCTGGCTGTGATCACAATGATCGTGGTGTGAACCTATGATGAGAGGAAGGTCTGGATACAAATGTAATTGATGGGATGGGGACCAAGACTGGCAATCCACAGGGAGGTTGAATGCCTACACTCAGCATCAGAGGCTCTGACAACAAAGGACTTCCCTCAGCAAGGTAGGTAGTGGGTTGCATCATTGCATCATGGTCATCCACGGTGCTACTGTTGTGTTCACGGAAAACAACTCTCTCACTGCTACACAGAACACTGGCGTGCACTGGCTGTACAAGTACCCGCGAAGTGGGCTCGTACCTCGTAAACAACACACTGCGCGCAGAGCACAACTCCGCGCTGTTTTGGGTCATTGACCCGCCCGTGGCGTGCTCTGGCGTTTGCCGCATTTTCCCACGGCGCACTCTTTCGACGTATGTTATCGGCTGTGTGTGTGTGCCTTACAGCATTCCTTTTCCCTTGGGGAGGCTCGGATGCGAGCAATGTCCATGACGTCGTCATCTGTTGGGCTCTGACTGAGGTTGCGGGCAGGCACCGTTGTGTAGGGTCGGAAGTACTTGGGGCGCGGGCAGCGTCGGCGCCCCTCCCCCGACAACCCATATGGCAGGACCGGTGATGGTGGCTCGGTCTCCATCTCCACCTCAGTCCCCAAACCTGGTGATGGTGGACCCGAAGGGAGCAATGCATCAGGAGGAGATGAATCCAGCACGGGTGTTGGCTGTACCCGCAAGGGTGTAGGTCCCTGAGAGGAGGGACCTGGGTCAGTCGCTGGCGGAGGCAGACAACTTGCAGGTAACGGCAGGAACCTCTCTTCGGCCTGTGGGCTGCTTAGTGGAGCAGACTGGTGCGGGAGCATTGGCTGAGGGATGGGGAGCTCCCGCTCTTCCACACACAGGCGCAGCTGGTCGTGGTGACGTGCAGTGATGCCGTCTTCTGTGCGTATGTCGCAGAGACGGCGGCCGCGGCATCTGGTGATGATGGCAGGAATCCATTTCGGTCGACGTCCAAACCCACGTGCCCAGACAGCCATCCCTGGTCGGAAGCGAGAAGATGGAGACACAGATGAATGTCCTGGGCTCGGATGCAGGAGATGAAGCAGAGTCCGGGGCTGCCGGCCATGGAGAAGTTCCGCAGGACTCTTGTCGCCAAACGGGGTGAACCGAAAAGATGAGAGAAATTGATCGAGGGCAACATCAGAAGGGTACCGAGCCACATATTTTTTTAACTGGATCTTAAAGGTGCGAACAAATCTTTCAGCCTCCCCATTTGACTGCGGATGGAAGGGTGGGGCCAGGACATGGCGGATACCTCAGTTGTTGCAGAAGGAGGCAAACTCGCGTGAAACAAACTGAGGACCATTGACGGACACCACTGTAGTGGGAAGGCCTTCAATCGAGAAAATGTGTGACAAGGCGACAACCATGGCCGTGGCTGAGGTTGAAAGGCAACGGACCATGTAAGGGAACTTAGAGAAGGCATCAATAACCAGCAACCAATAGGCATTAAGGAAGGGGCCCGCAAAATCAATGTGTAGGCGATCCCAGGCCTGCGAAGGTTGAGGCCATGGGGCGAATGTTGCCCGAGGGGAGGCTTGATGTTGCGCACAGAGCGAGCACGAGGTAACCATACAAGACACGTCGCTGGCCAGCCCGGCCAAAACACATGGCAGCGGGCCAATGCCTTGGTACGAGATACCCCCCAATGATCGGCGTGTAGCAGCTTGAGGACCTCTGAGCGGAGGGCCGATGGAATGACGACCCGAGGAGAGGTATCCTCAGAATCAAGGAGAAGCACGCCATCGACAACAGAAAAACAGTGTTGAAATGCATAGTAGTTTCTGAGGGGGTCCGATGCCTGTTTCGGCGGAGTCTCAGGCCAGCCCCGCTGGACCAGATGGATCACCTTGCGGAGGACCAGGTCTGCGGCACTAGCCCGAGCCACCATGGCACCCGTGATTGGAAAACCAGCCACTGCTTGCTGAGCGGCTAAGTCGACATGAAAGCACAGCAATTCTTCCTGATCAAAGTCTGGGTCTGGTCCAGCCAGAAGCCGGGAGAGCTCATCCGCATTGGCATGTTTGGATGTAGGGCAGAAGTGTATCGCATAGTTATATCGGGATAGGAACAGCGACCAATGCTGAAGACGGTGCGCGGCCTTGTCCGGTAGTGACGCCGAAGGGTGAAAGAGAGAAACCAGTGGCTTGTGATCAGTTACGAGATGAAATTTGACGCCATACAGAAAGACATGAAACTTCTTCAGAGCGTAGACAATAGCAAGGGCCTCCTTCTCAATTTGCGAATATCTGGTCTGGGCCGGAGTGAGCATTTTAGAGGCGAAAGCGATCGGTCGCTCAGATCCGTCTGGAAATTTATGAGCGAGCACTGCCCCAATCCCATGTTGAGAGGCGTCCGTTGCCAAGACAAGGGGGAGGCCAGGTTGATAGGTGACGAGGCAGGGAGCTGATTGCAGCAGCTCCTTTAATGTGCAAAATGCCGTTTCACAGGCCGATGACCAATGGAAGGAAGTCCCTTTGCGCAGCAGGTCATGCAGGGGTTTCGCAATAGATGAAGCCCCTGGCAAGAATTTATGATAATAAGCGACCTTCCCTAAAAACACTTGCAGGTCCTTGACTGAAGTCGGCCGAGGGAGAGCCAACACGGGAGAGACACTCTGACCGAGGGGCTTGCTGTCCTCACTAGAAACCTCAAACCCCAGAAACGTGATAGAAGGCTGAAAAAAGTGGCATTTCTCCAGGTTGCACGTCAACCCCGCCTCCTGTAGTACTGTGAACAGTGCCCGTAAGTTGCATAAATGTTCATCGGCTGAGGACCCGGACACTACTATATCATCGAGATAATTGACACAACCGGGCACAGACAGTGTGAGTTGTTCAAGGAAACGCTGAAAAATTGCTGGAGCGCTGGCCACCCCGAAGGGCAACCTCAAGTATTGGTACAACAAACCAAAGGGCGTGTTCAGGACCAAGAGACATTGAGAGTCAGCGTCGAGACGAACTTGCAAATACACCTCAGAGAGATCTATCTTTGAAAAATATTGTCCACCCGCCAATTTCGCAAGACGCTCGTCTGGGCGCGGCAATGGATAAGTGTCGATGATAGATTGGGCGTTCACGGAACGTTTGAAATTGCCACAAAGGCGCAATCGCCCCAACGATTTTTTTACAATGACCATGGGAGTCGCCCATTCACTAGACGGAATGCGTTTTACCACCCCAGCTTCCTCCAGGCGGTCCACCTCCGCTTTGACGTGGTCACGGAGTGCAATCGGAACCGGCCGAGCGCGGGAAAAGCGGGGCCTGGCGGAGGGCTTCAAGGTGATGTGGCGGAGGGCTTCAAGGTGATGTGGGCTTGAAAATTATTAGCACAGCCCAACCCTGCTGAAAACAGTGCCAAAAATTCTGTGCGTAAAGAGTCTAGTTGCGGGAAAGGCACCTGGTCAGAGACAATGTTGACGTCGTCGGAAATATTGAACCCAAACCCCTGAAAGGCGTCAAGACCAAACAAGTTGTCTGTGTGAGCATTGTTTACAACAAGGAAAGTGAGCCTACGAGTGACAGATTTGTATGTAACAGGCGCTGAGAACTGTCCCAGGATCGGAATATTTTGTTTATTGTAACTGACCAATTTCCGTGACACCGGTAAGAGAGAGGGAGAACCCAGATCCAAATAAGTCTTTGAGTTCAATAAGGTGATGGCCGCGCCTGTGTCCACTTGCATACGCAACTGTTTGTGGAAAACCGTGACGTCAATAAAGAGCTTGTTGGCTGCAACCGAAATCGCTGAGACGCAATTTACGTCCATCTCTGCGTCGGAATCTTGGATTTTGGAGGCACAAACAGAAGCAATGTGACCTTTCTTGTGGCACTGATGACACGTGGACCACCGCTTGGGGCAGTCAGGTCTATCATGATCGACAAAACAGGAGGGACACGAAGGAAGCATTTTCCGGTCGCGTAACCGCACGCCGCCTGGCCCGAGTTTCCGCGGCCGGGCAATGG
This sequence comes from Locusta migratoria, assembly GCA_026315105.1. Classification (NCBI taxonomy): domain Eukaryota; kingdom Metazoa; phylum Arthropoda; class Insecta; order Orthoptera; family Acrididae; genus Locusta; species Locusta migratoria. The sequence goes on from CM048745.1 coordinate 87,698,875, forward strand.
GCCGATCGCTCCGGCGCCAAGGCTGCGCGCAGACTGCCGTGACCGCGTCATCCCTTTGTGACCCTGCCTATAACGGGGAAGAAGTGGGTTGGATTTCCGCCACCTCACACCAAGCCTCAATTTGGTTGCCCGCCGCCCGCGAAACCTCGAAAGACTGTGCAATGTTAAGGACCTCTGAAAGCGAAGGATTTTCGCACAGGAGAGCGCGTTCGCGAACCTCGCGATCGGGAGCGAGCCGGATAATAGCGTCCCATACCATATGATCGGCATACGATTCTTTATGCACATCCGTAACAAAATGACAATGACGGCTTAAACCGTGGAGGTCCGCGGCCCACGCCCGATAAGACTGTTGTGGCTGCTTCCTGCAGCGGTAAAACTCAACACGGGCCGCTATCACATGAGTCCGTTTGCGGTAGTATTGTGAAAAAAGGCCGCACATTTGATCAAAAGACAGCGACGCAGGATCCTGCAAGGGGGCGAGTTGGCAAAGGAGCTGATACAGACGAGGCGACAGCCACGACAGGAATAACGCACGACATAAGGTGCCATCAGACCAGCCAAAAGCTTGAAAATGTTGTCTTAACTGTTTTTCATAAGCGTCCCACTCTTCGACGGACTCGTCATACGCCGGAAAAGGTGGCGGATAAGACAGAGGGGGCGCAGGGGGCGAAACAACCTGTGGGGTGGACGGGGGTTGGGACCCACTAGACAAGGCTGTAGCAAGAGATTGTAATACCTGGTTCTGAGCGTGAATCGCCGATGCAAAAACCTCTTGTTGTTCGACGAGGCGACGCAGAATCTCATCGGAAGAACCACTAGACATTGTGTAAGGTGAACAACCACTTCAGACGGAAAACGCACGGAGGAAAACAAGAAAATACCGCACTCGTCGCCAATGTTGTGTTCACGGAAAACAACTCTCTCACTGCTACACAGAACACTGGCGTGCACTGGCTGTACGAGTACCCGCGAAGTGGGCTCATACCTCGTAAACAACACACTGCGCGCAGAGCACAACTCCGCGCTGTTTTGGGTCATTGACCCGCCCGTGGCGTGCTCTGGCGTTTGCCGCATTTTCCCGCGGTGCACTCTCGCGGCCGACTTCCGACGTATGTTATCGGCTGTGTGTGTGCCTTACAGCAGCTACAGGCTGCACTGTTGATGGCCTCTCAGATGAGGGTGCATCGACCTCCGTGGGTTGTACTGCCTGAATGGATGCCATGGAACCTGTTGCGGAAAACCCCATCCCCCTCCTGGTTGTATACCAGATCTGGAATGAGAAACCCAGCAGCAGGATCATGAAACTTATGAGGATGGAGCTGATTCCTGTAGAGTTCCAGTAGTTACCTTGTAGGGGAAGAAACAAGAAAGATGCTGTGTCTCAAGACATGCGAAACTATCCCCTGCTGCATGGGCTGGCCATCCTGAAATGTCCTGTAGAGGACCATGTCCTGGGCCTGAAAAGTAGAAGTGTGACACATTCCGAGTAGGTCAGTGCAGCAGATGAACAAGTGTGCAGTAATTCGTCTGGGGCAGGACCATCTTGAGCAGGAGAGGAACAGCTGCAGAGGCTGCTCCCTGGAGCAGGTTCCACAATACTTGTTCATCTGTGACTTGAATGTCTGCACCAACCTTCCTGCCTCCCCATTGGACTGCAGAAGGAAATATGTGTTGGTAATTGTACAATGCTATTGGCTCTACAAGACTGATCAAATTCATGTAATGTGAACAGTGGTCAATTGTCCAACACTTATCACCTCTAGCAATCCCTCATTACAAAAGATGGATGTCAGTGCATGAATAGTACTGATAGATGTAGTAGAGGACATTGGTACCACAAAAAAAAAAGACTCCACCACAATAAGCCATCTGGCTGCACATATAATGCATCACGTCTGGCAAAGTAGCGCTGGGATTGTCTTCAGACAATGTCTGTAACTTTCCATGGACACCATGAATCAAAGCAACTGACATAAATCAGCATCTGCAACAGTTTTCTGAGCTACTTGACAAAAGTCCATGGGAAAAGTTTGCACTGAGGAAGCATCAATTGCATCGATGTGACAACAGGATGCTTTGGAATAGTCAAACTGATGATCACCCCACACTGGCAACCGGATGAGAGATTGGCATTAGAATGTTGTGCTGTGGACCAGTACAAAATTTAATAACAATAGTTTAACAACAGTAGTGCCCATCACTGCAACTTGGGCACCATGTGTAGTGGCACTGGCTTGGCAAGGTGGAAGAGGATTTCCTCTTTCACTTTCAAGTGAGTTGCTTGTGGGCCATGAGCAAATAAAACTTTCTACCGCACAGATAATGATGCAACTTACTGATTCCATAAATGATCGGCAATACTTCCTTTTTCCATTTGACTATAATGGTCCTGCATCATTGTCAAGAGTTTGTAGGCAAATCCAAATGGAAAATTGTTGTCCAACAACATTTGAGAAGACTGTGCCGAGACCAATCAGGGATGCGTCAACTGCTAAAAGCACTCATTTATTTGGGTCAAAATGCTTGTGACATGTGCTGCCAAGAAGAGCCTGCTTCAGATGATCCAGAGCAACTTGACATTCCTTGGACCACACAAACTGAACACCCTTACATCGCAACTATGTAGTAGAGCTGCAATCTGAGATGCATGTGAAGTGAACCGGAAGTAATAGTTTAATTTGCTGAACAATGCTAACAATTCTTTAACATTCCTGTGGGCATGCAAATCTTTAATGGCACTTAAATCATCCTGAGTGGGGTGGATACCATGTAAATTAATCACATGCCCCACATACTCAATTTCAGGTTAAAGAAATGAACATTTTTCCTTTCAATACTTGAGTCCAGTAGATAAGAGAACTTGAAAAAGGCACTCAACATTGGCTAAATATTCTTCCACAGATCGTCCTGACAACTATGTCATCATTGACTTGAAATCAGTACAAATTTGGAGTCGGGAGAAGACTAGATGTTTATGAAGATTGACAGAGGGTGATGAGCACTTGATCACTCCAGCCGATTGTCACTAACATAATTGATCTGCAACTTGCTCTTGAAGGGTACAGTCATTTGCCTAGCAAAACAAAATTTCAGTTGCATATTGTCCTTGAGCGATCCATGAGCTACAAAACTGTTTGTGAAACCCCGTTCCGCCCTAAAATGTTCACTGTTTAAGTCAAACAACTCAGCCAGTTTGTCTGTTGGTGCACACATAGAAATCCGCTATACCGACTTATGGACTGATAACCCACAAAGATTAAATGAACCAAGACAAAATATGTTCTGTGACAGTCAAGCAGACAACACAGGCAGGCATTTTTGTAACACCTTGAAATGTGACTGGCAAACTATAAGTACATAACACTCAAATGTCTTGACCATTGTAAGCTGATAACACCTGAGGGACTGGTGGACATAGTTGATCATAAGACATTCGTTCAATAGTGTACGTGTTGCACCAGTATCATGTTGAAATTTCACACATAGACCAGCTACTGATAATGCAACAAACACCTTGTTTCAACTATGTTCTATGTCCAAGACAGAACTGCCTGCGGGTGCTTGTGGACCTTCAGGTTGCACTTCATGAGAAGTGCAGTATTGACAGAGGCCTACAACAACATGGCTTTGTGCATAAAGTACAGAAATCATCTGACCATTTGTTGTAAAGTTATGAGGGAGAATTACTGTCCACAACATTAACTACATCTTCAGAAGCACACTGCTTCCTGGTTTTCCATATTGTGAACTATTTACTGGAACTGTTCTGCTACAGTTACTGTCCACACTGCTATCTCAAACACACAGACTGCACTTGAGCATCCTTATAGCAAAAATAGCATGCCATGTGACAATGTGGGCATTGTAATCACTGATAGCTACAAAAATGCTTGGAACAAGATTTAACATTGTCTTTATGTTTACAGGCTTTCTGCCTGTGCAGCCAAGAGCTATTCACAGAGCTATGTGATGTCACCTGTTGTGTCCTGCATGGTGGACAATGCTGGGAATTTTAACTGTCTACCACATTAGAACTACTGTCACTGTGCAATTGATTAATATTGGACATTTGCATTTCACACAGAGATAAATTCATTATGCCATGAGCTTCAATCAACTGTATCACTGTACCTAACTAAGGATTAAGCTGTTTCAAGATTGCAGCAGAAATTCTATCATCACTAATATTTCTGTAATTGCATCTCATACCATAACATCAAACTCGATTGCTTCCAGTTTAGTATCTAGGAAGAGCTTCAAAATCAACCAATACTCATCCATGCCAACTACAGATAAGAATAAAACTTGATGTTTGGTACCTGATAACTGATGAGCCTCTATGTGGTTTTGTAATTGAGCCAAATACTCACGGCATTCCTCCTCCTGAGTGTCAAAACTTCTAAATGGTAGAATGGCTGCTGGACATGGTGGCTGATGTGCTGCTTATCCAGCTGTTGTGTTGTTGTAAGTGCTGCTGCTGTTGCTGGCTGAGGTGAGTCATGGCAGTCAGCAATGCTTGTATTTGCTGGCCCTGTAACTGAACAATCTGCATTAATGATGCATCCTGTACTGAAGAAGCCATAGCTGAAAATAATTTGATTACTTACAGCAAACATGAAACAAGAGTCTCACTGTGTGTCAGACCCGTCAAAGTCCACAAAAATTAAAATGTAACACATGCAGAAACAAGAATAAGGGAGGGTTGGGAGGCAAAACAAAAGCAAAAGTTTTTCTGAAAATATGTGAATCGGATCCCTCTTTATCCCTAGATGTTGTCTCGACCACAAAACAAAATCTCACCCGCAGATGTCCTGCCTCAACTAGAACACAATATCTTGCCACCATCCACAACTTGTCTAGGACATTGGGACACACTGTAGCTGGGAAGGACAACTGAAACTCTGAGAAGTGTAAGTCAGTGAGACCACACACCGGGTGTTTATTACATTACCAAACTTATACATTGGCGATCAACCAGCAGGTACAGATAATACATCATTCATGACTAGTCCCACATTAGTCTGTCTTCCTAATAGTTGTCTCCATCTGAAGAACAGCAAGGAACTGACATCTCATCATGGCACATCTGCTTATCTATTCTATGTCGGCACCACCACTGCAGTCCTGCTGTGCGAAGATTGTCTGTCACCAGTTGCTGCCGTCTGGTTGTGAGCATTAGGCTTGTGATACCACAGAGCTATTCCAAAGACCCTAGCCACTGAAAAAAGCACCACTGACTCCTCTTTATAGAATGGTAAAAGAAAGGATTCACATTATTACAGACCAGTTTCATTAACATCAGTTTGCTGAAGATATCTTGGATACATTCTCAGTCAGAAAGTAATAAATGTTCTTGAGGCAAAAAATATTCTGTCCCTGCATCAGCACAGCTTTAGAAAACACTGTTTTACGTGAATCTCAACTTGCTATTCTCTTATATGATATCTTCTTGCTAGCCACAATGAAGGATAAAAGGCAGACTGCATATTCATATATGTGTTTGATATGGGACCACACTGCTGAATGCTAACGAAGATAAGAGCATATGGAAAATATTCCCAGATATGTAAATAGCTTGGAGATTTCTTAAATGACAGATTTCAGTATATCGTCCTCAACAGCTAGTGCTCATCACAGACAACAGTATTGGCAAGAGAGTCTCAGAGAAGTGTGATTGGACAGCTATTATTTTCAATCTGGATAAATGAGCTGAGTGACAAGATGAGTAGCAATCTGAAGCTGTTTGATTATGATGCTGTGTTGTACAGGTAATTGTTCTCATTCAGTGAGGGTAGTAGGATACAAGCTGTCTTTGACAAAATTTCTAGTTTGCACAATTAACAAGAGCTAGCTCTACATGTAGGAAAATGTAAGACAAGGCAGATAAGTAAGAAAAACAATCTAGCAATGTTTGAATACTTTCCTGGTGGGATAAACAAATATAAAAAATAGAAAATGGATGACTTACTCAAAGGACAGGCTCGTCAACAGACACAAATAAAATCACACACAAACTCACACACAAGGTTTCACGACCATTGGTCGCTTCTTCAGGAAAAGAGGAAGAAAGGAGAGGAGAAAGGGAAGGATATGGGTTTTAAGGAAGTGGAAAAGGTAAGTCCTTCCACTGCTGGGATTGGAATGACTCCTTTTCCACTTCCTTAAAACCCATATCCTTCCATTTCTCATCTCCTTTCTTCTTCTTTTCCTGAAGAAGTGACCAACGGTTGTGAAAGCTTGTATGTGTGTTTGTGTGTGATTTTATTTGTGTCTGTCAACAAGCTTGTTCTTTGGGTAAGTCATCCGTTTTCTATTTTTTATAAATATTTGAATACTGTTTGACACAGTCAGATCATTCAAATATCTAGGCACAACATTGCAAAGCAATATGAAATGGAAAGAACAAGTAATAATTATAGGGAAGGCAGAGGCTCAACTTTGGTTTGTTGGAAGCAATTTGGGAAGATGTGGTTTCCTGTAAAACAGAGCACTTGTCTGACCCATTCTAGAGTACTGTTCAAGTGTTGGGTTCACCCTCAGATCAGTTTCAAGGAAGATATAGAACAAATTCAGAGGTAGGTTGCTAGATTTGTTACTGATAGGTTCAATTAATATGCGAGTCTTACAGAGGTGCTTCAGGATTTCAAATGGAAAGATGAGCTTCTTTACAAGAAACTCTAGTGAGGAAATTCAGAGGACCAGCATTTGAAGGTTATTGCAGAATGATTCTACTATTTCCAACTCACATTTTGTGTAAGAATCATAAAGATAAGAGAAATTATGTCTTGTACAGAACCCAATATACAGTCCCTCACTCTAATTGGGAGCAGAACAAAAATGGAAATGATTTGTAGTGGTATGAGGTACACTCTGCCACATGGTGGCTTGTGAAGTATTTCAGTAGATATAGATGTAGAATCCAGGCAGATGTTATTTCAGCTGGAGGAGAGAAACTCTATAGAGTAGAAGAAAATTTTGGAACTAATCAAGAGGATACCTCTCCGGGGGACACCACCTTGAAGAAGCACTGTCCGTGCGGGTGAAGAGGCTTGCGTATCCGTGTGAAGCTGAGGGCTATACCAAAGGTAGAGAACCTGCTGCCGGAAAGGCCTCAGCTGATGGATCTGACTAAGAGTGTCCCACATTTTCCCGTCTTCCTTATCATCTCCCAATCCTTTCCAAATTCCTTTCCCAACCCAAGGTGTGATGCGATCCATGCTGGGGGGTTCATGGCACATGGGTGGATGTGTCTTGAACGGAGCCTCAGGGATACTGGGCGACCTCCCTGAGTAAAAGTAGCCTTGCACTGCGCGGGGTTATTGTGGTGTGGACCATATAAATCCCCAAATCTCGTGGGACTAAGATGAACACAGAGAAAGAAAGTATTTTAAAAGAATCTGAGGGGCAATCTGACACCTCAGATACTCAGACATCGGGAGCAGGACCGATGGAGTGCACTCCTACTTCTGAATCAGGGTCTAGACCTGAGCAAGAAGTGGGAACTGTAACAGAGAAATTGGACCAGATTAGTATTAAGGCCTTGTCTGGGGCTCAGAGGAGGAAACTTCTCAAGGAACAGAAGCAAAAGGAAGGAAAATAATGGCTTTCTAAGCATAAGTGGAGGGAATCAAAAGGGCTTGAGCCCAAGACCCCCAAAAAGAAACTGTCTCAGGTTGAAGGGGATACACAGACCCCCTCGACATCAAAGACAGGTGGAAAGAGGGTTAGGGAGGAATCTAAGACTCCCTCCTCTCTGGACAAGCGTGATCTTAAAAGGCTGAGGCAGGAAATAGGGAAACAGAAGTCCAAGAAGGATACCCACTGGTGAGCATCACCTCGCAGCAGGAGGAGCTCAGGCAGATGGCCCTCTTTGAAGAGATTGGGGGGGACGCTGGTCCAGGACCCAAATTCAGGAGGGTCTATCTAGATCATTGTGCCCTCCATTTTTGTCTGCGAGGGGAAGCACTCAGCAGAATGGCTTAAGGACAAGGTGCCCATGATATCCCCATGGGAGGATGCGAAGCTGCTGGTCAAGACAGCAACCGAACTCCTGAAGACCGCAAAGGTATCAATATGGGTACCAAAGATCCTTAAGGATGTCCCTCCAAAGACTCTGTTCGAGAAAATAAGGGACCAGAAACCAAAAGTCTTGAAAGAGGTTTGGAGGGTAATTAACTAAAAGGTCGTTCTGGAACTACGAACCCTGGTGGTGGAGGTCAGAGAGAAGTCCCTGATGGCAATGCGAGAGCAAGGCCTGAAACTGTTTTTAGGGTTCTCACAGGTCGCCGTCAGAGTAATCAAAGACCTTAAAGGCAATAATGGCAGCAAGATGGGGACTGGAAGTGCTGCAGATAAACCTGCAGCACAGTAAAAGGGCCACTGCTGCCCTGAGCCGTCGCCTGGGGAGACAGGATGTGGACGTGGCCCTGATACAAGAACCCTATTTATACAAAGGGGGTGTATCAGGCCTCGGTGGTACTGGAGGTAAGCTGACTTGTGCCAGAAATCTAAAAAACTCCAGAACATGCATTTATGTTAGAAATGGAATACCTTTCATACCAAAGATGGATTTTTGTTCCAGGGACCTGGTGACCATCAGGATGCAGCATCATGACGAAGGTATCACGAGGGAAATTCTTTTGGCCTCAGCATACCTTCCTTATGAAGACAGCTCTCCTCCTCCTTTGGAAGTGAGGAGACTGACGGAAGCCTGCCATCGGCAAGGTGATGAACTGTTGGTGTGATGTGATGCCAATGCCCACAATCTATTGTGGGGCAGCAAGGACACCAACAGTAGAGGTGAGCACCTTCTTGAATTTCTCCTATCTAACAACTTGGAGATCCTGAATAGGGGTGATGAACCTACATTCAGGAATAGTAGAGCCTACGATGATGAATGAAAAAATGGTAATCAACACCACTAGTGGTTGCCTGCAAGGAGTTATTCCCCCTTCATTGTGGAATCTAGTGGTGAATGGTCTCATTGGAGAATTAAACTCTAGGCAGTAGTTTTGCCAAGGATAAGCAGATGATCTTGTCATAGTAATACTTGGCAAATTTGCTGACACAGTGAAGAATATGCAAGACTGGTGCAGAAAACAGGATCTGGGGGTTAGTCCTAAGATGACTGTTGTTGTACCATTCACAAAGAAGCATATCCAACATTCAAGTTGGAATCTAACGCTTTTCAATGAAGCACTACCTGTGAAGGGGACAGTGAAATATCTAGGGGTTACCCTAGATGAGAAACTGACATGGACCCTTCACATTAGGAATATTTGCTCCAAGGCAAAAGGTACTCCAGTAAGTACCAGGAGAGCTTGTGGCAAAAATTGGGGCCTCAGCCCCAAGGGTATGCACTGGATGTACACCATGGTAATTAGACCCAGGATCACCTATGGGGCGGTCGTGTGGTGGAAGAAGGTAGAAAAGCAGGTGCTTTTTTAAATTGCTTGAAAACATGTATTCACATGCATAGCATATTTTACAAACACTGTGTACAATATAAAGTGGTATACAAACTAATATTATTGGTTAAATATACAGTAGTTTTAGGTCTCAGTTACTGAGGTAGGCAGTATGGGCATTGCAGTATGAGCCAAGGTTTTAGTTGTGTCTTAAAGGCTTCCCCAGTCAACAATTTTAATTCTCGTGGTAGTGCGTTAAAATACTTTGCACCATTTATATATTTGCGTTTTTTTTTTTTTTTTTTTTTTTTTTTTTAGTCTCCTGTTTATCATGTGAAAATCATGAGCCTGCCGAGTGTTGTGTTCACGTATTTCCTCATTACGAAATGTATATTTATTTTCATCTACAGCTAGTATTATTGCTTGATACATATACATAGCATAAACGGTCATAATTTTGTATTCCACAAATAATCCCTTGCAAGATGTCCTTGAGTTTACTTTGCACATGATTCTTACTGCTCTTTTCTGCAATTTAAAAACCCTGACAACATGGGTTTTGGCTGCTCCACCCCATAACACTAGGCCATATAGAATATGTGGATACATCAAGCCATAGTATACTATCTTCAGTGTTGGTCTGTTTATGTATGGCTCTAACCTCCTTAAGACATACAAACTAGATGATAATCTTGAACATACATTGTCAATTTGTTTAGTCCATGAGAGATTACTGTCTAAGTACACACCTAAAAATTTACATTGTCTGCATATTTTACCTAATATATCATTACCAGTACTCTGAACTTCAATACACTCTTCTAGGTCACCAACATTGAAAGACATAATGTTTGTTTTTTCTAAATTAACTTTTAGATTGTCCCTTTCAAACTTTGCCTTAGCTCTTTCTACAAAATGTTTTACTTCTTTGCCAAAACTAGACAAGTCTTTTCCCCATACTAGTCCTGATGTGCCATCAGCATACATTGTAAAAAAGTTATCATTAGAGAAAGCATTAGGAAAGTCATTTACATAGCAGATAAACAGGAAAGGGCCTATTATGGACCCTGAGACACTCCAAATTTGACATTCCTGATACAGGATCTGTAATCTTTTAGTGTTTCACCATTTTTGTGTCAAACTGCAGTGCACTGTCATCAGTTTTTTAAGTATGTTTTAAGTATGTTGCCACAATTTGCATAAGTTTTCCATTTATGCCATCTGTGGCCAATTTTGACAGAAGTATATCACGATCTACCCTGTCAAATGCCTTAGATAGGTCTAGGAAAACTCCTGCCACTTGGTTGCCATCATTAATTTTGTCTAGAACTTCTAGCATAAATTGTACTGCAGCCGTTGTGGTGCTACGACCACGCATGAAACCGTGTTGAAAATCACCCAAGAGTTTGTGCCTGTTATAATGTTCTAGCATGTGTTTCAGCATTATTTTCTCAATTAATTTACTGAAAGTGGAAGTTAAAGCTATTGGTCTGTAATTTTGTACAAGATCCTTTTCACCTATCTTGTATACCGGTTTGACAATGGCGAATTTTAGTTTTTCTGGGAAAACTCCTTCTTTTAGTATGCTGTTTATCAAGTGCAACAGGGGATATGCTAGTTCTTGTTGGCATTGTTTAACTAATGACGGGGAAAATCCATCCCAGCCAGCTGATTTTTTATTTTTTAGTTCTCTGATGAGCTGCAGAATATCCTTTAGATTTACTTCAGGCAATTCACCGGATTCTGGACTGTCATCAGTTTCATATATGAGTGGTCCTTTATTTGATGCGAAATGGTCAGACTCTACAGCATCTATGAAGTAGTCATTAAATATGTTGCTGATTAAATGAGGATTACTGACTGTAGTATTATTGTTATACAGTTGTATATTGATGGTATTTTTAGAATTGGTCATATTATCTGTTACTTTGTTAACAATTGCTCAACATGTCTTTGAGAGACAATCTGAGTTTTGTATTTTTGAGCTTACTTTTTCAGCCTTCAATCTTTTTACTTCCTTACAAAATTGGTACTTGTATTGCTTGTATTTATCCCTATGCTCCTTTGCTTTTGTCACTTTTTGTAGCACGTACATTTCTTCCATTTTCCCTTTTAGTTCTATTGTGACATCATCCAATTGGACAGGTTTCGTGTGTACATTCTTACTCCTATTTATTCTCAACTTTCTGATAGGGATTGCCTTATTTAAATAAAATGATAGTATGTCTAGAAAAGCTTCCCACTTACTATTCACACCTTGGGCTTCAGATACTAAATACCATAATTCCTGTTTAAGGCTCTCTTTCAGTTTAGCAATGTTGTTAGCAGAGAAGCTTCTTCTGTATTCATCAACATTTTTAGGTTTTATACTAGAGTTACCTTTTAACACTAACAGTTGGCCTAAGTGGTCAGATATGTGACCATTTACAACATTTACTGTGATAATGTTCTCACAGTTTGTAATAACATGGTCAATGGAGCTTATACTTGTGGGGGTTATTCTTGTTGGTACATCTCCTAGGATATCTTTTGCCCCATATGAGTCTACAATGTCCTTGAGCTGTCTGCTTTCATGTGTATCTTGTAAGGTGTTTATGTTAATATCCCTTGCGCATTAATTTACATAGCACTGAATCAAGGGAGTTCATAAACGTTTCTGTACCACCACTGGGTGATCGGTATGTAGCTACTACATAATATATAACAGAAAAGTATTTTATCTTAATAACTACAATTTCACAATGTAAATCAGAGGAGTAGTCTTTAACCCATGAGACATTTTCTAAAGACTCTACAGAAATATTATGTCTAAGATAGATGGCTACTCCACCACCTTTACGGTTAATTCTACAGTAATAGCTGGCTAGGTTGTAGTTGTGGAGTTTGAACAAATGTAAGTTTTCTGAGGATTTTTGATGTTCAGTGACAGCAATTATGTGGGGAGAAATGTCTGATACATATTGCTCAAATATGTCTAGTCCTTCTACATTGTAATGTAAAAACGAAAGATTACCTTCTTCAGATGCACAGTTTAAAATGTTTATAAGATTTTCTTCTAGCTTGGAAAAGACTTCTGCAGCGTCATATTTATTTGTGCTAGAAATGTTTATGTCTAACTCTTTATGCCCTGCTTTAACTTCACTGTCAGCCTGCCTGTCGTTTTTTGACCAGTTCCTGTTGGATTTGGTCCATTTTATCAGTTTCCCTGTAGCAGAGAACCAAGCTGAATTATAGGCTTGTTAGTGCTGTTTTTCTTGTGGAATATATCCTCTGTAGCCTGGTTTATGTTTGTGGCAAGTTTCCTCATGCCATGCTGATTCATGTGCATGTCATGTACAGTGAAACAGCTTCTTTCACATTTACTGATGTCCAGCAATTTTACGTCCGTAAATTTGTCACAAAAGTACCTCAGTGTATCATTAGTTTGCCTAATCTCAGCATTGACGCATGACCAATCAGGCAGGTCATATCTGAGTGGCAGATTAGTAACAATAACATTTGTGAAATGTAAGTATTGGAGTAATGCGATCAATTTCTTTATGAAGCTGTTGGCTTCATTTTTGTTTACATCTTTAGTGCCTCCAACCAATACTACACAGTCATATTTCGTGAGTTTGGAGCATTCATTATTTACATCAGCAGTAACTGAATCGAAATTTGCCCCTGGTTTCACTTCACTGTAAATACTCGTGTTTTTCCTGGCTTGCATATCCAGCAGATTAGGAATGTTTCGTGCATGGCTGTCACCAAATAATTTTATTTCGCGTTTCTGCGGACATTGCTGCACTTTTACCTCGATTATCTCGTGCCTTTGTCTGTCCTTCATTCTATATGGTACAAATGTATTACTTACCGTTTTGTTATTTTCCTGTACACAACTCGAAAAGACATTGTTTGATGGTTGGTGTCAAGTGTCCATACCGCTCCTGGTAGTTGAAGTATTTGAATCCCACACTTTTCCACACAACCTCTTTTCTAAATCTCTGCATTTTTCACTGATAGCACTGTACCTACTGTTTAAAGCATCAATATCGCTCTGAAGCACTTTAATTATTTCGTCCCTGTCCCTGAGGGCGTTTTTGAGTTCTAGTTCATGTACTTCCACGATACAGGTGCGGCAAGTCCATTTAAAGTCATTCGTTATGAATTCTACACACATTTTACCACATTTCTCATGGAATTAGCGTCGACACTCAGAACACTGAACACCTTTTATTACCTTTTTAGTACACACTTTACACTTATTATCACTTTTAATCATGCTTTTGGCTTGATGGTTTTTACTAACATCGTTAATCGGCGCCATTTTTCAAGAGGTTGCTGCTAAGGAGCTTGGTAAGGTGCAGAGATTAGCCTGCTTAGCCATAACAGGTGGAATTAGCAGCACACCAACAGCTGGGATGGAAACCATGCTGGATATGCCCCCATTACACCTTTGGGTCAAGATGGAGGCAGTGGCTGGTGCATACAGACTCAAAACTGGCAACAACTGGAACTCTTTGGGATATCCAGAATCACACACTAAAATAGTGAGTGAGGTAAATATAGGAAAGGTTGGGGAAATGCCAGCTGACTATATTATAACCCCATACTGCTTCAACAAGCCTTTCAATATAACAATTGGAAGTAAGGAGCAGTGGGAGAAAATAGTTCCGACACCGTACAGGGGATATTGTCCGGTTCACTGGTGGGTCAAAATCAGACCAAGGCGTTGGGGCCGGGGTATTTGGGGTGCAGCCAAGACTGAAGGGCGTCATCTCTCTAGGGAAACTGGCCTCAGTATTCCAGGCCAAAATCACTGCCATCAGGGTGTGTGTGGAGGAGAATTTGCGGAGGTGCTACAAAGATTGTAGCATCTATATCTATTCAGACAGCCAAGCAGCCCTGAGATCACTGGCAGCTCCTGCATCAAGGTCTAAAATTGTTGCAGAATGTCACAGGGTTCTGGTGGAGTTAGGGGAAAGCAATAGAGTAAACCTATTGTGGGTCCCTGGCCACTCGGGGGTCAGTGGCAACAAACATGCTGACAGATTAGGCAGGATGGGCGCAGAGACTCCATTTATTGGACCGGAACCTGTCCTGACAATCACCAAGGCAATAATCAAATTGGAGCTACGTAACTGGCTCAGAAGACAGCAGGTAGAATAATGGACGAAAGTCTATCAACAAAAACATGGCAAGGTAATTATGCCAAAGCCATGTTTTAAAAGAAGCTCTGCAATCCTGGACCTAAACAGGAGAGAGATTAGATTCATGGTTGGATTGCTGACAGGCCATGGGAATTTCAAAAAACACCTACATACAATGGGAATAACAGAAGAGGACCCTAAATGTAGGATCTGTGATGACGCTGATGAAACTGCATCACATCTAATCTTCGAACGCATTGCATTGGAGAGTGAAAGGCACAGAACATTTGGGACAACCAGACCCGAAGTAATTGTGTCTAATAAAGAACTAGTAAAGGTACTCCTTGCACTGTTCAAGGGCATTGGTTGGCTTTAGTAGATATACAGGGAGCAATACCGCACAATAAACTTAGTTTCGGTGCGGGCAGTGGCGGGTTGGACCAAGACTGTTTTGGCTTCCCTGAAAAAATCAAATCAAAGAGGATTTCTATTTTTTAGGAGATTCTAGAATACAGGAAGACATAGGTCATCTACCCTATACACAAGAAAGATGACAAAATGGACTGAATTAAATACAATGGAATTGCCCTCCTGAATCCTGATATGAAGTTTTGTCCAAATTTATACTGCATTTCCCAAAAATCTATCCTTCCACATCAAGGATACCAACCACTTTGTTCACCATCTCTTCAACATTCCAAGCCTTTTATTTCCTGGCTGCAGATGCATGGATCCATTGCAGAATAGAACAGGTATTATTTATCCACAGTAGATCAGTGAGATAAGTTCATGGCATCACCATTCTGCTGCTATGTGGCAGGTCATCTGTGTGTGTGACTTTTACATGTTTGTGTCAGGATGGTTGTCTGAACCACTCATCACTGTGCTCACATTGAGTAACATGGTAAGAATGTATCATCCGTTGTGGAATGACTATACAGTGCAATAAATAAAGAAAAAAGAAAAAAAGAAAAAAGAAAAAAAAAAAGAAAGAAAAAAAAAATAGAAATCCATAGTGTCAATACACATGTTGGAAGCCATGTAAGTTTTGCATTATGATTATATAATAACTTTCTAAGGAGTAGTCTGACATATAATGAATTCCAAGCTCTCTTTGGAATTTTTTAACAGCTAACGAGACTACATGTATTTTGGGCACCCTTCTCCTCTCACTGGTGTCTCCACCCACACCTCTGTCTTCTTTAAACTTACCAAATACCAACAGTACCTGCACTTAGACAGCTGCTATCACTTTCACAGCAAAAATTCCCTTGCTTACAGCTTGGACATCTGTGGACGGCACATTTGCAGTGAAAAGAACTCCTTTGCTCAATATGCCAAAAATCTCGCAAAGGCCTTCATATACAGACCCTACTCCCTAGATCTAGTCTGCAAATTATTTTCAATGCCATATCCCTCTGCATGCAAAATCTTCCCTCCAGCCCCAATAACCCATTACAAAAGAGCACCCAAATATCACACGACTGGAACAACTGAAGCATTCATTACCTTTCATCATGTCCTGAAAAAGAGAGCAATCCTAACATAGATCCTTCCCATCCTCTCCTGATTTAGTGCTCCATCACTCACCAACCTCCATAATGTTCTAGTCTATCCATATGCTAGCCCCAATCCCACGACCATGCCTTTGTGCAATACTGTGTTGCAAACTTAACTTTACCCCTGTGTAATACTGCATTGCGAGACATGCCAAATTTACCCATCCAATACTTCCTATTCTAGTCCTGTAAGTGGCTTTTCCTAGACCATCAGAGGCTGTACTGCCTACAAAAGCTGAAATATGATCTACCAACTCTTCATCAATCACTGAACAGCTTTTTATATTTATATTAAAACACTTATTTTCCATTTAATGAATGGTCACTGGCAAACTGTGACCAAAAGCAAGGAAGACCACCTTTAGGCACAAAATACAGCTCAGCATAGAATGCTTGATTTCAACTGTTGCGTCACAACCCAGGACATTTGGATCCCCCTCCACTCCCACCACCACCAGTTTTTTTCTGAACTGCACAAATGGGAGTTACCCTTACTGTAAATCGTCTGGTCTCATAACTATCCAGGCCTAAGTCTATGATAACCTACTGTCCCACACCCTCCAATCCAACAATTCCTCTCCTAGTGTAGGCTTACTACTAATTCTTACATGTTCCCCTCCATTTGCACTATGTTGTTCTTTTTTACTCCTCTCACTTTTGCTTCCCCTCCACCATTGTGATCCCCCTTTCCCACTGTTTTCCAACGGTGCATCTCTTTCAGTCCGCATGCTCAATCATCAGGCAGTGCTGGCATGTCCATCCCGTGTGATCTTCATATATTTCAAGTCGGCATAGGTATAAGTCGGCATATCCTACTAGAGTCACTGATGAACTGGCTATGTGAATTCAGAATACCCAAAAAGCTTATCAGACCCATTCAAGTTTGTCTTACTGATTAAAAAGACAAAGCAAAGCTGTGAATCAAAACCAAAGAGAACTTTTACATGTACAATAAAATGATACAAGGAGACGGTATTACTAATACTATTGAATGTGGCACACAAGATGAACATGAGGAAAGCATTCCATAAGAACTTTGAAATAAAAGTAGAGGTTAAGAAAATCACACACTTCATAAATGCCAATGACAATGGCTGCTGTTCAGAACTAAAGGAGATATGAAGCAGATGAGCAACAGCAAGGAGGTGGCAACAAGCTTGATCAGTACCCTTGTCAGTGAATCAAAGACCAGGCATTTGGTGATGAGGAGGAGTGATGCTCCAGCCTCCAGTAGTCAGTATCTGATGCTACAAAAAGTTTTGTAATATTAAACATCTGGGGATAATATCTGGGGGCTAATTGTAACAGAGGATGCATCATACGAGACAGAAATCAGAGTAAGGATCCTAAACAAGAGCCATCACAGTTCTGCCTGAGTCAGTTTTTTCAATCTGGCAGTCTCTCAAGCTTCAACTTTACAAAACAGAGAGCCATCTTTCTGAGCTATATAGTTACAGAACTTATAATTCTGGAAAATTACTTAAATAATAATAGTCTTAATACTGAGAGTGGATATTTTAAAGAATATCTGTGGTCCAATACAGGACGAGATTAAAATATAGGATCCCACGTAAATGTGATGGGGATGAAGTCTACAACAAAGCAAACACTAGATGTCTGGTGAGAAACAAGTGCATAGGATATGTATAATACAATACTCAGATTTATAAAAACCTATGGCTTTTGAAATCCATAGATCTTACTTCCTGCAGAAGACAATTGGTTGGAAGATCAAAGAAAAGGAACAGAAATTGAATTCATGAATACTTGTTGCAGATCAACAGAGAGAGAGATTGGCAACAGAAGCAAAAATCCTGGGGAGAGGAGCCTTGTAGCTGTGCCTCATCACATAAATTAAGTTTATTAAGTTTTTTAATGTCTGGAGATTTTTAAATTCCTGAATGATGTCTACAAATGAGAGTTAGGAAGATTACAGTTTTGTATCTACCAATAATAGTTAGGAAGGTCAGAGCTTTATGGCCCATTGACAGTGTGATCATTATGATAATTAGGGATGGAAGACAGAGCTGCACATAAGATATAAAAGGGGGAGGGAGGGTGGGAATTAGCCATAATCTTGAAAAGGGCATAGATATAATGGAAAAAGCAAAATTTCGATGGCCAGAATGAAACTTGAGCTGTTGCCCTTCTACGTGAAAATCCAGTGTGCTAACCACTATGCCATCTCACTCAATCTGATGTCTACAAACAAACTCATATGTTGAACCAGGGCTCAAAACACTTATTGTGATTCTAAATCAGGTATACTTGTTCCATATAGAAATTATTCTACTTGTCTCTATACTCAAATCTGATCATCATGGTGGTGCATGCCTTAGGCTTATCCTATCTAATCAGAGAATGGGGTACCTTTGAAAGCAGCCATGTAATTTTCCAACTTAAGGTTATCATACCCAATCAGAGGCCAGGCCACCTGTAAAAGTAGTCATAAAATTTACCAACTGTGTGTGATCTCTATGCAGCTTTCTATATTGGCATGACCACTAACCACTTGTCCATTAGGATGAATGGCCAGTGCCAAACTGTGGTCAAGAATGAAAATGGCATACATATCGTGGAAGAAGCAAAATTTGAATGGCCAGAATGAAACCTAAGCTGCTGTCCTTCCAAGTGAAAGAATCTCCTCAGGCCTCCAGCTGTGTCAAGTGGCTAGAACCCATGAAGTTTCCTTGGCCATTGTCAAGTGGTAAATGACTGCTGCAGTGTTGTTGTCTCGGCATTATATAGCCATGATGCTGGCTGTGATGTTACTGCAACTAGCTGCCTCACCATATATGGTAGTGGTTATATCCCAAGTTGGTTATGTCTGCTTTTGGCTGCTGGCTGTGATGTCACTTGGGTTCGCTTCTTTGTACTGTGTCCACTGCGTCTACTTAAACATCTCTATGGTTGGGTCCCAAGCTGTGCTGAGCAGCAAACTGACACCCTTATTAATAGTGGTCTTTGATATTTTAATTTTAATGACTTCTTTTATAGCACTATCCTAATATTCTTTCTTTTTGGCAATGACAGATGTTTTCTCGAAACGAAATTTGGTTTCTATTTTCTAAGGAATGTTCTGCCACTGCTGATTTTTCTGGATAGTGAAGACCAATGCAATTCCACTGTTCCGCAGTGCACATAATTTGTCCTTATAATAGCAGGCACACTCACAAAGTATCTTATAAACTCCTGGTGTTTTGTGCCCTAGATCATCTTTCACAGGCCTCATCAGCTGTCACAGCCAAAAGTGGATGCAACCGACTTGGGATGTAAACATTACAATACTTGGTGGGGCAGATAGCTCCAGTGATGTCACAGCCAGCAGCATAAAGCACAACTATATAACAGCAAGGCAATGATGATGCAGCAGTCATTTACCACTTGACAATGGTCCAGGAATGTTTGGTTGAAAGCTCCTGGGATTCTGACCGCTTGAAGTGGCTGAAGGCCCAAGAAGATTTTATTCATTCGTATCACCATGAGACTATGCACCCATACAAAACCAAGTAAGATCACTCTCTAGTACAACATGTAGTGAAGCATATGTTTGATTTCAATGGCTGTTTCACAACTTGGGCTGTCTGGATCCACCAACTCACAAACAGCTTTTCTGAACTACACAAATGGGAGTTATCCTTACAGTACATTTCCAATCCTGAAATCATCCATGCCTCAACCTATGATATCCTCTTCTTTCTCCACACCCAACAGTTCTTAATGCCACTAGCCTACATCTCTCCCATTTCATGTGCTGTGTGTGTGTGTGTGTGTGTGTGTGTGTGTGTGTGTGTGTGTGTGTGTGTGTGTGTGTGTGTGTGTGTGTGTGTGCGCGCGCGTGTGCGTGCGTGGTTGTGTGCGCTCTTTCCTCCCCTCCCCTCACCACCCCACTCCATTCCTAAACTGCAGCTCATTCTTCCCATCTAGTACGTACTTGCTCATTAAGGCCGTGCTCTATCCATCTCACCACTGTGATGTAACCTTCCTGCCTGCCTCCCCTCCCCTCTCCTCCTATTCCCTCACTGCAGAGTGTTATTCAGAATGCAGCAGCTGGAGATGACAGTTGTATGGCAGAGAAGTGTGCCTGTATGGTTGTATGAATGCTCTCTATTCTGAAGAAGGCCAATGGCTGATAGCTTAAGTGTTGTATGTCTTTGTCTTTTTTATGTGCCAGTCACAGCTCTTCACAAACCTTTGTGATGAGTTGTAAACCATCCTTATTTGTATACTGTTGAATAACAACCTGGACTTTCCATTACAACAATAAAACAGAGGGGACTGGTGACCTAGCTGCTTAGTCCCCTTAAAACCAACAACAATAAAACAGATTTCCCTCTTTGCAGAAAAGGTGAATAATGATCTTTTTCCATTATTAATGGCCACAGCCATGCAGTAGTGTTTAAAATAGAGTTCCACCATTTGAGTATAAAATTTTTATTCGTCTATACAATCAAGAGATCAGCCTTGTGGCCATTATCAAGTTTCACAAGGACAAAAATTCTGACCATATTTTATCATTGTGAGACATGATACTGGCCACAAAGCCAAAATCATGATCATATGACTAATAAAAAATTGTATATAGTCACATTGGCAGAACTCTCTTTTAAAGAAAAACTAGCTAAAGTGTCTTTTGATACTTGTATCCAGTGGCGTAGCTATCATAGGGCTAGGCGGGGCAGTGCCCCGGGGCCCCCGAGCTCCAGGGGCCCCTCGGCCTTCGTGAGTGACGATCGAAAAAAGTTACAGTAGAGCGTCGAATTTTTTATTTGATTTTTTTTTACCCTCCCACCATATCGTCCATCATATCCCCTTCCCCTTAAACGAAGTTTCCCAAGGTAGCCACACTGGGCCACCGGCTGGCGACTGGCGGAACAATGCTTCTAATTGGGCCTCTTCACAAGACGCCCTGCTGACAGGCGAAGCTGCCAGTCAATGTGTCCAACAATAGGCACACTTCAGTAGGCGTAGCAGCAGAAGTAGCGGCAGCATCAAAGCTGCTCACAGCAATAGTTGCGCCTTCCAAGTGTTGCGGCGTGCCGGCTCGGCGCAATGTGAAGGATCGCGCTCCTCCAAATACAGTCTAAATACATTTACTGTACAGTACTTCTTATTGGCAAATAGAAGTGTACAGTTCGAATATCCGAATAAACCTGTTTTCTGAATAGCCATGTTCCCAAATTACTTCGGATAATAGACGTTATATGGTATATTATATTTTAGTTGAATGAAGGAATTTCGACTTTTAATTTCTCCTGCCGAAATTGACCCCAACAGGGACAGTTCGCCAATTATGTAAGGAAATTAAAACAAAATAATCATTATTGGAATGTGGGGTTACGGAAGTATTTACCGCAGTTTTATTCTTCTGCAGCAGCCGAAAGGTCGTTCAAGAAATTAAAAATCGTCACAACGCATTTGAGGTGCAGTATGGCTCAAGCTCGACTCTGACATTTGGCACTCATAGCAATCGAAAACAAGGCTGCATCAAGGCTAGATTTAACAGACCTTATTGATGATTTTGCAAAAACCAAAGCCAGGAAAAGATTGTTAAATAACTGTTAAAATAAAATTGACTACTTTTTAATTGTGTACCCATATTATTACTATAATGTAATGCAGTCAAGAACACGCTTACCGATAATTACCGATCAGAAATCATATCTTTGCCAACAACTGGAATCTAACAGTTTGAAGCATTGTATTACTCCAGCAGGTATTCTTTCATTCTGACTTTGGTGCGTGAAGAAACATGAACGAAATCCCCACAACATCACTCATTAAGTTCGTGATACACAGTGCGGTGCGAAAAATAATTATGAATTTTTTTCAAGGACTAATAGTATTCGTGTTACTACAAATAGAAAAATTCCCAACTTTTAGAAAACAATGTTTTAACACACTGACTGCCACGTGAGTTAAATATAAGTCACAGGAAGTCTTCTCTTCGGGCCACGTGAAGTAAAGACAACACACGGACATTTTTCCATTTAAAGCTCCGTGGCACAGTTGTAACTCACAGTATCGTGCTGCATGTTGGTGTTACAGTACGTTATGGCCCCAATAACAAATCATGTTCGTGGCCTCCAGTTTTCAAGAGCTCAAGAGTAGTTATTGACACTTGAAATCGTGAATTATATATAACTCACATGACACAGTCATACTGGAGTTTCCTTGTTTTTATAATTTATTATTTGGTGTAACATATTACTTTATACAGTAGATTGTATATCACATACAGTTTTAATTACATTCTCCAACTCTAATTGCAACAACAATGAAACAGGTTCAAAAAATTGGGTAATTCCACTTTGTATCTCTAACTACTGCATACATTGTGCTTCATGAAGGAACACTCTTCCCAAAAATATGAGACACAATTTCTTACATTTCCATGCAGTTTAGTTACATTTCTTGACAGCTTGCTCTCGTCCAAATTCATTCTTCATCTTTTTGTAGCATCCGTACACCTATGACTTGCAGCTCCCATGTTCACAAGAGCACAATCTGCAGGCATCTCGGTGGCTACGGTGAGATATTTCTCAGGGGCATCGGCATCCTCTGTATGGAGTAGTCTCAAAGTCACTTCCTCTTTGAATTCTGTGATTGAGATTATCTTGTTGTTGATGTATCGGTAAATCAGTACTCAGCATCAACACATTCCTCTTGTTTTTCCATTTCAGTAGTATTTTTGTCTTCTTATATGTCCATAACTTCATCTAAAAGCTTCTGTAGATGCCTTTGTTCATCTACATAACTTCTACGAGACACTTTCTCCTGCTACAATATCACTGTGTTACGGAGCAAACAACACTGAATACAGACTGTTGTAACAATGCAGAAAAACAATAATGGAACTGTACGCAACTAATGTTGTGGAATGAAAGACTTACAGGAGTACCAAGCCAAAATTATTAGTGACATAACAAATGACACAGCTGGCACTTTACTCTGGCACCATGTGAGTCATATGTAACTCACACAGAAAAACATAAACTAAGGTACTAAATTGCAATATTTTCAACTTATTTGTACTTAAATAGACTTCAAGCAAACTAAAGCAGAATATGGAAAAAAAGGAAATGGTCCCCGGGGGACAGTAACCCAAGTATACCTTTGGCAGGCAATATGTTAATGTATTTATTGTTAAACAGAATTGACTAAGACAAAATATTAAATGTATACAGCATATTTAAGTACAGTAGAACAGTATTTGGCATATGATTTATTGTGGAGATGTGACAGGTGCAGCAGGAAGGGGGGGGGGAGAGGGTTGGAGGGCAGAAGGAGCAGGAAAGAGCAGACCGCTGGAATGGTCAGGCATTGCCGTTCTTTGTGCGCCTGCAAAACGAATAACGAGAAAGCGAGCCTCCACTCTGTCTACCCCATTACGTCGCAAAAGGAAATTACAAGGTGTTTTACAAAGTTATGCCGACCCTTCCACAGTGCACCTCATAAATCACATATAACATACTGTGCAGACAGACCTTAAGAGTGCGTATTTTCCACAAAATGCGTTGCGCCAGGGGAAAAAAAAAAAAAGTTCAAATGTTTGTTAAGCTTATGGGCATTAACTACGGGGTCATCAGTCCCTAAACCTACAAACTACTTACGAACTACCTTTTACTAAGGACGGCACAAATATCCATGCCCAACGGGGGGAGTCGAACCCCCAACCTTAGTGGCCGTGAAGACCATGACTGGAGCACCTCAGGCGTGTTTATTTTCCACAAATGTGTTAATAGTGAAAGGAATACCGAACAGAATCTACATACCTGTCTACACACTACCTTGCAATGGAAGGCGGGAAATGGATTCGGCATTCTGTGGCTTTATTCTGGGAACGGCGCCTTCCCATACCATAATAGCTATTCGCTCTTCAATTTACGGTCATACTAACACTATACCCTCCACCGCATTCTGCTCAGTTCTTCAATGTGAAAAAAATACCACTTCACTGTGTTTTAAAGTAATGGTGAGAATTCAGCACTTCATGCAATCTTTTAAGGTACGTTTCTACCCACACACTATTTGTTTATTCTGCTATTTAAAGGTATAATTACATTAGCGGATCAGAAGTTTCAAGTAATAATTACTTTGTCTCAATAGTGAATTGTGCATCAAGACGCTACCCTCTACCCCACTGTCACGATAATAAGCGAAGATATCGATTTTATTTTACTTATTACTTTTTCCTGGAAAGACACTAACATATACTTCAAGAAACCTAATAGGGACACGGCTCAATCCAAAGTGTTTCAACAAACAAAATCCAGCAACTTACTTTTGATGAAACTATCCTAAACGAATATTTTTCCTATTTTCCATCTTTGACTGGGCTATCAACGAAAGGAGCTAACGGCGCAGTAGTTTAGCGAGAGTGAGTTGTCGACACTGACAACAGTCCGCCTGCTGTTACCGCTGACAAAAAATATCCCATAGGGCATTTTCACCTGTATGTCCCGCCCAGGTCCAACTCTGTCTCTGTCCCTCTGCAAAATTCCATCCAAATCAGCTAGTAATGTTTGCGTGAAAGCATAACAAGCAAACAAACTTTCACACTTATATTAGAGAGTACGATTAAATATTATCTGCTGCGTGACACACAATAATTTACTTAGTAGTGTTTAGGTTTGCCTTATTATGTGTTCCACTGGGCGGTAAGGAGCTGATGATGTAATTTTGCATCTGTACAGTATTATTCTAAAGAGGGCCCCAATGTCATTTTTGCCCCGGGGCCCTTAGCGACGTAGCTATGCCACTGCTTGTATCACAAAAATTAGGTCATATTGACAATTGGATTTTCTATGTTACTCCCTTATCCTACTAATAAATCTGTATCTATTGAAAGATATCTGTTGCTAGATTATTGAGCTCATCTGAAAAAAGGTTGAACTCCTTTGTCAATAGGAATATCTGAGCTAAATTCACCCTGGGAAACTGGCACACTTGAGTCCTACAGCTCACTCAAGATGTTATCTAAATTAGAAGATAGCTGTGGAACTTGCATTTCCATGGCATGGATATTGGACGACTTGCTGGGTACTTTTATTTCTTGTGTTATTAAACCCTTTCATATCTATTGAACAAACATAGCATCTGGTATTTTCATTTTTTGTGTTCATGCTTTATCATAGGAATGCCAAAATAAAATTAGTTTTTCTTACCCTTCAACCACAAACAAAGAATTTTCTTGTACTATATTTGTTTGAGCAGACATCTTACGCAGTAGCTGTTAAAATTTTGTTTAGTGATGACTGCAACTAAGGACAATTTCTATAGCCTACCAGACACACAGGTTGGTATTTAGGTATATTATTATTTGATCTGCAAATGGTATCTTTTATATGTTGCTCAGTTTTATATAGACAAAACAACAGAAGATGATTTATAAATAAACAGCAAAATTCATCTGGTATAGAAAAGGTTCACAATTTCACTCAGCTCAAGAAAGTAAACCAATTATAATTAATCTTCTTCACATCTTCTACGTACCTTATGCATAGCCCATGGTTTATCTTGACCTCAGTGTTTCAATTGGAAATTTTGAAAATAAACTACTCCACAAGCTCTGTTACATTTATTTGTTGACATTCCACTATATATTCATCACAAACATAAAAGAAGCAGTCAGAAAAAAATTAAATAACTTCTGTAAGCCATAGTCCAAAAATTAAAAAGAGAATCAGCAGTGTTCAAATCCTGGATACAAACTTTGTGTGGTGTTAGATGGCCAATAAGAAACTGTCCTCTACTACCTGATGAAGAAACACAGTTTCATAAGCTAGTTTTCTATTTTCTGTCTCTATTTCTGTGCTTTTGTGACTACTGATTGTAGAAAACTAAGTCAGTCTCTCTCTTTTGAAGAGTATTTAGCACTCAGTGGAAAATTTCAATCAGTAATCAAATATTTCCTTTTTATGTTCCCATTTTTTACCAAAGTACATAATTCAAAGACCTGTTCAATGCAGTACTCATTTTCATTTACAGCTTGGGACTTCATTCTGATTTTGCATATACAATCACTGCCCCATTCCTTGTATTACGGCTACAGTAAAGAGATACTAATACAGTCATTTTTATCATCTACGAGTATCTGTTTATTTTATGTGACTTTCAAAAGATGTACCACTGTGCATACATCTACAGAAATACCACATAGTGATTTGAGAAACTTATCTTTTTTTATTTTCAAGTTTCTTATGTTTTTTATGTTCAATTCCAAATGTATCATCTTTCTTAACTGTAATCCTTTTGATGTAACTATCATTTTTGTTCCTTCACTGCCTGATACACCCATTTCTACTTTTATGCAGCAGCTGACAACAATGGAAGGTACAGTAAGGAATGTTAATAATAATATGTAGATAGGGAACAACTCACCATAAAGATGAACGTTCAGCTGCCAACAGACACAAATAAAAGGCACACAAACAATTCTAAATTTTTGGCCGCGGCCTTCCACAGTAAGAGCACACTCCTCCACACAATCACTCAGGCAAACTCATCCACACATGTCAGTCATCTCTGAGATGGCTGTGGATGTGTGTGCTCTTTCTGAGAAAGGCCACAGCTGAAAATTTAGAAGTGTGTGTGTGTTTATGTGACTTTCATTTGTGTCTGTCAGCAGTTCAACATTCGTCTTTACGGTGAGTTTTTCCCTATCTACACATAATAATTATTATTAATTATTCAGCAGCTGTCATTCAAATGCCTTTACAGTACTGTAAATGGGCCTGAAGAAAAGTTCTTGAAGTCATATGGGTTAGCCAGTTACATTAATTGCTTCTGGAAATTATCCATACAAGGAAAATCTAGGTGAAAACATTCAGATGTATGCAGTTAAGGGAAACTTGACCCATCACAGCCATGTGCCCCATTCTCTTGGGCAACTCCTTAAACTCTACATAAACATGTTCACCAAACACTTCTTCCAGCGTTGGTCATAAGTTCAAAGATTGACACAATTTTCACATTAGTGTTAAGGAATACTGCTGTGCACATGGTTTTCAATTGTGCTCACCTCCCCTGTGCTTGTGGTAGCTGTCACTTGGTACATGCACTCACAGAGAAACTCTCACAGCATGATACATGTAAACACTATATAGACTAGAGCACCGCCACTGGCCCAGAGTTCAGTGTGTTACTTATGATTGGGTTATGTTCTATGTGTCCAACTGACAGATGGACTGTCGCTGAAGACCATTTTAGTTCTGTCATTTATTTGTGAGTGTACAGTGACAGCATTAGACGAAGTTCTATGGTGGCTTGTCAATCACCAAGAAGTTTTGATGCCAACATTGCACAACCAGTATCAGTGTTTGGAATTACATAATCACGTTTTTGTCACTGCATTGAAGAAACAGACTCAAATATAAGATGTTATTTATTTTGGCCTTCTCTCGCTCCCCATGCCCAATGGTCTAGCACATGACTTCATCCATTGCTTATCTCTGCCTTTTATCCTCCATCATTTCCTGCTAAAGTTGATGCTGCTAAAGAGTGAGAGGTATATGACTACTGAATGGGACTATATTTTCAGTATTTTGGAGTTATGGATCCAAAACTCTGTCATGTTGATTTTCTTTCATGGATTTCACTTAGGATTTACAATTTACTGTGTAAACTAGCACCCTTGCAGGTCCCTTCACCTCTCACTTTCACTCAGATGTCAGCTGCTTTCCACAGCTTCTAGAGTTGAATTATAAGGATGCTGTAAACAAATGCACCAATCAAGTGCAATGGTTAGAGTGGCCAAATTACATGGCCTCAGTCACCATAGCATTCTGTATCTGATTTTTACAAGGAAACTTACATGGACCAGATGGTCTGTGACATAATTAGTGGACTCACCACTGACAAGGAAGAAGAAAGTGTGCATTGAAATGCAAAAACCCACATTTTCTGATGTTCTAAAAATTGCCTAATCTGTTGAAATGTCTATAGAAGCAGGAAATCAGCCTGAGGCTGGGTGTACAGTATCAACTGTATGGTCCTCTCCATTACATCTTCCATTAGAACAACACAATAAAACAAGAGTAAAGGCTTATGTAGTCCAAGAACTTATAAAGAAACAGTTTAATGATAGACTATACTTCACAAAAATTATCTTAATGATGTCCACTACTTCATAAAAAAATTAACAATACAACAATACACATATATGATTTCTCCTATAAATGGTGAATTTGAACTAAGGAAGATTTACTGTGGTATTTCACTGCACTTCATCATCTTCCCTCTAGACCAACAATAAAGAGAATGATTATTTCTGTAGGAACATAAAAAATGTTTGGTTTGCACACAACCCTTAATGGAACCTCTGCAAATGTTTTGCACTAGTGACTTGTTACTTCACATATAGTTGTTGTAGTCCTTTTGAATCTGCTTACTATATTCATCCCTCAGTCACCCATTATGATTTTTACACCACACACTTTCTTCTAATCCTAAGTTGACAATTCCTCAATGTCTCAGAATGTGTTCCATCAACCTAACCCTTCTCTTAGTTAGGATATTCCACATACTCCTTTTCTCCAAAATTCTATTGAGCAACTCCTTATTAGTTACATGATCTATTCATCAAAACTTCATCATTTGTCTGTAGCACCACATTTAAAAAGCTTCTATCATCATTTTGTCTGAACTCCTTATCATACACATTTCACTTCCGTACATTGCTACACTCTAGACAAATGCTTTCAGAAAGGACTTCCTAACATTTGAACTAATATTGGACAAATTTCGCTTCTTCAGAAATAATTTTCTTCCCATAGCCATTTTGCATTTTATGTCTTCTTTACTTTGGCCAACAGAAGTTATTTTGCTACCCAAATAATAAAACTCATATATTACTTTTATTGTATCATTACCTAATCTAATTCCTTCAGTATCACTGGTTTTTCTGACACTCCATTCCATTAATCTTATTTTAATCTTGTTAATGTTCACATTCCTTTCAAGACACCACCCATTCCATTTAATTGCTCTTCCAGTTCCTTTGCTGTCTCTGACAGAATTACTATGTCATCAGCAAACCACAAAGTTTTTATTTCCTCCCCTTCTCCAAATTACTCCTTGTATTCCTTTACAGATTGAACAATGGTGGGGAAAGGCTACAACCCTGTCTTGCTCCCTTCCCAACTACTGCATCGCTTTCATGCCATTTGACTCTAATAACTGCTGTTTGGTTTCTGGTACAAGTTGAATACAACTCTTTGCTCCGTATATTTTACCCCGCTACCTTCAGAATTTGAAAGAGTGTATCCCGCCAACATTGTCAAAAGCTATCTCAAATATACAAATGATAATAACATAGATTTACCTATCCTTAACCTAACTTCTAAGATAAGTACAATGTATTTCATTGTGTGATCCTACATGTCTCATAAATCCAAACTGCTCTTCTCCAAGGTCAGATTCCACCTGTTTTTCTATTTATCAGTAAATAATTCATGTTAGTATTTTGTAACCAAACCATGACTTATTTAACTGATAGTCCCGTAATTTTGACATTTGTCAGCATTTTCTTTCTTAGGAATTAAAGTTACTATATTCTTCTTCAAGTCCTCTGTCTCATATGTCTTGCATACCAGGTAGAACAATTTCTTCATGACGCTCTCCTTTCAATGTCAGCATTTCAGACGTAGTGTCATCAACTTCAGGGGCCTTGTTTCTACTCAAATCTTTTAGTGCTATGTCAAATTCTTCTCACAGAATTGTATCTCCTATCTTCCCCTACTTTGTCTCCTTCTAGTACACTGCCTTCAGGTTTATTTCCTTTATATAAGCCCCCTATATATTCCATTCGCCTTTCAGCTTTCCCTTCTTTGCTTAGTACTGGTTTCCATTTGAGTTCTTGATATTCATACTTCTGCTTTTGTTGTCTCCAAATGTCTCTTTTGTTTTCCAGTAGGCAGTACCTATCTTTTCCCTAGTTATACATTCTTCTATGGTCTTGCATTTCTCCTTTAATCACTCCAGCTAAGCCAGTCTCCACTTCCTGTGAACCTTATTCTTCAGATGACTGTACTCCCTTTTGCCTGCTGAGCTTACTGATCCTCTTGTGGTCTTCACTACTCTATCTCTCAGCACTATACATTCTTCTTCTACTGTATTATTTCCCTCATTTCAGACAATCCTTGCCTTATGTTCTCTCTGAAACTCTCAACCACCTCTCCAACTCTCAGGGTATCACATTCAGTACACTCTGCTCTATCATCCTCTTGATATCACCTCCAATTCATTGAACTGCACCCTTTCCATGAGTTTTTGTAGCGAAGACCCATTCAGTGGGAAATAAAAACTCCACTTCACAGGACAGAATTTTCTCAAAATTAATCTATATTTGAACAAAGAAGCTGCTACATCTCTCCCATAAGGACAGAATGTGTCTTTGTGGCCCCATAGTTGAAAATCAGTTACAATAGTCTAAAACAACAGCTTAATTGTCACAATTTGTAGAATCAAATATTTTAGTTCATTACTATCAGGATATCACAACATATCACAGCTGTGAATGATGTGATGTCAGAATAACAGTGATCTAGCATCATTTTCTTTTGAAACTTTATGACATAACTCTCTGAGAAATCAGCATGCGTATTTATTTCACAATCCTTCAAAATTGTCTACAGTGCAAGTAATTCCCTATGTTGTCTATGTTGTTGCAGATGTGGTGAAAGAAATATTTTAGCAACTTTTTTAAAAGTCCAAATGTTTCTGTGATGGTCATGAACTGAGTAATCTTTGTTGCAGCAGGTTTTCTACAGATCCACTGGAAGAAGATAATATCTTCAATATCATCACCTTCATTAAGATAATTGTCCACAATGTTTACTCCACAGTTTTCCCATTATAGCTTTGCACATGTGATATTACTAGGCATACAAAATGTTTCACCAATGAGTGCATCTGCACTGAATGGAAATGATGGTCTCTTCTGAAAAAGTTTTTGTTATTGTTTTGGTGTTCAGTCAAGAGACTGGTTTGATGCAGCTCTTTACCCTACTTTATCCTGAGAAAGCCTCTTCATCTCCTCATAAGAACGGCAACCTACATCTATACGAACCTGCTTATTGTATTCATCTCTTGGTCTCCCTCTGCAATTTTTACCCCACACTCTTCCCTCCAGTGCTAAATTCACAACTGCTTGATGTCTACAAATATGTCCTACCAATCAATCCCATATTTTAGTCAAGGTATGCCAAAAATTCTTCAACACTTCATTTTGCTTAAATTATTTCATGTTAATAAATTTCTCTTTTTCAGAAAACCATTTCTACCCAATGCCATAATGTATTTTGTATCATCTGTACTGCAACCATGGCATGTAATTTTACTGCCAAAGTAACAAAAGTCATCTACCACGTTTATTGTTTCGTTACGTAATCTTATTCCTTCAGTATAGCCTGATATTCTTAGACTACATGCCATTGCCCTTGTACTGCTCTTGTTAACATTCATCTTATACACTCCTTTCAAGACACTGTCCATCCCATTCAACTACTCTTCCAGGTCCTTTGAAGTCTCTGATAGAGTTACAGTGTCATCAACAAACTACAAAGTCTTTGATTTCTTTACACTGAACTTTAATTCCTTCCCCAAAATTCTTCTTACTTCCTGTCACAGCTCCTGAATAACAGGGGAAAGGCTACAACACTGTCTTACTCCCTTCCCAATCAATGCTTTCCTTTCAAGACCCTCGACTCTAATAAATGCTGTCTGGTTTCTGTACAAGTTGTAAATAACCTTCTGTTCTCTTCATTTTACCCACGCTGACTTCAGAATTTGAAAGAACGTATTCCAGTAAACACTGTCAAAAGCTTTCTCCAAATCTACTAACACTAGAAATGTAGATTTGTCTTTCCTTAATCTATGTTCTAATATAAGTTGTACAGTGAGTATTGCCTCACATGGTCCTACATTTCTGCTGGATCCAAACTAATGTTCCCCAAGTACAGCTTCCACCAGCATTTCCATCCTTCTGTAAATACATCATGTTAAAATTTTTCAATCATGACTTATTAAATTGATGGTTCTGTAACTTTCACATCTATTAATGCTGGCTTTCTTTGGAATTGGCATAATTAAATTTGGACTTCAGTAGCTCTGACGGAATGTCGTCTACTATAGAGGCCTTGTTTCAACTTAGGTCTTTCAGTGCTCTGTCAGATTCCTTTCTTAGTATAATATCTCCTGTCTCATTTCATCTAATTCCTCTTCCCTTCCTACAATATTGTCTTGATGTTCATTTCATTTGTAGGGCTCCTCTATATATTCTTTCCACCTTTCAGCTTTCTCTGCTTTTCTCAGAATGGTTTCTTGATATTCATACAGTTGCTTTTCTTGTTACCAAATGTCTCATTTATTTTCCTGTAGGTGGAATCTATCTTTTCCCTAGTTATATATTCTTCTCCAGACTTGCATTTGCCCTCTAGCCACTCCTGATTAGCCACTTCCTGTCAATTTCATTTCTTAGTTGCCTCTACTATGTTTCATCTGCTTTCTTAACTGCATTTTTATATTTTCTCCTTGGTCAGAGTCAACATCTGTCACTGGATATGTCTTAAAGTTTTAACCTTGCTCCAAAATCTATTCCTTACCACTGTAAAATCTATCTGGTACCAGTATCTCCTGGTATCTTTCATGTATACAAACTTCTTTCAAGGTTCTTAAACCAAGCATTTATTATTACTAAATTATGTTCTGTGAAACAGTTTATCAGGTGGCTTCCTCTTTAATTCCTTTTCTTAAGTCTTTATTCATCTACTATGTTTCCTTCCCTTTTTTTCCCTACTACAGAATTCCAGTCCCCCATCATAATCACGTTTTCTTCTCCTCACACATTTCTTCGATCTCCTCGTCATTGGTTGAGTTGGTTAGCATATAAATTTATACTACTGTGGTCAGTGTTGACTTCGCATCTATCTTGACTACAGTAATGCACTCACTGTGCTGTTCATAGTAGTTTACCCACATTCCTATTTTCTTAATCATTGTTAGAAATACACCTGTAACACCCCCAACTGATATACAATATTATCCTGTACTTGCCTGACCAGAAAACCTGTTCTCTACCAAACTTCTCTACATCTAATTTCAATCTATCTGCTCCCTAAAAAAAAAAAAAAAAAAAATCTAACATCCCTACCCAAATAAGGAAATTAACATTCCACACTCCAATCAGTAGACAGCCAGTACTGTCTTCCCTGATGATGGCATTCTCCTGAGCCCATAGACCTGAATGAGGGACTTTTTTACCTATAGAATATTTTACCCATGAGGCTGCCATCAATATATATTCATACAGTAGAGTTGCATGTTCTCGGGAAAGTTAATGACTGTAGTTTCCCCTTGCTTTTAGCCATTCACAGAAACTATTGGCAAAGCCACTTTAGCTTACATTATCAATAATCCAGATTGTTGCAGGGGCAACAACTTAAAAGGCTGCTACCCCTCTTTAGGAACCACACATTTGTCTGGCATCTCCACAGATATCCCAATTTGGTTGCACCTATGGTCTGGCTATCTGTATTATTGAGGTAGGCAAGCCACCCCATCTCGGTAATGTCTGTGGTTTGTTCACTAAATAACTACACATAATACATGCAGTGATGGTTTCGTATGTTACTCATCCTCAAACTACTCACTGTCATCCCAACATAACAAATAAATGCAGTGGAACCTAAACTAAAATATATTGTCTACTTCGACATTTCATGTCATAGAAACAAACTAATACCACTGAATGCTTTAGTAGGCACCAATAAATAACTGTAGTTTCAATTTAAACAAAACTCTGATCGTAATATATCTGTAACAGTCAAGCCAAGGTTGAAACCAAACATAAACACTTATATAATTTGTTGGTAAGTACAATCAGCTACAAACAGGCATTTATCACAACTGATCAAGCTAATTCATTTTATTACCTATTGCATCACATTTAACATGATATGTTAATATTTACTGATATTAAAAAAGATTTATGGAAAACATACACTCCTGGCCATTAACATTGCTACACCACAAAGATGATGAGCTACAGACGCAAAATTTAACTGACAGGAAGAAGATGCTATGATATGCAAACGATTAGCTTTTCAGAGTATTCATACAAAGTTGGTGCCAATGGTGACACCTGCAACATGCTGACATGAGGAAAGTTTCCAACCGATTTCTCCTACACAAACAGCTGTTGATCAGCATTTCCTGGTGAAACGTTGTTGTGATGCCTCATAAAATGAGGCGAAATGCATACCATCATGTTTCCAACTTTGATAAAGGTCGGATTGTAGCCTATTGCAACTGCGGTTTATCGTATCGTAACATTGCTGCTCGCAGTGGTAGCGATCCAATAACTGTTGGCAGAATATGGAATCAGTGGGTTCAGGAGGGCATTATGGAACACATTTCAACGGCCCTGTATCACTAGCAGTGGAAATGACAGGCATCTTATCCAAATGGCTGTAACGGATCATGCAGCCACATATTGATCACTGAGTCAAAAGATGGGGACATTTGCAAGACAACAACCAACTGCACAAACAGTTTGACAAATGTTTGCAGCAGCATGGACTATCAGCTCGGAGACCAGGGCTGCAGTTGTCCTTGACACTGCATCACAGACAGGATCACCTGCGATGGTGTACGCAACGATGAACCTGAGTGCACAAATGGCAAAACGTCATTTTTTTGGATGAATCGAGGTTCTGTTTACAGCATCAAGATGGTCGCATCTGTGTTTGGCGACCTTGGGGTAAACACACATTGAAAGCGTGTATTCGTCATCCCCATACTGGCATATCACCCGGTGCGATGGTATTGGGGTGCCATTGGTTACACATCTCGTTCATTCTCCAGATCTCTCACCAATTGAAAACGTCTAGTCAATGGTGGCCGAGCTACTGGCTCATCACAATACACCACTCACTACTCTTGATGAACTGTGGTATCATGTTGAAACTGCCTGGGCATCTGTACCTGTACACGCCATCCAAGCTCTGTTTGACTCAATGCCCAGGCTTATCAAGGTAATTACTATGGCCAGAGGTGATTGTTCTGGGCATTGATCTCTCAGGATCTATGCATCCAAATTGCGTGTAAATGTAATCACATGTCAGATCTAGTGTAATATATTTGTCCAATGGGCAGAATACCTTAAAACATGCATCTTGACATGTGATCATAATGTACAACACCCATTTGATGAAAAACAGGAGGATAAAGAAATAAACACCACAAAAATTAATTGATTTACATTTCTGAGTCATAAAACTGTAATTTAATGTTATAAATTTTTTAATTAATCTGATAGATACTTCACTTTGTTTAAATAATAAATTTTGGTATGTTGTGGTGGTCCTCTGCCCAAAGAGTGATTTGATGCAGCTCTCCATGCTACTCTATACTGTGCAAGTCTCCTCATCTGAGAATATGAACAGAAACATACATTCTTTTGAATCTGCTTACTGTATTTGCTCCTCAGGCTCCCTCTATGATTTTTACCCCCACACACCTTCTTCTAATTGTAAGTTAACAATTCCGTAATGTCTCAGAATGTGTCCCACCAAACTATCCCTTCTCTTAGTCAGGATATGCCAGAAAATCCTTTACTCCCCGATTCTGTTTAGCACCTCCTCTTTAGTTATGTGATCTACCCATCTAATCATTTGTCCGTAGCACCACATTTCAAAAGCTTCTGCCATCTATTTGTTTGAGATCTTACTGTTCATGTTTCCCTCCCATACAATGCTATACTCCAAAATAAATGCTTTGAGTAAGTACATTCTAAAATTTAAAATAATATTGGATGTCAACAAATTTCGTTTTATCAGAAAAGCTTTCCTTCCCATGGTCATTCTGCATTTTATGTCTTTTTTTTACTTCAGTCATCAGTAGTTATTTTGCTGCTCAAATAACAAAACTCACGTACTATTTTTACTGTTTCATTTTCTAATCTAATCCTTCAGCATCAATCAACTTTCTGACACTATATTCCATTTTCCTTGTTTTACTCTTGTTAATGTTCATCTTATATCTTCTTTTCAAGACAGTATCCATTCCGTTTAATTGCTATTCCAGGTCCTTTGCTGTCTCTGACAGAATTACTATGTCATCAGCAAACAACAAAGTTTTATTTATTCTCTCTGAACTGTAAATCCTTCTCCAAATTTCTTCTTGCATTCCTTTAAAGCTTGCTAAATGTACAGACTGAACCACAATGAGCAAAGACTACAACCCTATCTTACTCCCATCTCAACCACTGAGACCCTTTCATGTCCTTCAACTCTAATAATTGCTGTTTGGTTTTTGTACGAGTTGAATAAAACTCTTCACTCCCTGTCTTTTACCGCTGCTACCTTCAGAACGTGAAAGACTGTATTCCAGTCATCATTGTCAAAGCTTTCTCCAGATCCCCAAATGCTAAAATTATAGGTTTCCTTTTCCTTAACCTATTTTCTAAGATCGGTCTCAATGTATTGCCTCATATGTTCCTACATTTCTCCTAAATCCAAACTGATCTTCCACAAGGTCAGATTCCACCAGTTTTTCTATTCGTCTGTTAATAATTCGTGTTAGTATTTTGCAACCATGACTTATGAAACTGATGGTTCTGTGATTTTCACATTTGTCTTCATTTGCTTTCTAATTCTTGAAGTCGCAGGGTATTTCTCTTGTCTCATACATCTTGCATACCAGGTGGAAAATTTCTTCATGACTGGCTCTCCTAATGGTATTCATCAGTTCAGACATAATATCATCTACTCCACGGGCCTTGTTTCTACACAAATCTTTTAGTGTTCTGACAATTCTTCTCACAGTATTGTATCTCCTATCTCATCTTCCTCTACTTTGTCTTGCATTTCTAGAATACTGCCTTCAAGTTTATATCCTTTGCATAGACCCTCTATGTATTCCTTCCACCTTTTAGCTTTTCCTTCTTTGTTTAGTACTGCTTTTGCATCTGAGTTCTTGATATTCATACTGCTGATTTTCTTGTTTCCAAATGTCTCTTTTATTTTCCTGTAGGTGGTATCTATCTTTCCCCTAGTTATGTGTGGTCCTGCATTTCTCCTCTAGCCACTCCTGCTTAGACAGTCTGCACTTCCTGTCTACCTCATTTTTCAGATGCCTGTACTCCCTTTTGCCTGCTTCAGTTGATGCACTTTTATATTTTTTCCTTTCATCAGTTAAGTTCAGTATCTCCTGTGTTATCCAAGTATTTCTATTAGACCTTGTACTTTGCCCTATATGATCCACTGCGGCCTTCACTACTCTGTCTCTCAGAGCTACCCATTCTTCTTCTACCGTATTACTTTCTCTGGTTCCAGCCAATCCCTTCAGTCTCATAAGTTTAATTTATAGTTCATAGCCAAAAAGTTATAGTCAGTGTCTATATTGCCCCTGGATATATCTTGCAGTTTAAAAGCTGGTTTCTAAATTTTGGTATTTGTTATAGAAATTATATTGCTGGGCTTAAATTAGAAAATTAATAACATAAACTTGGATCTATTCAACATGGCAGAAGTCCAAAGTAAATACAATGCACCTAAATTCTCATTCTGTTAATAATTAAAATAACAACATACTAAATTTCATAAAAGAAAAATACTTATCATAAAATTATATTTCCACCTTAGAAGACAACAATCATATTTAGAAGATTTCAAAATAGATAAATCTATATCTATAAATGTGAATGTCTGTTCGGTGTTCGTTTATCACGTCTGAACCACAAGAGATAAAGAGCTAAAAATTTGAACATTTACTAATGTCTACCTGGGAAAGGCTTTAGGCATGGTTTTATGGTGATCGGATAGCTATTTAGAAAACGGATGACTTACCCAAAAGGACCGGCTCGTCGATAGACACAAAAATAAAAATCACACTCAAACACACATACAAGCTTTCGCCACCACTGGCAGCTTCTTCAGGAAAAAGAGGAAAAACGGGGAGAAGAAAGGGAAGGATATGGGTTTTAAGGAAGTGGAAAAGGAGTCAATCCAATCCCAGGAGTGGAAGGACTTACCTTAGGGGGCAAAAAGGAAGGTAGATAAATACACACACACACTCACACATATCCAAACACAAACACACCTAGACAGACATTTGTAAAAAGCAAATGTCTGTCTAGGTGTGTTTGTGTTTGGATATGTGTGAGTGTGTGTGTATTTATCTACCTTCCTTTTTGTCCCCTAGGGTAAGTCCTTCCACTCCTGGGATTGGAATGACTCCTTTTCCACTTCCTTAAAACCCATATCCTTCCCTTTCTCCTCCCCTTTTTTCCTCTTTTTCCTGAAGAAGCTGCCAGTGGTGGCGAAAGCTTGTATGTGTGTTTGAGTGTGATTTTTATTTTTGTGTCTATCGACGAGCCGGTCCTTTTGGGTAAGTCATCCATTTTCTATTTTTTATATTTGTTTATCCCACCAGGATAGTTTCCTTTTATACTTATATATATTATATATACCACCTGGAAAGATGTGAATGTCTGTTCGGTGTACGCTTATCACATCGTAACGACAACACGCAGAGACTTAAATATTTGCGCAGTTACTAATTTATACCTGAGGAAGGTTTAGGCATGGTTTTTTTTTGTGTCCCAACTTCGTCGCCGCTTTTGTGTCCCAGCCTCGTCGTAGGTGTCGGTGGCCGAATGGAATGAGCCCGACACAGGAACAAAAATAGCACGCTGGTGCAGGTACGGAGGGGAGCAGCCAGAAACTATAAACACTAGAGTAAATTAGAAAGAGATATATATTGCACAGAATGTAACAATACTTAACTTTTACATAGTACTGCAGAATGTTGATACATAGTTGTTAGAGGCCTGCCTAGTGCCTGTACGATAGCAAAGTCTTCACTGGTGCCTATCTGATTACGAAGGTCCTAACTGGTTGCTAACTCAGTCCCAAGTCACCGATGTCTTTCCGTGGTGGCCACGAGCGGGGTTGCAGCAGAGGGCGCTCGTGGCTGTCGTGAGAACGCCGCGCCGTGTGTGCATGGTGGCGCGCGGCGAAAGTAGGTGGTGCGCACTTTGTACTTGTGCGACACCACACCCCTCCCCCCCAAACCGCCGCGCCATCGTGGCGTAGGGCTGAGGGCCACGGCGACGGCACTGGGAGGAGGGCCTGGGCGGGGGCGTTACTGGTGGGACGGGCGTCGTAGCTGAGGCTGGGATCGAGACGCTGTCCGCGCCCCGGCATCCGCCTTGCGATCCTCCAGGGAACCCACCGAAACCTGGGGAAGGGCGCACCCCCCCGCCCAGAGGGAGCAGGTCATCTTCTTCTGAGGTGCGTGGCCCAAGCTGGGGGGGCCCGCACGGTCCCGGAGTCCCTCTCGGTGACGCTGTCATCTGCGGCGGCGACGACTGCATCGGAGGTGCGTCGACCTCCATAGGGATCTCGTAGTCCAGGGACGAACGATGTGGCTGTGCTCCCTGGCGGTGAACTGGGTCTGGAATCAAGAAACCCGAGACAGGATCGCGCGGCCTGTTTAGGCGCAATTGGTTTGCGTGGCGCCGCATCTCCGACCCTGTGGAAGAACGTACAACATACATATTGCGACCGAGCACGCGCTGAATGGTGCCTGGCAACCATGTCTTCTTCATACCAGCAAACACCCTGTACAGCACCGGCGTAGAAACCTGAAAACGCGTAGCGCCATACGAACCGACTCGGTGCGTGGGAGGCTGCAGCAGGTGAAGGAGAGTGCGGTGACGGCGGCCGTGTAGCAGCTCGGCAGGAGACGGGCCGTCACGTGGCATGCACTGATACGTAGACAGGAAAATTTGAAGAGCTTGCTGCCTGGAGTGCTGACCTTTCATCTTCTCCATGTGAGACTTGAATGTTCGAACGAAACGTTCTGCTTCACCATTGGACTGAGGGTGAAAAGGTGCGGTGGTGATATGCTGAATGCCATTCACACGACAAAACTGTTGAAATTCCGCACTAACAAACTGAGGTCCATTGTCACTGACGATAGTTTCAGGCAAACCTTCGATGCAAAACACTGATGTTAAGGCACTGATCATACTAGACGCCGTCGTTGAGTTCATGGCAATCACAAAAGGAAACTTGCTGAAAGCATCTACAACAATTAACCAGCGCGTATTCCAGAAAGGTCCGGCAAAGTCAATATGTAAACGTTGCCATGGTCCCTTGGGGCGTGGCCAGTCTGAGAAACGTTGCGGAGGAGCCGCCTGATGCTCCGCACAAACTGAACACTGTGACGTCATGTTCTCTATCTGAGCGTCCATACCAACCCAGGTACAATGACGTCTGGCCAGTTGCTTTGTCCTAACAATACCCCAATGTCCTTGATGCAGGAGGCGTAACACTTCTCGTTGCAGGGAACGAGGAACAATCACTCTTGCTTGGTCGTTGTTGGTATGCAACAACAGTACACCCTGACTTAAAGATAATGCATGACGTTGTGCAAAATAACGTCGAACCAGAGGCCGATCAATGTCTTTGGCTCTGGCAGGCCACCCTGAGCGAACAAAACGTGCTACCACACTTAGGTCTGCATCCGCAGCTGTTTCCTGTGCAACCCGACGAGAGTTCAAAGGAAAGTCTGCGACAGCGGAAGCATCTCTGGAGTCTATCTGACAACATGCCATTTCTGAAGAATCAAACGACGCATCCTGGCCAACCGGAAGTCGGGAAAGTGTGTCCGCGTTAGCATGTTTAGTGGTAGGTCGGTACAAAATCCCATACTGATAATTAGACAATATCAAGGACCATCTCTGAAGCTTTTGTGCCGTACGTGGTGGAATCGGCTTTGTGGGTGAGAACAATGACGTGAGAGGCTTGTGGTCTGTCAACAAATAGAATTTTCTGCCATAGAGATAATGATGAAACTTTGTGACGCCGTAAATGATTGCTAAGGCCTCCTTTTCTATCTGACTGTAATTCTGTTGCGTCGGCGTCAGTAGCTTGGATGCAAAGGCAATAGGACGATCGTGACATCCAATACGATGCGACAGAACGGCACCCAGACCGTACGATGAGGCGTCAACTGCTAACACTACAGGCTTCTGTGGGTCAAAGGGAATCAAACATGCATCACTGAGTAGTGCCGACTTTAGTTTGTCAAAGGCAACCTGACAATCTTTAGACCATACAAAAGGAACATTCTTCCTACTTAAGTGATGCAGTGGAGCTGCAATCTGAGAGGCATTGGGAATAAATCTAAAATAATAGTTAAGCTTTCCCATTACTGCTTGCAATTCATGCACATTCTTAGGAGGAGGCAAGTCTTTGATTGCTCGAAGATGTGACTGTAAGGGATGAATTCCTTGGGCATTAATCACATGGCTTAGGTACTCTATTTCAGTTTGAAAAAACGAACACTTTGCTTTATTGCAACGTAGACCTGCTGCAGTCAAAACTTTGAAAAGGCACTCCAGGTTTGCTAAATGTTCTTCAACTGTACGTCCGGATACCACAATATCATCTAAATAGTTCGAACAACACGGTACAGAAACTGTCAGCTGTTCCAAAAAGCGCTGAAAAATAGCGGGAGCGGAAGAACTGCCAAAGGGTAGGCGTTGAAATTGAAAAAGGCCCATGTGAGTATTAATGACGAAAAACTTTTTTGACTCGTCATCAAGTGGAATCTGTAAGTATGCCTCTGCTAAATCAATCTTGGAAAAGAAGCGAGACTGTCCTAATTTGTCCATTAGTTCGTCAGGTCTGGGCAGGGGATAAGTGTCTACAATTGTTTGACTGTTCACTGTTGATTTGAAGTCCGCACAGAGACGAAGTTTTCCTGACGGCTTGGGTATAATTACTATAGGCGAGGCCCACTGACTCGCAGAAACAGGAGAAATCACCCCACTAACTTGCCAACGTTTAAGTTCTTCGGCAACTGAATCACGCAATGCGATAGGCACTGGTCTAGCTTTACGAAATTTTGGAACTGCAGATTCTTTTAAAGTTACATGTGCCACGAAGTCTTTTGCACAACCTAGTTCCGGCGAAAACAAGTCACTATTTTCACTACAGGAATGCACTGTTCATAGTCATTTTGCTTGTCCCGAACCCTTTTCCGTTGCACATTTTTACGCGCTCGTCGGCGCTTGCTACGTGGTGCACTATATAGTTTTGCCATAGGCGCAGAACTACTTTCTTGCAAGTGAGATCCAAGGAAAGCACTGTTCAAGACCACAGCGTCCATAACATTTACTGCATGCACTGTTCTCGCACTTTGCGAAGCAATGTTCCGAAAGGCACCGTTCTTTGAGTTTTTAATTTGCATACACACAGACTGTACATGTCCTGATTTGCCACATTGATAACAGGTTGCGTTGCGACTAGGGCAATGAGCACGCTTGTGGCGAGACACACACTGGGGGCAAGACTTACGAACATTTTTCTGAAATGAGCGTTGGCGGCCGTTATGCAAATTACTGTGTCTAACACTACGGGGCGACCTTTGCGTCACACTTTTACTCTGGCTACTGTTCACTGTCTGTTCAGCACGGCCGGTAGAAAAATAAGAATCACTAGTGCTATACTGAGAACTACGGCTAGGAAAGCGTCCGTTGCGGCGCACTGAATTTACACTGTGGCTTTGCATTTCTACATCTGCTAAGTCAAAAGTATCATGCGCTTCTATAAGCTGCAGTACACTGTCTAATGAGGGGTCAGACTGTTTCAGAATTGCTGCTCTAATTCTGGGGTCCTGAATATTCTGCGTAATCGCATGCCTCAACATCACGTCACTATACGAAAGTCCACAAGAGCAAGTAAATTTACATTGGCGGGTTAAGCCCTTCAATTCCGTAATCCACTCTTGGTGTGACTGCTGCGGTAATTTTTTAAGTCTGAAAAATCGGTACCGCGCAGCGGCTACGAGAACTTTCCTCTTGTAATGAGCATTCAGTGCATCTACAATTTGTTCTAAGTCTACATCACGAGGAGAGGCGTGAGGGAAAAGTGTTTGCAAT
The DNA here is from genome assembly GCA_026315105.1 of Locusta migratoria. Taxonomy (NCBI): domain Eukaryota; kingdom Metazoa; phylum Arthropoda; class Insecta; order Orthoptera; family Acrididae; genus Locusta; species Locusta migratoria. The sequence goes on from CM048745.1 coordinate 87,741,926, forward strand.
AATACGAAGGTCCGGGGGCCCACAATCGATAAGAAAAGGTTCTTCACTCTCTGACCTGTAATTTGATGAGCCGCGACGAGTTCTTGAAACTGTGCGAAGTAGTCGCTCCATTCTTCCTCACGTTCGTTGTACTGGCGGAACGTAGGGAGCGGTACAGCGGCAGGTGTGGGCTGCTGATGTGACGGCTGTTGTTGTTGGTGAGCAGCCTGTACCGTCAACTGCGACACGGCCTGCAGTAGTTGAGTGATTTGCGCCGTCTGTAACTGAATAATTTCCATTAAGTTTGGGTTCGGGGTAGTGGCCATGCTGACCGATTAGGCGCCACGCATACAAGTAAATTATAACAAAACAGAAATGCAGTATGAAAGAGGACACTCTGCAACAAAAATTCCACAAAACACGCAACTGAATATGTTCCCCCAAAATTCTTATAATAAGGGTGGGTGGGCGGGAGCAATTTCTACGTGCTCAACTGCTGCTGTCTGGCTGCTGCTAGCGTGCTGGTCCACGGTTCTATCACTCCTCGTCGCCACTTTTGTGTCCCAACTTCGTCGCCGCTTTTGTGTCCCAGCCTCGTCGTAGGTGTCGGTGGCCGAGTGGAATGAGCCCGACACAGGAACAAAAATAGGACGCTGGTGCAGGTACGGAGGGGAGCAGCCAGAAACTATAAACACTAGAGTAAATTAGAAAGAGATATATATTGCACAGAATGTAACAATACTTAACTTTTACATAGTACTGCAGAATGTTGATACATAGTTGTTAGAGGCCTGCCTAGTGCCTGTACGATAGCAAAGTCTTCACTGGTGCCTATCTGATTACGAAGGTCCTAACTGGTTGCTAACTCAGTCCCAAGTCACCGATGTCTTTCCGTGGTGGCCACGAGCGGGGTTGCAGCAGAGGGCGCTCGTGGCTGTCGTGAGAACGCCGCGCCGTGTGTGCATGGCGGCGCGCGGCGAAAGTAGGTGGCGCGCACTTTGTACTTGGGCGACACCACAGTTTTATAGCGATCTGATAGATAATTAGTAATTTGAAGAATATAATGCGAAATGCAGAACAATAATTTCTCTTTGAAATTTATATTTACTCTTTGAAAATGGTTTTATTATTTTGCATTGTTGCTTGAGGGTTGATAATGATAAAATTGTGGATTATATTGGGATGGAAAGTTATCGGTGTATATAAAATTCTTCGTGTGTGTGTGTGTGTGTGTGTGTGTGTGTGTCTTAATATTTCGCTCTGCAGCAAAAACTACAGAATGCAAACAAATGGTGTGTGTAATTGTTGTCCGAAGTCTCCCGTTTTACACCATAGCAGTTCCATGCCAATAGTATAAGTGGGTGGAAGATATGGTGGTTGAAAGTCGTCAAATTATAAAAAAATTCGGACTGAAGGCCAGCGATGACGTTTGCGACTCTGTAGCAAGGAGGTTGCATACAGCGAAACGTGATGCCACAGACCATATCTTTGGTCTATGCGTGCTACGATGTCTTCAGCTCCTTCTCTGTAAGGATAAGCATACAAATAAGGAAATATAAGAATGAGTAAATAAAGCAGTAAAAAAGAAATTTCTTTTAATACATCTCTTTAAAAAAATCACCTAGACGTTTCGCACATTACATCAAGTGATTGATCTGTGACTTTATTACAATCATTATTGTTGAATTTCGTGATTGTATTCTTCGAAACGAGTGCATTTTTACGTGTGATTTGATCTATGCTACTTAATTTCCTGATAATGTTGATTAAAAATGTTTGTTTCTAAAGAAAATATTGTATTTCATTTCATCCTTCAAAACCAGTCTCATAGCACACTACTGAAAGATAGCTTATCTATCATAATCAACCAACATGTGAGTGCAGCCGTGGGTTTAAGCTAGTTAAAAATAAAATATGAATATATTGTTGTCATTAATGTAGTAGCCTGGCAAGACACACTGTAAACACCATACAATCTCACTTCATTTTGTACTGGACTCTGTGTCTGGTAGGCGATTGGCCATAAATCTATGTGCTGATTTTTTGTGAAATGAGAAATCATCATTTTATTGAAATAAAAGAGATAAATGCGAAAAGTAACAAGTTCATAAAACGTTATTTCAACTAGATTAAAACCATGGAAAGTTTACAGGTTTTTAACATTAGATCCTACTGAAAATAGTGCAATGTATATCTTCCTACTAGTACTTCATGGACAGCCAATCAGATCTTCAAAACAAGATAGTTGAATATTTATGGTATTTTGAACTCCCTTATAAACATAAAGTTTCCATATAAACAACATACAGAATAAGAGTCTGTAGAATAAGACTCAAATATGAAGTTATTCTAAAGCAAAACACAAGAAAAGGACAAGTTAAACTTGGTACTGTTTGGGCCAGGATATCAAGGTGCTTTTATTAATGATCTGTAATTTCCAGGAAAATCAAACCATATTACACTTTATTAACAAGGAAAGTGATCTGCTATGTGAATAATAGATGTTGTCAAGAGGTGAACACATGTATGACATTAAGGACACCTTAAAATTCAAGATGCCGGAAACACCAAACAGACAAGATGGCATATTGAGGAGATGGATCTAGATGAAGCAGTGCTGAAGGACCCAACACCACCCTCACCACACCCACATGACAAGTTAAGTTCATTTTCATTATATGCAGTGACAAGTGTCATGGCAATTTGTTTGACTGTAGCCCTAGTATACATACTTTGTAGAGCAGTTAGGAATAGGTGGTCAAAATTAAATATGGAAACAGGCAAAAACGAGAAAGAAATAAAGATAGAGGTAAAAGATAATACTGTAACTTCAGATTTTGACAATGCTTTAGGGGCATCTGGTTTTATGAGTTCTAAACCATTCTCTAGTGAACGTCAAAGGTTAATTTCTAATTATTTGTGTCAGACTAACAGTTTAGAAAGTAAAAAGCAGTAATTATAAAACAGGTCACATTATCGTAGACCTATTGTTACCAACAGTGGAGCAGTTAAGTTAAAAACTTTGCTCACAAACAACAGAATTAAATCCGAACATTAGTCTGACAAATACCAAAATAATAAACACGGAAACAGGATTAAATCAGAACATTAGTCAGACAAACACTGAAATGTCAAACATGAAAGTAGAACTAAATCAGGGCATAACTATAAGAGAAAACCTGTCTAGGGCTGCTATTTCAAAATTAGAACATAAAATGTCTGAGTCAATTTCTGAATTAAGTCAGGGGATTGTGCAGTTAGTGGAAAATTGAGTGCCAAACTCAAGAAAGTAGAAGATGATGTGACAGTGGGTTTTGCACAGGTTTCACAGGTAAATGACTGTGTGAAGAATGTTCAGGACAACATTACACTACGGTCCATTAAAATTGCTACACCAAGAAGATAAACGGGTATTCATTGGACAAATATATAATACTAGAACTGACTTGTGATTACATTTTCACAATTTGGGTGCATAGATCCTGAGAAATCAGTACCCAGAATAACCACCTCTGGTCGTAATAACCGCCTTGATACGCCAGTCAAACAGAGTTTAGACGGCACATACAGGTACAGATGCCCATTCAGCTTCAACATGATACCACAGTTCATCAAGAGTAGTGACTGACATATTGTGACAAGGCAGTTGCTCAGCTACCATTGACTAGTTTTCAATTGGTGAGAGATCTGGAGAATGTGCTGGCCAGGCCAGCAGTCGAACATTTTCCATATCCAGAAAGGCCCGTACAGGACCTGCAAAATGCAGTTGTGCATTATCCTGCTGAAATATAGGGTTTCACAGGGATCGAATGGAGGGTAGAGCCACAGGTCGTAACACATCTGAAATGTAATGGCCACTGTTCAAAGTGCCATCGATGTGAACAAGAGGTGACTGAGACATGTAACCAATGGCAACCCACACCATCACACCGAGTGATACGCCAGTATGGGGATGACGAATAAATGCTTCCAATGTGCGTTCACCACGATGTTGCCAAAAACGGATGCGACCATCATGATGCTGTAAATAGAACCTGGATTCATCCAAAAAATGACCTTTTGCCATTTGTGGACACAGGTTCATCGTTGTGTACACCATCGCAGGTGATCGTGTCTGTGATGCAGCATCAAGGGTAACTGCAGCCATGGTCTCCGAGCTGATAGTCCATGCTGCTGCAAACGTTGTCGAACTGTTTGTGCAGATGGTTGTTGTCTTGCAAACGTCCCCATCTGTTGACTCAGACGACAGAGATGTGGCTGCAAGATCCATTACAGCCATGCGGATAAGATACCTGTCATCTTGACTGCTAGTGATATGAGGCCGTTGGGATCAAGCACGGCGATCCGTATTGCCTTCCTGAACCCAACAATTTCATACTCTGCTAACAGTTATTGGATTGTGACCAACATGAGCAACAATGTCACAATTCCATAAACCGCAATTGCGATAGGTTACAATCCGACCTTTATCAAAGTCAGAAACGTGATGGTAAGCATTTTTCCTCCTTATACGAGGCATCACAAAAATGTTTCACCAGGCAACACTGGTCAACTGCTGTTTGTATATGAGAAATCGGTTGGAAACTTTTCTCATGTCATCACATTGTAGGTGTCACCACCGACGCCAACCTTGTGTGAATACTGTGAAAAGCTAATCAATTGCATATCACAGCATCTTCTTCCTGTCGGTTACATTTCCTGTTTGTAACATGTCATCTTCATGGTGTAGCAACTTTAATGGCCAGTAGTGTATAATAAGTTCTTAGATCCAAGATACTAAGCCAGTGCTTACAGTAATGATCCGAGATATTGACAAATAATATAATAGCAATCTTAATTAACAAGTAAAATAACAAAATGCTATTAATGGATTAAATGTTGGACTGTAAGGTCATTCAGAACTAAAGTAACCACACAAAGCAGAGTATCTGAATTACAACAAAGGGTAGCCCAATTCTAAAAAGGGTTGGATGTAAAAACAATTATAAACTCAACTTTTTAAGTTTAGTATGTGTACGGGTTTGTGTCTCTGAAGAAAAGAAATTTCATCCTGTTGACTTCATTCAGCACTGTAAAGATAACTATGTTTGAATCCATAATTGGATTGTTGTGCACAGCAACCGTTGATATAATTATTGGGAATAACAGATTTATCATGACCAACCACTGTGTTAGGCCCAATAACTGTAAAGGTATGACCGCAAAGGTTTTCCCGGCGTAATAACTGTTTGTAATCTTCTCGGGTCTGCAGCCGTATACTAAAGTCAACTTGACACAATATTTCAGCGGCACAACTGCCCGCCATCCTCAGGTAAGCTTGCTGATAGACAATCTCGCTGGAACTGAGTTACCAGTGCATTCGGCGGCTCCTTTATACATCGAGAAAGACCCATAGTGCGTGTGCAAGAAGTGAGAGTGACTGCCCTCTGGCGCACAAGACATACAGCGCTCCGGTGGTAAAGTCCGGCAAAATCGATAATCAATAATAAAATTATTATTCAGATTTATGAAGTACCAACCATTGTTTTTCAACATCTGATAACACCGGGTTCCAGTATTTACTAAGAAGGTAGCCTTTGTCTCTGTTAATCAGATTGTCAGATAATTGAATCTCTATGGATTCCTTTAAGACACAGTCCCAGTAACGAGATGCTGAAGCAACCATGTGAGTTTCGTTATATAACATTCTATGTCCCTCATCGAGACAATGCTCAGCTACCGCCGACTTCTCAGGCTGGAGCAAACGTGTGTGGCGTTGATGTTCAATACATCTGTCCTGAATGGTACGGATAGTCTGACCAATATATGTTTTCCCACATTGATAGGGAATCTTATATAACCCGGGCTTCCTCAGACCCAAATCATCCTTCGCAGATCCAAGAAGTGCTCTCATCTTTACTGGCGGATGAAAATCACTCTTAATGTCATACTTTTTTTAAATTCTTCCTGTCTTTGATGAGATACTCCCAGCAAAAGGTAGGAAAGGAAACGGATTTATGGGTCTCATTTAATGGTTCAGGTGAAGGACCAAACTGTAAAGCACAGCGGATCTGTTTATCTGTGTAGCCATTCTGTTGAAACACAGCTTTTAGATGATCTAGTTCTTGTGCCAAACTTTCTGCATCTGAAATGGCGTTAGCTCTTCTAGCTAATGACCGAAGAACGCCAGTACGTTGGGCCGGAGGATGACAACTCGAGGCATGCAGATAGCAGTCCGTGTGCGTAGGTTTTCGATAAACGCTATGTCCCAGTTTCCCATCATCTCTTCTGTAAACCAGAACATCAAGAAATGGAAGCTTCCCCTCCTTCTCAACTTCCATTGTGAACTTGATGTTGGGATGCATGCAGTTAAAATGGTTTGCTCCAGCCCGAGAAGTCGGCGGTAGCTGAGCATTGTCTCGATGAGGGACATAGAATGTTACATAACGAAACTCACAAGGTTGCTTCAGCATCTCGTTACTGGGACTTTACCACCGGAGTGCTGTATGTCTTGTGCGCCAGAGGACAGTCACTCTCACTTCTTGCGCACGCGCTATGGGTCTTCCTCGATGTATAAAAGAGCCGCCGATTGCACTGGTAACTCAGTTCTGGCGAGATTGTCTATCAGCAAGCTCACCTGAGGATGGCGGGCAGTTGCGCCGCTGAAATATTGCGTCAAGTTGACTTTAGTATCCGGCTGCAGACCCGAGACGATTACAAACTGTAAAGATAGTTTTTTACGTGGTATGGGTGATACAGCTAAAATTAAATTTGTTAAAAGATTCCTTAAGGGGGGGAAAGTACTTTCATAGGCAAATTGACTGAACAGGTCTGGTCAAATTCAGAGCAATGTAGAATTAAAATAGACTTTTAAAATGGACCGATGTACTGAGATCATATGGATGATATACAGGACTTTTGTACTTAACCTTATACACTCAACTAAGCCTTTAGCTATTATTACTCAACTTTATGTACTCCGGAGGAGGTTACCTGGATGAAAGCTGAAGAAATTGTCACATGGACCAACTGATTCAGTTGAGAAGTTTCTGTCATTCTTAGATCAAATAAATTCATACAATGAAAGGAAAGTTAACCAAAACCAAGGACCAGATAGAACCAATTGAGGAAACACCAATAAAAATAAACAGTTTAATCCGAAGTATAACCAAAACTTTAATTGACAGTTTATACCAAACTTTGATCTAGGTTTCAATCTATATGTTTGTCCACCATTTATCCTGAACTTTCATCCTGAACTTACAACCATTTAATCTGAATCAGAGTTTTAATACAAACCAGAATGTCCAACATGAGAGTAACGGGTTCAAATAGAATTATGATAAGGGACAAAGCAAAAGAAGCCATCAGTTTCAAAACAGTAAGCAATGGGAGAATAGCAACATGCAAGGAGGTTAGGGAAACTGAACAACTCTCAGTTAGAGGTCCACAATACAAGGAACTTAACATATGACAAGACAGGGAAAAAAGATACAAAACGAACAGACTTCAGTATAGGCAAAGTCACGTCATACATGAACAAAAAAGCACATATGAATTGAACAAAGGTACTGCAGATAAATTCTGGTATATTGGAATAAAATAAGTTGTAGATTTAATTAAGAGAAATAAGGATGCTGAATGTTGTTGTTGTTGTGGTCTTCAGTCTGGAGACTTGTTTGATGCAGCTCTCCACAATACCCTATCCTGAGCAAGCCTCTCCATCTCCACATAAGAATGGCAACCTACATCTGTCTGAATCTGCTTACTGTATCCATCTCTTGGTCTTCCTCTGCAGTTTTTACCCCACACACTTCCCTCCAACACTAAATTCACAATTCATTGATGTCTAAGAATGTGTCCTACCAATCTATCCCTTCTTTTAGTCAAGATATGCCAGAAATTTCTTTTCTCCCCAATTCTGTTCAGTACCTCCTCATTAGTTACGCGATCCACCCACCTAATCTTCACCATTCTTCTGTAGCACCGTGTTTCAAAAGCTTCAATCCTCTTCCTGTCCGCACTGTTTATCGTCCATGTCTCACTCCCATACAAGGCAACACTCCATACAAATGCCTTCAGAAAGGACTTCCTTAGGCTTAAATCAATATTCAATGTTAACAAATTTCTCTTTTTCAAAAACGCTTTTCTACCCATTGCCATTCTGCATTTTATATCCTCTGTACTGCGACCATCATTTGTTATTTTACTGCCCAATTAACAAAACTCATCTACCTCCTTTATTGCTTCGTTACCCAATCTAATTCCTTCAGCATCACCCGATTTTCTTACACTGCACTCCATTACCCTAGTTTTGCTCTTGTTAATCTTCATCTTATATGCACCTTTCAGCACACTGTCCATTCCATTCAACTGCTCTTCCAAGTCCTTTGCTGTCTCTGACAGAATTACTATGTCGTCGGCAAATAGCAATGCTTTTAATTCTTCACCCTGAACTTTAACTCCTTCTCCGAATTTCTCCTTGCTTTCCTTTATAGCTTGCTCAATGTACAAATTGAATAACAATGGAGAAAGGCTACAACCCTGTCTTACTCCCTTTCCAACCACAGCATCCCTTTCATGCAATTCAACTCTGACAACTACTGTCTGGTTTTTGTACAAGTTGTAAATAATCTTACGCTCCCTATATTTTACTCCAGCTTGCTTCAGAACCTGAAAGAGTTTATTCCAATCAACATTGTCAAAAGCCTTCTACAAAAGCTATAAATGTAGGTTTGCCTTTTCTTAATCTATCTTCTAGGATAAGCCGTAAAGTGAGTATTGCCTCCCGAGTTCCTACATTTCTCCTGAACCCAAACTGATCTTCCCCGAGGTCGGCTTCTACCAGTTTTTCCATCCTTCTGTATATAATTCGTGTTAATATTTTGCAACCATGATTTATTAAACTGATGGTTCTGTAGTTTTCACACCTGTGTGCACCTGCTTTCTTTGGAAAGGGGATTATAACATTTTTCTTAAAGTCTGAGGGTACTTCGCTTGTCTCATACATCTTACACACCAGGTGAAACAGGTTTGTCATGGCTGGTTCTCCCAGAGACTTCAGTAGCTCTGAGGGAATATCATCTACTCCAGGGTCCTTGTTTCGACTTAGGTCTTTCAGGGCTCTGTCAAATTCTTCTCTCAGTACAGTATCTCCTATTTCATCTTCATCTACATCCTCTTCCCTTCCTACAATATTGTCTCAAAGTTCATTTCCTTTGTAGAGCCCCTCTATATACTCTTTTCACCTTTCAGCTTTCCCTTCTTTGCTGAGAACTGGTTTTCCATCAGTGTCCTTGATATTCATAGAGCTGTTTTTCTTATCTCCAAATGTTTCTTTTATTTTCCTGTAGGCTGTATCTATTTTTCCCCTATTTATACATTCTTCTACATCCTTGCATTTGCCTTCTAGCCACTCCTGCTTAGCCATTTTGCACTCCCTGTCAATCTCATTTCTTAGTCGTCTGTACTCCATTTTGCCTGTTTCATTTACTGCATTTTTATATTTTCTCCTTTCATCGATTAAATTTAGTATCTCCTGTGATATCCAAGGATTTTTTGTAGGTCTTGCCTTCCTACCTATTTTGTCCTCTGCTGCCTTCACTATTTCATCTCTCAATTTTACCCATTCCTCCTCTGCTGTTTTATTTTCCCCTGTTTCTGTCAATTGTTGCCTAAAGCTCCCTCTGAAATTCTGAAGAACTTCAGGTTCCTTCAATTTATCTAGGTCTCATCTCCTTATTTTCCTACCTTTTTGTAGTGTCTTCAGTTTCAGCATACAGTTCATAACCAACAAGTTAAGGTCAGAGTCTATATCTGCCCCTGGGTATGTATTACACTTTAAAAACTGGTTCCGAAATCTATGTCTTACCATTATAAAATCTATCTGGTATCTCCCGGTGTCTCCTGGTCTCTTCCACGTATACAACCTTCTTTTGTGATTCTTGAACCAGGTGTTTGTTATAACTAAATTATGTTCCGTGCAAAATTCTACCAGGCGGCTTCCTCTTTCATTCCTTTTGCCCAGACCATATTCGCCTACTATCTTCCCTTTCCTTCCTTGTCCTACTACCAAATTCCAGTCTACCATAACAATTAAGTTTTCCTCTTCCTTAATTGTCTGAATAATTTCTTTTAGCTCCTCATATATTTCTTCGATTTCCTCATCATTAGCAGAGCTAGTTGGCATATAAACCTGTACTACTGTTGTCGGTGTTGGCTTCGTATCTATCTTGACAATGATAATGCGATCACTGTGCTGGTCATAGTAGTTTACCCGCATTCCTATTTTCTTATTCATTATCAATCCTACTCCTGTGATACCCCCAACTGATTTTGTATTTATAATCCTGTACTCACCTGACCAGAAATCCTGTTCATCCTGCCACCGGACTTCACTAATCCCCACTATATCTAACTTCAACCTATCCATTTCCCTTTTTTAAATTTTCTAATTTTCCTACTCGATTAAGGGGTCTAACATTCCACGCTCCGACCCGTAGAATGCCAGTATTGTCTTTCCTGATGATCACATCCTCCTGAGTAGTCCCCGCCCGGAGATCCAAATGGGGGACTATTTTACCTCCGGAATATTTTGCCCGAGAGGATGCCATCATCATATGTTCATACAGTAGAGCTGCATGTCCTCGGGAAAGGTAACGGCTGTAGTTTCCCCTTGCTTTCAGCCGTTCGCAGTAGCTGTGTGGCAAAGCCACATTAGCTGATGTTACAAGGCCAGTTCAGTCAATCATCCAGACTGTTGCCCCTGTAACTACTGAAAAGGCTGCTGTCCCTCTTCAGGAACCAAACATTTGTCTGGCCTCTCCACAGATACCCCTCCGCTGTGGTTGCACCTACGGTACGGCTATCTGTATCATTGAGGCATGCAAGCCACCCCACCTCGGCAATGTCTGTGGTTCATGGGAGTGGGGATGCAGAATATCACTTGGAATAAGGCGAGTTAATAGATGTCTTTGAACAAAATTTTGGAATTAAAGTTCATGTTAAAGATAATTTGAGAAAAACAGTAAGCTGCAGTAATGTAGTAGACCAGATAATAGACGAAACAGATGGAGAGACAGTAGATGATGGTTCTGAGTAAAAAAGTAGTCTTCGTAAAATAAGTGATAAAAAAGTGAAGAAAGTGATGAAGCTGTGGCAACACACAGCAGTATGTGTGTGTTTGCCATTTGTCTTCTCCAGCATATAACATGCTGCCTGTCTGCATCAGTAGATGACATGCAGCACAACTCTGAATTAGACTGCAGCCAAAGAGAGAGAAAGATGCTGTCTTGTTCTTTGGCATGGTACTGTTTTTGTTGTTGTGGACATGACACGCATGTGGAATGAAGTTAACGGTACTGAGCACTTATGCCGCAATGAGTGAAAGAACAATACAGTGCTTGTGATGTGTGCTGCCTGTGGTTGAAAATGCAGGTGTACAATGTAGAAAAGATAGCGATTGTATTACCAGTGAATTATGATTATTCCATCATTGTGTCAAAGAATGGGAAGACAGCTGGAGATATGCAACTGGTGAGTGAGCAGTAGCTTTCTGCAAGTACAACTAGCTACAGGGTGAGCATATTAAGCAAATTGCTATTAGTTAATGTGTTATCAAGGTGCCCGACCAATATTATACTGTGCATTATTTAAACAGTAACCACTGCTGCTGTTCATGAGTTTGTGCATTTATGCATACTCTCCCATTGGTCACTATATCCACAAAATCGTTGTGTGAACTAATAGTTAACAGATTCTGGCAATCAGCTTTCTGCACAGAGTGACAGTGTATGTGCATGATAAACCTATGGTATCCCATTGCCAGTATCACAGACATAAGAGATCACACTGTTTTCATTCATGGAATCTATTATTTTGTATCTAGGTTAGTTCACTTAAGTGTGAAGGGACCATGCTGTTTGTTTTTTATTTATGTCATTCTTATTGGTTTAATCTGCTGTGCCTCCATGATGCAGCATAGGATAATGCCCGTGCTTCGCTATGGTTGTTAAAGAGGGACCTATATATATCATGGTTTTTTAGGGTTCCAAACAGAATCGCTCTGTAAATAAACTCAGTTCTCGTAGCCAAGATGTCAAATTTAAGTAGAAGTCATCAAAAATGATGAATGTTTATAGAGTTTTTCATACAAAACGTGAAATTAAGTCCATACTCCAGAACTATGTAAATTCAATGTTAGTTTGTCTTCATAAAGTTAAGACTGTGGTGTGTAATTGTTTTGTGTAAACTTCTGAAAACACTTCTGTGATTGAGATGAGAAATAGTAATAATAATAACAGTGCCGTGTACTGGCTCAATGGTGTAGTACTAAACTGTTTATCTCCCACAGTAAGTGTATGCTGAAATATTAGTAAGTTGTAGCATTGATCTGGGGACAATGTAGTTATTCTGTATGCAGTGCTCCCTATTATTGAAAACTTGATGAATGCTGAAAGTCTGGTAATTCAATCAACAGAGCAGTTCATGTCTATTTAAATAAGGCATCATGGTGGTGTCAATGTGTGATAAAGCAAGTCTTGGTAATTGTTGAAGGAATGGCCTCAGCTGATCGTTTGTATAGAATTTTCCATTAAATATAGTACTTCCAGTGAATTGTCTTGAATTTGTTAGCAGCATCAGCCAGTCTTTCAACATATACATGTGCCCAGGTCCTGCAGTGATTACTTCGTAAAGCACAAAGTTGAACTCAGCCTTGTGTAAAGAACCATATATTCAAAAATCGGATTATAACTAAGGGCAATTGTCTCTGCAAAAGAAGATGTCTTTCTCTATCTTAATGCAGTGTGCTATAAAATTAAGTAATTACAAATTTTAATCACAATATTGTTCAAATGTTTGTAAATCTGTCAGACCAAACTGCGTGGTCATCAGTCCGTAGCTTACAAACTACTTAAACTAAGGTAAACTAACCTAAGGACAACACACGCACACCCATGCTCCATGGAGGACTCGGACCTCCAATGGCAAGCAACCACGTGCTCTGCAGTGAAGTGCCTTAGACCGCTCGGCTACTCCACTGCAGCTCACAATATTGTACTGTACAATTATGAAAGTAGAAAGGTTTCTGATGAGTTTGTCGCTCTTATACGTGTATATTATCTCTAGTGGCAGGCACAGAGCAGAAATATCTCTGGAGTAAGCAGTCAGATGTGGAGAAAAGATTGCGTCCTCAACATTAAGGTGGAAATGTCTTGTAATATTGCAAAAAATCTAGTAAATTGCTGACTTTGTCTGGGTCCTTTTTTTTTTCGGTTAAGACAGATGACAATGTATAAGTGGCCTTTTAACGACGCTTCCTCAACTTTCTTGTTGCTTCTGTGACATTTGTTCAGATATTATTTCATGTTATGAGGTTGCTCTGCGAAAAGGAGGTGGTGCCTCTTTGCAACCAATGCCATATAAACCAATCGTAAGAGCAAGCAAATGTGTGGAAAAAGTAGATTTGTCTCAACATCATCTGGTAATTCCACCTTAATGTTGAGAAGATGCACAAAATGCAATGCTCACTCCACAGATATTACTACTCTGTGCACAATTTAGTGGTTGTAACTGTCGAAAGATGCATTGTTTCTTTCCATGACTTGCAAAGCATATGGGATACAGCTAGGAAGAAAAACATTTTTTGTGTCTTAGCTGGGTTAAATTTTACTTGCAGTGGTAGCAGCTTAGTTTTCTGTCATTGGCAACAAACTATTTGCTTTAGGATGATGATTAATTTACTTACCAGAACAGCATAAATTATTTATTTTATCGTGAACATAAAGAATGATTTACCTCATTCTATATGACTGTTCTTTGAAAAAGCATTCAACAGCCTCTGTCAACATCAGCATACAACGCCGCCGCTGTAAGTAAAACTGTACCCCTTCTTGTAGTGTATTACATCATAGCTATGAGTATGAAAAAACGCAGCAATGCCATAATTAGTTATTTGGTGTACTATGTAGCTAACGTCACCTCACTTTGTACTTTCCTGAACTATGGTGTTTTTGAGGCATTCCTACACAGAACACATTCAAAATAATAAGGATACACCGAAATCAGGAAGGAAACTACATAAATTCTTGCAAAGATTTCTTAGGAAATGAAAACATTGATAGACGTGAAGGAACATCATTATGTTTTTAATTCAAATGATACCCAGTAAGAAGCACTTTTTTTCTTTCCATGGCATTGCAAAGCATGCGGGATACAGCTATTTGTACCTGAGTAAAGTTTTACTTGAAGTGGTGGCGGTTTAGTATGTTAACATTGGCAACAAAATATTCACTTTAGGGGGACCATTAATTTACTGATAGAAACAACATTATTTACTTATATCAGTATCAACACAAAGAATTATTTCCCTCATTGTACGTGACTGGCTGTTCAAAAAGAATTCAACATTGCCAACATCAGTACACTCCAATGCTGCCGTGAGGAAAATCATAGCCCTTCTTTCAGTGTATTACACAGATATGTGAATAAAAAACACAGCATCGTCAACTATTAGTTATTTGGTATACTACACAAAGCACTGAGTCTATAAAGAGTGCTTTAATACCATGTCAGTAACAGCGTCTGTATCGGATCTTTGTTATACTATGCTGCACTTCAAGCATAGCATACACCAGAAACTACAAATTACGAAATCTTTCCTTCCTCTGATCCAATTTTGATGATATGATGCCTATGTTACTATCCAAACTATTCTCAATTGACCTGTGGAAACCCATGAAAGTTCATGTAGTTGTTTTGGAGATTAGCTTCAACAAATAGACATACATGATGACTTTTCTACAAATGATTAAATGAGGATATCTTTATTCTCTCTGATCTGATTTTAATTAGTGAAGCCTTTATGTAATTGCATGATATGTTCTAGTTATGTGTGAAAACCCTGTGAAAATTCGTCAAGTAGTTTTGGAGATAAATGTGTTTAAAGAGACAGGCTGACATGATGGTCATAGATAAAAAATTTCTAATTACAATATTCTTGTTTTCCACAATCCAATTTTTATGAAACAATGTCCTTATGTTGTCCAGAGTTACGCTCAAGTTACCTGTGAAACCCCTATGCAAATTCGTGAAGTAGTTTTGGACATAAGAGGTTTTCAATAGTTAAACAGACAGACACTGAAAACACTTAAATTTACGATACCTTTCTTTCTTTGATCTGATTTTGATAAAACTATGCCTATATGTTGACCCAAAGTCTTTTCATGTTTCCTGTGAAAACCGCATGAAGATTCATCCAGTAGTTTTGAAGATTGAAGAGAACAGCACCAGGCCTACATTTACAGATTTATTATTAGTATAGAAAATATAGTGGTACAACTTCTTCCTAACAAATTCAGTTCTGCAATTTACTACTACTACATCAGGCAATAGTACTGTTCAGGCTTGTAGACTGCTAGCTCTAGTCGACGGAACTCCTGAATCGTAACTGTCAAACTGTACACCTTCGTGGAACTGTCTCATACTGGTGTTGAGATGCATCAGCATATGTAGGAGAGCCCTCTTCTTCCTATTGTTCAGCGCGTGAGGTAAGCAAAGACGTACAGAGATTGCGGGTGCCCACAGCAGCTGAAGTACTATGGAGCGACTTACCACTCAATCTCAAACTTGTCCTAAGACAAGAGAAAGGAGTGGGTGGATTACCAACATAATTATCACTCTGAAGTTTATTTATTAGAAACAACCATTCTCAAAGCACATTCAAAACTTAAAAATTTGAGAACAAATTACTGGGTGGAGACCAATTTAAAATTTGACAAGCAGTGGGTGAGATCCATACATTAGTTGTTAATTGATCTTACAAGAATTACAAAAAGCAAAGCACCAAGTTTGTGTAAATTCTAAAAAAGCAGTTGCCACAAGAAAAGATGCCATTAAACAAATAAAATTTAAAGCCACAGTACATACATGATGCAACACAATATAGATACAACTCCAATGATGTCCAGAACACCTCTGGCTAACAATGATTAGACCCTGAAACAGGTCAGTGACAGGAATCGTTAAACACCACGTTGATCAAATCCATGAAGTAGTATCCAACAGATGGAGACAACATAAGAATATAAACACTCCAACCGGAACATGTAACCAATAAAAGGAAGAAATTCCACACAAGGTTAGGTGGGGCAATTATCCAAATTCCTTAAAAATACAATGACTTCATAAGGACAGAAATACCCTGGTTACACTTTAGAAATTGCAATGGAAATAACAAGACATTTGCAGATTACACAACACACCAAGAAACAATTAAACAACGCCAAAACAGAACTGGAAGAAATATGTCAGACCATGAAACAAAGCATGACCAAATGTGCAGGACACAGATACCCTGATTACACTTACAAAATTACAATGAAAATAACAGAAACTTGCAAAGTTCACAACATGCCACCAAATTTCGCCATAACAATGCTGAGATGGAACATGCGAGATGGTTGGTATCCATATGCGAGGCATCAGAAGATAGATAAGGCTACTTAAGTAAAATAACAAATGATGGTCGGCAAAATGGCAATGGGTAGAAAAGCGTTCTTGAAAAAGAGAAATCTGTTAACATCGAATATTGATTCAAGCCTAAGGAAGTCTTTTCTGAAGGCATATGTGTGGAGTGTTGCCTTGTATGGGAGTGAAACATGGACGATAAACAGTGTGGACAGGAAGAGGATAGAGGCTTTTGAAATGTTGTGCTACAGAAGAATGCTGAAGATGAGGTGGATGGATCATGTAACTAATGGGGAGGTACTGAACAGAATTGGGAAGAAAAGGAATTTCTGGCATACCTTGACTAAAAGAAGGGATTGATTGATAGGACACATTCTTAGACATCAAGGAATTGCGAATTTAGCATTGGAGGGAAATGTGTGGGGTAAAAACCGCAGAGAAAGACTAGAGATGGATACAGTAAGCAGATTCAGACAGATGTAGGTTTCTGTTCTTATGTAGAGTTGAGGGAGCTTTCTCAGGATAGGGTATTGTGGAGAGCTGCATCAAACCAGTCTCCGGACTGAAGATCACAACAATAACAACTTAACTTATTGGTTCTATAGCAACGAAAGTAATGATGTCCTATGTTGCAGGAATGGCAATTCAATCAGCAAAGCACAATGCACAAATCCTCAACAAACTTAGCAACCCATCATATCTAGAGAAAGATGTGATACACAATTTTCACCTAAGTGCTGACACAGCTCCATCACTGATGCCACACCCAGACACACTGCCGGAGCACACTGCCCACTCTGCTGGCACTGTTGAACTCCAACAGCTGCTGCCCCGTTGGCCAGCCAAGCCACAACCACCACCGCACGGAAACATTGCCAGAACATGCCCTGGCTCCACTGACCACCAAACTGCAGACTGATTTGATGCTGGCCAAACTGGGCTGTCCATTACAGAAGGCTGCACTTATCAGTGTGCAAAGAAGTCATCTTGGTAAGAAATGCCCACAGATAGCGCCACGTGCGCCACACAAGCACATGCCTCCACCCCCATCCCCTCTTGCACTCTTTGCATGCCGCTATTCAATGCATGTGACCCCTAGCTATGGTTTCCTTCTGTGGAAGCAGTATTCACAGGCTCTGGTATCATAAGTAATGAAACTCAATTTGAATTAGTAGCAGTGCATCTTGAGCTTCCCGTCCCCTCAGAACCATGTAACAATATCACAAACCCACCAAAATCCAGTAAGTTCAGTACACTTTGAGCGTGGTTAACAGAGTGATTTGCCATGTCAGATTTAGAGTACATGGCTGGCATATTTTCATCAGAGAAGAGAGCCAACATTCATTACTTACAGCTGTTGCAGCACCTCCACATGCTAGCTGAGCTTGCAGTGCTCCCAGACAGCCTTCTGCTCTGGTTGTGACGCACATGTTTGCCAGCCGTGATCCACATAGCATTAGTGACTCATGATTTCCTGAGCGCCAATGCAGTTGCCACAACAGCCGATAGTGTTCAAGGCCCGCAACACACACCCTGACCACTGTCACATGTCATTGTGACACACACCTGCACAAGTATACGGCCGCATAGGCTGTGATGTCCCCCTCCCCCTCAGCCCAATATTCTGCTTAAGATACGACACAACTGATGGCCAAACTACTTATTGAGATGGGCAGGCTTACCATAGCCTGGAGCGTACTTACCCACCTCCCACCGAGCAAGGCCACCTTGCACACACTCACCTCCCCCCATGCAAAGCTCAGCACCTTGCCACAGCAGTTATGACTGGCAATGCCAGACGCACACCTCCCCAATCCACTGACAATGACCGACATGCACATGGGATCAGCGAATATTACTGGTACCATGAGAGTTTTGGAAGAAACGTCGCAAACAGTCTAACACTATGTGCATGGGCCCCAAACACAAATGGCACCCAGCAGCAGGCGCACATTTTTGCTCCATAATTTCACAGCACCTATTTGTGCACAATCTCAGCAACCCATTCTCAATGGCCCGCTACCTGAAACTGACACAGACTCAGACCTTTCCGTTTACCCCTACCAGTTACTCCCAGCAGCTGGCCAGCCACCTTTCCCCCTTCTGCTAACTGCTGCAAGTGGTTCACCCATCATCACATACTGCACCCACACTTGGTGCCTGATCTAGGCCTCGACAGAGATTTCCCATGGACCTTTACTGTAATTGACATGATGGACCCCATCTTCAATGCACTATGGCCTCATGCTTGATTTGGCAGATAGCTGTATTGTTGTTGGTACCTCGAACCGCACTGCTCTTTGTCACTCCTACTCTACCACCAACTGCTCCATTAAGCAAGTGTCCTACACTGACCCTTTTGTTGATCCTACAAGATATCCTGGATCATGAAAAAATAGTGATTTTAATTATGATGAGCTGTAAAAGGCATTAGAAGTAGTGAAAAATGGAAGTTTATCTTCAAGAAAAGCTGAAGAACTCTATGGTGTCACAAGGCTGACTTTAGACTGATTCATATGTCGAGTAAATACTGGAAAATTGGGAAGACCTTGCAGTCAGTCTGAAGAGCAAAAATGTGTTTTGCTATCATGTACAGTTTCAGCAGGAGATTTGGTGTTCCTTTTGACCCCTTTGAATATTCATTTGATTGAGAAGTCATTTCTCGAATGAAAAGGAGTGGTTCTTATGAGATTACACAATAATTTACATGGGCAAGATTGTGTGCGTTTGCTTTTTTTTTTTTTTTTTTTTTTTTTTTTTTTTTTTTTTTTTTTTTTTTTTTTTTTTTTTTTTTTTTCTCCTCCACTACCAAAATCATTCACGAAGTTTGGCTCAGAATATTCTTAGATCAAGAGCTCGAGTGACTCCTGCAATTCTAAATTCAAAACGATGAGCTTCAGGAGTCTCTCAAAGGTGTTGACCCATGTCTCATAGCAAATTATGATGAGAGTAATATTCAGGTGACCCTGGAAGAAAGTCAGTCATTGTAAGATGTGGTTGTTGACATCCTAGCTCAACAAAAAATCAAGTGTGTTCATCACATTTGTTTGTATACCTAGTGGAACATTGCTGTCTCCTTATGTTCCTTTAAGGCAGAACATCTGTATACTAGCTGGTAGAAGAAGGTCCAAAGGGATCAATTTATAACAAAAGCAATTTAAGTGATTGGTTGACTGTTGAGGTTGTAACATTAATACATGTTGCACATCCCACAAATCACAAGAATACATTTCAGCATTGCCAACATTACCGACGCAACCTATAGGAACCTTAAGTGAAAGTCTACCACCAGTACAGTAATTTGTAATATTCTTGCACTGTCAACTACTATGATTCACAAATTTGTACCGTGAAAATTGAATGCTTATTTAAAGAACCTATTAACCTTTGGCATCTCGCTATTTAATATTGTATTTTGATACTTTCATAAATAACAACCACAACTACTAATAATACATTACACACAGTTATGAAATATGCTGTCCACATAAATTCATTTGCCAATATACATACAACAACATTACCCACTGCAACAATTGCAAAACATTATTACATATTTACCTTGTTTTCAAATAATTTAGGGCAGACCCTGTTTCATATGTCACTGGATCCTAAATCCAATGTATATTATGATTTTGTCACTCATTTCATATATCTGATTAATACTAAGATGTTATTGCATAAGTAAACAAAAATACTGTGACACTAATCAATTATGTATTTAGTGAATTCCAAAGACACAAACTGAAACATACTAAAATTATGAGTCTAAATAATAGTATACCTAAACAATATTGTTTAAACATATATGAATACACTTCAAAATCATGAATACTGTAATGAATTGATTAAGTTTAATATGTAAAATTATAGAGTCAAAACATGACTTTTTGTTTGCACCTTTTGTTAAATGCTAATTTTAATAAATGTGTACACACATTGAGCTTAATAGTGTTATTTTTGAGAAGGATAGGTATCTTACTCACCACAGAGATGTCCAATGAACCGCAAAAAGGCACAAATAACACCATATGACATAATAGCTTTCGGCCGTTTAGGCCTTCATTGGTTAGAGACACAAACATACACTCACTCATACTGACATGACCTCTGTCTCCGGCCACTGTGACCAATATGCATTACTCAGCATGGCCTAGGCAAGAGCAACCAGTGGTGGGAGTGAGGAGGTGGCAAGGAGAGGGAAGCAGGAGGGGAGAAGGAATGTGTGGCGTGGGTGGGGGAACACACCAGTGCTGTCTGACGGACAGTGCAAAAGGAAGGAAAGGAACTGAAATGTGTGGCAGGATGGGAGATGAACGTAAGGATAGAATGTGGCAGGGAAAGGAAGGGAAGGGTGGTAGAGGGAGGAACTAGTGAAGAATTAGGCATGGGGGATTGCAGCAGTGTAGGATATATTGTGGGGAGAGTTCTTATTTGTGCAATTCAGAAAAGCTGGTGTTTGTGGGGAGGATCCATATGGCGCAGGCTATCCAGCAGTCATTGAAGTGAGTCACACTATGCAGCATTGCATGCTCTGCAACAGGATGGTCTAGCTGTCTCTTGGCCACAGTCTGATGATGACCATTCATTCAGATAGACAGCTGGGTGCTGGTCATGCCCACATAGAAAGCTGCACAGTGGTTGCGGCTCAGTTTGTATATAACATGACTGCTTTCACAGGTTTCCCTGCTTCTTTATGGGATAGTAAATGCCTGAAGATGGTGGTGGGATGGTGGATAGACAAGGTTTTACATCTAGGCCTATTGCAGGGATATGAGCCATGGGGTAAGGAGTTGGGATGGACAAGGATATTATGCAGATTTGGTGGGCAGTAGAATACCACTGTAGGGGAGTGGGGTGTGGGGAGGATATTGGGTAGAATATTTCTCATTTCAGGACAGGCTGAAAAGTAGTCAACACCCTGGTGGAGAATGTGGTTTAACTACTTCAGTCCTGGGTGACACTGGGTCACAAGAGGGTTGCTCCTTTCTGGCTGACAGTGGGTGTGATGCAGCTGGAGGGTGACTGGACAGAGGCTGTAAGATCTGTATCTGGACAAGTTTTGGAGGATAATTGCAGTCAGTGAAGGCCTCAGTAAGAGCATGCAGTGCTGTGAAGTGTGACTCACTTCAGTAACTGCCTGTGCCATATGGATCCTCCCCACAAATACCAGTTTTTCTGAATTGCACAGATAAGATCTCTCCCTACAATATATCCTACACTCCTGAAATCCCCCAGGCCTAAATCTTCGCTAGTTCCTCTCTCTACCACCCTTCCCTTCCTTTCCCTGCCACACTCTATCCTTAAGTTCATCTCCCATCCCACCACACATTTCAGTCCCTTCCCGTTCTTCTGCACTATCCATCAGACAGTACTGTTGTGTTCCCCCACCCACCGCACCCATGCCGCACATCCCCCCTCCTCTCCTGCTTTCCTCTCCTTGCCACCTACTAACCCTCACCACTGGTTGCTCTCACCTAGGCCATACTGGGTAGTGTTGATTGGCCACAGTGACCAGAGATAGTGGTCATGTGTGTGTGAGTGAGTGTATGTTTGTGTCTAAATGATGAAGGCCTAAACGTCAAAAAGCTATAATGTCATATTATGTTATTTGTGCGGCCATTATGCTGCTCATTGGACATCTCTGTGGTGAGCAAGCAACCTATCCTTCTCAAAAATATTGTTCAATCCTTCCCGGAATTTACATTGTTTGATTAAACCTAAATGTAATAGGCATTTTAATTAATGTATTTTAGCCTACTTACAGAATAAATGTGTTGTTTAACTCAGGAATGCAAAACTTTGACATTAATCTGATTTTGCTGTTCCTCTGAGGAGCTTCATGTAGAAACCATATTGTGTCACTCTGGTTTGGGCTTTGCTTTTGTTGAGATGTGACATCTGTTGTTGCGACATGACTACTGTTGTCTGTTATGTGACTGTAAGGGGGGGGGGGGGGGAATTGACATAAGATGTTGACTATATTATTTGACATTGATCACATTTTTCCTTGAATACAGTGTATGCTGCTGCAACAGAACCTGGAACATGAGTTACAACGCAATGGCCAATAATCGAGTTAAGTAAAGATATATGTTTCTAAAGAGTGAACCCACCACTCCCGTATGTCCTACTAATAAAACAGTGCTTCAACCATTAAACAAATTTATATGGACTAATTACAGGGAATGGCAGATGGAGGAATCTTACAATATTTATGAACACTGGTTAAGTACCTTAATTTAAGAAATTTCCAACTAATTCTTCTTAAATTTGGATTGGTGACAATTGAGTAACCATATCTCATTGAAAGTAATAAGGGAATGTCAAGATAACAAAATTGGATTTTTATTATTATCTCCAAACAGCACAGCCTTATGCCAACCATTAGATGTGTAATTTTTTTAGGCCCTTAAAATGGAGTGAAGGGCTCTCATAGATAAATGGAAACTAAAGAACAGGGGAAGTATACCACAGGACAGATTACCCAGACTCTTGATGACTTGGCAGAGAACTGTGAGAAGTATCTCAAATTATGTTGTAGCAGAATAGGCATTGTTCCAGTAGACAGAGAACCAGTCCTGTTAAGGTTACCTGGGTACAAGAACAGCACTATCCCAGAAGGAAATCAAATGGAATGGATCCAAACATTAGAGACCTTTCTTCAAGATACCATGAGAAAAGAAACAAAACTTACAAAAGAGAAGAAAAAGGACAGATGTTCCTGCTGGGAGAAGTGTATCACCAAGCGAATGCAATGCATTTGAAAATCCTGGAAATTCAAGACATCATTTTCAAATTCATGGTTTAGATTCTGGTGTAACCAAGTGCTCTGAAACAACTTCAGAAGAAATCCAGTTGCCACCTGAGAAAATAATAATACTCCAAATTGTGTACCAGTAAGTTATGTGCATTTGTGACCTTAAAACTTGTTTACAAATAGGGCATGAAGAAGAAGCACGAAAAGAATTTCTATGTACAAGTGAAATAGGCTATTATTGTACAATTCTTAAGACAAATCATTCAAGTGTAACACAACATATGTTTTCCCATGTGTAGATTATGTTATGGAAGTAAAATCAACAGCAATTATGTCAGTAGTAACACCAATAAGCGTGTTACGATGACACTACAAATTTCAGTTTGAGCTTCGATCTAGGGTTTGATCTGTCTAGTCTCTGATTGAAAATGTTGATTTTGTTCATTAATCATCCTGAATACTCATTGCTCAATTTTTTAAAAAGTTTTCTTGTATTTATATTGAGTTTCCAACAACATAGTTAATTTCTATTTTTTACCAATCTAATTGCACAATTTATGTCAATTCTTTGCCTTTAAATAAGAATTCTATTTTGTTGCAAATTACTTGAATTTCAATACTTTGTTTACCTGTTTGTTACAAAAAGCACATTTTTTTATAGAATAAACAGTAAATGTCCTATGTTAACCCGTTCCATAGGGTACATACCACAGGACACAGATTTTTACTAAAAATAAGCTATCAGGTTTTTTTCAAACTAAAATTGAAAATGTTCACAAAACAAACAGAGGCAAATGTAACCATCATTTCGGACATAGTAGATGAAAATAATTCTTGAATTTAGTCGACTTGGAAAAAAATGTTACACAAAGTTAAAAATTGTGCCGTGTTTCCTATTTTACAGTAGGGCATACTTATGTTTTGGACTCTTCTTAGATACATGACGACATGACACAGTGTTTCTAATCAAGCTTTGCTGTTGTGGTCTTCAGTCCGGAGACTGGTTTGATGCAGCTCTCCACAATACCCTATCTTGAGCAAGCCTCTTCATCTCCACATAAGAACGGCAACCTACATCTGTCTGAATCTGCTTACTGTATCCATCTCTTGGTCTTCCTCTGAGATTTTTACCCCACACACTTCCCTCTAATGCTAACTTCACAATTCCTTGATGTCTAAGAATGTGTCCCACCAATCTATCCCTTCTTTTAGTCAAGGTATGCCAGAAATTTCTTTTCTCCCCAATTCTGTTCAGTACCTCCTCATTAGTTACGCGATCCACCCACCTAATCTTCACCATTCTTCTGTAGCACCGTGTTTCAAAAGCCTCAATCCTCTTCCTGTCCGCACTGTTTATCGTCCATGTCTCACTTCCATACAAGACAACACTCCATACAAATGCCGTCAGAAAGGACTTCCTTAGGCTTAAATCAATATTCGATGTTAACAAATTTCTCTGTTTCAAAAACGCTTTTCTACCCATTGCCATTCTGCATTTTATATCCTCTGTACTGTGACCATCATTTGTTATTTTACTGCCCAAGTAACAAAACTCATCTGCCTCCTTTATTGCTTCGTTTCCCGATCTAATTCCTTCAGCATCATCTGATTTTCTTACACTGCACTCCATTACCCTAGTTTTGCTCTTGTTAATGTTCATCTTATATGCACCTTTCAGCACACTGTCCATTCCGTTCAATTGCTCTTCCAGGTCCCTTGCTGTATCTGACAGAATTACTATGTCGTCAGCAAAATGCAATGTTTTTAATTCTTCCCCCTGAACTTTTATTCCTTCACCAAATATCTCCTTGCTTTCCTTTATAGCTTGTTCAATGCACAAATTGAATAACAATGGAGAAAGGCTACAACCTTGTCTCACTCCCTTCCCAACCACTGCATCCCTTTCATGCCCTTCAACTCTGACAACCGCTGTCTGGTTTTTGTACAAGTTGTAAATAACCTTACGCTCCCTATATTTTGCTCCTGCTTGCTTCAGAACTTGAAAGAGATTATTCCAATCAACATTGTCAAAAGCCTTCTCCAAATCTACAAAAGCTAGAAATGTACGTTTGCCTTTTCTTAATCTATCTTCTAGGATAAGCCGTAAAGTGAGTATTGCCTCCCGAGTTCCTACATTTCTCCTGAACCCAAACTGATCTTCCCCGAGGTCGGCTTCTACCAGTTTTTCCATCCTTCTGTATATAATTCGTGTTAATATTTTGCAACCATGACTTATTAAACTGATGGTTCTGTAGTTTTCACACCTGTGTGCACCTGCTTTCTTTGGAATGCGGATTACAACATTTTTCTTAAAGTCTGAGGGTACTTTGCTTGTCTCATACATCTTACACACCAGGTGAAACAGGTTTGTCATGGCTGGTTCTCCCAGAGACTTCAGTAGCTCTGAGGGAATATCATCTACTCCAGGGTCCTTGTTTCGACTTAAGTCTTTCAGGGCTCTGTCAAATTCTTCTCTCAGTACAGTATCTCCTATTTCATCTTCATCTACATCCTCTTCCCTTCCTACAATGGTGTCTCTAAGTTCATTTCCTTTGTAGAGCCCCTCTATATACTCTTTCCACCTTTCAGCTTTCCCTTCTTTGCTGAGAACTGGTTTTCCATCCGTGTCCTTGATATTCATTGAGCTGTTTTTCTTATCTCCAAATGTTTCTTTTATTTTCCTGTAGGCTGTATCTATTTTTCCCCTATTTATACATACTTCTACATCCTTGCATTTGCCTTCTAGCCACTCCTGCTTAGCCATTTTGCACTTCCTGCCAATCTCATTTCTTAGTCGTCTGTACTCCATTTTGCCTGTTTCATTTACTGCATTTTTATATTTTCTCCTTTCATCGATTAAATTTAGTATCTCCTGTGATATCCAAGAATTTTTTGTAGGTCTTGCCTTCCTACCTATTTTGTCCTCTGCTACTTTCACTATTTCATCTCTCAATTTTACCCATTCCTCCTCTACTGTTTTACTTTCCCTTGTTTCTGTCAATTGTTACCTAACACTCTCTCTGAAATTCTTAAGAACCTCAGGTTCCTTCAATTTATCTAGGTCTCATCTCCTTATTTTCCTACCTTTTTGTAGTTTCTTCAGTTTCAGCCTACAGTTCATAACCAACAAGTTATGGTCAGAGTCTATATCTGCCCCTGAGTATGTCTTACACTGTAAAACCTGGTTCCGAAATCTATGTCTCACCATTATAAAATCTATCTGGTATCTCCCGGTGTCTCCTGGTCTCTTCCACGTATACAACCTTCTTTTGTGATTCTTGAACCAGGTGTTTGTTATAACTAAATTATGTTCCGTGCAAAATTCTACCAGGCGGCTTCCTCTTTCATTCCTTTTGTCCAGACCATATTCACCTACTATCTTCCCTTTCTTTCCTTGTCCTACTACCGAATTCCAGTCTCCCATAACAATTAAGTTTTCCTCTTCCTTAATTGTCTGAATAATTTCTTTTAGCTCCTCATATATTTCTTCGATTTCCTCATCATTAGCAGAGCTAGTTGGCATATAAACCTGTACTACTGTTGTCGGTGTTGGCTTCGTATCTATCTTGACAATGATAATGCGATCACTGTGCTGGTCATAGTAGTTTACCCGCATTCCTATTTTCTTATTCATTATCAATCCTACTCCTGTGATACCCCCAACTGATTTTGTATTTATAATCCTGTACTCACCTGACCAGAAATCCTGTTCATCCTGCCACCGGACTTCACTAATCCCCACTATATCTAACTTCAACCTATCCATTTCCCTTTTTTAAATTTTCTAATTTTCCTACTCGATTAAGGGGTCTAACATTCCACGCTCCGACCCGTAGAATGCCAGTATTGTCTTTCCTGATGATCACATCCTCCTGAGTAGTCCCCGCCCGGAGATCCAAATGGGGGACTATTTTACCTCCGGAATATTTTGCCCGAGAGGATGCCATCATCATATGTTCATACAGTAGAGCTGCATGTCCTCGGGAAAGGTAACGGCTGTAGTTTCCCCTTGCTTTCAGCCGTTCGCAGTAGCTGTGTGGCAAAGCCACATTAGCTGATGTTACAAGGCCAGTTCAGTCAATCATCCAGACTGTTGCCCCTGTAACTACTGAAAAGGCTGCTGTCCCTCTTCAGGAACCAAACGTTTGTCTGGCCTCTCCACAGATACCCCTTCGCTGTGGTTGCACCTACGGTATGGCTATCTGTATCGTTGAGGCACGCAAGCCACCCCACCTCGGCAATGTCTGTGGTTCATGGGAGTGGAATCAAGCTTTATGAACAATGTGCTCTAAAATACATTAAGTTGTATGTTAACTTCATTTTTTTTTTTTAATCAAGCTTTATGAAAAATAAAATGAAGTTAACATGTAACTTAATGCATTTTAGAGTACATGTTGAAGAGTCTATCCCATTGCAATCCGTAAATAGATTCCTTTTACAAAAGAAATCATCACATCATTTCTGTGTTGTGTGGATCTATTGTTTATATTTTGCAGTGAACCCCTTTAAGGTTCTCACTAACTAGATACAGATTTAGGCCTATGCGATATTGGATGGCGAAAGAAGGCTGAACAATGTTTTCCTACTGAGTTCTCGTATGTAACTCTAGTGTTGATCTTGATGACTCTACCATATTTTATATAGTTAAAAGTTTCATATTTATATAATATCCTATATAATAACTATGAAAAGTTCCTGTAATAGTAATTTTTAGAATTTTATACTCGAGATGCAGAATTAATACATAACTGGTAAGCTCTTCATTGCGAGTACCTTTGTAGACATCAGAGTCAGATAAAAGTTCTTGTAGAATAATAAGGTCCAGCAGAATATGTTGTAATTATTCTACATAATTTACATTACATGCAACGTTTTGCAAAAATTCTGGACACACTAATAGGCACCTCCCATGGCCTGCTAATATGTAAGTGGGTAACTTACTTATATTTATATTCTGTATACCTATGGGCCTCTTAACTCCATACTGTCTATTATTTAATGAAAGTAGCTATGTTTGCACTGTTTGGAGTAAAATTTTACTTACAGTCACGCTTTATAGTGAATCCTCGCAATTTTATTTCTGCCAGTACCTCGCCTGATTCTGAAAAAAAATTAATGCTGTTCCTGCTCTACAGTCAGTCTGATTCGTAAGTTAATTACTCTCGTAAAGCAAACATTTTGTTGCCAACATTACCAATCTATGCTGCCGAGGTCGTAAGCAAAATTTAACAAGTAATTTTGAAGATGTGATACATAGCACGGCGCGGCGTCCAAACGATATATATCGAAGCCGTTCATATCAAAATGATTGTAGCGGACAAAAGAATTTTTATGAATATGTCATGATTTTAAAGGATGTGGTTAGGAAGGAAACTAAGAGTATACCGGTAGTTTAATTTTTTTCTAATAAACATATTTATCACTGTGTCATCGGGATAATATCTTAATGCTTATGTATTGTAGGTCATAAATAATCTGTGGTCATCCTCGTAAATTACAGATTACCGTAACAGAATATACCATTGACAACAGCCCAAAAATTCGCGCCTTCGGCACTCACTTGCGAATAATATAACCTCTCCTTTGACCTACACCTTACCATCAGAGTGAAGGTACAGAGCACTTTTTAAACACAAAACCTTACTCTATAATCCTACTTACTTGTTCACATATGAAGTTAACGTATCTTTCTTAATGCATATGTTGATCTTCGTCCTCGTCATCCTCCTCCTCCAATCCTATAACTGTGTAAGCCACTGCTTGCACTAGATATTACACGGTACTATACTTCACACAGTAATCAGTATTAGAAGCAACTACTGCTTCAAACACTGATCACTATTCGAATCAACCGCTGCTTTCCATCCAGACGTTCGCTTGTTCGATCGATACTGTCGATCCGATATGAACCGCTTCGATATATGTCGTTTGGACGCCTCCGCCGTGACATGTATAACATCTTCGAAATTACCGTTTAGTCTTGTTTTAGTTTGATTATGAAAGCTCTAGTCCTGGGGCCCTCTAAATTTCTTGTCCTTCCAGATATGAAGGCCTTCCAGGACGAGAGGATCGCCCCCTCCCCCTTTCGTTCGCTGCTCTACAGCAATCCTGAATGTTCAAATGTTTGTAGACCTAAGAACTGCTGCGTTCATCAGTCCCTAGACTTACTACTTTAAATAACTTATGCTAAAGGCAAAACACACATACATTCTCAAGGGAGAACTAGAACCTCCGACGGGAGCAGCCGCGCAATCCGTGAAATGGCGCCTTAGACCACTCAGCCATTCCCGCGCAAAATCATACATGGAGAAGTGCTTTGTTTATGTCTCGATTAAGAAACTTATACAAGAGGCATGGTACGAAACATAAATCAGAATGAACGTACTAAGTTCCAGTTCTAAATATTCAGACACCGGTACTTCCGACACGGAGTAAAACGAGAAATCGGTAATTGACTCTTTTGCTGCTGCTCTGAAATGTCGTGTCCTCCTAGATCACGTAAAAGCAAAATGTTCTCAGTCCAGTCCAGTATTAAATTACAATTAAAAGTCAGGGTTCTACGTTACTTTACGTTCTCCTAGTTTACCAATATGTCTTTCATATTTTCTTTTTTAAAGTGATTGACTAAGGAAAAAATATCGCACTGACGTGTTTTACGGCCCACTTTAGATTTGTAGTTTTATAAGTTTTTGCAAACATTTTGGACCAAAACAATATTCTAAATAATTAAAAATTAATTAATAAGAGTGTCTAAAACCCTTTTAGGAAAAAAATAGGTAGGGGTGGGTTCCGAACCACTGACCTTCAGCGTCACAGTCCAACGCATTACCCAATAGGCCTACGCTCTTTCTTTCTTTTTTTTTTTTTTTTTAAAATAACTTTATTTATAAATTGTAGTTACAAATAGTTATAATTTTTGAAATAAGTTGTCTTACAAAAAGTGAATGAACGGCGAAAATTTTTCTCTTTTCCATGGATCGCTGAGGATTTCTCTTCTTGCACGGAGGATGTATTGTCGAAAGTCGCTCATAGATCCATCTCCCGCAAGGGCGCAGTTGAAAAAACGAATATATGAACCAAGTAAGAGTTCTGGTCTTGGACACTGGAAAAGCCTTGACATCGATGTCGTTGACACTCAGGGACAGCAATCCTGCCGATTTAAACTTGATCCATTTCCATAGATACGCTATTTTGGAGCAGCCTACCACACGGTGGATGGCAATATCGACCAACCCGCACTGCTGGCAATACGGGTGACCGGTGAGCTTTATTCTGTGGCGACGGGCAGCAGTCGGGATTAAATCATTTATGAACATGTAAGCTCATGAGCGCAACGTTGAACATATCGATTTATCTGCAAAATTGGACCAGACATATTTCCATTTCAAGTCTTTGTGTTTCTTTTGGATTGCTGGCGGATATGGAGCTTTTACACCAATGGTCTTGAGTATTTTCTTTGTCGTATAGAACATTATATTGAGAGATTTCTCTAAAACACATGTTGGTGTTTGCAATGTACGCAGTAGATTTGCCGGCAGCCTTCTGTCACCTCTATTGCCTGTTACGATACCCCACCCAGTCTTTAGCAAATCTGACTAGACTAGCCGGTAATTTTAGTGTATGTATGAGATTTTTCACAATCAGGGCTGAACATTTTGCCTCACAATCAGTTAATGATAAGTCTCCTTTAGCAAATGGTTGTGTCAGTTGATCCCTGGCCACCCGGAATAGGTTAGCTTTCCACACAAACCAGCCTATGTACTTCTTTATTTGTGCAATACATTGTCTGTCAATAGGGATGACTTGTGCAACATACCACATTTTAGAAAGAGCCAGTGTATTTACACATTCGATCCGCTGAATAATATTCAGTTGCCTCGTACTATTTGCGATAAGAGCTCCCCATACTTTGTCCACTATGCTTTTAGAATTATTGGTAAGGAGCTCATTTACATCCTTACGGAGTTTTAGTCCTAGCACTTCCATTTCAACACATTCAGTGAAAGTATGTGCGATGGATTGGGCATCTTCATTGAGCCACAGGAGATGTGTTTTCCTGTGGTTAATGGTTGCCCTTGCTGCATTTTTATAGTCGTTCAGTATTGCTGCCACTTTTATAGTATCTTGGGGTTCTGTAATTATAATGGTAACATCATCAGCATAGGCATTCAAGGTAAACCATTGGGCACCAACCTGCAACCCTGATAAGGAGGTGCTAACTGTGCGGATTAGTGCCTCCATGGACATGATAAACAGAATCATAGCCAAAGGGCAACCCTGTCTAATAGAACGTTGGATTGAGAATTTTTCCGTTAAGTTCCCGTTGATTTGAATTTTGGCAAACATTTGGTATCTTGTCGGTAACAGTAAGTCTATCGTTGCCTGCGGAAATTGGAAATGCTGTGGCACTGTCCTTAGGTATTGGTGACTGACGTTATCAAAGGCTCTCTCGAAATCGATGTTCAGGAGCCCATCAGTTTGTTGCTGATTCTTCCATGCGTAGAATGTTGTATCGCTTAACAGACAAAGTCCATCTCTAATCCTTTTCTTAGGTACGCTACACGTCTGTTCCGGTCCTATGATCTCTGGAAGTGTGCGCTTTAGTCTGGCCGCCATGACACGAGAGATGATTTTCGAGTTGGCGCATAACAAAGTTATTGGTCGAAAATCCGTAATTCTATGTGGTACCGTTTTCTTTGGTACGAGTACAATAATTCCAGGTTCAGATTCGGAATATAGACGTCCATACCTTTGTTTCTCCCTCGTCACCTCCATAAAGTCTTCCTTGATAACTCACCAGAAGGATTTATAAAATTCATAGGGGATACCGTCTACTCCTGGACTTTTACGTTTCGGCAACCTTTTGATAACATCCTCAATTTCTTCCTCAGATATCGGATCCAACAGCATAGTGACACTTTCGTTGGTTAATTGCGACGCACAATTTTACAGAAGTGCGGCTGTTGTAAGAGCATCAGATGGTTGTGATCGGTACAGACTTTCGAAGTGTTCTTTAATGCCTTCCCGGTTAATATATTCAGAGCCATCTGCAGTCAGTATGGAACTTACGTATCTCTGCTGGCACCTTCTCCTTTCTCTCGCGAGATGATAAATACTCCGCTTCTCGCCTGGCAAATGCCCGTGGTCTTTGCAGGTGATGATTTTCCCATCCAGTTCTAAAATTTTATTTTATTTTATTTATTTATTTATGTTTTTTTTAAGTCACTTGCTCGATCTTCCCCATTGGCGATTTTAGTTTGCAGTTCACGGGCAATAAGATAATAGTACTCTATGTTTTTCCTCCTGGTTTCGTTTATCCTGTAGGCAGCATTGGTAAATAGTTTCCGAATACCGGGTTTTACAAGATTCTCCCCCCACTCAATGGAATTCCGGAAGAAGCGTTTACGGCGAACCCACGATGTGCAACGGGCGTTGAACTCCATCTTTACCCATGATTCGTGGAGCAGGTTGCAGTTTAATTTCCAGTATCTTCTGCCAATTTATTCGAAGACTCACGGCGTGATGATCGGAAAAGGTCACAGGGATAACGTCGTAATCTTACACGGCCATACCCGTTGTAATGTAGATTCTATCAATCCGGGACGATGCGACTGTCGAAACGTAGGTGTAGTGCAGTGGCGTAACTATGAGGGGGGGGGGAGGATCAGAGGGATAGAACCCACCCCCCACCCCCAG
This sequence comes from Locusta migratoria, assembly GCA_026315105.1. Taxonomy (NCBI): domain Eukaryota; kingdom Metazoa; phylum Arthropoda; class Insecta; order Orthoptera; family Acrididae; genus Locusta; species Locusta migratoria. The sequence continues at coordinate 87,774,807 of CM048745.1, forward strand.
AACCCGGAAAAAAAAGGAGAGAAAGAAAGAAAGAAAATCGTATAACAGCAATTTGGTAAAGGTAAAGATTGGAAACTTGGGGTGTTTTACCATAAGCTTTCAATGGATGGGAGTGAATTAGTTTCTTCAACGGGAGTGGTAGATGGTAGTCTATTCCGAAACTGGCGAAATTTTGCTCGTCAAGCAGACCTATTCCCCCCCCCCCCCCCCCAAGCCAAGTCCTAGTTACGCCAGTGGTGTAGTGTGTACGCTTGATACCAAGTCGCTCAACCACATCTTTCAAGTTCAGTGCGTCAATCAGGTTTTGCAGGGGACCACAAAAGGGTGTTGCTCCTGTAGAATCTATCGCCCTTAATATGCAATTGAAGTCTCCTGCCATGATGATGTTACCTTTCGCTTGCCGAAGAAAATATGGCACATCTTCGGTACAAAACGTTGCCCTTGCAGCCGTATTATGTGTTCCGGATGGAGCGTAAAGTCACCCCATTCACAACACTTTTGAATATACGTCCTCCAGGCTCTTTTTCTACGTCCTGCAACTCCAGTCCGTGCCTGGTTAAAATACAACAACCCCTCCCGGCCGAGCCAACGTTGTTGTACGCGTTGTGTGATGAAAAGGAACCCACCTCTTCACACACCACTTCTTGTAAAAAAAATCAACATCATTAGTTCTAAGAAATTTCTCCAAAATTTTAATATTTTTAGCATTACTTATCCCACAAATATTTAGAGTCGAAAACGTGAGTACCCTTCTATTGTCCATGTGACGGGTAATTTATTGACACCACCCAGTCACGAGGTTTGTGTTCTGGTCCAGGATCATGTTCTGTTCTCTCATTTTGTGGGTCGTGCGTTCTGTTGTCTATGTGCTGATCTTTTACGCCTTCACTCCTCATTTTATTGCGTGCCACATTCACGTTTGGTTTAGGTTCTACACGTGTAGATTTTGTGGTACTTTGTGGTTTGAGAGATTTCTGAGTGCCGGTAATTTTTTCGGGGTCCCGAACGCTGCCCTCAGCTGGGAGGTCATCGAGAGCGCCACGTGATGCCGAGGGCCGGCCGCGGTGGCCGAGGTGACTGAGGCGCTCCAGTCACGGTCAGCACTGCTACTACGGTCGGGGGTTCGAATCCCCCCTCGGGCATGGATATTTGTGCCGTCTTTAGTATTAGGTAGTTCATAAGTAGTTTGTAAGCTTAGGGACTAATGACCCCGTAGTCAAGTCCCATAAGTTGTATAAACATTTGAACATTTTTTTTTTTTATTTTTTTTTGATGCCGAGGCGTGTTGCATTCCGCTTCCTTGTGTGAGCTCTGCATCGGCTACTGGGGCCGCGCGCTATTGACGCTGCGCCGTGGCCCGCTGTGCCTCTGCCTCCGTAGCCGGCTGTTTACTTTCACAAGTGACGTCACTCAGGGGGACAGGTACATCTGCTGCCGGCGTCTGATATACCGTAGCTTCTTCAAAATGTTCAAATGTTTGTAAATCTATCGGACCAAACTGCATGGTCATCAGTCCGTAGCTTACAAACTACTTAAACTAAGGTAAACTAACCTAAGGACAAACACACACACACACACACACACACACACACACACACACACACACATGCCCAAGGGAGGACTCGAACCTCCGACGGCGAGCAACCGCGCGGTCTGCAGCGAGGCCATTAGACCGCTCGGCCATTACACTGCGGCGTAGCTTCTTCCATAGCTACATCTGTGGGCGGTTCCATATTAAATATTAAGTGTGACAGGCATCATGGGCAATACCGTTTCCGGTTTCTGTTCCCTCGGTGTTTGAATTGAATTACCGCCTTCTTCCGAGTCCACGGTTTCCGGTTGCAGGGACCGTTTTTTGGTTTTCTGAGGCTCACTGGTAGGTAGATGAACATCCACGCTCATTTCAGCGACGGATTCTTCTCGAAGAAGTGCAGTGTCATTTACTATTATGCCGGTTTCTTGCAATAAACTTGCGGGATTAGCGTTGGTACGACTCGCACCGTTCTCGCTACCTGTCTTCGGAGCGAGTGATGCATTTATTTTTCCTGTCTGCGACGGAGGGAAGTCGTCAAAGGTGATAAGAGGTGGTTCGGTATCTTCCTTTGCGGCAACAGTGACGGTTCCGCGTAAAGTGGCTGTGGGTGCTAAATCGTGTAACTGTAATCTGGAACGTTTTTGCAGATTGTTTTTCAGAACAAATATCCGCTGCGGACAATTTTCACGGAGATATCCCGGCTCGTTACAAACATGACATGTTGCTTGCTGCTCAGAGTAGATAACATGCCGCGGTGGAGTAGCCGAGCGGTCTAAAGCGCCTCGCTGCGGAGCGCGCGGTTGCTCGCCGTGGAGGTTCGAGTCCTCCCTGGGGCATGGGTGTGTGTGCTGTCCTTAGGTTAGTTTACCTAGATTTAAGTAGTTTGTAAGCTACGGACTGATAACCACACAGTTTGGTCCGATAGATTTACAGACATTTAGTAGATAACATGAGCCTTGTATCCTGAAACTATAATGTGGGAGGGGATGTCAGATTTTACACACATCTGTACGGACCGTATGCCATTATAGCACTGTATTTTATACCTGCTGGACCATTTTTTAAACTCGATGCGTTTCACCTGGCCATACTTCGAAAGAACCTGTACTAAGTCAGTATTCTAAAGTTCCGGGGGAAGATTCAGAATTCTAACAGTCTTCAGTTCACAGTCGGCATTGCTAACATCAACCAAGCTAACAGAATCATCGCGGTGGCGAAACTGAATCTGCCCCTTAGTTTGCAGTAAAATCTTGTCACACAAAACCGAATTATAGAACTTGACAAAATCACAGTACTTTTCACTGTCAAGCTGAGTAAATTCAGCATTATCTCCTGAAATTCCAAACGTTTCATATAACCAGTCGTGTATTTCTAAAGCAGTAGGCTGAACATGACGAGTATTCTTGTCAAACGAGAATCTTAACGTGTTTTTCCTGAGAGAATCCGACATGATGAACAAGCGGAAAGCGGATGCACCGCCTCGCCACCAAAAGCAATAATAAGCGGTACTTACAAGCCCCGGCGACGTAAACAACACTGAGACCGCCTGTTGCACAGTACTTCCAAGGTCTTCAAAACAAATACTGCTGAGCTGCGTGTCCCGGTGCAGTAGCCGAGCGGTCTAAAGCACCTCGCTGCGGAGCGCGCGGTTGCTCGCCGTGGAGGTTCTGGAGTCCTCCCTGGGGTATGGGTGTGTGTGTTTGTCCGTAGGTTAGTTTGCCTAGGTTTAAGTAGTTCGTAAGCTACGGACTGATGACCACGCAGTTTGGTTCGATAGATTTACAGACATTTGAACATTTTTCAGCTGATCTGCGACCGCAAGTCCGTACCGTTCGCCCGCCGAAAGCGGAATGTTACGCTATGGGTAATAGTTAGGAGATCTGTTCTTTAATCTTGTACTATTGATGGCTGTTGTTAACTGATGCTGATATGGCTTCTGTAGACACTAGATTATCATTTATCGTACGAAGAACTATGTGTTTTTGTTAATTCTTCAGTGCGCCATTGCATGAAATGACAACGTGTAAGTTACAATAAGAAAATCATCAAATACGCAACGCAAAATGGCGTATGCCACAGAGAGTTCTGGGCGAGGAATGTCACGTGACATCTGCGAACGGCTGGTTTTCGTTAATTCAATGGATGGTGTCAAAACTCCGTTATTTTCGCATATATCTCTGGTTCTGGTAGCCAACAATTATGTCTGTAAAATTTGGTGCCGTTCGGTTGAACGGTTCAACCTAAAAAGTGGGAACTCGTTACAGCCAGATAGACATCGTCAAATCGCCGTTATTTTTGCAAATTTCTCTGCAAAGATGCAAGATATGAAAAAAACTTAATAGAGCGAAGTTCTGAGAATTTTCCCCTCTACCAATTAGGCTATTCAATTTTCGTGTCAGATGAATGGTTAAGCCGTTATTTTCATTTAAATTTCGAGCTTTTCAAAGGACGATCGCAAATGCCCAGTTTTAGTGTTACTGCCGTAACCTAAAGTGGGCCAAAAGTTTTTGAAGAAGCCTGCGGAACTCAGCTGAACATTTTTGTAGGCCTATTTCGAATGAAATTATACGCACTGGCTGTAAAATACTATTTTTATACAGTACTTTTGTTCAAATTCACGACCGGTTTCATGTCAATTGAAATATTGCGTGAAAGTGCTAGGATGTAAACTCGAATAAACATAAGGAAATACACCATTTATCGAGTTCGTCCTTGTCGTTTTTATGGTTTTCATCAAGCATTTTTCACTAGATACATATCAGCGAAAGTTCAGAAGTATCTTCATAACAATTGTCTTGTTAAACGTACGGTAGTAATATGTAGAAGTATTTTTCAGCCATCAGTCGTAAATATTTTTTGTATTCAGATCTAGATTAAAACAAACCGTTAAAACATGTAAAATATTACGACCTCCATGTTCGGGAGTCCGTTCATATAGTTGAACGTAACCTCTAACCCAGGTCGAAATGTTTTACATGTCTTAACTGTTTGTTTTAAGAGTTATTAATGAACACAAAGTGGTCGAAATTAAGATCAGAATAAACAAAATATTTACGACTAATCGCTAAAAAAAGATTTCGAAAAAAAGAAAAAAGTTGTTGAACACAGGTGCCACAATGGAATCAGGCCTGATAAAATGTACTGTAATACTGGTCAAATTTCACATACGACCACAGCGGCGTTGTGTGTTAATGTTTGAAAAAAATACCGTTTTACGATGATAATTAATTCACTCACCGGACGAGAGCACATACAAGAAATTGTCACCCAAAGAGCAGCAACAGTATTAATTACGTATTAAATACTCGTTTTACGATGATAATTAATTTACTCACCGGGCGAGAGTACATACAAGAAATTGTCACCCAAAGAGCAGGAACAGTATTAATTACGTATTTCTGGGTTAACAATACAAAATATTACTTCTCGTTGTATGTGATTGAGTTTTCAAACAGCATTCAAAGGATGTTGCTAACATTGGCACACTACGCCGTCGTGGCCGCAAGTAAAATTTTACCCGCAATAATTCTTGTTATAATGCTTTCTTCTCGCTAGCAATACGTGACCTTTATTTCATTGTTACATTTGGCAAGAGAAGGTTTCCGATAATTCTGCATAATTCTACATATATACGCCGAAAGTCACTATATGGAGAGCACACGATTTTATCTGAATACTATTAAAGACTTATATTTTAAGCTGAGTTCCACGTACCATAATAAATTTCAGAATGTAGTTACGGAACATGGATATATTTTGTACTCACTAGAAATCAGGTCCAACATTAATTAGATAGAATACAATTTGCTGGCAGTTCCAAACAAAACCAGTGACGTTATGAATGGGGCTGACAATGAGCAAATAATCGATCATAGATATTAAAAATTGGTTAGGACATGGCACCAAGAGGTTCCTTCCAGCAGCTGCCAGACGGCTACTTTCAAGCGTTAAGAAACAGGCATAATTGCGCACGCGCAGCTACTATGATGTAAAAACCCTTTTTTGATACTTGCACTGCTGGAATGCTTTTTGCACTGTTTCTGGCTGCAGGCGAAGGTGAGTTTAAAGGAATAATTAAACACGTATCACGTGATCGCTACCCCCCACTCTGGCTTCGTTCGAAGAGTTGCTTTCTGGCTACCGCGCATGCGCAGTACGGAAGTTCTTGTTTGAAGAGCGCCTGGTCCCGAATCTGGCTACTTGAAGTGGGGGCGGCAGTTGTTCGAAGAGTTGCTTGTAAGCAGAGCCAAGTAGCCAGATACTGCCCGATGAATTTTTTCTGGCTGCCAGATTCGCGCATGCGCGTGGCTCCCTTTTTACTTGTGGGGATACACGACGCTCCCTTGTTCAAAATGGAAGTTATCTTAGACGTGGAACACATCTACTGTGTGTTTCTTCTGTAATTGTACGGTCTTATTTTTTCTTATATCATCATCTGTAGAAGATGACAGAATTCAAAATTACATTTGTTCCAAATGTAGAGAGATTCAGATTCCGTATCCAGTGACGTCGATTTCTAAGCAATATTGTTGCGCCGAAATAAAAGGCAGAAATCAGAATTTATTTCCTATTTTGTGTGTGTGTGTTTTTTTTTTTTTTTTTTTAACTCTGTGCCACGTTTCTCATATATGGAATTTGTCTAACAAAATTTTGTTTCTTTTAAGTCCCAGGAGGCGGGAATGGGGGGAGATACTCCTATTACAACGTAATCTGATTCTTTTTGTAGTTTCCGTAATGTAACAGCCAGGTTCAACGTTTCTCGGTTCGTTGTGTTTGAAAAAAAAAAAATATTAGTAGCCTGGGAGTGGGCGTTATAAAGAAGAAAGAGGAGATGACATCCAGTACCATTTGCGCAATAAAGGACTGCCAGGTGCAATAGATGGGACTCATGGCATAATAAATAGGCCCAAAGAAGATACATTTTTTTCGCGTTCACTTGTAGGTGGATTCCGCAAGAGGCGTATTACAGACCTCTTCTCGATCGGTCCACGACATCAGAGTATTCAGAACGAGTACGCTGTGGAAACCACTGAAAAAAAGTGCCAAGGTTTTTATATTTTGGGTGACAGTTCTTATCCCGGTCTGAGGCATTTGTTGACCTCGTTGAGCATTTATCACGGCGAGACAGAACGTTGTTCTATCAAAAATAGGACTTTAGTGATGTTTTGTATGCCCTTAACAGTCATCTACATTTGTTCTCGTATTACACTGCGGTGAATGCTTTCAAATAAGCCACCCTATCGCCCAGCAATTGCTGTTTCCGTTTAAATCTCTCGCTGTAGTTCTTGCAAAGCATGACTGGTTCCTGTGTGTGAGAAACAGCTCTGTAATAACCATAATACACGAATTTGGAAGCACCTGGACCTGAGAAGAAAACACAAAGTGAGAACTCAGGACAGTACTGTACAATAAGTTGTCAAAATTTTTCTCCTTACCAAAAAAAGGCAAAAATATTTAAAGAAAATATAATATGACAAAAAGTACGAACAACTTTACTTTGTAAGTAGGATGCCAATACTGTGCTATTATTGTATATATTTTTCTGTAAGTGTATCTTTCATTTTATTATCATCCTAAACATATTTCGTATAATTTTGTAAAAGATAAGTGGTGAACAGACAAATCAAACGTGATGTATATAATATTCGCGCCGTTACTGTTCTTTCTGCTGTCTTTTCACGCTACACTAGCGAAGGTGGCAAAAAGGTTAGATAAAAGGCGATAGCCCAAACACCAAGCACGGACACATGACGTCACCATTGCCGCGCATGCGTAGTAGCGCCTGTTTGCTGGCTCTGCAAGTAGCTTTCTGGCAACTCTTCGAATGAACCTATAACTCTAACTCAGACCTTTCTGGGCATGCGCAAATTGGCAGCTTGACGGCGCCAGAAATATTTTTCCGGGTAGCGTCTGGATGCTTGCTGCAACTGCTGGAACACCAAACAGCCACACTCCAAGTAGCCAGAAGCGGGAGAAGGCGTTGCTGGAACACAATTTCAGCGTTGCACATGCGCGTCAAGCAGTCTGGCAGCTGCTGGACCGGACCTAAGGAGGTTGCATGGCACCAACTAACCTTCTTGGCACCAACATCTCTTACTGGTTCTGGCGTTCTTTAACACTCTGACAATGTGGTCAGTCTGTTCTAAGAAGTGACCTGCAAATATGGTGCAGGCCTATGTGTGCTTCTGCTTTGCAGTGCTTTCTGTATTCAAAAGTATCCTTAGTTTCACACTTGTCTTTCACAAATATATTGAATGACAGTCATTGAAGTTCAATGTAATTTCATTTTGTTCATCAAAATCGGATGTTTCTGGGTGACCTATAACTGTGTTCTTCTCGCTTTCAGTGCATTTATTTACATAAATACACCATAACGTTTACACGTGTGATTTTATTCAACTCTTGCACAGACAGGGCCGGCGCACGCCCAAGCGCCGCCCCGTGCAAGCTGCTAAATTGCCGCCCCGTGCCCCCAGTCCGTTTTTTTTTAATTTGAATTTTTATTTATTTATTTATTTACTTTTTTTTTACAGAACATTTGTGAAATATTATTTAAACAAATCTACAAATCTGTGGGGAAAGGCAGCAATCAATCGTAATTTTTGTTTTTACTTTTCAGATCTACCTAGGCTTTCTAAGCTTTTAATATGTGCTTACATCTAAACCGTCATGTTGACACGTTCAGCACGACGGTATAGATGTAAACATAACTCAAAGCATTGAGAATAGCCACTCTGTGCCAGAAATCTATGAAGATATCGAAAAAAGCCGGCCGCGGTGGCCGAGCTGACTGCGGCGCGCCAGTCACGGTCTGCGCGGCCACTACGATCGGGGGTTCGACTCCCCCCCCCCCCCCCCCCTCGGGCTTTGATATTTGTGCCGTCCTTAGTATTAGCTAGTTCATAAGTAGTTTGTAAGTTTAGGGACTGATGACCCCGTAGTCAAGTTCCGTAAGATCTACAAACATTATATATTTATGGAAAATAAAAACTGTTGAAACGGCCAAAGAGTGGAGCGGAAGACAATGGAGAGAGCAAGAATAAGGAGATGGAATAACATAATAATGCAATAAATACATACTCGGGAATCGACGGGTACTGCTGCTAGTCGAAATATATTAACTCACTGAGCTGCGATTGTTCATTTCAAAGAACTGACACTCGCCACACGTCGTAATTTACATGTGTCAGTTCTGTCGTATCTGATTATGGAATAAAGGGTAACAAATTAGTCATCGCCGTATCACGTCATTTTCTGCGCTTTATTTTCATTCTAGCTATTGGGGTGACGCGTGCTTATTTGCCGAGCTGCCAATTTTTTTAAGTAACAGATCATAAGAAAAATAAATTTTCCTATTCTGCTTTCTTGAAGGAGAAAAATTCTAACATGAGTAACGTGCATACGCAATACTAATTGTAGGTTATATGAAAAGCACTTACCTATTACATCCCAAGTTGCAAGAAATTAGGACGCACCAATTCTTCTGTTCTTGTGGATCGCGACGGAAGTGCTTCTGGCCAATCTTGACTCTCTGCCAACTATCGGAACGATTTCTGTAGTTTTCGTTGTAGAGAACGCAACAATACGTATTGTCTGGAAATCGAAGTAGTGACGCGGCAGTGCCAGGAACTAGGTCACGTGACGAGGTACAACGAGGCTACGGTTAAACTAGCGCCCAAGAAGATGAAGCAAGAAGCTCACAATAAATACGTGGCCGATGATATGGATAAATGTATTATCAGACAGTAATTTTTATAGCATTACAAACAATAGAAAGAAATACGAAATTTGCGAAAACTGCACAACGTTTGTCAAACAGAAATGAGCTTCAAAGCTAGCAAGGAAACCCTTAGAAACAGTATTCTGTCTATGGATTTTCGTTTTACAAGGTGTCAAAATGAACGTTTTGTTTCTCTTGGACGAGAAGGCATTGTTGCTAAAAGACCATACTTTCTCAGGTTTTCAAATGTTCAAATGCTTGTAAATCTGTCGGACCAAACTGCGTGGTCATCAGTCCGTAGCTTACAAACTACTTAAACCTAGGTAAACTAACCTAAGGACAAACACACACATCCATGCCCGAGGGAGGACTCGAACCTCCACGGCGAGCAACCGCGCGCTCCGCTTTAGACCGCTCGGCTACTCCACCGCGGCGTCTCAGGTTTTCATCAGAATCAAAGCGACCAGTAGTTTACTTAGACGAAACATGGATTCACACGCATTATACAGTAAATAAAAGTTGTGTGTGCGTAGTGTTGTCACACAAAAGTGCTGGTCAGTGTTTAATTGTGTTCATGCAGGCGGAAACAGGTGTTTCAGGGCTCAAAAACCAAAACGTCCGACTATCACTCGGAAATGGATAGCAAACATTTTCAAAAAAAAAAAAAAAAAAAAAAACGTCGAAACCCAACTTAAGCCAGGCTTACAATCAATGTCTTTATCCCTTGTAGTTTACTCACAGCGTATTTACCCATTCGGAATACTTCTGGCCATTGTAGGTGTTGAACATGTTCGACTGTAGAAATGTTCAACAACTTTTTTCCATAGCGCGGGAAGAATAAAACACTCAACTGCCATTGAAGGGCTTAGCAAAATTGCTTCAGGCTTAACATGTAACCCAGTATCGAACATTGCATTCGAATTTCCAAATTAGATTTCGTCTGCTGCAAAATTAGTTGTGAGTAAACGCACGGCGCGTAACACACAGGCAGCGCTCCACTCATAAGAATACTGGCGTGTGCGCCGGACTGCTTTCCTTCCGGCGTACACACGACGGTGCTGCCACAGTGGCAAGGAAGAAATTAGCCCTCCTCCCTCTCCTTGTTCAACAGGCGCGGCCGGCATGTAGTCGAGACGCCATGCCACAGTTCCCGAAGCCGCTCCCTCCGAGGTTTGGTTTCGAATCCCTTCTTGGGCATGAATGTTGAGTTTGTACTACAGAAAAAGGGGGGGGGGGGCGGCAGATTTGCCGTCCCCGGAAAGTGCCGCCCCGTGCGGCCGCACGTTTCGCACGTGCCTTGCGCCGGCCCTGTGCACAGATGTAGTCTTTTTGAGGTTAGTGCAATGAGGGAAATGATGAAATCGTAGCCTACATAAAAACTTGCAAGTTTTTTTACATACTAAATAGTACGTCGGTCTACACTTGCAGGTATTGTGTCTGCTCCATTAAACTGGATATCACAACACAAAAAAACACTGGTTTTTGTACACTAGTAGGCCTAAGTCACGATTATTATGTTTCAGGCACAATATCTTTGCGCAGAAAGAAAAAGTTATGGTTTTTAACATTAGGATAAGGCACACACTTCAATATTTGTTCTATCCGATTTTCGGAACTTCAGTAACCTAAAAGAGACAACTTCAGTGCAAGAGTGTCAGGGAATCACACATTTAAACGTCGAAAAAGTACCGTGCTTATGTAAACAAATGCACTAGAAGATGCGTAAAATCCTAGAAAATTTGTTGTGATAGCAATAAACTTCCCTAAATGATGTTCTTCATTACCGGTATTTAAAGCATGGAGGTTAACTGGTGTATGTCTGCACAACTTCAAATAAATTCAGAAAAACTGTAATATTGCTTGTCACTGACACTACAAAATATCACAAGTATGTAATAGAAATATCTCCTTTTACCTGTCCTCACATATTCGTAAAGAGTGTCTGGGAGTAGCAATAACTGAGGACAGTACACAATCCTCGCCACTTTCATCTTTCCAGACAGGTGTAGCTCATTCGTATGCATTCGAAGTCTTTATTAAGAAAAAAATACGCATTGTATCACTAATTTCGAAGCATATTTTCATGATTCCATTGTAAACCTCGGTACTGAAATCTAATATACTTCACAGAATAGATTCAAACCTTTCTCCTATGACTGGACCAAGTGAGAAACTACATCGGAAGCAGTGTGACCACGCCTTCGGTCGAAGTTTTGAATTTCTGCAACTGCAGCGCTGCCAAGTGGCGGGATCGTGTAAATATACCGCGAAACGATTGTGCATTTTAAGCAGTGTTGCCAATTGGGAGGTACCCGATTTTCGGGTAAAATCGGTGGGTATTTTGGAGAGTAATATGAAACGGCGGGTATTTTCTGGGTATTTTGATAATTTTGACACCAAACAATTTTGTTTTTATTGAAATAGTTTCCTTAACTTGTTTCAATGTAGTTAAAGACGCGGTATGAGTATATTAGAATACTGAAATGTGCTGAATTGTGCAATGAGCGTGGAAATTCTATGGTTTCTCTGTTCTTGCTAGCGCAGTTTGTTTGAACTGCAGTGTGTCGTAACATGTGAAGTGCTAAGCCTACTAGTCAACTCCAATTTTGCTGTTAAGACTGTACAAATCGAAAGCACTTTGTTGGGTTAGAGAAGATATACTTCGGTATCGCTGCACAGGAAACGTTTAATGGAATCAACGCCAATACTGCAGTAACAGGACATAATTTTATAGAAGTTGCTTGAATTTCTATGTGAAGTTTGTATCACAGATCAAAAGGCTATTTGACTTCTCAGATCCCCTTTTTGAAATAATTTCCATAGTTGAACCAAACGCAGTGCAGTCCTATACTGTTAAATCTTTGCTCCCTGTCGTAAACGATGGTAATGGAATGCAATGTCAGAAAATCAGGCGATGCTGAAGGAATTAGATTAGGTAATGAGACAATACAAGTTGTAGATGAATTTTGTTATTTGGGTAGCAAGATTACTTCTGATGGCCGAAGTAAAGAAGATATTAAATGCAGAATGGCTATGGGAAGAAAAGTGTTTCTAAAGAAGCGAAACTTGTTAACATCCAGTATTAATGTAAATGTTAGAAAGTCCTTTCTGAAAACATTTGTCTGGAGTGTAGCATTGTATGGAAGTGAAACGTGGATGATAAGGTGTTCAGATAAAAAGATGATATAAGCTTTTAAGCTTTTGAAATGTGGTGCTACAGACGAATGATGAAAATTAGATGGGTAGATCACGTAATTTGAGACATCAACGAATTGTCAACTTAGCATTAGAAGGAAGCGTGTGGGGTAAAAATCGTAGAGGGAGACAGAGGGACGGATATACTAAGCAGATCCAAAAGGATGTAGGTTGCCGAACATATTCTCAGATGAAGAGACTTGCAGAGGACAGGGTAGCGTGGAGAGCTGCATCAAACCATTCTACGGACTGAAGACCACAACAACAACAACAGCAGCTGGACCCTCAATGGAAAAATTATACTCTGTTGGAGGTCGAGAAATTTGGTGTATCTAAATCTGCCAATGTAGGCTATATCGGAAGAAAGTTTTTGATATGAACTCTGGAGCCGAAACTCCAAATTTCCCAAATTTATAAAAAGTAATCTACCTTCGGCTCACAGGATCAGACTGAAAATTGAAACAATAGTAGCACTGATGGCTGCAAAAGAGGAGATAGAATGCGACGGAGGGTGAGTTTATTTCGAACAGACGAGAGAAATGATGAGAAGCAGTGTATGGTATTGCTAATTACAATACTTGATTTTTAATTTTTATGAAATTTAATATGATTTTATGGTGTATAAGCATTTTTCCAACTATTTTTGAAACAGAGGGTAGTTTGATGTGTAATCGGGTATTTTGACGATCCTAGGTGGGTAATTTCGTTGATAAGCATTAGCAACACAGATGCTAAGTATATTTGGAGTGAGGCAGCACATTCAAAATGCAATCGCATTTGTGATGGTTTGTGCCTCTATAAATTCTAGCAGTTTTCAGATATGTAATCCGGAAATCTCTCATTTCGATTTGCAAAGGATGCTGATATGTGAGAATAATGTTTCGAATAATAGGTGTTTATTTACGGCAGTTAACTGTACTTTTAGGCATGGAAGAAAATCTTCAACAATTCGTTCACTAGAAATTTCGGCTCTGAATGAGGATCGCAAATCTGTCATTACTTTTACAATATTACCGCTGTATAAAAGTATTGCAGCTACAAGTGAATAATATGTCCGTGTGTAAACCGTTTGGAACTGTTAATATTAGCATGTCAAATTGTTGAAGATACCTGACAAGTAGCTAAAAACAATCATGATAGGTAAACTCAAGGCAAGGAGGAAGGACAAGCCGATAACGGCGTTTATAATGAGACTAACTTATATGCCCGTGCTTCGCAACTGTTGTTTAAGAGGGAACTGTGTATATCATGTTTTTTTAGCCACTATTCACACGGGGATACGCTAGTAGTCTAGTCGTCGAGCGACTGAGATACTCTGCGACCAAAAGACGTGGCATGTGCAGTTAAATGGGGACCTCTCGGTTGCATCACTACCATTGTGTTGCGGAATGTGCGAACAAGTGTTTAATCTAAAATTTGTGGCGGAAGTGGAGTAGTATCCCGAACTGTACAATCACAAATTGAAAGGCTATTCAAGGAAGTACGTGACAGAGCATGGAACGAAGTAGCCAAGCAGGTTAATCTATCAAGTACATTCATTATCAGTAATTAACATATAATTTGAAATAGATACGCACTACTCATAATGCTGTAAAATCCATTTTATTAAAAATTGATTTGAAAGTACCCATTAAACAATACTTTTGATAATTACATGACAGATACTTTATGTATTGTTTAAAAATGCGTAATATAACATCCAGAATGCAGTTACAAACTTCACAAAATACGCGTTACAAATATAAAATGAATGATTTTATTGTATTTATTATTATTGATGCAGTACTTCCATTGCCATGGGAGGGAAGCACGAAGTGTCGTTGGCTAAATAATTCCTTACTTCATAAGAAGTACATTGAGGATGTACAGCTATGTCTCTTCGTGGCTCTATTATGATTGTGTACATTGCGGAATTATTGCATTGTTCTTCACCACAACTGTGGGATGGACAGTGTCTTGAAAGGAAGATATAAGATGAACATTAACAAGAGTAAAACGAAGGTAATGGAATGTAATGTCAGAAAATCAGACGATGCTGAAGGAATTAGACAATAAAAGCAGTAGATGAATTTTGTTATTTGGGTAGCAAGATAACTTCCGATGGCCGAAGTAAAGAAGATATAAAATGCAGAATGGCTATGGAAAGAAAAGCGTTTCTAAAGAAGCGAAACTTATTAACATCCAATATTAATTTAAATTTTAGGAAGTCCTTTCTGAAAGCATTTGTCTGGAGTGTAGCATTGTGTGGGAGTGAAACGTGGACGATAAGGAGCTCAGCTAAAAATATGATAGAAGCTTTTGAAATGTGGTGCTACAGACGAATGATGAAAATTAGATGGGTAGATCACGTAACTGATGAGGAGGTACTTAACCGAATCGGGGAGAAAAGGAGTTTCTGGCATATACTGACTAAGAGAAGGGATAGACTGGTTGGACACGTTCTGAGACATTGTCAACTTAGCATTAGAAGGAAGCGTGTGGGGTAAAAATCGTAGAGGGAGACCGAGGGACGAATATAGTAAGCAGATTCAAAAGGATGTAGGTTGCTCAACATATTCTCAGATGAAGAGACTTGCACAGGATAGGGTAGCGTGGAGAGCTGCATCAAACCAGTCTACCGACTGAAGACCACTGTATTGGATACCTTCCTATTTGCGAATGAAATGATGAAGAATGCATACGGATTTTATTCTATCAACAACCCTTTCTGTAGTTCGAGAACGAATAGGAGTGCTCAGGACTCGAAACTTCTGTGTCATCATTCGAAATGCACAGTATAAAGTTTTCTTCTTCTACAAAGCCGATAATTGTAAATTCTCTTTACTTTATCGAGAGTTCTTTGTGGGTACGGTTGCAACAAGTAGCGTGATAACGGAAACGCTTCATCTCCAACAAAGTAATAACGAAAATCATATTCATTTTTATCATCTGGTAATCTCGCAGGTAATGGCTAGTTTAATCTTCCATTTGTAATCCAGCGTTTGGTTGCTGAAGCACGAAATATTCCTCCATCACTATTTATACCTGCATAACCAGTTTCAATGATGGTAAAGAAACCACCAGCAACACTGAATGCCAACAGTACTATGGAGTGGTATTGTTTGTAATTGAAGTTGGTTGAGCCCGTGCCGGGTAATTTTTCAACGCGGATATGCTTCCCGACCAATGCACCCAAGCAATTAGGTAAATTCCATAGCGAATAAAAACGTTGAACTATCATTTTCCACGGTTCTCCATTTGGAATAGGCATGGAGGTTTGATTCAAAGCTTCCCAAACGATTCTGGTAGTTTCACGGACATTGTACGTAATTGTACTGTGTCCTCTAGCAAAATATAGCGACAACGATACAAATGTATATCCTGTTGCCAGGTACCTGCAATAGATAATACAGTAACAGTAGTAGCACACTAATAACATCCATATGATAAGTACTTGTATGTATTTTGTATTTGACAACCTGTTATGTAATGTCATAATTTACTTTATTAATAGTAAGGTTATTCACACCTAGCGAGTGACATCAGGGTTGATAGGAGGGGTAAATTTCAGGACGATGGGCGTCATCCGGTAGGGGAAGGCGTGGAAGTTGCCTTGGGAGAGGACATGTAGTGTGTGCAGGTGGAGAGAGGGAGGAATACAGTGGTGTAGGTGTGGCAGAGGCCCGGGGTTGGTTAGGACTGGGTATACCAGGGGTTTGTGAAATCTATTTTGCGGGTGACGTACAGGATTAGGAGGTGTTCAAGGTGTTGCAGGAGATGAGGAAAGGGAATAAGTTCATATAGGATCCGCGTGGGGGAGGGGAGTCGGATACGGTAGGTGAGGCGGAGGGCGCGGCATTCTAGGATTTGGAGGGTCTGATAAAAGGTGGGGCGAGAGTGAAACCAGGCAGGGTGGAAGGAACAGAGGATGGGGCGCATGATGGATGTGAAGGATGGTGGAAGGTGTTATTCACCATGTCAGGCCGGCGAGGAGTTTCAGGAAGTTTTGACAGGACACAGCTTTTTCACAGATGGTTTTGAGGTGGGGGGGGGGGGTTCCATAGGACGGCCATGGAGGGTCAGGTAGAATCGGGTAGGCGGAAGGAAGGAGTAGTACGACCTATTATGATTGCCTGGGATTTGTCTGGATTGACAGAGAGGAGCCACCGGTTGCACCATGCAGTGAACTCGGTGAGGTGAGATTGGAGCAAAAGTTAGAGTCGGGCAAGGGTGAGCGCGAGGGGTAGGAAGGCGGTGTCGTCAGCATACTGCAGGAGATGTACGGGAGGCTGAGGTTGGTGCATGTCGGCAGAGTAGAGAAGGTATAGGCGAGGGGAGAGGACGGAACCTTGGGTACCCCGGCAGAGGGGTAAAACGAGCGGGAGTTGGAATTGCAGACAGTGACGTAGGAAGGGTTATGGGTGATGAAGGAAGCAATGAGGCAGATATAATTAACGGGAAGGGCGTAGATGGAGCTTGAAGATGCAGCGGGAGACAGGGGCGTAGATAAGTGGGGGGGGGGGGGGGACGAGGGGGTTCAAACCCTCCCCAGAACCTTTGTTTTTCACTGGTGCTAAAAAATAAAATATGAAAATAATTTGTGTAGTGAATATGAGAGTTAGACTGAAACTTTTCCAACAGATATAGGTACCAGGATGTCTGTAAGCTGTAATCTATGCTTAGTTGAGCTTTGGCTTCTTACTTGTTGTTGGGACATTTTGTCTTGGATGTCTTATGGGTGCCTTCGGGAGGTCTAGGCAAGCGTCGTGCACAAATTTCACCACAGTAAATCTGGCCAATTAAAAAAAAAATAATTGCTCAGGTAACAACCACCTAACCACCAGTAACAGTGAACAAGTATTGTTGAATACAAGCCAGAAACACGCCCCACAGACTGTTTAAAGTACCTCGCAAGGGTTGCCTAGCGAAGGCCACCGTGTCTTATGTTTATTACTGCTACCAACTTCAGTGAACTGCTAACATTATTACCACAGTAGGGTGGCGAACTTGTACGTAACACAGACAAATATTTTTTTAACGAGTCATGTTCCCTTTCTCTGCTTACAAGAAGCAACCTTACTTTCGTCCCACTACTATAAATGCACACTAATATTACGTTGTAATCTCTAAGTGTCGTTTCCCCAAAGAAGTATTCCAAAGAAATGATGGATATCTATCATAGGAGGCGACAGTGGACTTTGCTAATAATTGTCGCCTGTGAGCTTGCTCATATTCGTCAGCACTATAACTTCACTACGGTAATTTTGGTTTCCAAAGGCCGATGTGCAGGTGCTGAAACGTAGGGCAAACCAGGGTAACGGCGCAACCCTGGGTAATCGCGCCACACCAGTTTTATAACGAACGGTTTGCAGTACGAGTACGCTTGCCAGTGTTTTATCTCCTTTACCTACCGCGGAACTAATTCCTGTGGTAGCCGTCCGTGATTGCTGACAGGTATTAATCGTATGAAAGAAATGATTAGTTTCGACGTTTTGAATCTAATTTTCGAGCCTGTACTTTATTGAAATAAGTAGGCCTACCTCTACAAGCTGTCAGCCCTTTTTAATACTCGTATTAACGTAATCTGTAGATATTTATCTTCGATTGCATGTCTCTAATCTAATTGTTTCGCAAAATTTTTGACTTAAATTGACGTTCTTAGCCATATTTTTCAACTGGGGGAATCACGCCATGGTGGAGAATTTAGGCAAAATGAAGTGTAATAGGGATGCATATATTTTATGAAATGGGCGCTTGCAGAATGTAGAGAATATAATAGGTTTGAAGTGCCAAAAACTATACCGGTATTTCTGACTTTTGCGATGTCTTAATCAAGCCTAAATTATAAAATTTATTTTTATTCCAATTTTACATCGACAAGCACTTAAAGCCTTCTAAATGTCTAATACAGAAGAGTGATAAGTATAAATTACAACCGTTGAAACACTTATTTACTTCTACTTACTCATTGTGGAGGTTTATCCTTGATTTTTAAATGTATGGCGTCATTATCCCGGGACCCAGGGTAATGGCGCCACTACGTATACTTTCACAATATATTTTTAACAATAAAACTTAACAAAATACATGTCTGTAAAAATTATAATAAATTAGAATTAGCTGGCGAAGCTGTAGTATTATTATTTACGAAAAAGACACACCTTTAATAAGGCAAAAAAACTGGTCTCCCTTAAGGTGGCGCTATTCCCCTGGTCTCCCCTATATGTCATTTGTCTGAAGGCTTTCGATCTTTTACGGTTTCTGCAACTGACGACTTGAGCCAGATGTGGTAGTGCGGCAGGAATTTCTAATTTATTAATCCCTACAGCGATTACTTTTGCTCTGAAAATTGGGCTTATTCTGTATGTAATGTTAAAATAATTTATGGGAATATAGTTGGGCAACGTCTTCGAGAACAGACAGTATTTCGGCAGGTGAACGCCCGTCATTTTGAAGGTATACCACTATACCAGTCTACAACCTTTTTCAATAACGCTTCATTCTTTTATCAACTGTTCGCAAAATTTTGAAAATTAATAGGAAAAAGTTTGTTTTATGTGGGGAGGGGTGAGGGGTGGCGCGTCACAGCTTTCGCACCTGTCAACTGTGCGAGAGCTTTTGGCTCTGAACATCCCCTCCCCCACACCACGCCCCAGAGGAAACATTTATCTACGCCCCTGGCGGGAGAGAATGGTTTCCAGGACCTTGCTGAACATGGAGGTAAGACTGATGGGACGGTAGGAGGAGGTGTGGGACGGGGGTTTGTTGGGTGTGGGGAACATGAGAAAGCAGGAGATTTTCCACCGGTGTTGAGTATAACATTGTACACGGTGGCGAGGGCAGTGTGGAAGGAGAGGGAACAGGCCCGAAGGTGCCTGTAGGTTAGCCAGGCATCACCAGGAGCTGTATTGCGTTTTGTGCAAAGTGTTGTTATAATGTCGTGTGCTGTAATAGGTGTGTTGAGTTCTGATAGAGGAATGTACCCCAAGTACTGGAAGCTAGGGGCGAGCGGAGGGGATGAGGTGACGGTGCGCTCATGGATGTGAGGAAAAAGTGAGTAATCAAAGTGAGGATTGTCAGGGATGGAGAAGATTATGGACAGGTAAGTGGCAAAGTGTTCCGCCTTACTGGCATCGTCAGGGAAAGGGCGGTTATCATAGAGGAGCGAGTAGTAGGTAGTGGAGTGACAGCCAGTAAGGCAGTGGAAGGCTTTCCAATACTTTTAGGAGTTGAAGAGGAGAGTTGAGTTAAGGCGGGTGCATTTCTGTCGCCAGTCCTGGCGCTTTTTCCGGGACAAGAGGTTTCTGATGTGACTTTGGAGTTGCCGGTGGTGTGTGACTGTGTCCTGGTCCCGGGACCGGAGGTATGATCGGTAGATGCGGTGGGATTCACGTAGGAGGAGGACGGCCTGTGAAGGAAGGGTAGGCCTGTGCGGGTATATGGTTTTTGTAGGGATGTGCACTTCAACCGCATCAGCAATGTTCTGGTAGAGGATGAGGCATGGTCAATGTCATCGTGTGTATGGAGGGGCAGGGGGTGGCTTTCGACTGAGGTAGGTATGGAGCAAGTGTAGACATTCCAGTCAGCACAGGAGTAGTCATGGACAAGTTTGGGAGGGGGTCTAGGATGGGGAGCTTGGGCAGGGTGGGGGCGGTGGTCAAGGGTAAGCAGGACAGGGGCGTGGTCACTGCCTATATGGTCGAGGACACTGCCTATATAGTCGAGGACGTCCACCATGATGCGCCCAAGGAGGTTGGGAGACGCAATAATGACGTCGGGAGTGGTATTGCTTTTGGGGTGGGTGGGGGGAGGGGGAGGATGTCGCCCCACTGGAGTTCAGCTGGCTGATGGGAAGAAAGGTTGAGGTAGGTGGCAATCACATAGGTCGTGTAGATGCGGTTGATGTGGGATAGGAAGTCAAACGGAGGAGGAGACTGAGCACATGGGGTGGTGGCGGAGGTGGCCGATCGCCACTCTGCCTCTGTCCAAGGGAGGGGGGCCATCATTGCGATGGATAAGGATTGGTGCTGATAGGACGGCAGGGTTGTAGGAAGGTTTCATTTAAGAGGAAGGCGTCCATGTGGTGTTGAGAGAGGGTATGCATGAAGAGTTTCTTATTGGCAGGAATGGAAAAGACGTTATGGTAGAGACAGGGCTTGCCATAGTGGAAGATAGGGGGGAGCGGAGGGGTAGATGGGAAGTGGGGGAGTGGGGAAGTGCATGTGCTTAGACTTGGGTTTTGATGTGGGAGAAGGCGAAGTGGGAGTGGACACGAAAGAATGTGGCAAAGTTTTCAAGGTGGAACACTGACTGGGTAGCCAGTGCAATCTGCTGTAGGGTGTTGGGGTGTTGAAAAAGGATGGGTGATTGCGAGGTTGAGGGTTACAAACCGGATGACGTCTTTGGTGATGGAGGAGTGGGACGAAGGAGTTTTTGGGGTGCATGGGTGGGTTGTTCAAAATGTTCAAATGTTTGTTAAGCTTATGGGACTTAACTACGGGGTCATCAGTCCCTAAAATTACAAACTACTTATGAACTACTTACGAACTAGGACGGCACAAATATCCATGCCCGAGGGGGGATTCGAACCCCCGACCGTAGTGGCCGTGCAGACCGTGACTGGAGCGCCTCAGTCCCCTCGGCCGCCGCGGCCGGCCATGGGTGCGTTGCCAGGGCGAATGGGGGCAGTGAGGTTTGGGGTGTTGGGGGTGGGGACAGACTTACATTTGTAGGAATAGGTGAGATGGGTACCACTACAGGTGTAGCAGGTGGGTGGGGAGGCAAAATTGGGACGTGGTAGGACTTGCAGTGAGAACATATGGGGGAGTTTTGGCAGTTCTGCGTCAG
Organism: Locusta migratoria; assembly: GCA_026315105.1. NCBI lineage: Eukaryota > Metazoa > Arthropoda > Insecta > Orthoptera > Acrididae > Locusta > Locusta migratoria. The sequence continues at coordinate 87,796,082 of CM048745.1, forward strand.
GTGGTCATTATCGACAAGACACCCTGTGGGGCTGTGGGACTTAAGGATAAGGGAGTCTTGGCGTGGGATGATCTGTGCAAGTTGGACTTCGGGGTAGAATTTTCGGATCTCAAGGTATAAGGTTTTACTATCGAGGAAGCGTGGGTTAGAGTGGGAGAGGACGTAAGAGTAGAGGTTGAGTTCGATGTTGGTGGGGATGGGGGCGGTGTCCATGTGGTCGGATGTAGAGGGAGGAGGGGAGCCTTCATGGTTGCGGTTGGGGTAGGGTCCACACTTTCACGTTTTGACGGTTTCTTCGGCTTGGTGCCGGTGGAGGTGGAGGCAGAGGCAGAGGTGCAAGCAGAGGAAGAGGCGATGGAAAGGGAGACAGGTTCTAGGGGGATGACTTTAGTCTGTTGTTGGGGCAGGTGGGACAGTGGGGCCGGCGATGTTGTCCGATGCGAATGGGTTGGAGTGCGAGGAATTAATGTCGAGACGTTGGAGGGGTGTACAGTGCGAGAGGGGGAGGAACTTGGGAGCGGTGGTAGCTGAAATTAGGATGGGTATATAAATTGTAGATTGGGGTTGGGAGTTGCTCCAGATGGTAGTGGTGGTTGCTTGGGCTGGGGAAGTATAATAGATTGTGGAAGTAGTGGTGGTTGGATGAACGTCCGTGGTGATGAGGTTCGACGATTACCACGTAGATGGAGCTGCCGCGGCGTCGAGGAGTAGCTGTGGCTGCGATGGGCGGCTGCGGCAGCGGCTGCGATAAGCGCGACTGCGGCAGGTGGCGGCGGCGGCTAGGCTGACCGGTGCGAAGCTCGATGACGGGCCGAGTCGAGCTGGAGCTCGTGGACGGCCATGGGTGTGAGCGGTGACGGCCGACGGCTGACAGGTAGGCTGCGAGACGATGAGTTCCCTATAACCGACAATTACAACAGGACGTTTTTCAAGGATAACGGCTACAGCAAGAGACAAATATCTCAAGCAGTGTCACTTAAAGCACGAAATCAGAAGACATCTGAAGAAGAAGAAGTCAAGAAGACCGCATTTTTTTGCCGTTTTGTGGGTCCACAATAGGGAAAATTAGCCGGCTCCTGAAGAAACATAAAATTGACACAATCTTCAGGCCTCCAGCAAAGATCCGAAAATTAATGAAGCCTGTGAAAGATGATGTAGGTCTCGGAACACCAGGCATTTATAAAATTCCGTGAGAGTGTTGGCAGTTTTATGTCGGCCAGACTGTTCGCACTATTGAACAGCGACGCATAGAACACGAGCGGTGTTTTCGATTACGCTATCCCGAAAAATCAGCTGTGGTGGAACATGCTTTAGAAAACGGACACCGAATTGCTTTCGACGAGACTTCTATTATTAAACGGACCAACAGCTTCTGGTACAGCGTAATAAACGAGGTAGTAGAGATCAGAATTTCAGAAAACACCCTCAATAAAGACGGCGGTTTGCAGCTCAGTACGGCTTGGGATCCCGTAGTTGCGGAGTTGAAGCGGGCGCGGCGTGCGCGAGACCAAAACATTGCCTTATATGGTCAAGGAACTGAGCACCAGTGACGTCACTGGCGGCGGCGCGGCTATATAAGAACGGCAGCGGCCGCGAAATGACAGTCATCCACTTGACAATGGCAGAGGAGTTCTCTGTCGAAAGCTCATGGGCAGTAAACCACATGACGCGGTTTGTAACCTGAGAAGATTTCATTCAGGGTTCCTGCCAATTCTCGGCTGCCTAGCAAGCTTTCGCCTCTAGGCCGGTGATGTGTCTGCTATCTTTTATTCTTTTTTTTCCCTTTATTGTATTTCACACCAGTGACACTGGTAGGTTGGCAGCAGCACCATAGGCTGCTCTTCACCCGAGAGAAATTAAAAGACATAGATGAGGTGAGAATTACATAACAGGAGATAAAACAACGGAGATACAATAACATAGACGAGGCGACAGTTTGAAGTACATTACAAAAGACAGATGATTAAAACCACATTTAGACAGTTAAAACTGATGAGCCACGGTGGCCTAAAAAAACATGTAGGATGACAATAACACAGGACGGCGAGTACACGGAGACACTAATTAAAACACACGGTGCGACGCTTGTCTGATTGCAGTGGACGCAGTTGAAAAAACATACACTTCACTGGAGCACTGCACACAACACTTGACGTAGTACTGATTAAATTGTCGGTCCAGGACCCCAAGGAGGGGGGGGGGGGGGAGCGCGGGGGAGAGGAAAAACGGCGGGGAAGGAGGCGGTAGGGAGGAGCCGGAGGGACTCAAGGGCGGGGTGGTGGTAGCCAAGGGGGGAGGGGGAAGGGGGGAGAGGTGGCCGTACATCTACGGGGAGGGATCAGGGCTGGTAGGACGGGTATACGGCAGGACGGATGACGTCATCAGGGAGGGGGAGGCGGCGGAAATTACCCTGGGAGAGGACATGGAGGGTGTGGAGATGAAGGGAAGGGGGTATAATGCGGTAGAGGCGTGGCAGAGGTCCAGGGTTGGTGAGGATGGGGTGGACCAGGGGGTTGCGACAGTCTATTTTACGGGTGGTATAGAGGATACGGATATGCTGGAGGTATTCAAGAAGGTGGGGAAACGGGATCAGGTCATACAGGATCCGCGTGGGGGAAGGGAGCCGGATGCGGTAGGCGAGGCGGAACTGCTATCGTTGGCGACGAACTATTTATTCCCTTTAGTAGGATGACTAATTTACTGAGCAGAACAGCATAAATTATTTATTTATTTCATTATCAACACAAATAATTATTTTCCTGACTGTTCGTGACTGTTTCTGCAAAAAGGATTCAACGGCCATTGTCAACATCAACACACTAAACCACTGCCCTTGTTTCAAAGTAGTACACCTGAGTTCTGAGAATAGAAACCGCAGCATCGCCATCTATTAATTATTTGCTATACTATGAAAGTAACAGCGCCTCTATCGAATGTTTGCTATGCTACGCTGCAATACAAGCAAAGCACGCACCAGAAACTACAAATAACGATATCTTTCCTTCCTCGCATCCGTTTTTGATTAAATGAAGCCTAGGTTATTCTCCAGACGATTCTCAATTTACCTGTCGTTGTTTAGTCGTGCTCGTCGCCATGTCTTTCGTCCTTCCCGGCCTGTCTTTCAGGAAAGGTTCTACCAGGAGGCTTGGGATGCGTTGCCATCTAAGACAGCTATACAGATTAGTAATACAAGTTTTAGTTACTGAACTTTTTACAATACTCAACTTCTATAAAGTATGTCTCTTTTCGCGGCGGCGTCTTCCTCGATGCTAGCTGCGCTGAGCCCTAGTGACTGCTAGTTCGGAGCCGAGTTCAGATGTGCTCTTCCAGACGCATGTAGGCCTAGATATAGCCGCCTGTTGCTCCCTCCAGGACGCGCGGCGCCGGCGTGTGATTGGCTGCCGGTCGTCCGCTGCCTTCTCCATGATCGTTCTCGTGCGTCTGGCGTGTGGCGCTGACTTTACGCCACAACAGTGGAAACCCATGAAAGTTCGTGTACTACTTTTGGAGGTTATCCTCAACGAATAGACATACACGATGGCTTTTAAACAAATGATTAAATTATGATATCTTTATTTTCTCTGATGTGATTTTAATTATTGAAGCCTGTATGTAACCGCACAATATACTCAATTTACGTGTGAAACTCCATGATAATTTGTCAAGTAGTTTTGGAGATAAACGTGTTCAAAGAGATAAACAGACAGACATGATGCTCGTAGATAAAAAAATTAAATTACGATTTTCTTTTTTTTTCCGTGATCCGATTTTTACTAAACGAAGTCTATATTTTGTCCAGAGTTACGTTCAAGTTACCTGTGAAAAACCAATGCAAATTCGTGAAGTAGTTTTGGAGATAACAGCTGTTTAATAGTTGAACAAACAGACATGAATGTTACTGAAAACATTTAAAATTACGATATCTTTTTTAGCGTGATCCAATTTTGATAAAATGATGCCTATCTGTTGATCCAAATTTTCTCATGTTTCCTGTAAACATGAAGATTCGTCCAGTAGTTTTGAAGATTGCAGTAAACAGCGACGGGCCTACATTTACAGATTTATTATTAGTATAGATTTAAAACCTCTTGTTAATCAATTTATGGAGGAAAATAGGAAAATGTTTTTTTTAACCCTATTACACCATACTGCCATGGTCATCGTTCTCTACACTCACAAACTACTTTAACTTATACTAAGGAAAACACACACACACACGCGAACACATACACATACACACACACCCATGCCTGAGCGAGGATTCGAACCTACCGCGGGAACGGCCATCCATCCGTATCATGACGTCTTAGACCACGCGGCCATTCCGTGCGCCCGCAAAATAGAGGAGCATAAAGCAAAATTAGAGCATCCGGAATGGATTGTAGAGCCCATTTTCAGTGGAACTGACTCCACACTGCCCACAGTAAAAGCCTGGAAATTGAAAGTCGACGTATTTCTGATTTGATGGATGTTGTTGTTGTGGTCTTCAGTCCAGAGACTGGTTTGATGCAGCTCTCCACCCTACTCTATCCTGAGCAAGCCTTTTCATCTCCTCATAAGAACGACAACCCACATCTATTTGAATCTGCTTACTATACGCGTCTCTTGGTCTCCCTCTGCGATTTTTACCCCACACACTTCCCTCCAATGCTAAATTTACGATTCCCCGATGTCTAAGAATGTGTCCTACCAAGCGATCCCTTCTTTTAGTCAAGGTATGCCAGAAGTTTCTTTTCTCCCCAATTCGGTTCAGTACCTCCTCATTAGTTACGCGATCCACCCACCTAATCTTCAGCATTCTTCTGTAGCACCACATTTCAAAAGCCTCTATCCTCTTTCTGTCCACACTGCTTATCGTCCATGTTTCACTCCCATACAAGGCAACACTCCATACAAATGCCTTCAGAAAGGACTTTCTTAGGCTTAAATCAATATTCGATGTTAACAAATTTCTCTTTTTCAAAAACGCCTTTCTACCCATTGTCATTCTGCATTTTATATCATCTGTACTGCGACCATCATTTGTTATTTTACTGCCCAAGTAACAAAACTCATCTACCTCCTTTATTGTTTCGTTACCTAATCTAATTCCTTCAGCATCACCTGATTTTCTTACACTGCACTCCATTACCCTTGTTTTACTCTTGTTAATGTTCATCTTATATGCACCTTTCAGCAACTGTCCATTCCGTTCAATTGCTCTTCCAGGTCCTTTGCTGTATCTGACAGAATTACTATGTCGTCGGCAAAACGCAATGTTTTTAATTCTTCACCCTGAACTTTAATTCCTTCACCAAATTTCTCCTTGCTTTCCTTTATAGCTTGCTCAATGTACAAATTGAACAACATTGGGGAAGGCTACAACCCTGCCTTACTCCCTTTCCAACCAATGCATCCCTTTCATGCCCTTCAACTCTGACAACCGCTGTCTGGTTTTTGTACAAGTTGTAAATAACCTTACGTTCCCTATATTTTACTCCTGCTTGTTTCAGAACTTGAAAGAGTTTATTCCAATCAACATTGTCAAAAGCCTTCTCCAAATCTACAAAAGCTAGAAATGTTGGTTTGTGATTTGATGGATATGAAATGGAAAAAAAAAAACCTTACTTGCGTTATAGAAAAGACGATGTTTGGAGAATTCACTGTGGCCCTGGAAGACTTAGGAGCATAGATGTCTAAACAGTCTGAGTACACTGGTAATATTGCTGCAGTTTTCAATCTGATTTTGAGACCATTTGGAGTTTCGGTTGAAGCAACCTTATGCAAGAACAGATGGAATTGATTGATCTGCAGGATGAGTCCCTCTGAAAGTACACGTTCTTCCACGTTAACACTATCCAGGACGGCTACATTATTTTCCTTAGGTACAGTTTCCACGACAAAGTACGATCAAGTGGCAATGTAAGTGCTAAAATCTGTGAAACTGAAAGCGTCTGCCCATATGACGACAGTCTGTACCGAACAAGTAAAGAAAAGAAAATTGTGGTGGTACCAACTCATCAGGCGCTGTACGAGAAGTGACACACGAATGAAGCGTTTCATAAAATCGCATTATAGGGATGTCCATGCCTGGAGGCTCCATTTGGCGTAACACACGCATACCGGGCACCTACAATGCCTCATCTGTGACGTTGATGATGTTGTTAGCCTAACGCTATAGTAGCTGTTAGACACTTTGATTATTGGTGCCGTTATTTAGTACATTTTGGCCCACTTTAGGTTACGGTAGTAACACTAAAAGTGGGCCTTAGCGATCGTCTTTTGACAGCTCGAAATTTAAATGAAAATAACGGCTTAACCATTCATATGACACGAAAATTGAATAACTGAATTTTTAGAGGAGAAAATTCTCTACAACTTAGCTCTCTTATGGGGTGTATATCGTTTCAGAGATATTTGCGAAAATAACGGCGATTTTGGGTCTGTCTGTCTGTCCGTAAAGTGTTCCCAGTTTTTAAGACGAACCGTTCGACCGATCAGCACCAAATTATACAGACATAATTATAGGGCGCCAGAGACCAGAATCTCCCTTTTTCAAATTTTTCGGACATAAAACACGGTAGTAATACCAAAAAAGCCATTTGTAATATAATTGTAATTGCAAACGAACCGTTCATCTGACACGAAAATTGAGTAGCCTAATTGGTAGAGGGGAAAATTATCTACACTTATGTTTTTTTCATATCTTGCATCGTTTCAGAGATATTTGGAAAAATAACGGCGATTTGACGATGTCTGTCTGGCTGTAACGTGTTCCCACTTTTTATGTCGAACTGTTCAACCGATCGGCACCAAATTTTAGACATAATTAGTGGCTACCAGGGACCAGAACCTCGCTTTTTGAAATATTTCGGACAAGAAATACGCTAGTAATACGAAAAAAGGCGTCTGTAATGTAATTTTAATTGCAAATAAACCGTTCATCTGACGCGAAAATTCTCAACAACTTTGTTCCCTTATGTTTTTTTCATATCTCTTATCGTTTGAGAGATATTTGCAGGAGTTTTGACACCCTCCATTGAAATAACGAAAAGCAGCCGTTCGCAGATGTCGCGTGACATTCCTCGCCCAGAACTCTGTGGCATACGCCATCTTGCGTTGCGTATTTGATGATTTTCTTATTGTAACTTACACGTTGTCATTTCAAAGCAATGGCGCACTGAAGAATTAAGAAAGCCACGTCGTTCTTCGTACGATAAATGATAATCTAGTGTCTACAAATGCCATATTAGCATCGGTTAACAACGACCATCAATGGTATAAGATTAAAGAACACCACTCATAACTGTTATCTATTGCGTAGTGAGTAATGCGTTGGACTGTGACGCTGAAGGTTAATGGTTTGGAACCGGCCAGTACCTAATTGTTTTTTCTAAAGGGGTTTTAGACACTCTTATTAATTATTTTTTTATTATTTAGATTATTATTTTGGTCCAAAATGTTTGCAAAAACTTATAAGACTACAAATCTAATGTGGGCCGTAAAACACGTCTGTGCGATTTTTTCTGCAAGAATAGCTTCGTGCCTATTTACCACTGTTATAACAACATTTGAAGCAAGCTTCTGTTTTTTTTTTTTTTTTTTTTTTTTTTTTTTTTTTTTTTTTTTTTTTTTTTTTTTTTTTTTTTTACTTCTTCATTTTGAGAAGCTACAACTGGGAAAAAACTTTCTGGGGGTAAGAGGAGGGAAGGGATGGGGAGTGGACGACCAGAACGCAGAAGCGACTGCTGTTCTTTAAGACTTCTTGTACGTCTCACACTCCAGAGGCAGTAAGCCGTCTGATCTCTATGTTGAGCACTCCGTTCGTTAACAAACTATCATTTTACTCAGTCCACTGGCCTCTCAATAAATAATGATTATTTGAGAAAACATGTTTTTTTCTAGAAATGTTCAAATGTTTGTAAATCTAAGGGACTTAACTACTTTGTTCATCAGTCCCCATGCTCACAAACTACTTCAACTAAAGCTAAGGGCAACACACACCCACCCACCCACACACACACACACACACACACACACACACACACACACACACACACAGGTGCCCGAGGGATGACTCGAACCTCCGACGGCCAGCAGTGGACGTAGGCATGAACACTACGGCTATGCCAATGTGTAAATGAGACGAATGCTGTAACCATTAGTTGTTTACAATTGCGTTTGGAATAGTTTGTCTCTCTGTTCGTGCAAGGACTGTTCCTTTCTGTCCTGCTTTAGTAAACTTCGTATGAATTGGCATGGAGTCACGAGTCGCAAGGAATTTCCTGTTGGCACCACAGGCGTAGTCAGACCAGACGGAAAGCAAGATTTTTTCTGGAATGAAACTTCACTCTGCAGCGGAGTGTGCGCTGATATGAAACTTCCTGGCAGATTAAAATTGTGTGCCGGAACCGGGACTCGAAACTGGGACCTTTGCCTTTCGCGGACTGTGCTATCCCGACACGACTCACGATGCCGCCTCACAACTTTACTTCCGTCAGTACCTCGCGAAAGGCAAAGGTCCCAGGTTCGAGTCCCGGTTCCGGCACACAATTTTAATCTGCCAGGAAGTTTCATATCAGCGCACACTCCGGTGCAGAGTGAAGTTTCATTCTGGAAACATCCCTTAAGCTGTGGCTAAGCCATGTCTCCACCATATCCTTTCTTCCAGGAGTGCTAGTCTTGCGTGTTTGCAGGAGAGCTTCTGTAAAGTTTGGAAAGTAGGAGATGAGGTACTGGCGGAAGTAAAGTTGTGAGGCGGCAGCGTGAGTCATGTCGGGATAGCACAGTCGGTAGTGCGCTTGCCCGCGAAAGGCAAAGGTCCCAGGTTCGAGTCCCGGTTCCGGCACACAATTTTAATCTGCAGCCGGGCGCCGTGGCTCAGCGCGCCCGGTCAGAGGGTTCCACGCCCACTGCAATAAAAAAGCTGAGCCATCGATTCAACGAGCAACCTCGAACAAAAACGATCAGCGTCCGCAACAAAGAGAACTACACTTAGAACAAAAAAAAAAAAAATAAAATAAAATAAAATAAAAAAAAAAAAAATAAAATAAAAAAAAAAAAATCTGCCAGGAAGTTTAAGATTTTTTTCTGTCTGAAATGTTGTCTAAAGCCGGTCAGGCCATAACCCCAATCCTCAAGCAAGCAGCTAAGAATGTATTTTTCTTAAACAACTTGTAATGTTGAAGAATTATTGCTATTCTTAGATTAATACCTTAAAAATGTTCAAATGTTTGTAAATCTATCGGACCAAACTGCGTGGTCATCAGTCCGTAGCTTACAAACTACTTAAACCTAGGTAGACTAACCTAAGGACAACACACACACCCATGCCCCAGGGAGGACTCGAACCTCCACGGCGAGCAACCGCGCGCTCCGCAGCGAGACGCTTTAGACCGGTCGGCTACTCCACCGCGGCTTATTACGTTACTATTACTACTGATGTTCGTATTAATAGATAACTGACGTTTTAGTCTTCAAGTTGTGGACACGTCATCGGACATTTTAACGAGACAGAAGGCGACTCGTGTAGTCATGAGATAGCGGAGTCGTGCCAAAATGTCCCAGAGCTTGTGGAGAAACCACCAGTTTGATTCTCTGAATGTGATTTCAGCGAGATTTTATAATTGGCATGCTAGGATGTACACAAATGTCATAAAACCATCGAAATGTTAACACCTGTCGTTTAAGAAATTTTCCAGTAAGGTCTCACTTCAGCGATCACAGGAGGGGGAGAAGGTGCTAAAGCATTACGTTGTGCACTACAAAGAGTGTTAGTCTCGCTTATGATGGGTATTTTTTTCTCGTCTATGCAGCTACAAATAAGATGCGACTTTTTTCACCAGACGTGTTTCGTTTTAAAAACATCTTCAGTGGCCTGTAATGATAGATATCTACATATTGTTTTGTTTCGTGGATCGGAAACAGTTCTTTAGCAAAACAAGTACCGATTTATTACTTATGGAAATTTCGTCCTCGCTTTCGCCTCACGTAATCGAGCGTCGATTTGTTTCATGCTGTATCGCAGATCGTTTTTTCTCCATCACCACTTTTTCGCTCTAATTTCCTATTCATTAATGCACTATCCACAATTATTATTTTCCACAGGTCCCACTACTTACTACTTTACAATCACTATTCAGTCATCTTTGCCCTGCTACCCCTACAAAACAATCATCACACAAATTTATAATGTTGTCAATACTCCATTCTCTTATATCAAAATGAATACACTATGACCAAATTTAAAGTAAAGTACATAAAAAATTACAATTTCGATGTTCACAACACTGCAACAGTACACTGTGCAGTCTCAGTCACATTCGTAACAAATACGTCTGACCTGTGGAAATCATAATTATGGATAGTGCATCAGTGAAGTGGAATTGTATAAACAGGGTGAAAATAGATACCGCCTATAGGAAGGTAAGAGACACATTTCGTTACAAAAACAGTTGTATGAGTATCATATGTGAAACTAGTTCTGCTCAAAGAAGGAAAAGCTGTAAGGTGAAAGAATATTGAGGTGCTCTACGAAGGAAATTACCTTTGAGACAATATTTCTGGAAGGGAAGAGGAAGAAGATGAATAAGAAACAGTTGATACTATACTAAGCCTTTGATAGAGCATTGGGAGACAAGTGGAAACGATGTTCCTGGATTAGGCGACATTCCATCAGAGTTACTAATGCCTCTGGGAGAGCCAGTCATAACAAAACTAAACACGTTGCTTGTAACAGATATGAGCCTGGCGAAATACCTCCAGACTTCAAGAAACATGTAATAATTCCAATTCGGAAGAAAGCAGGTACAGACAGGTGTGAAACTTACTGAACCATCAGTTTAATAAGTCATGGTTACAAAAATGTAACACAAATTGTTTACAGAAGAATGGAAAAGCTAGTGAAGCCGACCTCGAGGAAGAGCAGTTTGGATTTAGGAGAAATTTAGAAACACGAGAGGCAATATTTATCTTATGACTGATCGTAGAAGATCGATTAAAGAGAGCTTTTGTAGATTTGGAGAAAGCTTTTGACAGTGTTCATTGGAATACACTCTTTTAAATATAGAGAACGGAAAGTTCTTTACAACTTGTACAAAAACAAGACAGCAGGCATTACAGTAAAAAGGGCATGAGAGGGAAGTATTGTTTGGTAAGGGAATAAGAAAGGATTGTAGCCTTTCCGCAGTGTTATAAAATCCTGTACATTGAGCAAGCTATGATGCAAAGCAACGATAGTATTGGAGAAGGAAGTAAAGAACAGGGTGAAGAAATAAAAAAGTTTGCGTTTTTATTATGACATTGTAATTCTGCCAGAGACAGCAAAGGACCGCGAAGAGCAATTGAACGGAAAGTACGGTGTCGGAACGTATAGGACGAACATCAACAAGGGTAATGGAATGTAGTGTCAGAAAATCAGGCGATACTGAAGGAATTAGGTTAGGTAACGAAACGATGAAAGTTGTAGATAAGTTTGTTTCTTGCACAGTAAAATAACATACGATGGTATTAGTACAGATTATATAAAAGGCAGAATTTCAATGGGAAGAAAATCGTTTCTGAAAAAGATACATTTGTTAACATCGAATAGTAATTGTGTGACTCGGGGGCTGTAATTAGTCTATTTTTCATAGTAACCATGTGTTACTGTACCTTTCTCTTTACGCTAATTATTGAAATATGTAACATTTTTCTTTGTAGATCTTTATTTATTATGATTTCTGTGCCTTTGGGGACACATCAGGGGTGATGGGCTCCTGGGATTGTAGTACATTCTATGTTTATATGAAAATTTCGGGATTTTAATGTTTATTGGCGCAGCTTGGTTGCTAAAAGTGGTTTTCCGTGTTGGTTACAGTCAGGCCACACAGAGCAGAGACGCTCTTGGAGGTCTCCCCCTCCCACCAACTTTCGCTCGCCTTCGGGGAAGGACGAGAGGGGCTGGCTTGACCTGTTTGGCGCCATCGCTACAGGCGGCGGAGTATACCTGGCAGAATTTTTTAGAGTGTGTGGGATGCTTTACACAATGCTGGACCGCAGTTTACGGTGGGCGATAGCGGGGACTGCCTTTTTAGTCATTTGGCCGTTTCGTAAGATACGAATTTGCTGGATACAAACAATAGCAGAGTGCTCTGGGCCCTGGGCTGTTTATGGAGATGCCCTTAGGCGTTACCTAAAAATTCTTCCTAGAAAGCAGCAGAGTTTGAACACAGTTAGTGTGACAAATGGTTAGGTTGAGAGGAAAGCTTTCTGCCCGTCTGGCACCCCAGGGGTTTGGCTCCAGCGGCTGTATATATAGCACAACGTTAACATTTTTAGGTCGTGTGACTGTAACTAGGAGCAAGCAGAAATTCCTGACAGGACATTCACCCTGGGACCGGTGAAATACGCGGGAAGCTTTGGTGGCGTGGGCGGAGCCTCTTGGCAGCCGCAGAGAACGCAACGCGTCCTGATTCGGCAAAGTATTTTAAAATGTCAGTTTACCAACAATTTTTCAAGTACATTCTTTTTGTTTGGTTCAACTGATACATTGCAATAGAGTAGGAATATTTATTATATGTTTGAATCTATGATCACATCATAGCTGATTAGTAACATTTTACTTTTCCATATTTTGGATAAATATGGTGGCGACCAAAGATAATTAACTGCTGTCTTAAAGATTATATATATATATATATATATATATATATATATATATATATATATATATATATATATATAAAACTAACGACATAGATTACACTTGGCGACACCTGCCATAGAACTATCGAGCTAATTTACACTTGTCGACTCCTGCCATAGGATTATCGAATGTTACGAGATTCTATTATGTGGCCATATGTGATCCAGTTGCAGGCAGCCTAAACCCCTTATTTGTAGTTAGTTTTTAGAAATTTTCATGTGCGCAACGTGTCATCAAGTGTTCCTTTGCAGCGTTCATGTTATGTGGTTTCTGCACCACGCAGCGGCGTTGTTTTTATGGCGTTGCCATTGACGGCGTGGTTTTGCTTGTGTCATTTGGTGGGCAAATATTTATGTACGTATTTTTAACAGTTATTCGTGTACGAAATTTATTATTGTCACGGACGTTTTGATGTGTTTTAATCTCAAATACTCGTGCCAATACGTTGTTTGCCGGGTAGACACTTGCATATAAAAGTAGGTTAATTTGTGTATTAAAAATTTATGATCACTAGGAATAGGACTAGTCTTTTAGAAATTAATGGTGTTTCAGTAAACAGTGCCACAATGAGTGACGCGGAGCGCCACTCAGAGGATTCTGACTTTTCTAGTCGTCATGAGTCATCTAGAAAACGTGACTTGAGTAAAGTGTCAAGAAAAGCTTCTAGAGAAATATTAAATAGGCAGAGTTCAGTAAACAACTCATGTGAAAGTGAGGTTGAAATTCCTCACAGTCACAATGAGAGCAAAATGTATGCTCATAGTGGTGAGGGAACTTCTTATACAAAAGCGCAAAGCCGCAAGCCAACAGTATTAAGGTCGTCCACGCCAGCTGGAAATTATGAGGATATTCAGCTGGGGGATTTGATGAGATATTTAATTCATGATAAGAAAGAAATACAAAAACTAGAAAGAGTTATAGAGGCTTGTGTTAGTGAAAATGCCGACAAATTAGGGAGAGTTATCGATGCCCATGTGGGTGAACTCAAAGAGGAATTATCGGTAGTCAGGAAAGATCTTGTTTCTATCGGTAAAACAGCGACTGAAGCAAAGGACACTGCAATAGAGGCAAAGGAGACGCCAGAATTGTTCGCTACGAAGCAGCTGGTGCAAGAAAGATGGCCGAATTGGCCAAAAGAGTCGCAGTAAAGTCACGGGTTGACATCGCTAATGTCAAGAAAGTATTTGACACATTACGCGAACAAGAAAAGGAAATTCTGAAGCAGACAACAGAAAAAATCACAGAAAATTCAAAAGCGATCGCTGAAATTACAAATCAACAGACAGAAATGGCGGAAATCAAAGAGGCCCAAGCTAACATTTCTTCACAACAGAAGGAATTGAGTCGCGATATAAAAAGAACTTGCGGCGATGTAGAGAGAATTGCGACATTGTCGACAGCGACCACAAGTAAGGGAAATGCGGGAGAAAGTGCGGATCGTGTACCACGCGAAATAGATAGACCCGCAGAACCGCGACAGGACGAAAGAACTCATGTCTTCCGTCACCATTCGCCAGTCATAGAGGAATCAAACACTTGGGGGGAAATTTCCCTCAGTGTACACACACGATCCGAGGCAGATGATAATTGCTGTTGTCTACGTAGGACAGACTCCCACGTCCATTGGTCAACTGTTTCTGAGAGATATGCTCCAGCTGGCAATAATCAGCAGAGCATGAGAACGGAAGGGACCCGCAATACGGCAGTGAAGCCACAGCATATAAGCCATTCGATCTGAAACACTTTATTCAAAGCTTTGTCTTAGACTATGTGGCATTGCATTTTCCCCTTATGTGGAACTCTATGTTCATGTTTAAAGAAAAATACTTATTTGTGCATTGTAACGTCAGTGTTATTTCCTGAATTACCAGTAACAGATATTTATAACAGTAGGTTGTTACACATTGCGTAATTTATTGGAGAAGTGCTGATATGATAGCTACTCATAATTGCTTTTCATTTACTGCGTGCACCTATCTGAATTTTCTTATTTTTCAACAGGCAGCTTACGGAGTATTTTGCAGCATAATATCGAAATAAATACTTCGGCCAATTTATTTTCGAGGACACACACTTCTTTAAGAGATATCGATTTGTATTATCATCCGTGTTTTAGAAAAAATGTAAGATAGCGTAACGACCTGGGACAAGTTTCTGCATGTCATTCAGTTATCATATTTATACAAATTTCTGCGGCGTAGCCAATTTACGAAAGGTAAGTAACCTAATAGGGAAGGGAGGATCGTTATGTCAAGTAAAGGCATCACGGTATAGGGCCTACAGTTCATGTTATTTAAACTAACCTCTTTTACAAACGTTAACAGACAGGAAAACTATTGAACCTGAGAAAAGTGTAAAGTTCTCCCTGTAACTTCTTGATAGTCATTTCTTTGTCACCGTTTCATCGTCAGGAAATTTAAACACGCCAACCTTTGGTCCACCCTCGTAATTGCCTCCACATTTCGGTACGGAATAACAAAAGGACATTTTATCAGTAAATCACAAATACATATCGTCCAGTGTAGTGCACACAGCATAAACAAAGCAAGTCACTATTAATCTATATCTATATTAATGAAAATGAATTGCCGCATGTATTCTCATCACTTGAGAATGGCTTCAGCGATTCGGCTGAATTTTTTTTTTTTATTTTTTTATTTTTTTTTTTTTTTAATGTTCTGTTCGTAACTGTCAGGACAATGTCTTTATGAAAGAAAATTTTTGGAAGATTTACCGTAAAATATCAGAATTTGACAAAAACTCATAGTACGCTTCCAGCTCGCATCATGTTCTAGATTCTCCAACAATCAGCTTATTCATTCGCTACTCGCCTATCGACCAATACGCTAACAGAGAGAACAAATACGTCAAGAAGGTTAAAATAAAGGGAGATGGCGTTATCTATGCTGAGAACAGGCATTGCTTGATCCCAGGGAGCAATTGGAAAACATCAGATTTTGAGAAAAACTGAAAGTACTTTCCAGACGGGTGGAATCACAGCGTAAAAATGGCCCTTCACCTTTATGGTGCAAAATCCTTCCTAAAACTAGCGACAGGCTTCTGCACACAAGAGTAAAGCAGCCAGACAGATGTAACATGAAAGTTGAAACGTTGTTTCTTTAGAAGTCCCTCCGTATTATTCTTACCTCCATGGTGTTATCGGTGGTGATCATATCTTTGGAGCGTTGCAAAGATAGAATTGACCTTTTATGATCTTTGGAATGTGGCATTACTTCAAATGTTTTTAATTCGTTTTCTGTTCTTGTTTCTTTTCTGCAATGTTTTGAGTGACAATCAAAAGTTATAAATACATCCTTTCTCTCCCTTATGAACCTTGTACTCAAACCATAACCATATTGGTGACCCCAACGTGATTAATACGGAACGGAACGCATTTTAAATTTGTGAAGTGCAAAAATGACCGACAACGATAACGACGCAAATTCACGGCCTACATCAGCATGGGACGAAGAGGGTATTGCTCGTGTTTCAGTGGAGATTCCGCCCATCTGGAAGAAAAACATAAAGGTATGGTTTCTTCAAGTTGAAGCTCAGTTTACCACGTTGGTTATCACTCACTAACGAAACCACGAAATTTAATCATGTTGTGGCATCATTAGAAGCAGATGTTGTGGAATTAATTTCCGACTTTTTAACTCGACCATTATCTACCACTCCATTCACAGAGCTTAAAACAAGATTAATTCAAGAATTTGAAAAGTCAGAAAATAGAAAAGTAACAAAATTATTAACAGAACTGGAATTAGGTGATAAGAAGCCAACTCAGCTCTTACGTGAGATGCGAACTTTAGTCGGTATACAAGTCAAGGACGAGTTTTTGTAAACCATATTTATGCAGCGGCTTCCTGTTACCGCACGTTCTATACTAGCTACAAGTAGAGATGATCTTGATACCATACCCACCATGGCTGACAAGATTGTTGAATTTTCACACCCAGGATTGAATATTTGTTCTCAAACATTGCAGGCATCATCCAGTATTCCAGCCAGTAAAATAAATGATGCAAATAACGATAGTATCTCAAGACTAGAAAGGCAGATCGCCGAATTAACGCTGATTGTCAATGAATTTGAAAACACAGTCACGTTCAAGAAGCAGCTCACGTTCATCTCGTTCCTCACGAAGTAGATCGCGAGACAGGTCACATACATTCCAGCGTTTTAATCCTAATGGAGCGCTATGTTGGTATCACTTTAAATATCGCTACAGGACAAAGATATGTCAGAGCCCATGCTCATATCAACCACCTCCCGCTCAAAATTCCAACAACCAGCAACAAGCAGTCAAACTCAAAAGCTCCACATTAGCGGCAGCAAGTGATCGGAGCAATTTTTCACGCCGCCTATTTCTCACAGACAGAAGTAGCGGAAGACGTTACCTAGTCGACACCGGAGCTGACATTTCTGTGATTCCGCCTTCGGATACTGAACGCCGACGAAAAACAGATCGTAAACTTTATGCAGCAAACGGCACTTGTATTAATATTTACGGAGAGCGTCTCTTAGTACTCAATTTGGGTTTACGGCGCAATTTCACGTGGAATTTCGTAATTGGAGATGTGCAATTGCCGATTATCTGAGCCGACTTCATTCATAATTACAATCTTTTAGTAGATCTCAAGAACAGGTGACTAATCGACCCATTTACGTCAGCAGCAACACCTGGTACACTGATTAAAGTCTCGGGCATAGAAACAGTTTATGTAATGCCTCGAGATCAAAAACAAGCTGACATTCTAAAGAAATTTCCCAACTTGGCTTCATGAAAACATCCATTTTGACATTCCAGATACCACTGTTTTTCATGCGATTGTCACAGAAGGACATCCTGTAGCAGCAAAGGCGCGACGACTACCCCCACATAAACTCAAGGCAGCTAAAGCAGAGTTCCAACAAATGATTAATATGAAAATCTGCCAGCCGTCAAAGAGCGCCTGGTAAAGTCCCCTGCATTTAGTTCCCAAGAAAGACAGATCCTGGAGGCCTTGCGGGGATTACCGTGCTCTCAACAACATCACCAAACCTGACAGATATCCTATTCCTAACCTTCAAGATTTTAACAGTCAACTGCATGGAAAACAAATATTTTCAAAGATAGATCTGGTCAGAGCTTACCATCACATCCCTGTATATCCAGACGATGTACCTAAGACAGCAGTAATAACTCCATTTGGTTTGTTTGAATTTTTGCGCCTTCCATTTGGACTCCGAAACGCGGCTCAAACTTTTCAAAGCTATACCGATAATATACCGAGAGACCTCGATATTGTGTTCTGTTATATAGATGACATTCTTGTGGCATCACAAGATGAAGAAGAGCACAAGAAGCATCTTCAGTTGCTTTTCGAACGCCTCAGTAAGTTCAACATCAGAATCAATCTGAATAAATGCATTTTCAGTTCAACAGAAGTATCTTTTCTGGGATATATGGTAGCTGCAGAAGGAATCAGACCACTACCAGAGCGAGTACAAACCATTGTTGACTATCCGCTACCTAAAACAATAAAAGAACTGCGCCGATTTCTTGGCCTCATTATTTTTTACCGAAGAGCACTACCAAATTCAGCCGGTAAACAAGCAGATCTTCAGAACCTTCTCCATGGGACGAAGAAAACTGATAAGAGGAAAATCATTTGGACAGAAAATCTTCGACAAGCCTTTAATGACCTGAAAAATAGCTTGGTTGATTCAGCAAACAGAACTGGAATTAGGTGATAAGAAGCCAGCTCAGCTCTTACGTGAGATGCGAACTTTAGCTGGTATACAAGTCAAGGACGATTTTTGGTAAACCATATTCATGCAGCGGCTTCCTGTTACCGCACGTTCTATGTCAACAATGTGACAAAGAGCTTCCACACATTAAGAATACCACATCCCTTGCACTTCAAACAATAATGTTGCCAAATGGTAGAGAACTTGTTTCTGACATGTCTGAAGATATGATTCGCCCTTACGTACCCCAACAACTACGACAGGCAATTTTCAACTCACTACACAATCTCGCTCATCCTGGTGTTCAAGCAAGCGTTAATGTAGTGAGAAAACACTTCATTTGGACATCACTAAAAATACGTGAAGACCTTGACTTCAACATGTATTCCTTGCCAACGAAGTAAAGTCTGGCGACACACCAACAGTGCAGTAGGACATTATCCGCCAACGAAAGCAAGATTCAGTCACATTAACATAGATATTGTTGGACCCCTACCTCTATCACAGGGATATCGCTATTTACTAACAGTCATTGATCGTTTCTCTCGATGGCCAGAAGCAGTTCCATTAACGGACATCACCGCAGAGACAGTTTCATCTGCCCTAGTCTCAATATGAATATCTCGTTTTGGTGTGCCTCAAATCATAACTACTGATCGCGGAAGGCAGTTTGAGTGTCAACTTTTCAAATGTCTCACAAGCACACTGGGCATTGTCCACATTAAAACTACAGCATATCATCCCGCAGCAATTGAACGCCGGCGCCGTCAGTTAAAATCTGCTTTAAAAGCGCAGATGACTGATGATTGGGTTTTGCAGCTTCCTCTGGTCTTGTTAGGACTTTGCTCCTACATAATTCCGCAAGTCAATACCTCACCAGTGAAAATGACTTATAGTTCAGCAATTAGGTTACCAGGAGCATTTCTCAATGAACAGAAATTAGTAACTGACATCCCAACCTTTGTCTTCAAATTGAAGGAACAGATGAGAAGGCTAAGACCAGTTCCAGCAGAACATCACGCCCACAAAAAGATCTTTATTCACCCTCAACTGATGACAAGCAAGTTTGTTTTTGTGCGACATGATGCTGTCCGAACACCGCTTCAGCCAACATATGACAGGCCATATCCACTCTTGTCTCGCAGTGACAACCACTTTGAGGTGTAGATGCCAACAGAAAACAAACTATTAGCATTGACAAATTGAAACCTGCCTTTCTTCTGACTATTCATCGGACAACATGGAAGACACATCAAGAGAAATCACTCCGGACATTCCGTCACATTCCATGCCAAAGACTATTAACCTTCAGAAGACAAGAGACAGCAATCAAGCCAGTGTACCTTCACCACGGGTCACCAGATCAGGTTAACAGGTCACCTTCCCTCGAAAATACATGGACGCTGTCATAGCGGAGGGAGTGTGTGGCGGACCTGATTGTTAAGCTATGTAAATTATATCTGTGAACTTCATTCACTTTTTATTACTTCAAATGTTTTAATTAGTTTTCTGTTCTTATTTCTTTCTGCAATGTTTTGAGTGACAATTAAAAGTTATAAACACATCCTTTCTCTCCTTTATGAACCTTGTACTCAAACCATAACCATAGGAACAACGGGTACAGTCGAGTTCGAGTCGCTCAGTTGTAGCTTACGCACAAAATAATTTGGATCGTCGACAAAACAGACGGCCACGTGTGACGATTAGAATTGAACATTTGGCGTTCAGCTATGATCCAGCAGTCGATTACGCAGAGGATGCGTCAGTTGGCTCCGGAGAAATGAACAATGTTTGTCAATATTGCAAAGCTTTGAGATTTCGGTGAGAACCGTCGGGATTATGTTATGCGGGTGGAAAGGTCACATTACCAGAACTGACACCGCCACAAGAGCCACTGCCTTCATTGGTTTCTGGCCAAATCCTCGGTCGAGGCATTTCTTACATAATATACAGAAGTACAACAGATATTTCCAGATGGCATCATTTGGGGCGAACACTGTCTAATAATGAAGCTTTAACCCAACTTTTAAGGTAACTACTTTTTCGAAGGCTCTAATACAAATTCCGTCAACCATTCGCAAAGTATTACCAGACTCTTAAATCAATAATTTGCCTTAATTTTTATACGCTCAAGG
Organism: Locusta migratoria; assembly: GCA_026315105.1. Classification (NCBI taxonomy): domain Eukaryota; kingdom Metazoa; phylum Arthropoda; class Insecta; order Orthoptera; family Acrididae; genus Locusta; species Locusta migratoria. Next base: position 87,816,614 of record CM048745.1, read on the forward strand.
GCAAATCCACCACCGTGCAGAACCATTGTTGCCAGCGAATGATCATTACAAATTTCTTCAAATTTCATATGAAATTATTATCATTACAGTATGATCATGCTACAATTATTTTGTTTTTAGTTCAAAAACACTCAGTAAGATATACACATATTATAAAAAGCATTTCTATTCTGCTCACTGCGAGAAAAAAAACATGCTAAGCTGTGCTGTGAAAATTTGCGCTTTAGTTTTCCCTTTCCCACTCATTTTTAACATAAAACAGGAAAGTTGTCTTCATGCCTAAATTTATGATCATACCCGTTCGTACAATAAATTCATTAAAAGTACAGACGTTAAAGCTACTACCCTCACAGAGCAGCTTGAAAATCTTTCTAATAACCCGTTTCCAAATGATTTACCTATCCATTCTGCCTTCTATTCCCAATCAGGGTCCCGACTGCAATAACATAAGATCAGAGAGAGGGGGAGGAGGAGATAGAGAATCTGAAAATGAAATGGGTTAAAAAAGGGGGATGATACAGACGCAGAGAGGAGTAGGAGATGGATATGGTGTGGGGTAAGAGGAAGTAGTATGATGGTAATGGAAAAAGATAGCGGGAGGAGGAAATGGACAAAGGAAGGAGGAAATGGAGGAAGGAGTAAGGGAGGGAAAAGCAGAGATTAGGGTATATATCCTATACACATTAACTACTACGAAGTGTTTCCAGGTTTGCTAGTCAAGTAACAAACACACTCCGGAATAAGCTTGCAGTGCACAGCGTGCAGTGCAAATTAGACATGCGCACCAGCTGTCACCATCCTTCACAGAGGAATGGGGTAGTTAAAACTCTAGTACATAGGGCGCGCACTATCTCCGACGCAGAGATTCTACCCCAGGAATTGGAACACCTGAGAACTGTATTCCGAAAAAATGGGTTCTGAGTGGCAGATTCAGCGGGCTCTCCGCCCAACCATTACAGCACAACCTGTGGAAACGGATGAAAACATGAGGGAGGATGTAGGCCCTGTTTTCATTCCATATACTGGCGCATTCTCGGGGAAGGTCGCCCGCATTTTGAAGAAACCAGGTTGGAACTATCTTTTGTCCGCTGAATAAAATTCGTGCACTGGTGGGGAGCGCCAAAGATGATCTCGGTTTGAGGAAGGCCGGCGTGTACCAGATTCCGTGTCAGTGTGGCAAGTCATATATTGGACAGACGATGCGTACCGTCGAGGATCGATGCGTTGAACACCAGAGGCACATACGATTGATGTATCCCAGGAAGTCGGCGGTCGCTGAACATTGTTTGTCGGAGAATCACGCGATGGAGTATGAACGCACTAGGATTCTGGTACAGACGTCGAGATACTGGGACTGCGTCGATAGAGAGGCCATTGAAATTTGCACAAGTGACGACCTCATAAACCGTGACTGTGGCTATAATCTTAGCAAAGCTTGGGAACCAGTGATTGGGTTAATTAAGAGTAAAACTAGCAAACGTAATGTAGTGACGACCACGGCAGACAGAGCCCTCACATCGACGTCATCTCAGACGCCGTCGTAATCGGTTCCACTGCGCGGCCGCGGCGCGGGGCGCGGACCACGGAGGGGTCGCTCCACGGTCCGATGGTATTTAAATCGCCCGCTATCGGGCTAGAACCCAGTTCCCTTCGAGCCGCCGTAGCGTGCGGATCTCCGTGCTGGCGCGTTTCCAGAAGCTCAGTCCGTCAGTTCACCTGATGATGGCGACATGTATGATCGCCGAAATATTGTGCCCGTTGGACACTATAGACCGGCAGTACACCTGTGGATATTTTGATTATCTTAAGGTAACTTTTGTAAATTGTCTTGCTCCTACGGAAGAGAGTGAAAGTGAAGTGAATTAAGTGTTCTATGCACAGCTAGAGGCAGTCACGGACTCTATACCAAATTGGCACCTCAGTATTCTCCTTGGTGATATGAATGCTAAAGTTGGGAAAGAACGAGTATTCCAAGATAAAACAGGAAGGCACAGTCTACATGATCTAAACAACGATAATGGGGTGAGGTTTATCAGCTTCGCCACGTCATCAGGGCTGTTCATATCCAGCACAAATTTCCAGCGAAAAAACATACATAAGGGAACCTGGGTGTCACCGGATGATCTAAGAGCCAAGAGATGGCTATTGGATGTTAAGACAGCGTGGGGTGCTGAAGGTGGAAGTGACCATTTTCTGGTAAGAGGCCTTTTACACGCACAATTGTGAAGGAAGATCTGGGACTAAGTTAAAAAGAATTGAACTATATCATGTGGAAAAACTAAAAGATGAAAAATTTAAAACCAAATATCAACTGCAACTTAACAACCGCTTTGAAGCAGTAAGTGAAATGGATGGGAATGAAGACCTTGAACTAGTATGGGAAAACACCCAGAACCCAGTCACAGATACGGCAGATGAAACAATTAAAGGAAATGCGGTTGGCAAGAAGATCTGGTTTGGAAAGGAATGCGAAGAGGCCCTAAAGCGAAGAAAGGAAGCTAGAAGCAAGTGGCTGAAGGAGGCAAATCTTGCACAGGGCAAGGCACAGTTCGAGGAGGTTCGTAAGACAACGCAAGCAACGCTGAGAAGAGCAAAGAAGAAGTACATTAAAGATATCATCGTTGAAGCAGAAACGGACTTCAGGGGACACAAGACCAGGGAAATGTTTCAGAAGGTGAAGTTCCTAAGCAAAGGGCACCAGGCCAAGCAGATATTTGTCAAGGATTCCCATGTCAAGATCCTAACGAACGACAGCGATATAGTTGAGAGATGGAAAGAGTATTTTCAACAGCTGTTAAACTGTGATGAACCTGAACTGCAGTTTGATTTCCAGTCCCCAATTACAGCCGATGCAGAGTACCCCACACCTACTCTGGATGAGATCAAAACCAGAATCAACCTCCTCAAGAAGAATAAGAGTCCAGGTGAAGATGGAATTCAGAAACTTGCAGCGACAATACACCGACTGATACAGACAATATGGACCAAAGAAGAACTACCAGCAGAATGGAAATCATCTCTGATCTAATTCATAAGTAGGGTGACAAGCTGAAATGTGACAACTATCGCGGAATCGCCCTGCTTAATGTCTGATATAAGATCCTGTCCAACTGCCTCATGCACAGAATTCAGCCAGTGGCAGAATCAGTGACTGGAGAATACCAGGGAGGTTTCCGCCCAGGGCGGTCAACAGCAGATCATATCTTCACTCTCAGGCAGCTCACAGAAAAACTGGTGAATATGGTAAAGAACTACATATTTTATTTGTAGATTTCAAGAAAGGCTATGGTTGCATACATCACAAGAGCCTGTTCAGATGTTTAAGGGAGTTTGGGATGGCAGAGAAACTCATCAATCTGATAAGGATCTGTCTGCGCGACACACATGCTAAAGTGAAAATGGGAAATCGTGTAACTGAGGGATTTGAAATTGTGACAGGACTCAGGCAAGGAGATGAGCTGTCTCCTATTCTGTTCAATTTTGCCCTGGAGGAGATTGTTCGTGAAACTTTCCAAAAGAATGAAGGGATTGAAATTAAGGGAAACAGACTGGCATACTTGGCCTATGCAGATGACATTGTCTACTTTCTAGCTCTGAAGAGGAGTTGAAACAAATAACCGCAGGAGGCCGCCAGCAAATTTGGGCTACTCATCAATGAAGCTAAGTAGAGTACCTCGTTATGACCCATGGGCAGACTGCTGGACATCTACAGTCACTGCAGGTGGGAGACATGTCCTTTAAGAGAGTGCGTGAATTTAAATACCTGGGGGCACTTTTTACAGATAACTCTTCTTGTGAAGCGGAGGTCAACGCCAGAATTCAAGCTGGAAACCGATCCTACCACACCCTAGTGCAACTGCTTCGCTCCAAATGTCTATCCAGACAGTTCAAAATCCGACTGTACAAAACCCTGATCCAGCCTGTTGTGCTATATGGCTGTGAAACATGGAGTATTCGAAAATAGGATTTCCGCAAGCTCCTTGTTTTTGAGAGGAAAGTTCTTCGGAAGATCTACGGTCCGGTTTTGGATGCAGACACAGAGGAATGGAGGATCAGGCACAACCAAGAGCTTCAGGAATTATACCAACAGCCCAGCATAGGAGAAAAAACAAAAGCCAAGCGTATGCGGTGGGCCGGTTATGTGGCCCGGATGGAAGATGGCAGGCGGCCTCAGAAGCTCCTGGATTTCGTTCCTGCAGGAAGGAGACCCGCAGGAAGACCGAGGAAATGTTGGAGGGATGGCCTCCGTGAAGACCTGAAGCAAGCAGCTATAGCGTGTACAGGTGGCGGATAAGAGCAATGGACAGGAAGCATTGGAGACGGAAACTTGAAGCAGCGCGCGCTCCACGAGGCCTGATCACGTGAAAGAAATAAATAAATAAAAGAAAGATTTTTGCGTTGCTCACACTTGTTGGTAAGTATGGCATGCAGAGTTGCCGTTACTGACTTTCAAGTGTTTATTGCTTATGTTGTATTTATTGCAGACAATCTTTGTGTTTTGAAACTCTGCTGTTAGTCCGTTTTTGCGTTTCAAATGATGGACTGTGATTTCACTTTGACGCAAAACACTTGTTTATTTATATACCCATACTAGTTTCAGCGGAAATCCTCCATCATCAGTGGATTTTGTATTTATTCTTTACTTCATTAAGCTATTGCGCACTCCACAATGTTTGTTGCCCTTTTTTGCGGCGTATAATAACTTAATGGTGTAAAGAATAAATACAAAACCCACTGATAATGGCGGAATTTCCCCTGAAACTAGTATGGATACGTATATAATCAAGTGCTTTGCATAAAGGCGGAGCCACAGTCCCTAATTGTTGCAAACATTTCATTGGATATTGTGTAGCTTACGTACTTTTTGATTATTATTTAGACAAGGTGTTGTGCCAGGGCTGATTAGCCGTGCGCACTGGAGCGTCGTGCTGCGGTGCGCGCGGCCGTTCGCCCTCTGGGATTCGAGGACGACTTTCAAGCACTATATCTTCCACCCCTTATAGCTATCGGCATGTAACAGCTATGGTGTACAACGGGAGACTTCGGACAACAATTACACACAGACCATTCGTTTGCGTTCTGTAGTTTTCTCTGCAGACCGAAATATTAACACAGACACACGTAGAATTTTATATACACCAATAACTTTCCATCCCAATATACTCCACCCTTTTATGACTATCAACCCTCAAGCAACAAATAAAACCATTTAACAAAGAGTAAATATAATTTTCAAAGAGTAATTATTGTTCCGCATTTCGCGTTAAATTCTTCAAATTACTAAATATCCATCAGATCGCTATAAAACCGTGCCTAAAACCTTCCTCAGGTATAAATTAGTAACTGTACAAATATATTTAAGTCTCTGCGTCTTGTCGTTCGGACGTGATAAGCGAACACCGAACAGATATTCACAATAATATATATATATATATATATATATATATATATATATATATATATATATATATATATATATATATATATATCCGATCGCCATAAAACCGTGCCTAAAGCCTTCCCCGGGTAGACATTAGTAACTGTACAAATTTTTAGCTCTTTATGTCTTGTGGTTCAGACGTGATAAACGTACACCGAACAGACATTCACATTTATAAATATAGATAATAACGGTTTCAACGTCGTCCGCCAACAGATAGTGTAATGACTTAACTGCTAGAGCGTCATCTGTTTGAACCCTTTATTAGGCTAAGTGTGATAACAACGTTGGAAGCAAACAGATGCCATGCCATGTAGACATTTATTGATATAGATAATACAGAGTTAAAGACAATATACAATGAATCAGTTGTTATATAGCAAGTCGTCGGCCTGTAAATGTACCAGTACAACGCATACAAAAAATGCGGAAAGAACCAGCATTCCACAGCTGGCATGTCAGAGTGACAAGACAGCTGACAAAAACACGCGCCAAGCGCAGACAATGTAACGTGCCCTGGTATCGGTGAAAGAACGTCATTCCCCCTTTTCCTTAACTCAAACGTAAAGCAGCGCTGCTTTAACATTACGTCATCTCTGTTAACGAGAAGGAGACAGTGTTATCAGTGCGAAACGTTATAAAATGATGTATTTTCTTTTCTAGCTGCTACGTATCGTAAACAAAATTAACTCACATATTTTTGGAAACATTGTCGTTTCACTATGTTTGGGTCAACAGCACTATTATTTAAAATTATGAATAAAGAACAGTCTAGAATACAATAATTTATTTCATTCAACTAGTTTCAGTCTTATTTAGACCATCTTCAGGAATTTTGACTCCATCGATGTTGTGGAGCCAGTGACGCACTGGAAGGCTCCCAGTTCCCTTCAGCTCCACAACATCGATGGAGTCAAAATTCCTGAAGATGGTCTAAATAAGACTGAAACTAGTTGAATGAAATAAATTATTGCATTCTAGACTGTTCTTTATTCATAAAATTAACTCAGTTTAGGTCCTATAATTACGAAACATCGGTACCACATCACACGTACTTTACTATCTGCCTGAGTTTTCTAAATTCCAATTCTAGATTATTAGCCTACTTTATCAATCTGTATGTTCAAATGTTTGTATAGTCTATGGGACTTAACTACGGGGTCATCAGTCCCTAAACTTACAAACTACTTATGAACTACTTACGAACTAGGACGGCACAAATATCCATGCCCGAGGGGGGATTCGAACCCCCGACCGTAGTGGCCGTGCAGACCGTGACTGGAGCGCCTTAGTCTCCTCGGCCACCGCGGCCGGCACTTTATCAATTGTACGTGTCACCATAATTAATCTAAATCTGATAAAAATTAAAAAAAAGAAAAGAAATAATCTTACTCCTCGACTTGATACATCTACTACTCACCACAGAAAATTACTATCCATTGAGTAAATCTATACAAAAGTGTGCAATTTTCCTCGACTGAGGTTTACGTAAATTCAAATACGTATATTTCCAGTGCACCGATGGTTACACTCGATGAATATCAACTGATACTTTACGATTAGTTTTATTGACCACTTTTATTTTTACACATGTTTATGCATAGATTTCAAGTACCACGCAAAAATACCAAATATAATTCTTATCTCACTAAAGATAAAAAAATCTGTGGCGCTATCTCAACTTTCAAACGTATTTTTAATAATTGATGAAACAAAACTCATCACTGTCAGGCGTTGATTTCTAGCTGCCACTCTACTCTTTGCAGAATTCCTTCTTATCGTTTAAGTCAGTTTTTGGTTAATGATTCCATTTTATCGGCTACAATAGGGCTCTTATTTTCAAGTCAAGATTCACGCAGTTATTGCGTTGATCACTCTTGGTACCAGCAATAACATCAAATGACTTATGAGTGCAATCTTTTGTTCACAGACTTTTCCTAACCAAACTACAATTAGATGAAAATACTCCTCTTTCGGAATTAGTTTAAAACTGGCCGCTAGAGTGATAACTATGATATGATCTATCTTTCCTGGACTAGATTAAAAAACCCAACCCGCCCTAAACAATTTAGGATAATCATGAACTCAAAAGGCATGCACGCAATAATCCCTTACTGAATAAAGTACATAAAGGCGCCGTAGCACCTAATAAATGGATTGTGCTACTTGAATCTCACGGGTAACCAATACCGTAAGTGTGATTACATCTACATCTACATAGATACTCTGCAAATCACATGTAAGTGCCTGGCAGAGGGTTCATTAACCACTTTCATAACTTTTCTCTACCGTTCCGTTCTCTAATAGCGCGCGGGAAGAAGGAACACCTAAATCGTTCCGTTTTCGATCTGATTTCTCTTATTTTATTGGGATGGTCATGTCTCCCTAAGTAGGTGGGTGCTAGCAAAATATTTTCACATTCAGAACTAAAAGTCGGTGATTGAAACTTCGCAAACAGATCACGCCGCAATGAATAACGTCTTTCTTTTAATGATTTCCACCCCAATTCGTGCAACATTTCCGTGACGCTTTCCCCCCGTAACGTGATAAAACAAAACGAGCTGCCCTTCTCTGAACCTTCTCAATATCTTCCGTCAGTCCCACCTGGTGAGGGTCCCACAAGGGGCAACAGTACTCCAAGAGAGGACGCACAAGTGTGATGTAGGCAGTCTCTTTGTGGAGCTGGTGCATCTTCTAAGCGTTCTGCTAATGAAACGTAATCCTTGGTTCGCCTTCCCCACAATATTTTCTGTGTGTTCTCTCCAGTCAAAGTTGTTCGTAATTGTAACTCCTAGGTATTTGGTAGAATTTACGACCTTAAGGTTTGACTGATTTATCGCGTAATTGAAGTTCAGCGGATTTCTTTTAGTGGTCATGTGTATTACTTCACACTTTTCTTTATTTAGTGTCAATTGCCAATTTTCGCACCAAGCAGAAATTTTGTCTAAATCGCTTTGCAGTTGCTTTTAAAGTACGACAACCTCTTCCTTAATGGAACTGTCGGATAAATCACAGTCAGTTCGCCACACACTAATCACGGAGTGTGATGTTATTCCAATACGCGAGTTGAATTAAAAGTGCACTGCACTGGCAAATTTCTGTTCCTCTCGATTGGCAGAAAACACAATAAGGCGTCAAACCCAGACAACTCAATGATGGCATGTTCTTCTGTACGGATCAAAGACACAACTAGAAGGAAAACGATAATGCTCACAAGCGTTTTTATCTCTTAGTAAAATCTGGTTTGATATTTTAAGTTGCATTATTTTCAAAAATCTGCTTCACAATTAACCCTTTTTTACATATTTAAATTTTTGACCTTGCCTTTTTTCTTGTAATTTCGTGTAATTTTACTCTTTTCTTTTAAAATGATACTCTTTCTAAATTATGAAACCTTTTGAAAAAGGCTATTAACACTACAATGGTCTCGAAGGATCTCACGGATACATCTTCCCGGATAGGCAACCTGCGTGTCAGCGGAACTGTAATTTTCTATTGATAATTTTCATAAACTAAATTTTCAGTTTCTACTATTATAATACTTACATGTTTTCCCTGTTTTGATTATTTATTGGAATGGTGATCCTGTATCTGACAAAAGATACATCGCGACCATTAATGTTGCTTCTTGTGACTCGAGCATCAATGTTGCTTCTTGTGACTCGACCATTGTAGTGTTAATGATGGTAAAGTGTCATTGTTACTGATCTTTGTTATAATTAGAAAAAAAAACTTTACAAAGTAAATCTAATAAGCCCACTTAGATTTTGAACATAGTAACAAAATTCATCAAGAAATAATCACTTACGTTAGCAGAATCGTGAGGTCTCATGATAGTCACTGTTGACCCATATTATGTAATGTTTTTGTAACTGGACAATTTGCTTCCACTTATTTTGCAGTGTCCGGCATTTCCCCGTGAGTCACAAACGCATACTTTCAGTTACTGTAGGAACTCATGTAACCAGTGGAAGTTGTTCCACTAGCTAATATTATAATTATATGAAAAAGCAGTGATGCAACATTCTGGTAATTTGGATGAAAATGGTGGTGCAGGAGATTTTGTGTCTTTTGTTTTAGTGACAGCAGTAGTAACGCCTTTGATGTCAGTCTTAAGGCTCTCACTTTTGTTGTTGTCGTACAGCAGTGACGAAGTACTCTAGCAACCGGGCTGACGTAGATCAAATAACACGTGTAAACAGTGACTGTTACAGTAACTAAATTTGCATGCGCTGTAGTAAATCAAACCTCTCCCCTGAATAACTCCCACATTACAGCAAAATTAAATAAAAATATAATGAGTAATTATGGAACTTGGCTGGTAGGGACATTTGATTCAAGGGATTGATTTGAGAACATATCAATTTACACCGAGGGTTACAACATGTAATTTAGTTTTAGGAATAACAAGATCAGCAAGTCCCCTTCACTCTCCTGTTACCGCTTCTCCTCTCATTTTGCTTCTCTTTGGCTCTGTGATTGGTGGGTTGGTTTTGCAATGTCATCCAATAGCTGATCGTCGTTTTCACGACCAAGCCTCTCAGTCCCCGGCGGAAATTTTCTGTGGGCTGAGATGAAACTTCCGAACTGGCGTCTTTTCCACGTTTCAAGCGTGTTGTCTTTTATCTTCTGCATTCCTTCTTGGTTCGAGAAAACAGTTCTTTGGGCAGCTGTGTTAGGCCGGTCTGGTATGCCATTTATGAGGGTCTTTCTCCCTGGCCAACAACAATGTTTTGGTGGAGCAACTTACATCACAGTAAAGGACAAGATGTGGGTGGACTGGTAGTTCTTACATGAAATGGCGAGTCACGACTGGAGGGCTGGATGTTTTGCCGATGCCACCAGACGTGACTGGCCAGTTAAAACAGCTACCACTTCCTACAGTGTCTCCTGTTCTCCAGTGTGTGCCCGAACTGTTTGCCCGCGGGCAGCCCCCCTCCCCCCCCCCTCCCCCACTAATCTCCACTAACGCCGCTAGCGAGAAGTGCAGTTAGGTGAGCTTTTCTAGTTCGTGTAATTGGTGTTTTCGGTGACGGGGTCTCATTGGCGTTCGTGGTAGAAAAAAAGAGAATAAGGTGGATAAGGAGTTTGTATACTCAAAACCAAATATATGACACCTCTATATAAGATATCTACCCCCACGAACCACAGACATTGACGGGGTGGGGTGGCTTGCGTGCCTCTACGATACAGATAGCCGTACCGTAGGTGCAACCACAACGGAGGGGTATCTGTGGAGAGGCCAGACAAACTTGTGGTAACTGATGAGGAGCAGCTGCCTTTTCAGTAGTTACAGGGGCAACAGTCTGGATGATTGACTGAGCTGGTCTTGTAACATCAGCTAACATGGCTTTGCCATGCAGTTATTGCGAACGGCTGAAAGCAAGGGGGAACTACAGCCGTTACTTTTCCCGAGGACATGCAGCTCTACTGTATGAAAATATGATGATGGCGACTTCTTGGGTAAAATATTCCGGAGGCAAAACAGTCCCCCATTTGGATCTCCGGGCGGGGACTACTCAGGAGGATGCCCTCATCAAGAAAAATCTGAAGAAATAAAAACTTTGCGGTTTGCCGATGACATAGTAAACCTGTCAGAGACCGCAAAGGATCTGGAAGAGCAATTGAATGGAATGAACAATATCTTGAAAAGAGGTAATAAGATGAACATCAACAAGAGTAAAACAAAGGTAATGGAATGTAGCGTCAGAAAATCAGGCGATGCTGAAGGAATTAAATTAGGTATTGAGGCAATAAAAGTAGTAGACGAGTTTTGTTACTTGGGTACCAAGATAACTTGTGATGGCCGAAGTGAAGAAGATATAAAATGCAGAATGGCTATGGGAAGAAAAGCGTTTCTGAAGAAGCGAAACTTGTTGACATCCAATATTAGTTTATATGTTAGGAAGTCATTTCTGAAGGCATTTTTCTGGAGCGTAGCATTGTATGGAAGTGAAGCGTGGACAATAAGGAATTCAGACAAAAAGATGATAGAAGCTTTTGAAATGTGGTGCTACAGACGAATGATGACAATGAGATGAGTAGATCACGTAACTAATGAGGAGGTGCTCAACAGAATTGGGGAGAAAAGGAATTTGTGGCGTATTCTAAGAGAAGGGATAGGTTGGTGGGGCACATCCTGAGACATCAAGGAATCGTCAAGTTAACATTAGAAGGAAGTGCCTGGGGTAAAAATCGTAGAGGGAGACCTAGGGACGTATACAGTAAGCAGATTGAAAGGGATGTAGGTTGCCGAAAGTATTCTCAGATGAAGAGACTTGCACAGGACAGGTTAGCATGGAGAGCTGCATCAAACCAGTCTGCGGACTGAAGACCACAACAACATAGAAGATCTTGCATTTCATATTGAATGCGGAATCATATGAATGCCCGAACAGTTTGATGTATAAGGTGCAGTCTTACGTGTTTTGTTAAAAAAAATTGACACTGGATTCAGTGACATAGGTTTGAAACTCTTTTACCATAATATTGTTAATATTTTCCTAAATTAAGTTAATATGTTTTACCACAAAGATAATAAATTATGTCTGTTGCAAGAGTTTTATGAATTCTGTAATACAGTTCCAGATGCATATGGCGGGAGTTTTTTAATCTTAATGATATAATAATAATATCGTGTGGCACATTGGCCTGGTGCAAGTCTGTCAATTGGACGCCACTTCGGGGACTTGCGTGTCCCTAGCCAACCCCAGTTATCCAACCGGGGATAGGGGACCTACAGCTTAACGTGGAATCCGAACCACGTGTCGTTTCTGGCGACTCCTCACATCGTTGAGAGGTGAAGGATGGGTTAAAGTGCAGACTGAAAACATCCGAGGTCCGACCGGGTTTCGAACCAGCCACCCTGCGGTTTCCAGTCGAGCGCTTTACCCCAAGACCACCGGGCCCGACATCTTTATGATAAATCATACGGAACGAATTTAGCATACTTGCAACGGGTTTCGTTGTTTGCTTTTTTGTAATCCTATTGCACGACACTGCTATGGTCCTAAATTAAGAAACTATTTGAAGTAACTTACACTAAGAACAACACACACACACACACACACACACCCACACATCCCCGAGGGAGGACTTGAACGTCCGGCGGGAACGGCATGACGCCTTAGGTCATTCCACTCGGCGACTTTCGATGTGGAGCTCCTGGAATTCAGTTGGGACTTGGCAAAGTTCGCTGAAGTTGTGTTCGGGGGAAGAGGTTTTCACTATAGACGCCGGCCGCGGTGGCCTCGGGGACTGAGGCGCTTCAGTCACGGTCTGCACGGCCACTACGGTCGGGGGTTTGTATCCCCCCTCGAGCATGGATATTTGTGCCGTCCTAGTTCGTAAGTAGTTCGTAAGTAGTTTGTAAGTTTAGGGACTGATGTCCCCGTAGTTAAGTCCCATAGACTATACAAACATTTGAACATTTTTTTCACTGTAGACGATACGAAGGTCTTCCAGAAAGAAAGTTCCGTTTCTATTTCTACCCGCGGTAGCGCTACAATCACAGTTACGAGCATGCGCGACAGTTACATTGACTCAAGGAGAAGACATGCACGCCATTTTCAGATTGCTGCTGCCGACGTGAGCTTTGTACTGCTTCTTCATAATATCATCCGTAATTTAAAATGCCGCCGCGTGTGAAATCAGGTATGCGATTCGTTTTCTAAATGCAAAGAAGGTTAAACCAAAGGAAATTCATCGGCAAATCTGCGAGGTTTACGGATAAAATTTTATGACAGATCCAATGTTTGGAAGATGGGTCAGAGTGTTCGATGAAGGACGTGATCAAGTGCACGACGAAGAACGAATTTACGGGAATTTCAGTGGGACGTGTTTGATCATCCTCCGTACAGCCCGGACCTCGCTCCTAGTGACTTTCATCTCTTCTTACACCTAAACTGTGTCCTTGCTAGTTAACACTTCAACGATGATGACGAGCTGAAATAACATGTTAGCCCATGGTTGAATACACAAGCATACAAAAACTTGTGGTACGCTGTGACAAATAAAAAAATTTCAAATGTTTGTAAAGCTTATGGGACTTAATTGCGGGGTCATCAGTCCCTAAACTTACAAACTACTTATGAACTAGCTAATACTAACGACGGCACAAAAATCCATGCCCGAGGGGGGATTCGAACCCCCGACCGTAGCGGTTTTTTTTTTCTCTCTATGGAGAGTTCTTGTCCTTGCGGACGCTGATCGTGTTTGTTCGTTTTGTTTCTACGTGTTCTTTTGGCTCAGCTTTTTTATTGCAGAGAGCGTTTAGCTCTCTGACCGGGCCGCTGAGCCACGGCGGCCAGCACCGCTCGGCCACTGCCGCTGGCTGTTTATAGTCTTATTCCATATGTTGTTCAAGCTGTATATTGTTCAACTTAACTAGATATGAGACGATATTATGCTGTTCATAAAAAATTAACAATGAAAATAAGACCTGTCTTAGTATCCAGATGCGAGGTCATTATAAACAACAGCAAAATAAATAAAAGAATACACGTAATAGAGCGAAGTTGTAGCGAATTTTCCCCTCTACCAATTTGGTTATTCAATTTTCGTGACAGATGAACGGTTCGTTTGCAATTACAATTATATTACAAACGGCTTTTTTTTGTATTACTACCGTATTTTTGTCCGAAAAATTTGAGGGAGGTTCTGGTCTCTGGCGGCCTACAATTATGTCTGTTCTAATCGGTTGAACGGTTCGTCTTAAAAACTGGGAACACGTTACGAACAGACAGACAGACGGACAGACAGACATCCCAAAATCGCCTTTATTTCTGCATATCTCTGAAACGATACGAGATACGAAAAAAAAAAAAAAATTACAGAGCAAAGTTGTAGGGAATTTTCTCCTCTATAAATTCGGTTATTCAATTTTTGTCAGATGAATGGTTAAGCCGTTATTTTCATTTAAATTTCGAGCTGTCAAAAGACGATCGCAAAGGCCCACTTTTAGTGTTACTACCGTAACCTAAAGTGGGCCAAAAATCACGACTGTTTTAGAGGCTAATAATTGACGTGTAAAGCCTTTGTCAAGAGATAACGCATAAAAGCATGCACTAAATCCATTTCGTTTTCTTTCAGGTGTAATTGTTGTAAATTGCTTCTTAGTTTTCATTCGATGAAACTTTTGTACTTCATCTGATTGGTCTTTAAGTCTGCACTTCCTCAGATGCCACACAGCTGCACTAGGTAGTTAATTACAGTCTGAAATGTCGGCTGTTGGTGGTGTATTATTGGCACTCTTCAGTGAAGGAACAGAATGCGAGCTATCCGTGGCGCGTCTGTCGTGCCCGCGGTCGGCTCACGCGCCGACCCGTAGACGAAACGTAGCGTCCGTCTGGTAGCCGGTACTGCACAAGCAGGGCCACACACGACACGCACGGCAGCAGCGGCGCGCACAACATGTGGGACACAACATATCATTCCGACACGCCTGGCCGACCGGCACAAGGCCAACACTGACCGTGAAGCCGCGCAAACACTTGTCTCACTGACGTCACACAGTTCACGAACCTGCTGAACAACCGACAAATAGCAGGCGATAAAACTGTCAAAACAACTGCCGGTAAGGTGGCAGTGAAATTTAAAGGTAGCAGGTATGCAAAACACGAGCGTTGGAATTTAAATAGTGGCAACACTGCTGTGGAGACACTATGCAATGGAATCTACACAATTGTTGCACTCTGTTGATACACCTACCTTACCTCCGAGCAAATTAAATCTCTCCCGTCTCACGTCACCGTCGTGCGCGCAATCCAGGGAGACAGTCACTTGTGAGCGAGCGGTCTAACGTAAAGGCCATTTCACACCGCCGTCACACTATGTCGCGTTACGTAACGTGACAGATGTCGAGTGACAGATGTGCAGTTCACACACTGGGGCATCGTTTCTGCTTTGTCATTCGGTTCACTTGAAGCAAGTAACAAGGCAAGTGGTTCGTGGCGCGATAGCATATTTACTAAAAACGTGCCTTGGTTAGATGACGGCGATAGTAGTTCGAATAAAGAAGAGGAACTCTTGCTTTTGTACTCGGTTACAAACCGAAAGCACTGGGCGCTCCCCATCAACCGAAGACGGGAATAGTGCTACGAAGTATCTACATCTACACGGGATACTCTGCAAATCACTTTATACTATATATCTCCCATTCCGTTCTCGAAACGCGCGGGAAGAAAGAACACCGTTCGAGGACTGAGTTCGCGTATTTTATTCTGATGATCATTTCTACCTATGTCAGTGGGAGTCAGCAATATATTTTCTCATTCGGAGGAGAATGTTGGCGATTGGAGTTTCGTACGTAGACCACACCGCAGCGATAAACGCCGTTGTTGTAATGATTCCCATGCCATATCCTGTTTCATTTCCGTGACGCTGTCTCCACTGTATTGTGATAATACAAAACGAGCTGCCCTTCTTTGGACTCTTTCGATGTCCTCCGTCAAACCCACTTGATATGGATCCCACACTGGGCAGCAATACTAAAAAAAGAACGGACAAGCGTAGTGTATGCAGTTTCTTTAGTAGTTCTGTTGCACGTTTCAAGGGTTCTGCCAATAAAACTCAGTATCATCGTCTGATGGAGGACTTGGACCTAGATGATGACAGATTCACAACATAATTTCGGCTATCTAAACCTGAGTATGGAGAACTCTTAACATTGATAAGTAACGATATTCACAACATAATTTCGGCTATCTAAACCTGAGTATGGAGAACTCTTAACATTGATAAGTAACGATATTAGCAAAGAAAGATACCAACTACAGGATATCTATTTCCAGCAGAGAAACATTGGTGCTATGGAGGTGGTTTATAATTTTGGTAAATTCCTCCAAGCCGGTCGAGGTGGCCGAGGGGACTAAGGCGCTCCAGTCACGGTCTGCACGGCCACTACGGTCGGGGGTTCGAATCCCCCCTCGGGCATGGATATTTGTGCCGTCCTAGTTCGTAAGTAGTTCATAAGTAGTTTGTAAGTTTAGGGACTGATGACCCCGTAGTTAAGTCCCATAGACTATACAAACATTTGAACATTTGAACTCCTCCAAATCTGTATTCCACAGCAGTGGACGCGTTCTGACGTCTTCAATGAACTCCTCCATAACAAATAACAAAAACAGCAATACAGCATCTTGTAACGAGTTACAGCAAGGAACTGCGCGACAGGTGTGGTCATGCGCGCGGCGGGTAGCAGGCCAGTGCGCATGCGCGATGCCTTCGGACGTTTTGAAGAGATAAAGAGATCGGTCTCGGAGCGATTCCGCAGGTTCGTCTGTCAACATCTGTGGCGTCTGTGAGGGTCCGCGAGGTCGGTGTGAATTACACCATTTAAAACTGTGGAAACAGATCTTCTGAAAAATCTGTCACGTTACGTAACGTGACAGAGTGTGACCGCGGTGTGAAATGGTCTTAACGGTGTCATTACGTTTCAGAAACAAAAACAACGGAATTAGATCAAGACAGATCGTACAGCACGGCAGTGTCATCAAGGTCTTCAAGAGGCGTGCGGGGAATCGACATTGCCGTGCGCAACAGTGGCAAGTTGGGTAAAAGGCAAACTGGGCAGATCGTCCTAGCGTCTCTGAAGAAGCTTTTGGAACATCACCTGCGACCAGCTTTGCGAAAGAAGCGGCATCACTTTCTGCGCAACCCACCAATCATTTCTGCACGAGGATGCGCAGGCGGCCGCTTTGGAGTAGCCGAGCGGTCTAAGGCGCCTCGCTACGGAGCGCGTGGTTGCTCGCCGTCGGAGTGTCGAGTCCTCTCTGGGGCATGGGTGTGTGTGCTGTCCTTAGGTTCGTTTACCTTAGTTTAAATAGTTTGTAAGCTACGGACTGATGACCACGCAGTTTGGTCCGATAGATTTACAAACATTTGAACATTTGATTTGAATGCGCGGGCGCATACAGCGCAAGCTGTGGCTGCTCAGATCGGTCGATGGGACTTTGATTTGATTTCGAACATGAAGGAACCACTACGTGGCATTCGCTTCAGAACTGTTCCAGACATTCGACTGGCAGTAGACCGCTCCATTCGCACCATCAACAGAACAAGCTCTGCTAACGGTATACTACGCCTTCCACATGCCTGGCATCGCGGATGCTACACAACGCATGTGACTACTTTTGAAGGACAGTAATAGGTGCAAACATGTAACGCTTTTCTATCGGTTGTGAATAAAGTTGCCACTATTTAAGTTCCAACCCCCTTATACAAAAACGGTAGTGAAAAATGGATCCAGTTTACATCAACAGATGGCATTCACACCCTATAGTTGCTAAAAAAATACTTAAAAGAAATACCACTTTATACTGTGAGTTTTAGTTTTATACTGTCACTTGTAACGTACTGTTATGTGTGTTTTGGCGTTAAGACAAAGTACAGTACGAACAACTATTCATCCATACTGTGTGCAATGGTGCAGAATTATTTATCTATTTTTCATGAAGTATTTTTTCATGTAAATTTACAGGGCAACATTAATATTTTCCTGAGAGAGGAAGACAGTTTTACAGGAAAGGAATCAGTCCCCTTGATAGAGACTTCTTTATGAACATCACTTCACAAATTAATATCAGATTATTATTATTAAAAAAAATACTATCACCATAATCTAAGTGCTTCGGTAGCGCCTGATTTTCTCACACGACATTCCATTATCATTGTTTTTTTCTTGTTAATTTTCATGTCATAAACTATTTTTATTTTCAAGGCACAGTTTATTCCATTCAGTTGTCCCAGGTCCTTTTTTTTTTCTCTGATAGAATTACAATGTAATCGCCAAACGGCAAAGTTTTTATTTCTTCTCCCTGAACTTTAATTCCTTCTCCTAATTTCTCTGCATCCCTTCACAGCTATCTCAATATGCAGACTGAATAATATTTGGGAGAGGTTATAACCTTTCTTATTTCCTTTCCAATCACTGTCTCCCTTTTACGCTCTTCGACTCTTATAATTGCAGTCTGGTTTCGGTATAGGTTGTGTATAACTTACAGTTCCCTTTATTTTACCTATGCTTCCCTCAGAATTCGAAAGCGTGTATTCCAGCCAACATTATCGATAGCTTTCTCTATATATACAAAAGTTAAAAAGGTAGGTTTGCCTTTCGTTTAACCTCTCTACTAGGATAAGTGAACTGTAAGTATTACGCCCCGTGTTCCAACATTTCCCCGTGTTCTTCCCCGAGGTCAGACTCTATTCGTCAGTAAATAGTTCATGTAAGTATTTTGCAGCTATGACGAAGGTTGCACGGTAGATCCTCCTCTAAACCATCGAACGGACGACAAAATGACATATCGATATCTATAAATGTGAATGTCTGTTCGGTGTACGTTTATCACGTCTGAACCACAAGAAATAAAGAGCTAAAAATTTGTACAGTTACTAATGTTTACCAGGGGAATGCTTTAGGCACGGTTTTATGGCGATCGGATAGCTATTTCTCTCTCTCTCTCTCTCTCTCTCTCTCTCTCTCTCTCTCTCTATATATATATATATATATATATATATATATATATTAATGTCTGTTCGGTGTACGCTTATCACATTCGAAGGACAAGACGCAGAGACTTAAATATTTGTACAGTTACTAATTTATACCTGAGGAAGGTTTTATAGCGATCTGATAGATATTAATAATTTGAAGAATATTACGCGAAATGCGGAACAATAATTACTCTTTGAAAATTATATTTACTCTTTGAAAATGGTTTTATTGGTTGCATTGTTGCTTGAGGGTTGATAATAATAAAAGGATGGAGTATATTGGGATGCAAAGTTATCGGTGTATATAAAATTCCACGTGTGTATGTGTTAATATTTCGCTCTGCAGCGAAAACTACAGAACGCAAACGAATGGTCTGTGTGTAATTGTTGTCCGAAGTCTCCCGTTGTACACCAATGCAGTTCCATGCCGATAGCTATAAGGGGGTGGAAGATATGGTGGTTGAAAGCAGTCAAATTATAAGAAAAATTCGGACTGACAGCCAGCAATGCCGTTTGCGATTCTATAGCAAGAAGGTCACATACAGCGAAACGTGATGCCACAGACCATATCTCTGGTCTATGCATGCTGCAATTTCTTCAGCTCTTTCTCGGTAAGGATAAGTATACGAACAAGGAAATATAAGAATAAATAAATAAAGCAGTAAAAAAGAAATTTCTTTTAATACATCTCTTTAAAAAAATCGATTTGACATTTGGCGCATTACCTATCACAATCAAGCAACACGCGACCGGAGCCGCGGGTTTAAGCTAGTATTGAAATAAATGTCAGAGGGTTAGCAAAGCAACTGAAATCGCTCGACAGAGAAAAGGACGCTGGGCCTGATGGAATACGAAATCGAAAGGACTTGTCACGCTTCTAGCAGTAATGAACCGAAGGTTCGTAGAGAAGCGAAGCGTTTCTAAGGAGTAACGAAAAGCTGAGATGATTTTTGTTTTCAAGAGAGGGCGTGGATCAGATACGCAAACCTACCTGGCTTCGGTAAGTTGTAAATTTCGGAAGATGTTTTATATTAGAGTATTATAACATTTTGGAAACCGGAAATCTCGTGTGTAGTAATCAATATGGTTTCCGAAGGCGACGTTCTTGTGAAACCCAGCTCGCGGTGTCCAGAGTGTACTGGGCATCCAGAGTGTACTGGGGTAGATGCCTTGCTACTTGACTTCCGCAAGGGGTTCGATTCCGTTCTGCACCGTCGCCTGATGAACAGAGTGCAAGCGAGTGGAATACCAGGACAACCGTGTGAATCATTGCTAGGTAACAGCAGGCAGCATGTGTTTCTCAACAGAGAGAAATCTTCTGGTGTGAAAGTGATTTCTGACGAGTCTCAACGGAGTGTTACAGGAATATATATAAACCACAATAAATATTTAATAACTAATTCCGCAGACCGAAACTGAGGAGGAGGGCTTCTGTAACTGGTTAATACCAACTATTAATAATTCACGGAAGTATGTTTTTTAACACAAACATATGTTTTTTTAATGGAAACCTATTATTATTCTTAGCACAAATGAAAATAGGAAACATACTTAAGTAATACCGTTTGTTACATTGTAAAATATCAATTACATCCAGAGTTATTGTACCTAAAGTTTACGCTTGAGTAACTCCTCACCAGTTCAGTCGTGTGATGTAACAAACAAGATCCATGATCAGCGATCAGTATCTGTAGGGGCACGTTTACAAAGACTACAGAGTTTACGTGTTTGGCTGTAATGCATTGTTTTGGTTTGTCCTAGTTGTCTTAGTGTCTGCATACAGCGATTTCTGTTACTGTTTTATGAATTAGTCGTCGTACTCAGAATAACTGTTGCACGTTGTGTTACCAGACGTCTGTGATAGTGTACTGTACAGTACTAGTAAGAACAGAAATACCCACAGTAGTAAAGTGTTAAGCTAAATTATTTTAAACAGGTCGAAAATACAACAGTGTGTACAGTGTTGTAAGAACTAATGATTTATTCTAACTATGAAAAGGCAGTTTATTTATTTATTTACTCTTCTTGCGGACCAGCTGCCTTTGGGTATATAGCTGGTCGTGATTACAAAATCTATGTGATACATTTATGCGACTATGATACATTATTTTCTTTATACATTTACAGTAATTAGATAAAAAATACAAAGAAAAGCGTAAAAAACTTATCATAAGGAAAATGGAAAGGCAACTTAAAAACATCAACTATTTTAATAAGAGAATAATAGAAGATAGGAAAGATTGGTTTGAGTGACAGTCTGAAGAATAAGAGAGGAAAGTCCAGGGTGGGAGGCCTCGGAATTTACTTCGAGCCCTGCCATCCTGGAGTTTTCTCATTTTGAGACTCTTATGATTGACTAATCTGTAGGTTACGTTTCGCAAGTGTTTATATCGTCCTCTGTGTCATCTGTGGTTGCATTACGTCTTACATTCTGTGTGTACTCGTGTTTTTTTCGTAGTGAGACTTCGTCCGTCAGCCTGTTCATTATGTCCCATCCGTTCTTATCTCGTATTAGTCGTGTCAAACATAGTGTGAGTGTGTGTTTTGTAGAGCTGACAGTGTATGACGGTGTGTTCTGGGGTCCCAATTTGTCCACACGTTCAGCATGGCTTGTCACTGAGACCAACACGTGTGAGGTGTGTGGGGTAGGGGCCGTGTCCCGTTAGGAAGTGGATCATACCCCGGCTGGGATTGATATGACCCATTCGAAGACATTCCCTTATATTCGGGATAAAAGTCATAGACACGTCTTCCTTTCTCGCAGTTTTCCCTTTCCCTTTGCCATGTGTCCATTCTCCATTTAATTAGTTGCCTCCGTTCTGTTGTGGCTTTTACAACAAGTTCGTGGACCTTGTCGTATTTCCCCGCCTTCAGCCAGTACATAGCAGCTCGTAGTCGTATGGTAAGTTCTATTGGTGGTATCCCCAGTACCACGCAGAGTGCTTCGTCTGAGGTAGTGTTGAAGGCTCCAGTTAGCCTTAATAGGACACTTCTTTGACCTTTCCTAACAGTGGCAATGTTGGTCTGTAGTGCCAGACGCTGTGCCCATGAACTGGCACCTTTGGTACCATGTTCTCTTACGTCTTGAGTCCTGTCTTAGTGCAGTTAGTCTGTTGTTCCAAGGGGATCTATGAAAAGGCAGAAATGATATCCATCTGTGACGAGTGTAGAAAAAAAGCAGCTGAGGTCTGCAGATTGCATGTAGAATGGTACCCAGACAGAAACCACCCGACGCGCCGTACATTTGAAAATATCTACAAACAATTGTTTGCAACAGGTATGGTCGGAACACGTAAACGGATGCGTAACAGACCCATCACAGGAGAAGCAGGTGCAGTTGGTGTGTTAGCTGCTGTTGCCGTGAACCCAAACACGAGTTCACGTGACATTTCTAGAGTCAGTGCAATGAATCAAAGTAGGGTAATGGGCATACTTCATCGTCACAAATTTCACCCGTATCATGTGTCGCTGCGTCAGTCATTACATGGAGAAGACTTTATTAATCGAATGAATTTCTTTCAATGGGCATTAAGAGAGAATACGTTGCGGTTCTACCTCTTTACCAATGAAGCAGGTTATACAAACCACGGGACAGAGAATTTAAGAAACATGCATTACTGGTCTGTGAACAATCTTCGCTGCCTTCGACCGGTAGAGCAACAACCGACGTTTCATAGGACGTGGCAGACGCATAAATGGGCCAGCCCGTTCCCCTGATCTTACACCTTTAGACTTCTTTTGTGGGGTACGTTAAAGGAGAAAATGTGCAACCCAAGAAGGTATGAAACATCATATTGAGGCAGCATGTGGCAACATTACGCCAGATGAACTGCGTCGTGTAAGACATGCATCTCGCGGTAGATTGCAAACATGTGCATCAAATGAGGGTTCGAATCCTCCCTCGGGCACTGATGTTTGTGACGTCTTTAGTATAAGTTAGTTCATAAGTAGTTTGTAAGTTTAGGAACTGATGACCCCGCAGTTAAGTCGCATAAGCTTTACAAACATTTTAATCAAATGATGGGCATCACTTTGAACATTTATTGGACTGAAATGTCAGGGCACACTCTTTCACATTCTGTAATTGAAAACAAAAAACTAATTTGTAAGTTTAACTAAATTCTCATGTTAATGTATGTACATTTTGTTGTAACAGGTCAGTGCAGTACAGTATTCTTCAGGGAAAAAGACTAATAAAAATGTTGGCATATGGTCGTCGTATTGTGCTGTTCAAGTGTCTTCTGTACATACGCTACATCACTGTTATTTTTGTATCCCTAATTAATTCGGTTCTGCCCAATACACACGACTGAATTGCTGAGGAGTTACTCGAGCGTCAACTTTAGATTACAATAACTCTGGATGAAATTAACATTTTACAATGTAACAAACAGCATTACTGAAGTATGTTTTCATATTTTCATTTGTGTAATGAATAATAATAGGTTTTCATAAAAAATCATATGTTTGTGTTAAAAAAACATACTTACGTGCAGTTTTTAATGGTTTGTACTAACCAATTACACCAGCCTCTCTCCTCAGTTTCGGTCTGCGGAATTAGTTATTAAATATTTATATTTGCCAGCCGCGGTGGCCGAGGAGACTGAGGCGCTCCAGTCACGGTCTGCACGGCCACTACGGTCGGGGGTTCGAATCACCCCTCGGGCATGGATATTTGTGCCGTCCTAGTTCGTAAGTAGTTCATAAGTAGTTTGTAAGTTTAGGGACTGATGACCCCGTAGTAAGTCCCATAAGCTTAACAAACATTTGAATTAAATATTTGTTGTGGTTTACGAGATATTCCCAGTGGTAAGTTAGGTGACTCACCCGGTGTATATATATATATATATATATATATATATATATATATACCACAGACCTTGACGAGGTGGGGTGGCTTACGTGTCTCAATGATAGAGGTAGCCGTACCGTAGGTGAAACCATAGCAGTCGGGTATCTGGGGAGAGGCCAGACAAACGTGTGGTTCCTGAAGCGGGGCAGCAGCCTTTTCAGTAGTTGCAGGGGCAACAGTCTTGTAACATCAGCTGATGTGGCTTTGCCACACAGTTGCTGCGAACGGCTGAAAGCAAGGGGTAATCTACAGCCGATACTTTTCCCGAGGACATGCAGCTCTACTGTATGCATATATGATGATGGCATCCTCTCGGGTAAAATATTTCGGAGGTAAAATAGTCCCCCATTCTCATCTCCGGGCGGGGACTACTGAGGAGGATGTGATCATCAGGAAAGACAAAACTTGCATTCTACGGATCGGTGCGTGGAATGTCAGATACCTTAATCGGGTAGGAAAGTTAGAAAATTTAAAAAGAGAAATGGACAGGTTAAAGTTAGATTTAGTGAGGATTGTTTGTTTGGATGCCATCTCACAACTGTTGAACTATAGCACTAAAGTTTCCGCTCCAGTTGTCACAATTTAAAAATGTCCTAACGACATGTTTCGGGCCTACATTAGCCCATCTCAAGTTCTAAAAAGGAGAAAGCCAAGGAAAACGCAAATTAAAACGAAAACACTAAAACTTTAAATACGATCCATGTCAATATAACCAAGTGTGTTCATCCTAGATAGGCTTACCTTGAATTCTAAAACATATCTACCCTAAGGCAACGTCAATCGTAAAATGTGACGCTAGGTTAGCTTCTTTGGACATAACCAATCTGTACACATCGGTTCCTGTGGATGAGACAATAGACGCAATAGAAAACAACTTACGTCAGCATGGAAAAATATCCCTTATTGAAATAGATGAATTTATAAAATTGTTAAGGTTCGTCCTATCTTTCAATTATTTTAAATTTAATGGCAAGTTTTACCAACAGGAGAAAGGCTTAGCAATGGGGTGTACATTAGCAGGACAGATGGTAGATATATTTTTGAATTCATTTGAAACAATTTTCTTAAAAGAGAATGCAAAGCACAAAGGTAAGATACAGATGTGCAGAAGGTATGTTGATGACATACTTTTAGTGTACAAGGGTACTGAGGACGAGATAAATGAATTTACGAGTGACATTAACAAGATGCACAGGAACATAGTATTTACGGTAGAGCATGAACAGCAGGGGATTTTTAATTATTTGGATTTGAGGATTCAGAATAAAGAGAAAATAAGCTCGAGTTAGGAATTTTCAGGAAGCCTACTTTTACAGGTGCCGTTATTAATAAAACGTCTTGCCACCCCACAAACATAAAGTAGCGTTTTTCAAAAGTGCGGTGCACAGGGTGAACTCCATTCCGCTAACCCCTGAAAATAAGAAAGAATAAATGCCAACACTTCGGAAAATAGCGATCGAAATGGTTATGAGGCCGGGTTAGTAGATAAATGGGATAGGATGATCAGACACAAAAATAAACAGATTAAGAAAACCTCCCAGAAATATAGAGTCATAACATTTTGGGGTAATATCTCACATAAAGTGGCTAAATTATTTAACAAAGAAGGGGTTAAAACAGCTTTTAGGACAGACAACAAATTAGAACAGAGGTTGAAACACAAGGTTAATTCAGGAGATGATTGGGCGGGGAAAGCGGTAGTTTATCAAATTAAAGGTTTAGATTGTGAAATGAAATACGTGGGACAGACTCGTAGGAATTTTAAAATTCGATTTAAAGAGCAAAACAACATTGAGAATGGCTCTTCGGCGGTGGCGAAGCATCTAAAAAATGAACGGCATTCGTTGGGCAATATTAATAACAGTATGAGGCCAATACATTATTAGGATAAGGGATGGTTGCTGTCTAACCTGAAGGAGGTTGACATTTTTTGTGCGTTAAGAAAAGAACTGAATAGTTTTGTGTCCCAACTTCGTCGCCGCTTTTGTGTCCCAGCCTCGTCGTAGGTGTCGGTGGCCGAGTGGAATCAGACCGACACGCTGGTGCAGGTACGGAGGGGAGCAGCCAGAAACTATAAACACTCGAGTAAATTAGAAAGAGATATATTGCACAGAATGTAACAATACTTAACTTTTACATAGTACTGCAGAATGTTGATACATAGTTGTTAGAGGCCTGCCTAGTGCCTGTACAATAGCAAAGTCTTCACTGGTGCCTATCTGATTACGAAGGTCCTAACTCGTTGCTATCTCAGTCCGAAGTGCGAAGTGCGAAGTGGCCCATGTCCTTCAGTGGTGGCCACGAGCGGCGTTGTGCCAGAGGGCGCTCGTGGCTGTCGTCGGAAGAACGCCGCGCCGTGCATGCATGGCGGCGCGCGGCGAAAGTAGGTGGCGCGCACTTTGTACTTGTGCGACACCACAAATAGCATATTAAATGAACAGACGGAATTGTCTAAAGTACATTTCTGGTCTCATTTAGGTAATGTCCTTCTCGATAAACAGTGAAACTTCCCCTCGCATTTGGATCCTTGGAGTTGGGGTTGGCTGATTTACTGTTAGTTTTTTGTATACATTTTAAATTTGTGTTTTTAGACGGGTTTACTTTCAATAGTAGCAATACGATAGGTTTATCTTTGGTAGTGTGTAGCGTTTGGACTATCTCTGACATAGCAGATAGCAGCCCACAACTGTGCCTCCAACTAGAAACATGTTTTACGGTGAGGAATGTTTATCTGTTGACATGGCGCATATGCCGCAAACATTTTACGATTGACGTTGCCTTACGGCAGATATGTTTTAGAATTTAAGGTAAGCCTGTCTAGGATGAACACACTTGGTTATATTGACATGGATCGTATTTAAGGTTTTAGTGTTTTCGTTTTAATTTACGTTTTCCTTGGCTTTCTCATTTTAGAACTTGAGAATGGGCTAATGTAGGCCCGAAACAAGTCGTTCGGACATTTTTAAATTGTGACAACTGGAGCGGAAACTTTAGTGCGATAGTGGGGATTAATGAAGTTCGGTGGAAAGAGGAACAGGATTTCTGGTCAGATGAGTACAGGATTATAAATACAAAATTAGTTGGGGGTATTACAGGAATAGGTCTGAAAATGAATAAGAAAATAGGGACACAAATAAACTACTATGAACAGCGCAGTGATTGCATTATTTTAGTCAAGATAGACACGAAGCCAACAACGATCTCAGTAGTACAGGTTTACATGCCAACTAGTTCTGCCGATGATGAGGAGATCGAAGAAATGTATGAGGAGGTAAAGGAAATTCTTCAGACAATTATGGTAAAACTTAATTGTGATAGGAGACTGGAATTCGGTAGTAGGAAAATAAAGGAAAGGGAAGATAATAGGTGAATATGGACTGGGCAAAAGAAATGAAAGAGGAAGCCGCCTGGTAGAATTTTGCATGGAACATAATTTAGTTATAACAAACACCTGGTTTAAGAATCACGAAAGAAGGTTGTATACGTGGAAGAGACCAGGAGACACCGGAAGGTACCATACAGATTTTATGATGGTAAAAAATAGATTTCGGAACCAGGTTTTAAACTGTAATACCCAAGAGCAGATAAAGACTCTGACCATAACTTATTGGTCATGAACTTTAGACTGAAACTGAAAAAAAGCTGCAGAAAGGTAGGAAACTAAGGAGATGGGACTTGGATAAATTGAGGGAACCTGAAGTTCTTAAGAATTTCAGAGGGAGCTTTAAGCAACAATTGACAGAAACGGGGGGAAATAAAACAGTAGAAGAGGAATGGGTAGCATTGAGAGATGAAATAGTGAAGGCAGTAGAGGCCAAATAGGTAGAAAGTAAGATCTACAAAAAATCCGTGGATATCACAGGAAACACTAAATTTAATTGAGGAAAGGTGAAAATATAAAAAAATCAGTAAATGAGACAGACAAAAATAAGTACAGACGACTAAGAAATGAAGTGCAAAATAGCCAAGTAGGAGTGGCTAGAAGGCTATTGCAAGTCACTAGAAGAATGTATAAATAGGGGAAAAATAGAAACCGCCTACAGAAAACTAAAAGAAACATTTGGAGAAAAGAAAAGCAGCTGTATGAATAGAAAGAACGCAGATGGAAAACCAGTTCTCAGCAAAGAAGGGAAAACTGAAAGGTGGAAAGAGTATATAGAGGGGCTCTACAAAGGAAATGAACTTACAGACAATATTGTAGTAAGGAATGAGGAAATAGGTGAAGATGAAATACGAGATACTATACTGAGAGAAGAATCTGACAGATCCCTAAAAAACCTAAGTCGAAACAAGGCCCCTGGAGTAGATGACATTCCCTCAGAACTACTAAAGTCTCTGGGAGAACCAGCCATGACAGAACTATTTCACCTGGTGCGTAAGATGTATGAGATAGGGGACATACTTTCGGACTTTAAGAAAAAATGTAATAATCCCCATTCCAAAGAAAGAAGGGACAGACAGGTGTGAAAATTACAGAACCATCAGTTTAATAAGTCATGGCTGCAAAATTTTAACACGAATTATTTACGGAAGGATAGAGAAGCTGGTAGAAGCTGACCTCGGAGAAGATGTTTGGATTCACGAGAAATGTAGGAACACGGGAGGCAATAGTCACTTTACGGCTTATCTTAGAAGATAGATTAAGGAATGGCAAACTTACATTTCTAACTTTTGTAGATTTGGAGAAAGCTTTTGACAATGTTGATTGGAATACTCTTTCAAGTTCTGAAATCAGCAGGAGTAAAATACAGGGGACGAAGGTTATTTACAACTTGTACAAAAACCAGACAGCGCTTATCGGAGTTAAAGACCATGAAAGGGGTGCAGAGGTTGGGAAGGGAGTAAGACAGGGTTGTAGCCTTTCTCCAATGCTATTCAATTTGTACTTTGAGCAAGCTATACAGGAAAGCAAGGAGAAATTTGGAGAAGGAATTAAAGTTCCGGGTGAAGAAATAAAAACAATTGCGTTTTGCCGATGACATTGTAATTCTGTCAAAGACAGCAATAGACTTGGAAGAGCAATTGAATGGAATGGACAGTGTGGTGAAAGGTGCGTCTAAAATGAACATTAACAAGAGCAAAATGGTGAGCAGTCTAAGAGAATGAATTACATTAGGTAACGAAACAATAAAGGTGGTAGATCATTTTGGTACTTCGGCATTAAAATAACATACGATGGTCACCAGAGGATATAAAATGCTTATTTCTCTTTCTTGCCTTTGCCATTTGGCAATGGGAAGAAAGAGAAATTTGCTAACATCGAATATTAATTTAAGCATAAAGAAGTCCTTTCTGAAGGCATTTGTGTGGAGTGTGGCCTTGTATGGAAGCGAAACATGGACGATAAACAGTGTGGACAGGAAGAGGATAGAGGCTTTTGAAATGTGGTGTTACAAAACAATGCTGAAAATTAGGTGGGTGGATCGCGTAACTGATGAAGAGGTACTGAACAGAATTGGGGAGAAAAGGAATTTCAGTCATACCCTGACTAAAAGAAGGGATCGATTGGTAGGACACATTCTTAGACATCAAGGAATCGTAAATTGAGCAACGGAGGGAAGTGTGTGGGGTAAAAATCGCAAAGGGAGACGAAGAGATAAATACGGTAAGGAGATTCGAATGGATGTAGGTTGCAGGTGTTATGAGAAGATGAAGAGGCTTGCTCAGGATAGAGTAGGGTGGAGAGCTGCATCAAACGAGTTTCCGGACTGAATAAGAGTGAAAGAGATCTGATGCTGTAGTATATCGAAAAGTCGCATTACGGAAAGAGGGTTGCGAAATGCAGGAGGATCTCTACCGTAGGGTATGGGAACTTGCGCCCAAAGTAAAAAATTTAAGTTCTGCGTTTAAATAGAAAGATAGATCCTTTATTATATAACTGTCCAACAATAAGACCAACACTAGAAACAGATACTTTTTTTTTAAATTTGTGATAGTACACATAAGGAGCGATTTGAAATGGATCAGAAATGTAGAATTAATAGTGGGAAGGCAGATTCGTGGGTAGAATCCTCAGAACGTGAAGTTCGTTGACAGTGGAAGTGTTTTACAAAACACGCGTTACAGTGATGCTCATCAGTGTGGAATCCTACCAGCAGGGTTGATAGAAGACATAGAGAAGATCCATTCAATTCGGCATAAGTCTGTTGTTCCTCTTTCGAAAACATAGTGACACCGATACGTTAGACGCTCGCCTACAAGTGACTGTTTCCCACGATTACGCGCACGCCCGAGACGTGGGACGGGCGAATTCATTTGCTCGCTAGGTACGTCAAGAACGTGTGCTGGCAGCGACAGTGGTAGATTCTAGAGTCCGATCGAAGCATGATTTGTGGCCGAAACCGAAACTTCCGTAATTAAGTTAAATTTTTCTGTATATACAGTATTACGTTAGGGGAAAGGGTTGTACCTTGGGACAATTTTTACATTTTAATTATTTTATACTATAATTTTTTTTACAAAAAATATGAAAATTTACCCCATGACACCATGACAGGCACCAATTTTAGGTAATGTTGAACGAACAGCAGTTTAAGCTAGTTCCAATATTTACACAATTACTCACCAATAAAGACCTTTGTGGCACTTGTCCCTAGGTACAACCTATGGTTTCACCTTGGGACAGTGGTGGTTTTACCCTGGGACACGGTGATGTATTCCAATTTCTTAGTTTTATGAATGAAAAAATCGTTTTGGAATCAGGTAGTAAATGTTTGTTAGTCCAAATACAAAAGTTATTTTACCTTAAAACAAGAGATGGTGGGAATAAAATATTAATTGAATGAAACCCAAGACACAACACTGGAGCTGGTAGTTCTTTCACTATATTACTGCGATTAACAGTGCTGATGTTCTCAACATTAGGGAATACAAAATGGTCCTTTGCTTCCTTAAGAATTTCACAGTTATATCTTGTTCTGTGTTTTCTAAAACTACTCCAGCATAGTACACATGAGATCTGCCACTGATGTCAACTTTTACCAAGACTCAACACCTTGAGAACAAGAAAGTGTTACTTTTCCAGATGGAAGGAAGGATGGCAAATCCTCTTCTTCAGATGACAAATCAAATATGCTACCTCCAGAGCTACTGTCAAGCTGGGGAATATCTTCATCAGAAGAACTGGAAGATGAAAACTCCTTTGTCCGTTTGGTGGCTTCTTTCTTTGGAAAAGACTTCTTTTTTTCCCTCTTGAATTCTTTATTTTTCTGGTGTTCCAGTGACAATCATACACCTTCCAGGTGTCCCAAGGTGCAACCAGAGAAGTGTCCCAAAGTAAAACCAAATACACAATTACAGAAAACAGTATCGTAATCTATGTACACATATATATCGTTATAACTTATGGTATCAATAGGTTACTTAAACAATGCCCTACAACACTGTATTTAAGAAATATCAATAATTATACTTAGCTTTAATTTATATCTTCTAAGGATAGTGGCTAAATTTTACTTTCAAACACGAAAACTTGTAAAACTCCTCCTCAGATCTCAAACATCATCCGAAAACAACATGGCCTCTTATTCCCTCTGAAAATAGGCCTGACAACTTTACTTCATAGTTCTTAAGGTTTCCACTAGAGTGCACTGCCTGTATTAAAAAGTGTCCCAAGGTAAAACCGTCCTAAGGTACAACCCTTTCCTCTACACCAAAAATCACTAGTTTTTCTACATTTTTGAAAATCCCCTCCGTTCTAAGCCTTATTGAGTGTGTGTAAGCCTAATCAGCAGCCCGGAGAAGATGACATGGAAGCCGAACAGTTTTATGCAAATCGACGGGACGTACTTTTATTAAAGTACTTCCGAATTTCATTTTTTCTCCTCGTTGTGACATTTTCTACCAAAAAAAATAAATAAAAAAATTATGGAAATTAGACCAAAAGTAAACTGAACTCGATAAGGTGGAGTCTCGATATTTCGAGTCTCAGAATTACGACATTAAAAAAGAAAAAATAAATAAATAAAATAAAATAAAAGACAACAACTGCGGGTACATTCTATCTTAACAGAAAAATGCAGTTCACTATTATAACGCGAAGTAAAGAGTGAAAAGAGTTTAAAACCTTCAGGATGCCAATGTAAATGACTATTTAGAAACTTTGTTTTAAAAAAGGCCTTTTGTTTTACACTTGTATTCTTTTCAAAGTCGATTTTCTTATTTTTAACACGTAAATTTCGATAGTTGGATGTGATCCCGGTTCCGTTCACTTCGAATTTATAGACTATCACAGTCCTGCATACCTTCTTTTAAGAAGATAGTCTTTAGTCTTCAGGTACACAAAATCGATGCCAAATACAGTAGATACCATGATCTGTCAGGGCCTCAAGATGACTACCGTAATTCAAAATTCGTAGAAGGTAATCATTTCTTTGGATACATAAGTAGCCTATACGATTTTTCTCTTGATACCGCTAACTTCCGTATTTTGCAACCGACAACCAACTTTACATATCTCCTTTTTTGGCTTTCCTGAATACATTAGCAGCTTCGATCAGTGCTGCAGAATGTATTTCGAAAAATAAAGTCACAGTTTCGACTATCAATATGATTGTTGTCAGTATAAATTTACGCAAACTGAACAGCAAAAGGTGTCTACCACAGGATGTTTTCTAAACCCGTATTAGTTATTAAAGAATATTCCTCTCTTTGAAGAAAATTGATTAATAAAACTGTACAGCATAGCAATTAGATAACCCATTCCATTACGTACAATACTGATTAAGTTTAATTTGTTAGTAACATATTATAAAAAAGCATAGCCAACCATAATATATAGCATATCACTACCGAGCGAGGTGGCGCAGTGGTAACGCACTGGACTCGCATTGGGTGGTTCAAATCCACCTCCAGCCATCTGGATATAAGTTTTTCGTGATTTCCCTAAATCACTTCAGGCAAATGCCGCGGGGTTCCTTTCAAAGGGAACGGCCGATTTCCTCCAACATCATTAGCCAGAACTACGAGCGTTAGCTCCGTCTCTAATGACCAAGAAGTCGACGGGACGTTAAACCGTAAGCTTCCTTCCTTCCTTCCATAGTATATCACTATGAGATCCGATTGCGTTATATTGTGCTTAACTACAAAATACCCACAATTTTCACGCGTGAGGAAAGACTCCTAGCAGTTGTCAACATAAGTAAAGCGTTATTGTTGACTGAATCCATACAGAACGCGACCCGACTTCATCAGTATTTCGGAGAAAGTTAATTTCGGCCCAGTAGAAGATTCGGCTGATTTCTGGATGGTCGTTCAAATATCTAGGCGTAACATTGCAGAGCGATATGAAATGGCACGAACATGTAAGGACAGTTGTGAGCAAGGCGGACAGCTGACTTCGGTTTATTGGGAGAATTTTGGAAAGATATACTTCATGTGTAAAGGAGACCGCGAATAAAACGCTTCTGCGAACACGTCTTGAGTATTGCTCAAGCCGGCCGCGGTGGCCGAGGGCACTGAGGCGCTTCAGTGACGGTCTGCACGGCCACTACGTCGGGGGTTCGAATCCCCCCTCGGTCATGGATATTTATGCCGTCCTTAGTTGTAGCTAGTTCATAAGCAGTTTGTAACTTTAGGGACTGATAACCCCGTAGTCAAGTCCCATAAGCTCTAGAAACATTTGAACATTTGAATTTGAGTTGAGTGTTGGGACCCGCAGCAGATCAGTTTAAAGGAAGACATCGAAGCAGCTCAGAGGCGAGCAGCTAGGTTTGTTGTAGGTTCGACCAATGCGCCAGTGTTACGGAAATGCTCCGGCAACTCAATTGGGAATCGCTGGAGGAAATATGACGTTCTTTTAGTGAATTTCTGCTGAGGAAATTTAAGGTCCGGAGTTTGAAGCTGAGTGTAAAACGATCTTGCTGCCGCCTACTTACATTTCACGTAATGATCACAACGGCACGCCAGTCATGGTCTCCTAGGGCACCACGGTCGGGAGTTCGAATCCCCCCTAGGGCATGGATATTTGTGCGTCCTTAGGATTAGCTAGTTCGTAAGTAGTTCGTAAGCTTACGGACTGATGATCCCGTAGTTAAGTCCCATAAGCTCTACAAACATTTGAACATTTGGAGGCATATAGGGATTCTTTTCTTTCCTCGTTCTATCTGAGAGTGGAAAAGGAAAGGAAATACCTTGGAGTGGTACAGTGTACCGTCCGTCACGCGCTTTACGGTGGGTTGTGGAGTATTTAAGCACATGTAGATGCTTGAATGAAGTCTCGAACATCCGACGGCGAGCAGCTGCGTGCACCGCAGCTAGGTGCCTTGGAACTCTCGGCCACTCCATCGCGGCACCTTATCGCGGTTAAGCCTTCTGTCAAAATTCCGAAATGTTCAAATGTTTGTATAGATTATGGGACTTAACTACGGGGTCATCAGTCCCTAACAAACTACTTATCAACTAGCTTATCCTAAGGACGGCACAAATATCCATGCCCGAGGGGGGATTCGAACCCCCGACCGTAGTGGCCGTGCAGAGCGTGATTGGAGCGCCTCAGCCCCCTCGGCCACCGTGGCCGGCCAAAATTCCGAGGACATACTTTTACCGAGCAGTCAACGAATATGCATATCTCGCGAAACGACCACAAGGATAAAACTGGAGAGATTAGGGCCGAACGGAGGCACGGAAGAAGTGACAATAGTGCGCCAACCGCACACCGCGATGTGGCTTTCGAAGTATGGATGTAGATATAGATGTAGAACTATCCACAGTGTGCTAGCATTGCGCCACGTCGCTCGGTGTTAGGACTGGAGGAGAGACTATATTGATGTAGTAACGCTTCCGGGAGTTGAACCGGCGGCTCGGCGCTGCGGCGAGAGGTGTTGCTGACGTCGGCGGCGGCCGGTAGGCGGCAGCAGCGTCGGTCGCCTTGAACAGGTGTCTGCGCCAGCAGGTGAGCCGCGAGTTGCCGAGGTCCGCACACCGCCGGCCGCCGCACCAGCTGTAGCAGCCGCAGCCGCAGTAGCAGCACCTCTAACAGCAACAACAGCAGCACCCGGGCTCACAGCAGGTCAGTGCCACACCGCACTGCGCGCCAGACACACACATAACTCTCCCTCCCTCTTTTGGCCCACTTTAGGTTATGGTACTAACACTAAAAGTGGGCCTTTGCGATCGTCTTTTGACAGTCGCTGGTATCTATGGCCCTCACTCAGAACATGCTCAGCAAAAGTGGAGTCATGATTTTGCAGCCTCCAACTGATTTCATGCTCTCTTAGCCTAGTTGCTATGTCCCTTCCTGATTGGCCAATGTAAAAATTTTCACAATCTGGGCAAACATGTTTGTATACCCCACTATTGCCTTGTCTTCACTATTGGAAAATTAGCTGGGCAGTTGTGTTACTGGCATAGTAGGAAACCCTGTAGTTACAGGATTTTAGAGTTTTGGGCTACACTCTGTGATACCTGTCCTATATATGGAATAGTACACCACACTTCTTGCAAATAGTGGAAGGAGCAGCAGGAGGAGCAAAGAGGAGGGGTATAAGTTTCAGGTTTTGTTTCCTCTGCTAGATATGGTCAATTAGGACTGGATTGTAGTCATTGGTTGAGGCAGTTAACTTTATTGTGTCCAACTCTACTTTGAAATTTTCTTTGGACATTGGAACAGACAGGAGAAACCTGACTGGAAAACTGCACGTAGGTTTCCAATTGTTTTATCACTTGTTTCTCCGCGCTGTATACTTTATTGGCCCACTTTAGGTTACGGTAGTAACACTAAAAGTGCGCCTTTGCGATCGTCTTTTGACAGCTCGAAATTTAAATGAAAATAACGGCTTAACTATTCATCTGACACGAAAATTGAATAACCGAATTTGTAGAGAAAAAAATTCTCTACAACTTTGCTCTCTTATGTTTTTTTCGTATCTCGTATGTTTCAAACATTTTTTGCAAAAATAACGGCGATTTTGGGATGTATGTCTGTCTGTCTGTCCGTCTGTCTGTCTGTCCGTAACGTGTTCCCTGTTTTTAAGACGAACCGTTCAACCGATCAGCACCAAATTTTACAGACATGATTGTAGGCCGCCGGAGACCAGAACCTTCCATTTTCAAATTTTTTCGGACAAAAAGTACGGTAGTAAAACAAAACAAAAAAAGCCGTTTGTAATATAATTGTAATTTCAAACGAACGGTTCATCTGACACCAAAATTGAATAACCCAATTGGTAGAGGAGAAAATTCTCTACAACTTTGCTCTCTTATGTTTTTTCATATTTCGTAGCGTTTCATAGATATTTGCAGAAATAACGGCGATTTTGGGATATATGTTCGTAACGTGTTCCCTGTTTTTAAGACGAACCGTTCAACCGATCAGCACCAAATTCTACAGACATGATTGTAGGCCGCCAGAGACCATAACCTCTCTTTTGCATATTTTTCGGACAAAAAATACGGTAGTAATACCAAAAAAAGCCGTTTAGATTTGACGATGTCTGTCTGGTTGTAACGTGTTCCCTCTTTTCAGGTCAAACCGTTTAACCGATCAGCACCAAATTTTACAGACGTGATTGTAGGCCGCCAGAGACCAGAACCTCCCTTTTTCAAATTTTTCGGACAAAAATATTGTATTAATACAAAAAAAATCCGTTTGTAATATAATTGTAATTTCAAACGAACCGTTCATCTGACACGAACATTGAATAACCCAATTGGTAGAGGACAAAATTCTCTATAACTTAGCTCCCTTATGTTTTTTTCATATCTCGTATCGTTTGAGACATATTTGAAAAATAACGGTAATTTGACACCCTCCATTGAATTAACGAAAACCGGCCGTTCGGAGACGTCACGTGACATTCGTCGCGTATTTGATGATTTTTCTTACTGTAACTTACACGTTGTCATTTCAAAGCAACGGCACATTGAGGAATTAACAAAAACACGTCGTTCTTCGTACGATAAATGATAATCTAATGTCTACAAATGCCATATTAGCATCAGTTAACAACGGTCATGAATAGTATGAGATTAAAAATTTCTTGTTGTGATTTATAGCCGTAGCGTAGTGGGCAAGGTGCTGAACTGTGAGGCGAAAGATCGGTGGTTCGAAACCCGCCACTACCTAATTTTTTTTCCTAAAAGTGTTTCAGACACTCTTATTAATTAATTATTATTATTTAGATTATTATTTTGGTTCAAAATTTTTGCAAAATTCTTGTAAAACTACAAATTGAAAGTGGGCCGTAAAACTAGCCAGTGCGATTTTTTTATTTAATTTACGGTGTGTTGCGGTGATTCCGCGATCGAACTGCATACTAGCCATTTATCTCTGGCGCACTGCTTCTGCAAACTCACTGTTTCACGATACTTAACAATCACAGACCAAAGATAACACACACTGCGCGCGTCTCTATCTCTGCCGTGTTGTTTGAAACCGACATCTATGTGCCCCGAGTCACGTGACTGAGGTTTCGCCACTACGAGTGCCAGTTATTCTCGTTTCAAGTTTAAATCAAGCACTGCATTTAACAACGAAATGACTTCTCGTATTCCTGTTATACATATAGCAGTAAAGCTACCGCACTTTCTCCAAAATTACCAATGTTAATGCGATAATTATCGTTTTATATATGTGGCTGCATGAAGAGTATTGACAGTTCATTTTGCAAGTAACACAATTACCGATCCTCAGTGTTCATGTAGCACTATGAATATTTCACTATTTTATTTATTCATCTCTTTACTGAGAAGTGTTATTATCTATGGATGGACTGTCCCAGTTGCTCTTAACGGAGTTTACATGTTTAAAGTATTTCTGGTTCAGGTCTACTTTTAATTATTCTGTACTCACGTATAGATGAATGTAGACCTTACATTTACATATAAAACACGGCCGGGTACTTGTTTATTCCAGTCTTAAGTAAGTCCATCTTCCTCCCCTTTTCTCTCTCTGCCCACTTTCTCTTTCCTTCCGTTTCTAATGGCCACGGTGTCTACATAAACAGATGTAAAATGTTGGGTTTACATTGGAAGGAAAAATCCTTTATTTTGTAATTACGCAATAGCAGGATAAATGCTGGAAGCGGTTACTTTCATAAAATATCTGAGAGTTGACGTACAGGGCGATTTGAAATGGACTGACCATATAGATTCAATCGTGGGCCAGACAGACTCCAGACAGATTTATTGGAAGTATCCTCAGCAAGTGTAGTCCGTCAACTTAGCAAGTTGGTTGACCTGCACTTGAGTACCGTGTGGGAGACGTACCAGATAGAGTTAACAGAAGACGTAGATAAGCTACAACGGAAAGCAGCATACTTCCTTATGGGCTCACTTAGTAAGCGCGAAGCGTCACAGGGGTAATTAGAAAAGTCCAGGGGTAGACGCTGGAAAACAGTCGAGGCGCAATGGAATAAGCGAGAGATCTAAGGCGTCTTGCTGCAGAGCGCGCGGTTGCTTCCCGTCGGAGGTTGGTGTCCTCCTTCGTGCATAGGTGGGTGTGTTCCTTAGGTAACTTTAAGTAGTTTGTAAGCCTAGCGACTGACAACCACTGTAGTTAACTCCCATAGCTTTACAAACATTATTTTGAAATTTTTTTAAAGCAGCCTGTCAAAGTTCCGAGAGCGAACGTTTCATGAAGAGTAAACCAATATATTGCTTCCGTCTATGTATATCTCGCGAAGCGACCACGAGGATAAGAGCAGAGAGATTAGTGCCCACAATCATTTTTCCCGCGATCCACACACGACTGGAATAGGAGGAAGTGACAATGTTACGCAAATAGCCCTCCACCAGACACCATGAAGTGGCTTGCGTGGTGTGCATGTAGGTGTAGAGGGAGCAGGTGACAACTGAGCTACGTGACAGGTGGTAAAATCTTATCACAAAAAGAGTGAAAGTCCAACTGCAATTGTTCGTGAATTGTGTGTGGTACTCGGACTCAATGCTACTCCAATCGAATTATCAGTTCGGAAGTCTAAGGCCACGGGTTCTGATTCAAACGTCAAGAAAACAGGACGACAGCGTTATGGTCGAAATCTAGAAGACAGTGCTATCGTTTGTGATAATGTGAACGCGAGAACCAGAAAGTTAATTCGACCACGACCTGAAACAGTTGAATTTGTCACTAAATTCACTGCTAAAGTGACTTAAACTAACCTAATGACAACACACCCATGCACGAGGGAGGACTCGAACATCCAACAGCGTTCAGCAGGGCGCCTTTGAACGCTCGGTTACTTCACTGCGGCTGCATGAAATCCTTTTAAAAGATCTGCAGCTTCATGGGTTCAATATTTTACTTTCACAAGAGTTGAATCCTGCACATCATAGAAAGCGACATCAGTTTGTTCATTGGGTCTTCGCTCGACAAGCGGAGAATGATAAGTTCACATAAATAATAATTTTCTCAGAGCAGGCGCAGTTCGACCTCAGCGGGTACGTCAGTAAGCACAACTGCAGAATTTGGGGTAACGAGCAAATGTCGAAGGTCAGATGCATCCACAGCGTGTACTTTTCTAAAAATAAATAATGTGCTATCACTGTGAGCGGCGACTGGTACCGAAACTTTCTTTTGGATTGTCTTTTTCCTCCTTGTTGATGAAAATGATGATTTTTTTTTGTTTCAACAAGATGGTGCGACATGTCACTCATCCCCTGAAACGAATGCTCTGCTGAATGTAAAGTTACCTGAAAAAAATTATCACTTTGTGTGGCAACAACGAAAGGCCTGCCTCATCATGGGATGTGACGCGTTGTGACTGTTTTGTGAAATTACAAGTGTGCAGAAGAAACCACAAACAATACACCATTTGACCGATGAAATTAAAAGAGTCATTTAACGGCGCTCATCAGATGCTTGTGAACGCGCCATCGTGAACTTCAATGGACGCATTTCTCGTTGCCGTGCGGCTTTGGGTGGTCATATATCCATTATTTAATATTGTAAAACTAGTTAAACGTCCTTTATGTTTGTAACTTCCAAAGAGTTCCCCATCGTTTCTTGATGGTGCGAAAGTTATGAGACACTGTGGTGCGCCATTTTTCATACGGTGTTCATGGCGCGAGTTAAGGGTTTGTTTTGAACATTTCTTCGATGTGGGCAATGTGCACTTTGTCAAGTGTAATAGGCCTACAGAGATACAATATGTGATTTCTGCAACTCCCAGACACTGATTTTCTGTCTTCCTTCTGATACAGATGACGCTTCGTTAGTACCTGATACTGTTATTATTGTTAACACACAACTTTCAAATGAGCCTTACTATAGTTTGAACTTCAAACGTCGTACTCAAGAGCCATTCAGGACGCAGCCGCACAGTTTCTAGTTCGTTCTTTATGGTGCATATCCATGTATTCTGTGGTTGACCAGGGGGATTCTTTTCTGTTCTTGTAATTCGAGGAATATCCTTACGTTTACTACGAATTGCAAGTCAGTGTCAGTCAAGACGACTTTCTTTAATCTTTTCTACAATGTTTCCTATTGAAACGCGCCTCTGATGTGCTATTTCTTAGCCCGTGTTTTAGAGTCACTGTTTCAGACCAGCGTAGTATCCATGTCTCTATTCTGGAACATTCACTCGGCTGATTTCTACATGGTATGCTCTACAAAGGATACTCTGCAAATCACATTTAAGTGCCTGGCAGAGGATTCATCGAACCACCGTTATACTATTTATCTCCCATTCCATTCTTGAATAGCACGCGGGAAGAAAGAATACCTGAATCTGTTCGAGCTCTGATGTCCCGTATTTTATTCTGATGGTCATATCTACCTATGTATGTGGGAGTCAACAATATATTTTCGCATTCGGAGGAGAATGTTGGCGATTGGAGTTTCGTAAGTAGTCCACGCCGCAGCGATAAGCGCCGTTGTTGTAATGATTCCCATCCCAGATCCTGTATTATTTCCGTAACGCTGTGTCCCCTGTATCGTGACAATACGAGACGAGCTGCCCTTCTTTGGACTCTTTCGATGTCCTCCGTCAAACCCAACTGATAAGGATCCCACACTGGGCAGCAACACTCCAAAAATGGACGGACACGCGTAGTGTATGCAGTTTCTTTTGTAGTTCTGTTGCATCTTTTAAGGGATCTGCCGATAAAACGCAGTCTCTGGTTCGCCTTTCCCAAGACATTATCTACATGTTCTTTCCAGTTTAAGTCTGAAGTAATAGTAAAT
Source organism: Locusta migratoria (assembly GCA_026315105.1). Taxonomy (NCBI): domain Eukaryota; kingdom Metazoa; phylum Arthropoda; class Insecta; order Orthoptera; family Acrididae; genus Locusta; species Locusta migratoria. The sequence continues at coordinate 87,857,516 of CM048745.1, forward strand.
CCTAGGTATTTTGTGGAGTTTACGGCCTTCACTATTGTTTGATTTATCTTGTAAACAGAGTTTAACGGATTTCTTTTCGTACTCATGTGGATGACTTCACACTTCTCATTATTTAGAGTCAATGGCCAATTTCTACACCATACTGATAACTTATTCAGATCGTTCTGCAGTTGGTTTTGATCTTCAGATCATTTCACTAGACGGTAAATAACGGCGTCATCTGCAAACAGCCTAATGGAGCTACTTAGATTTTCCCCTAAATCGTTTATGTAAATAAGGAACAGCAGAGGACCAGCATGGACCAACATTATAAAGCGTACGTTTCGGCTGGTTATGTCACTCGTTTCCAGATGCACTCTTGTTCAAAAAAACAGAACTTGCTGAAAGACTAAAGATAGGATCTTGATATTCACAGCACGCGTTCATAGTATGGTATGAAATAATACCACCATTTCACATACATTTTCGATTTATGGCAATTATAGTAATCTGGGGGACCAGGGCAGAAAGTTGACAGCCTGTAACACCAAGAAGGCAGGTGTTACTGTAGCAACATGGGGTCGTGCATTGTCCTGCTGAAAATGGCGTCTGGCGTGTCGTGGAGACAGGGTACGACTACAGATCGCAGAGCGTCATTCACGTAGATCAAACTGACCACAGCGCTTTGGACAAGCAGCACTTGTGGTCAGTGGTCATATCCACACCACAATGTATCGATTTAGCTCTGTATGTCTTGCATCAATATAATGACTACGATGCTGCTCTTACAGTCTGCGGCGAACCAAAATGCGGTCATGAGATTCAAACGAACAAAACCAAAACCTGGATTCCATCTAAAACAGTATTTTATGCCTTTCATGTTCCCAGTGACGTTGTTCCATACACCATTGTCACCTAGCACATTTCTGCACGTTACTAATACTCGGCGACTGGTCCCTGACACTGTACCATGTGGTCCACTGTACACTGCTGCGCCAGAGGCTGGGTTGGGCGTTGTTCTGTCGTGCAGTTCAGTTCGGTTAACGTGTCGATCTTCTCGAGGGACGGTCTGGGTGCTGCCGTCTCTCCCATCTCGTTGTGCTCTGCGGCCTTTCCTGAACCATTCTACAAGCCCCCGTAGCATTGCCGAAACATTTCGTCCCAGATGAGCAGCAATTTTCCGGTTGGATGCATCAGATTCTCTCTTGCCAGTAGTGCGCCCTTTGCCAACCTCACTGATTTGACGGCGCGATTAGCGCATTAGTCTGCGAGGCATCCTGCACGTCTGCTCAAGTCTTTTTGATCCATTAACTTCGGTTTTTAGCTACAATGAGAATCGAAGACACATTTTGCCCTGATATCGATGTCAACCGCGAACCCGACAGGCCTCAAATGCTAATCAATTCATATATATAAAGAACAGTCTAGAGTGCAAAAAAAATTTTTTACGACTAGTTTCGGTCTTATTTTGGACCATCTTCAGAAATTTCACCGACGTTTCGGCCACTATTGCAAGCGGCCATCTTCTGGGTGTTACGTAACACCCAGAAAATGGTCGCTTGCAATAGTGGCCGAAACGTCGGTGAAATACTTGATATATTGACGATGCCGTCCAATATTCAGGAGAGTTTTATCAACAATGACAACGGCCGCGGAAGCCTTCGTTTACAGTCATCTTCAGGAAATTAAGCTCCACAACATCAATGGAGATTAATTTCCTGAAGATGGTCTAAAATAAGACCGAAACTAGTCGAAAATGTTCAAATGTTTGTAAATCTATCGGACCAAACTGTGTGGTCATCAGTCCGTAGCTTACAAACTACTGAAACCTAGGTAAACTAAGCTAAGGACAAACACACACACCATACCCCAGGGAGGACTCGAACCTCCACGCCGAGCAACCGCGCGCTCCGCAGCGAGAAACTAGTCGGAAAAAAAGTTTTTGCACTCTACACTATTCTTTATATATAAATTTAAATAAGAGTGCTGTTACCCATAAGTGAAACAAAAATGTTTCCAAAAATATCTAATCAGTTCTGCAGAAGATACTATTGTAGATGTCCGGTGAATTTGAAGACCCTGTGTTTAATCTTTCAAAGCGTTCTGTTTCTTCTAAACAGGAATGTAATTTCTTTAGCTACCATTCAAATTTTCGTAAAGCAGTTGTCTGCTGATAGTGACAATCGTTTATATCACCCTCTCTTTAATATGGGTTCTACTGTCTTCAACCGTGAAAGCTGCTACTGTTGCTCTTTCCGGTATGGAGACTTGAACAGGACCGCTTGGTGTTCAAGGATATTGTATAGATGTTTTTACAGTTTAATAGTAGTGGCTTTTCTGCAGAACTTTTGCCCTACTTATTATAAGTCCTCTACTGCTTCGTCGAATAAGCAAAACTGTCGTCTCGCCTTCCTGGTAGCGATCCTTTTACTAGACGTATGTCGTCCTCGTAGAAAAGTGCTCACAGATTTGTCTTGTGTAGAATTATGTGACACTGTCAATGACTACCTTGAACAGCAGTGGATTCAAGGCACGTCCCTGGTGCAGCCCTGTTTTTACTTCCGATTCTTTGTAGACACATCAAGGGTGACAACTTTCCTCTTCATTGACTGATACGTGCCCCTGAAAATACAGGTCTGGTACTCTGCGTTAATTTGTGCACAAAAAAACCTGTTGTACAAGTACATAAGGTATAGATGCACATGAAAGATAACTTAGTGACTGGACAGGTTGTGGTTTTATCACTTTTGAACAGTCTCTGAAAGCAGGCCACCAAACACTTGGACTTGTAAACTAGGCATTACGCTGATGGTTCTAAACGTAAATTGACTTCATGCAGTAGTATCCTGTGCAAATAGTGATTTCAGCGAGCAGTCGGATCTTAATACTGATGCCGAATTCAGCGATGGTAGAGTGGCCCGAACTATGCAGCAAAGGAGCAGCTAATTATTTTGTGAAGTAGGCTCAACCACAGAGATCGTGGAATAACACTAAAGTATGACACGTTTCAAGGGTCAAGCCCTCATCATCAGATAAACTATACAAGAATCTTAAAACCTGAGACACGACACGTGTTGTTGAGTCAGTGCATTTCGCTAGTGTTATGCGCCGCCAGTGCTGGGGTCTGTTTTGAATCCTGACGAAGCACAGTATGCTGAGGACGTTTCTGCGTAGACACGGTTACAAGGGAAGTAACCAAGTTTTCTTTTATTACGTTTCAGATTTTTATTGTCTCAGTTTTTAAGATTCTTGTATTACAACGATTTCCTTGGTAATAGCTTACCAAGGAACAAGGCCTGTCATAAACAGTAACAGTAGGGAGATTGCCATAGATTATGAAATATTGTAATTTCGAAAGAGCGTCTCCAGAACTTTTCAGATGAGCTCACGTAATCTGTGTATACCGTACACTTATTTGAATCTCGTGATGTCCATCAGTACGCTACTGAAAATCGCTGTGACTTCATAGGTAGCATCCGCAACAAATGTTCAAATGTTCAAATGTTTGTTAAGCTTATGGGTCTTAACTACGGGGTCATCAGTCCCTAAACTTACAAACTACTTATCAACTACCTTATACTAAGGACGGCACAAATATCCATGCCCAAGGGGGGATTCGAACCCCCGACCGTAGTGGCCGTACAGACCGTGACTGGAGCGCCTCAGTCCCCTCGGCCACCGCGGCCGGCCATCCGCAACAACTTAAAAGTTATTGCTCAAAGAAATACTGCAGACTAACGATATATTATATGAGTGCAGCTTTATTTACTGCAGACGGTTCATTCAACCTAAAATGGTGTAATATGCACGTGTTCATAGTAAGGCCTGCAGTACGCTCGGTTGCGGATATCAGCACTGGAGTTGCACTGGCGCTCCGTCAAATGTTTCAGGAGAGTATAATGATCTCTTTAATCACAATACTCTGCCTACCATTAGGTAGTCTGCAGGTAGTTGTGCGGTTCACGTCATGTTCTGGTTTAAGTTAGGTTTAGTCGTATCTTTGTGCTTTGTTGTACAGTACTGTCAACCCTGATTGTGCCGCCACAGGGCTTAAATGAGCCGTATTATCTGTTGTTTGTAACCTTACTGTACCAAGCTGCTAAAGTCATGGGTCCCTAGGGTTACAAACCACTGAAACTAACTTATGCTAAAGTCAACACAGTAATACCTGCCTTGCTGAAGGATATGTATCAACAACTATTACAGAAAATTCGAGTCCTCCCTCGGGCATGGGTGTGTATGTGTGTGGTGTCCTTTGCGTAAATGAGCCTACCAGGTTGGTCCCTTAGGTCTACAAACATTTGAGCATTATTTGTGGTTGTTGCATGGCGGCGCGCCACCACACTTGTGTCACGGTTTGTTCAAATGTTCAAATGTTTCTTAAGCTTATGGGACTTAACTACGGGGTCATCAGTCCCTAAACTTACAAACTACTTATGAACTACTTACGAACTAGGACGGCACAAATATCCATGCCGGAGGGGGGATTCGAACCCCCGACCGTAGTGGCCGTGCTGACCGTGACGGGAGCGCCTCAGTCCCCTCGGCCACCGCGGCCGGTTGTCACGGTTTGTGCGGGACACCTAGCGCAGACATTTCAGGACTGCTAGACTGCTCGTGCCACGGACCCCAGTGCCCTAGACTTTTGCTTAAGGGGACAGATGAACAAAGTGTGCAGACACAACAGGGTCACACCATCCATACTTGTCGGCAACTACAACAACAAACGGGTATACTTCAAAGTATAGGTCATTCCTTACGCCGATGGGGAGAGGGATCCATTACCATGAACAGATACCACATGGGAACGCTTCTTATAACACGCGTTTATCTCAGAATGTAAACGTTTCCATGTTTTCTGGATTCGTTTGTTTTGATTCGTTGAGTATTAAAGTATACGACATTTGTTTTGAACACCCGTCACTCATATACATATGAATTGCTATTCGTTAGTCTCGTTAAAACTCGAGAACTGCTGAACCGATTTGGCAAATTTTAGTCTTGAAATATTTGTGTAAGGCCAGGGAAGGTTTAAACGGTGATAAAATATGGAAAATCGGGAAAAGCTGAAACAGCTTTTTCCAGTGTGCTATCAATACCGTTCGTCCAATTACGATAAAAGTTTGTACATTTCATGTTGAAAGCAAGAAGAAGGTTCGCATCAAATAAAAATTTGGACAAGTCACCCGAAAAGTAGGAAAATTTAAGAAAAACCGAAAGTGATTTCTTTTTTTATATTAATAAAAATCAATCGCCAGATGATTGTAAGAGCATCACTTGAGTACGGCTTGACAGGACAAGGTTTGTATGAAATAAATTTTTTGGAAACCTCTGATCACTTACCTCTTAATATAAACCATATTAATTTAATTCATATGTATTTATACCAACTAGCTTTATAAAATCATCAGACAGACTAAGTATCGGCTCGATAGTGGGCGGAAAGAGTGGGAAAATCACGCACACATGTCCAGGATAATGTTCATGTCACATTCGTGGAAGTTCATGGAAAGTTTAAATGGTGATACAATAGAGAAAAATTGCGAGGAAAATTTAGATTTAAAACATGTAAAATAATGACTTGGTTGTTGTGTTTGGTACGTTGAGAAATATACTTTGAAAGAGTAAAGTTCACTTTACACGATCTGAACCCGTATATGGACTGAATTACTGTCCGTTAGTGTCGCTAAAACTCGAGAACCTGGATATAATGTTTCTGTAGGATACATAGTTCACTTGATATGACGTCATAAAATATGAGATGCGCGACAAACTGCTGTATTAAGCGAAAATGCTGCTCATTTTTTCCTAACCAAATTTGGTACATATATTCCTTACATATATTACCGTGAGGCAACAATAGCTGTAAGGCTAAGAACCACATAAGACGCCTGGTTCAAGATGTATGGCGTGATAAACAATAGGACTCGCAAGAAAGTGCCATATCGTGTGGTGAGACTTTATTCATACACTTAGCGACTTACAAAACACATTAAACATAATTTCAAACCTTTATTACACTTTATCTTGCTGAGAACCACAGGAAAACGATGAAAGGAAAAAAGATTCTCGCTTACAACTTTTCCGCAGTTCATGGACTTAATTACGGCATTGGATATGACGTTACAATTCATAATTTCTACAGTATACACACATATAGCTGAATGTGCCTTCGGAAAGGGACATGTTACTAAAAAACAAGAGATGGACAGAGATAGAAGAGATATGAGAAGTAGTAACTCAAAGCTTGAATAAATAAATAAATAGCCGGGCAACGCCGGGTTTTCAGCTAGTATATTCATAATTTTGTCGACTGAATTTTGTAGCAAATAGAGAGAATGCAGATTAAGCGTCTGTAGCGCGTTACTCGGCACTCCTTAGGGTGCCACGCTGGACCGTTAAGCCTCATATTTTGTACGTCATGCTGTGGTTCGTGTGAAATCCAAATAGTGGTTGTGCGCAAACTTATAAGACAAGGATTTGTCGACTTTTGTGCAGCGGATTACTTCTCACACAAAAAATTATGACTATCTTTCTTAAGGTGATTACTGGTTTAAAATATTACCTGACAGTTAGTACCCATGAGACAAGATCACACAACAAAATAAGAGAAATCAGATCGAAAACAGAAAGATCTAGGTGTTCCTTTTTTCCGTGATCTATTAGAGAGTGGAACCATAGAGAATTATCATAAAAGTGGTTCGATGAACCGTCTGTCACGCACTTCAAATGTGTCTCGCAGATTACCCATGTAGATGTAGATGAATATGTTAATGATGATGATAATGTTACTGATGAAGCCACAACAGGAATGTCTGCCGTCGTTAATCGTGGAGAATAGAAGGATTCTCTTGAACTGCCATACAGAGGATCCATGGCAAGGTCAAGATCCAGGACGTTGCTCCATAGGGAACATAACAGCTGTTTTTCCAGGAAGGGAAGCAATGCCGCGACAGATCCCGAACTCCAACTGGCGGCGTGGCGCAGGGGATAGCGTCTCTGACTGCGTTGCTGAAGGTCGCCGGTTCAATCCCGCTCACCGACAAAATTTTTTTTCTTTGTAATTAACAATTACAGAATGTTCTACATCTTTCTTATGTTCACTTGTAAATTCTACT